>OX387424.1:9629238-10831580 GCA_947563755.1 Lochmaea crataegi | reverse complement strand
TAGGAGTTATGATGTCATCACCTAATCAAGCTGTCCTAGCAGAAATGCAAGAGCCCCCGTTGAATATTAGAAGGCAATACCTAGCCGAAAAGCTTCTTATTAAATACCAAACATTTAACACGTTCTTATATGGTTCAAAATATTTCAGCAATAGACACTAACAATCTCACTATGCCATACTGGAGAATAAAAACCAGTCCTCCATTAGCAGACGCTTTTCTTAATACCAACAGTAAAGAAAATCTTATCGTGAAGCAAAATAAGTTCCCTATATTTCAATTCAATTATGAATCTTTAGTGACTGTACCTAACAATATACCCCTTTTAGTATTAACCAGTTAATTTTGAAAACTGAACTTAACAATATAGGCGACAATTTTACTACAATATACACTGATGGATCGAAATGTGAAGAAGGAACTGACGCAGCATTTTTTGTTTCAAATACTAATTATGTAGAAAGATTTAGAATTCCAACTATTGTTCTGTTTTTTCTGCAGAAGCTTTCGCCATATCAAAAACGTTAACTTGGTGTACTTTAAATCCGATTCAAAGAGCTGTTAGGTATTACGTGTGACTCCAAGTCAGTATTACAGGCTATAGAAGGTTCTCCAATCAAGTATTACAGACAAAATAGAATTTTAGAAATTAAAAAATTATGAAGCGAATTAAAAACCTTGAACAAAAGAAGTATTGTATTTATTTGGGTAAATGGGCACTGTGGTTTGGAACGAAATAAGTACGTTGACTTGGAAGCCAAGAGAGAGAGAGAGAGAAAAATGACGACTTATACCAAACTTTATGTTTTCTCAGACCTTTCAAATGATTATAAGAAACATATTGAAACCAATTGGGAGCATTCTTACGCCGACTTTGCTAAAACATCTAATAGTCAATATTTCATCTTGCATCCTACTTTACCAACTAATCTCTAATTTTTATTATAGAAAACAATATACCTCCATCATATTACGTTTAAGAATGAATCATGGTCGTTTCCCAGCTCATATTTTTAAAATAGGTATTCTTAATTCTCCAGCTTGCTCCTGTAACAATGTATTATTAGGAGACCTGAATTATATTTTCTTTGAATGCATTGAAAACGAAACAGCAACTACTGAACTTTACAAGTTTCTGATAGATTTCAATTTTCCTCTTCCCACAAATATAACCACTATTTTGGCAAACATTGATAAGTCTGTACTTGATGCTATTGTGGATTTCATAAATGAGTGTAAATTATCTATTTAGATATAAGCTACATCAGTAATCTGCAATTTTATATCGCTATTCTGTGACTGTCAACTTAATATTTTAACTTTTTACTAACTTTTAATTTTCTGTGGCTAATAGACTGAGGCCATTCTCATCACCCCCCCCCCCTCCCACACACACACACACACACACACACTCATATCTAAGCAATTTATTTACTTTGAGGTTTATTTTAAAATTTCATCCAATCCAGAATTCTAGAAACAGCAACTGTTTACCCCACAAAATATATTTGATTGTGATTATACCCACTCTATGAACAAATGTCAATTCATCAAACTACACAAAACGACAATAAAATAACCGTTCTGTGACAAAACATAAAATCAACCAGCCGACATCATTAGAGGCTAATTCGCCTAAACCAAACCGATGTTGCCACATTTATAAAAGTATAAATTATCACGCTATTGTTGATAAAATGGCTTCTTCAATCATTTTCCTCGTCCTTCTCGATAAATTAACCAATGATCTGTTTTAATCGAGAAAAAAATTAGGAAAAAGGTTAGGAATTTAAAGATATTGATGATTTATACTTTTATAAATGTGGCACCACTTGTTAGTGGTCGATACTGTTATGTTGGGTTCGTATTATAAGGAAACGATATACAGTTACAAATATAGTTTATTCACACATATATCGTTAACTCTACAATAATAAAGTAACATATTCCAAAAACTCCTGTCATCATGACATTCCATCTCCAGGCAACTCAAGTCCTGACATAACATCCCCCCTTTATTATAATAGATATTACAAGTTTTTAAACAACATAGTCCTTTAGATATGAAGGTCTTTTAACATTACGCACTGGTCGGTTATTTTTAGCACTTTCAATTTCATTGGCATCACTATTAGCATTTTCTTGTACAACTTCAGTTTCTGCAGAACTTTTATCACAATTATCTAACTGTACAGATGATGGTGAGTGAGTGACCACATTAGATTGATGATTACATTGGGTAACAATTTCATGGGAAGCAAAGTTGTAATGTTTTGCTGGTACTAAAAACCATCTATTTCTTCTAAACCTGCCCCTGTGAGTTTCGACAAGATAAGACCTAGGTTCGTTAAGCTTTTGAATAACTTTCCCGTATGTTTTTAGATCGGTCACCCATACACTATTATCAACCTTTAAATCGGGAAGCTCTCTGGTGCGATGACGCCTATTATAATTTTGTATCATGTTATCCCTATACTTTCCCTCCCTTTGGAAAACTGGACTTGTATCAATGGTTTGATTGAGCAGTCTAGGCAAAATTGGAAGAGGAGAACGACCCTTTCTGTTGAATAATAATTCTGCTGGAGTGAAACCATTTTCTAAAGGTATGCTAACAGAGATAAAAATAAATCATCACCTTTTTTAATCAGATTCTTAGCAGTTTTGACTGCAGCTTCAATACAGCCATTGGACTGAGGGTACTTAGGACTGCTTGTTATATGATTAAAATCAAATTTTTCATCAAATTTTTTTAAATCGGTTTGGAACTATGATCCATTATCTGATCTTACTATTTCCGGTAAACCATGCCTAGAAAACAGCTCTTACAATTTGGTGATGATCACATTTTCAGTCATTAATTGGAGTTTAAAAATTTCGAAGAATCGAGAGAAATAATCAGTTACAATGAGGTAACAAGTTCCATCGCATTTAAATAAATCAAGTGCAATGTTTTGCCATGCGCGATCCGGAAATTCATCTCTACAGAAAGGTTCTTTTACATTGACCTTGTACTCGATGCAGCGTGGACAATTGCGAACTAAATTTTCTATTTTAGTGGATAATCCTGGCCACCAAACAGAGGCCTTAGCTCTAGCTCTACATTTTACTACGCCTTGGTGACCTTGATGAATAAAAAAATTTTTGATTGGAGAGAATAAGGAATAATTAGGCGTGAACCGCGCAATAAATAACCATCACACTCTGAAATTTCATGCCTATACTGGAAATAAATAGAAACTTCTGGATCCATTTGATTTTTCCGAGGCCAACCCAAATTGATATATTGCTTAAGTTTTGTACATACAGAATCTTTTTTTGCTCGGATTTGATCTCTTCTAGGAAATAAGGTTTTATTTCAAAGTTTGTAGTTATTAAATTAACGAAGGTATCGGATTCTAAAGCTAACTCATGATTTTCAGGCAATGCAGAATTTTTTTCAAAATTTCTAGACGATGCATCCGCAATTGCTAAACATAATAAATCTCGTAATCATATTTCAAGAGTCTCAACCTAAATCTCTGAAGAGGCGGATATTTTTAGATTGCGAAACTTGAACTAACGGCTTATGATCAGTTCCGATAAGAACTTTCAATCCAGAACATATTCAGAAAATTTGTCACATGACCATGTCAAAGCTAACGCCTCACGCTCTATTTGGGCATAACGCTGCTCTGTTTTTGATAACAATCTGGATGCATAAGATACCACTCTCTTATTTCCATTTGTATCCTCTTGAATAAGACACAAACCAATGCCAAAAGAAGAAGCATCAGCAGAAATTATGATTTTTTTGCCAGGGTCGAAATATTCAAGACAAGGACTATCATGCAATAGCTTTTGAATTTTTTGAAAATCCTGTTTTTGAGCATGATTCCGAGAAAAAAGAACATTTTTCTTTAACAGAGAAGTTAGAGGCTCTAAAAGATCGGATCTGTTATGAATAAACCGGCATGAAAAGTTAACCATACCCAAAAAAACGTAAAAGTTCGTTTTTATCAGACGGTTCTGGAAATTTTACAATAGCGCTTATTCGATCTGGGTCTACAGAAATCGCCTTATCGGATATGTGGTGACCTAAAAATTCTAAGGATTGTACACCGAAAAGACATTTTTGTTTATACCTTCATTATGAATTCGCGTTAAAACTTCATTAACTAATTTATTATGCTGTTCAATTGTTGGCGCATGAATGAGAATATCATCAATATGAAAAATTACGTTATCCAATCCATTTAGAATTTTATTTATTAGCATAGAAAATTACTCGGGTGCACAGGTTATTCCGAATGGCAACCTTTTAAATTTAAACCGACCATACGGTGTTATAAAGCACGTTACATCCTGACATTTCTTATCTAGTTTGATTTGATAAAACCCAGAGGTCGTATCTATACGCGAAAAATACCTTGATCCCTGAACTTGGGCAAGAATTCTTTCGACTTTACCAATCGGAAAATGTGTACGCAGCACAGTTTTATTTAATTTGGTAGAGTCAACACAAAGACGTATTTTATTATTATCTTTTCTAACTATAACAATAGGACTGACCCATGGAGTATGATATTCAACGGGTTCTATAATATCTAAATTCTGTAAGCGCTCAAGCTCATATTTTAAAGGTTTAAGTAATGGAATAGGCACAACTCGTGGAACTGATTGCATAAATTGCTGAACATTTTCATCAATCTTAATGTTAAATGCAGTTTTAAAAGTACCTATTTCATCAAAAATTTTAGGAAATCTTTTCTCAATTTCTTCCATCTTGAGGAAATGAACGTTTAAAGAAAATCCATCTCCAAATTGTAAGATGTCCAAATCTGTTATCGCAGAACGACCTAAGATTGGTTTACACAATCCTTCAATGACATTGATGTCAGTAAAACAGTTATTTTTAAAATTACCTAATGTACAATTCAAAATACCTAATATGTTTAATCGGTTGCCTGAAGGGCCTGTGACTACTTTGTTAGTAAACCGTAAGCTTTGAATAACATTTTCATCTAAAAAGGTTACAGGGATACAGGTAATAACCGCACCAGTGTCTATCATAAATTTAAATTCTTTATTAAGTTCAGGAATTTTCAGAAGAATTGACCATTCCCTTTGAGAATTTGTCTCAACCAACCCCAAATACTGGTTCGAACTAGTACTATTATCATCAATATCTAATGAATTTGAATGGATAGATCTAACCTTTTTGCTTCGGCATACAGACGCCCAATGCCCTTGTTTATTACAAGAGCGACACATAGATTTCTTCGCAGGACACTTCTCGCTGGGATGATCCGCTAACCCACAAAATTGACATTTTCTGAATACAGTTTTCTCGTAATCATCTTCTCTGCCCTTTTTATTTGTCGTTTGATTACCTGTTATTCCTGATGCGACTGATTCTCTTCTCAGCTCCTGGCTTTGTTTTTCTTGTAGTTCGGTCTGCTTTACGGCCATAATGCAATCGGCAAGGGTTAAATTCGCTTGTAATTGTAATCTCTCACTGACTCTGCAATCTAACATGCCCACAACAATACGATCTCTTATTAATTCCTTCTTCAATAAACCATAATGGCAATGCTCTGCAAGTGTATGCAAATATAATAAAGGATTCTATTGGCTCGCCGCTTTGTTGGACACGACTATTAAATTTATAACGTTCAAAAATAAGATTTCTCCTGAGTATAAAATGGTTTTCGAAGGCTTGGACTATGTCTATGTTAGTTTCAGGAACCGGCACAAACTGTAGCATCACTTCTTCGGCATCCTCTCCAAGAATATACAATAAAATATCTATTTTCTCGCCATCTGATTTCAAATTTTGTCCTGAGACTGACATGAATCGTTCGAAGCGTTTTCGCCAATGGGGCCACGCTTGAGGCATCAAAAAATCGAATTTCTGAGGTGGAGACACTGGGTCACGACCGTCTTGGTTGTCGACATATCTTCTTCCATCGTACACTTATGAATTGCCAGTTGAAAATTTACCGGAATAGATCCGGGGTTTAGAAACACAAGTCTTTCACTTTTGATTCTGCTTTTTAAACACGAACCACCGCTGCCACCATGTTATGTTGGGTTCGTATTATAAGGAAACGATATACAGTTACAAATATAGTTTATTCTCACATATATCGTTAACTCTACAATAATAAAGTAACTGTTTAATGTTCTGTTATTATATTTAAGTTATTGGTTGATGGTTTATTAAACATAAGATATTATTAGATATACTTTATTTGTTAGGTCGATACATGTCTTACAATCATAACTGTAAAAGGATGGAATCACTCTGTTGTGTCAATGTCATGACATATGACTTATGACACATCAGGTGTGTTCCGAACATCTATATAAATACCAAACAGTAACATATTCCAAAAACCCCTGTCATCATGACATTCCAGACAACTCAAGTCCTGAAATAACAGATACCACTACTTATCACGCTGTAATCAGTGGTTAGCGTTAATCAACTGGTAACCAACTGCGATACAGCCCGGCCTTATTGTTTGAACATGGAGACTATATCCTCCATGATGTTAACACACAACACGTGAACGTCACTTTGAAATTTATAAATTACGAATTTTTGTTAAATCTCACCACGCTACCTGGACAAATTTGAATTGAGCGTGGAAGTGACCTTGAAGATAATTTGCAATGTATATGACGATACATTTTTTCATTCGACAAGCACTAAGATTTTACTTCAATTCAAATTGGAATTTAAATGTACATTAACTTTGACTTGAGAGAACTCTCAAATATAAATTGTACTGTCAGGATCTATTGTTTTTTTACAACTGTCAAGATAATGACATATGAAATTATTTGTGAAATTATGTAGCATGAAATTTAATAGAATACATTAAAGTTCCGATATCATATAGTGTATGAACAATGTCAGGATTAAATAAACTCTCAGTTGATGCCCTTGAACTAACAAACAAAAGAGTTTTGATGAGAGTTGACTTTAACGTACCTTTAAAAGAAGGTAAAATCACCAATAATCAAAGAATAGTAGCCGCGATGGATACCGTTAAGTACGCTCTGGAAAAGAAAGCTAAAAGTATAGTTCTTATGTCTCATTTAGGCAGACCAGATGGCACACCAAACCCAAAGTACTCTATGAAGCCTGTTGTAGAGGAGCTCGAAAAATTGCTAGGTAAATCAGTTATATTTTTACCTGATTGTGTAGGTCCGGAAGTTGAACAAGCATGTGGAGATCCTGCTCCAGGCTCAGTCATTTTATTAGAAAATCTACGTTATCATTTAGAAGAAGAGGGAAAAGGTAAAGATGCAAGTGGTAACAAAACCAAAGCAGATGCTGGTAAAATACAAGAGTTTAGACAGAGTCTTCGTAAATTAGGAGATGTTTATGTTAATGATGCTTTTGGTACAGCGCACAGGGCACATTCTTCTATGATGGGTGAGGGTTTTGAAAAAAGAGCTGCCGGATTTTTACTAAAAAAAGAGCTTCAATACTTTGCTAAAGCGTTAGATAATCCCGAAAGACCTTTCTTAGCTATATTGGGTGGTGCTAAGGTAGCCGATAAAATACAATTGATTGAAAATTTGCTGGACAAAGTCAACGAAATGATAATTGCTGGCGGTATGGCATATACATTTCTGAAGGAAGCCCAAGGAATGGAAATTGGTGGTTCTCTATACGACAAAGATGGAGCTCAAATTGTAACAAAACTTTTGGACAAGGCTAAAACAAAAAATGTACAAATTCATTTACCAGTGGACTTCATTATTGCCGACAAATTTGATGAAAATGCTACCACAAGCTGTGCTACTGTAAAGCAAGGTATTCCTGTAGGTTGGATGGGACTGGATGTTGGTGCCGACACTATAGAAAAATTTCGAGAACCGATTAGACGAGCAAAGGTTATTGTTTGGAACGGCCCCGCTGGGGTTTTTGAATTTGACAAGTTCGCATCTGGTACCAAAGCTATAATGGACGAAGTTGTAAAGTCCACTCAAAATGGTGCTATCTCCATAATTGGTGGAGGTGATACTGCAACTTGTGCTGCTAAATGGAATACGGAAGAATCAGTTTCTCATGTTTCAACAGGAGGAGGTGCAAGTCTTGAATTACTAGAAGGAAAAGTTCTGCCAGGCGTTGCAGCTCTTTCAGATCCCTGAACTAAATTATGATATCAGGAAATTTAATTGCTCTGCACATTATGAATAATAAAAAAAATGAAAAAATAAAAGTGTCGTTTTAATTCATTAGTTCATTGAAAGCTTATATTTCTTCAACATTTTTATGTATAAATGATCCCATCAAAAACATAACACGTACAAAAAGTCAATGCAAAAAATTTGAGAAAAAATATCGATACATCAATATATCGATATTATTTTTTCGATGTATCGATATTTTTTAGCGATATTCAATGTTTCGATATACAATTCCAAGTATCGAAAAGGTATAAAAATCGATATCTTTTATGATCAAAAAATCCTAAAAAGGAATATTTTTTTTATACTAACATTTTTTTTAACAAATTACATTTTATGTTTTTTTTGTTTTTGGTCGACTCGGCTTTTTAATTTGGTACCTACTTAAGTTGTTTTTAAGTTGGCAACTCTGTCAATTTCAACTGTCCGTTTGAAGTAGATTAGGCCAAATTAATTAATCTTTAGAGCGCCAATATTCTCTGTCAAATCTCACCGATATATCGATAGATTTTAATAAAAATATCAATATTGATATTATCAAAAAATATCGATACAGTATATATCGATACTTTATTGCATTTCCGACATCCCTATGTGAGATCTATTGTAAATCCAAGTTGGCTTATAGATCAGTACCTATCTATGGGAGCACACCTTTCTCAGAAATTGTTACCTAAAATTTTTATGAGTGTGTCGGAGATAAAATTAAGGAACTTTTACTTGCAATAGTTTTTAATCTACAGATCCAAATTGAATGTAATTGGACAATATACCTAGTTATATTATGCCCGCTTGTTCACTGAAAATTCAGGCTTCTAGTTTCTTCCTCAACCAAGTTACTGATGGGTCGAAAATGTCCTGAATGGTTTCCAGAAATGGATAATACGGCGATGCCTTTTTGTTTTCGCACGGCTACGATTTTGTTGAACATACTTTTCGCAATTTACTCAGTATATAGTACACCACATTTTTTCAGAGTTAACAATGAGTTTAATCCATAATATTATTTTTGGATAGCATGTCAGTATTCTTATTTTCTATTTTAGTTCAGAAAGTTCCGCACGCTTCTACTTTACCGTAAAAAGTGTACTTTTTCACACGCCGAAATATTAACTATTGCAAATTTTTATTGAAATTTTGTTGAATAGTGCGTTATAACTATTAATGATTACATCAATAACCAGAAGGTAACTAATAAATTTGTTAGTTTGTATTTAGTTATTCTATGTCTAATTTAATGTATTTTTCTTATTTTTCTCCCGCTCGTAGAAAAAATGTTGTTCCTAACACATGCGTAAAGTGTCTTTCCGCACTAATTAGGAAAATAACTATTGTATGAAGATTGTTGCATTTCATAAAATAAAATGATAAAAATGATATGACGCACCCTGTATTGAGTCAGTAATATGTGCGTCAACAGGGTTTCTTAACGATCGCTCCACCTCCTACTTTCGAAATTGTCCAGACACCACTTATGATATTTTGGACATGAAAATATACTTTATGCAATATATTATGTGTGGGAAAGAATGTTCCGAAATTCAGATCAATGTGTTTAGTGTTTAGCAGATGTTTTAGTTTTTAAATTGTATAAGAAAGAAGAAGTTACAAAAATGTAGTCATAGGGATCGGATGTCTACGCTCCGGTACCTATAGGGTGTAAATTAAAATAGGGTTCATTAAATTTAAGATTTACCTTTATTTAGTGAAGTAAGTGTTATTGTGTTAAATTTTAAGTTATGCAATAAAGATATAAAAAAGCATAATTTCTGGTCCTTCGTTTTTTATGGTATCCCACCAAAGATATTTGAAGTAAAATGTGTCGTATCAAAAACACATCATGTAAAAAAATGCAAGTCTC
Organism: Lochmaea crataegi; assembly: GCA_947563755.1. NCBI lineage: Eukaryota > Metazoa > Arthropoda > Insecta > Coleoptera > Chrysomelidae > Lochmaea > Lochmaea crataegi. Next base: position 10,821,536 of record OX387424.1, on the reverse strand, counting down.
GTAACGGAATCCTTCTACAGCAAAAAGTAGTGAGATCTATTGTAAAACCAAGTCGATGAATTTATTCAGTATCTATCTATGGGAGCATATATCCAAAAACTTTATCAAATACTGTTAGCCTATTACTACGTTCTAATTGTTGAATTGTAGGAGTTACGCTTTGTGTTTTCCTCCAGAATTTGGTTTTTCGGGTGTTGACCATTTATAAAATAAAAACTTAAGGTTATGGTATTGTACATTTTTTTTTCAGTAGATTGGTTTTTTGAGAGTACACTCCCAAAATTTTAATCGATTTCTCGGATAATAAACACCATTTTCCGAATTTTCAGCATTTTCTTGTTGTAAACTTTGAAAAAAGATGTAAGTAAGAATGGCAATATTTTGCGATTCGACATTTTCTCCGTTAATTGTTTTAATGCTTGGAAACAACGAATGAAAATTCATTATATATGTAGAATTTTTCCCTGAATGGATTGGTTGTAATTACAATGTTCGAACTGTTGAATTGTGTTTTATTCCAGAATTTGGTATTTTGGTTGTTTTCAATATATAATGACGATTTATCAAACGAAAACCATTCAAGTTATGATTTTGTGAATTTTTTTCTCAGTAGATTGGTCTTTTGAGAGTACTTTCCCAAAATTTCAGTTCAATATTTGAATGTGATGAAATGATTTTATCAAAAAAACTAAGTCGATCAGTCGATTTCCCGGATAAAAAAAACCATTTTACGAATTTTCAGCATTTTTCATGCCTCAAAAGTTTTTTGGGCGATCTAGCAGGCCAATTGACCCTCCTCGTCTAATCCATCAAGATATTGACGAACTAATCGACTAAAATTAGCAGGAAAACCATCGTGCATGAACCATAAATTTTGGCGTGTCATTCGGGGAACGTCGATCATTAAATCATGTAAATTATTTTGCAGAAAGTAAGGTAACCCTGTCCTGTTAAACGACTAGGTGCTGGTGCTTGGTCATTTTTATGGCGTGCGGATTTTCACCAATGTAGGCATAATTATGTACATTTTGTAGATTGAAAATAACGTTTCGAGTAAACGTAGCTTCACTGCAAAATAAATTTCTTCAGAAAAATTGAGATTTTGGTTATATTTGTCCAATAACCAGTTTGCAAAAAATAGTCGAGCAGGGAAATCATGAACTTTTTGAAAGTGAAACGGATAAAGGTTTTCTCCATATGGAGGATTTAGAAATTGCAGTATACATAGCCGCGAGTCTTCTAGTACTAAACTCCGGATTCTGATCCATTTCGTCCAAAATACCAATTTGGTACAACTCTATCCGGGTGCCTACGAAATTTAGTACTTTTAGGTACAACTGAGCCGGTTTCTCTTTCGCGATTATATAACCGTGCGGTGTTCACAGAAAGTACAGAAAAAGGTTGTCGTCACTGCATGAATTATTTTGTTTTTCAAATGAATAATAAAGTAGATATCGAAGAATAAAAATATATTATTCCAACGCTTACAACAATGTTTTGAAAAATACTTTTCAAAAACAGTGACCGTTCAACGAAGAAGAAACAACTACTTCCCGGGCTACATGCCCCGACAGACATTGAATTACACTTCTAAGTCAAACGGGGTTGGTAAATCTACAAGATTTAAACCAACCATTCTGAATTGCAACTAGAAGGGACAACATAACTTGTAGATCGGTTTCGGCGTATTGCGCCTCATCAGTACAAGGTATATGTTATCGTCCAAGAGTTTATCCTGAACTAAATTTAGCTCTACAATCGCCAACTATACATACCTTCCAATGACGGAAATGTGTTAGTTGCGAAAGTAGCGACACCTTCACCTCCAAGTCACAAACCAAAATTCGAATGTGACAACAAACCCGTGAGCTTGAAACAATAATGAATTATTACAGTTTCCTGTAAAAACGACAATTTTACAGGAAACTGTAATAATTCATTAAATAATAAAGTTTGTAATGATATGCTGTAATCCATTAGGCAAGTCTCACCGCACGTCGTTGAAGAACAAAAGGAACGACTTCACTTATTTTCTGTGTTGAAGGCAACGTCCCATGAATACTCGAACTGTCTTTACACTTTTTTTCTTGTACGTCAGAAAGGTTTTTAAATTTCACTACAATTTTAATTTGTGCCGGCATCACTATACCCGCAAAAGTCTAAATTGTTTCCGCTTACGAAACGTATTTCGTTGTTCATCGTACCTCCAAGGTTTTGTAAACTACTAACGGAGTTGTCACTGTCATATCAAAACGGTCAAGAACCTTTCTTACATATCCTTGTTGATAAACATGAATCGATCCATCCAAAAGCTGATCAATTTCAAGTCCCAAAAAACATTTAAGTTCAAAGATTTTGATCTCAAATTCTCTCTGTAAGTGTTTGTTGGCCGGTTTAATGGCTTCTTGTTTTTCCGCTGCAATCAATCCATCGTCAACGAAAATTGTCAAAATTAGCATTCAATCTGTTTCTTTGCTAAAAAACCGCATGGATCGGATCCGCTCTCTTTGAAACCAAAATTGTTGAGGAAAGAAGTAAGCTTCTTGTTACAACAGCGCGATGCCTGCTTCAAACCGTATAAACTTTTGTATAGTTTACACACTCGGCCGCTGTTGTCATTATATCTAATAAAAGAGTTCTATATAAGATCAATGTAGCCAAAACAATAAATTAAAATTATCAAAATGACATGAGAAATGGGGGTCACTGAAAGGGGTTACCATTTAACTTACTTCTTGTTTCTTTCGGATATACTCGATGTTTTATATAGTATATATTGTACTCAAAAGATAAAAAGCTCATTTTAGGTTAGGGAATTTTGTTTCTTAAGGCTTATGGCCTGTCTGTTAACTGTCAATGTCAACGTCATAACATTGGTTGTCATAGCCTGGTTTTATTTTTATAAACTTTATTCGTTTGTATATGTCTCTCCAGTGGATTATAATTTAATTTTGAAAATTTAAAACATACAAAACAAATACCAAGCTAAAACTACGCCTATGCTGCTTGCACTGACAATTTTGACAGTTTCCTGTGACATTTGTGGTAAACATTAGAAAGCAAAACACCCTAAATTGAAACGAGCTTTTTATCATTCGGGTACAAGATATATTGCATAAAATATGGTTTATATCTGAAAAACTGAAAAATTAAGTCAATAGGTGAACCCTTTCAGTGACCCCCATTTCATATGTCATTTTGATCATTTTATTTAATTGTGTTGGCTACATTGACCTTATATAAAACTCTTCCATTGGCTGGCTCATATAAACATTTTCCTCTAAATCACCATTTAGAAAAGCCGTTTTCACATCAAACTGTTTCAGTTTCATACGCTTCGCCGCAGCCAATGCTAGAATCGCTCTGATGGATGTAAACTTCACCACTGGACTAAATGCTAAATGTTTCCTGGTAATCGAAGACGTACTCTTGTTTAAAACCTCGTACTACCAATCGTGCCTTATATCTACCGATTAACTCTTCCATCCTGATTTTCTTTGACCTTGAAGACCCAGCGATTGTCAATCCGACTGAATTGCCTGCTCATACGTTCTTGGCTCATCACTGACTGCCAACATTGCAGAATGTTCACCAGTTATCAGATGTGTTAATGTGCTACTATCACGTAGACGTCTAATGTCCCCAAGTACGTCATCGTGACAAATTTCTGTCACCGGACAACTTTCAGACTAAATTATAGTATAACCTGAAACCGAATAATACAACACGATAAAACTCATAACAATTGCTTTTTAACACTTTTAAATTATTATAGTATCCAACTAATACACACTAGTACACAAATTTACCAAAACCAATTAACTTTTGTTCTCGATTTATATTTAAATCGGTAAAAAATGCTATTTCCATCCATCTTTCTGAAGGGGCTCCGGTACAAAAGAGCGATGTTCGATATAGCGACTATAAAATCGCGATATTAAAAAACAGCGATAGACAAAATAGCGACATTACAAAAAAGCGATAGTACAAAATAGCGATATAAAAAAGAGCGATATGAAGTAAAAACAGCGATTGTCATCGTCAATGTCAAATTGAAAATATGGAAAGTCTGTCGCAAAAAAATAAGCCTGTTCTATTCCACGAGGGTTATCGTTACCGAAAAGATAAATCGTTTATTGAAACTACTAATTGGAGATGCTCCTGCAAAGGAAGGTTGATATGTGAAACTATAACTGGAAAAACAAGAAAAACGGCGCAACACAAAATTGATCAATTTAAAAGATTAAAAGCAAAATAAGAACAAAAGCGAAGGAAGCATTAGAGATTCGGCCGAGAAGCATCATCAACTCTAGTTTGAGCAACTTAAGCGCAGAAGAAATGGTGCTATTACCTTCTTATAATGCATCCAAAAAGATTATTAATAGACAAAGGGCATACGGTGAAGGAACATCAACAAATTTTATACCTGCATCTGAGGTTAGTATTTTGGGGAAACACAAAATAACGAGCAATGGAGACCTATTTCTTTTGTATGACTCTGGAAAAGATTTAAATTTCAGAATTTTGTTGTTTGATACACACTCCAACCTAAAATTATTAGCAGAATTCAAAAATTGGGCGGTTGACGGTACCTTTAAAGCTGCGCCACAATGCTTTTTGTAATTATACACCATTCACACGCTCATAGATAATAAAGCGCTTCCAATGTTGTATGCATTACTAGAAGACAAGAAGTTCGACAGTTACAGCCAAGTTTTTAGTAAAATCAAAGAGTTGGAATCAGCAGTCAGTCCTGACAGTATTGTGACAGATTTTGAGTTGGCATCAATTAATTCTTTAAAAGCCGTTTTCCCAAATGTCGACCTTGTGGGATGTCATCTTCATCTTTCTCAAAGTCTCTGGAGGAACATCCAAAAAAAGGTATGACTGCTCTCTACAAAGAACGAGAAGATGTAAGAATTTTTTGCAAAATGCGCTTAGCACTAAGTTTCGTACCCCCAAAAGGTGTGCAATTTGCTATGGAAATTATCCAAGAAGATTTTCCCCGTGAGCTGGACCCCATTGTAGCATACTGGGAAGAAAATTGTGTCGGAAAGAGGCTTCATCAGGTCAAACCAAAATTTCAAATTACAATATGGAATGTATACGAGAGGGTGTTAGGGAATCTTCCAAAAACAAACAATTCTATTGAGACTTGGCATAATGCATTCCGAAATGCCCTAGATTGTCAGCACCCAACGGTGCATAAACTGTTAGATCACATTCAAAGCGAGCAAAAGAAAACAGAAGTATTTGTCACGAGATATCGATCAGGCATTAGAGAAGTTGAGGCAAGAAAAAAATATACTATACAAAAAGACCGTTTGAAGAATATTGTTGAAGAATACACATTTAGAAATGTTAAAGAATATCTTCAGGCAATTGCTTTAATTTTAGTACTTTAGATTTGTTTAATGGTATTGTTTTTTTGTTTTCTCTCAATTAATAAATGAGTTTATTTATATTTTTTTAAATATGCTTTCCGTTTGGTCATAAACAGTATGTTACATGACAAGTGTTACAAGTGATATTTCCAGCAAAAGTTCGAAAGTTGTAGTACAAGGGGCAGCCGAATATTACAATGACCGAGTCTGACATTCATATTCAACCCGACTTTTGTACACTATTTTTCCTGTGTATGTATTTTATCTAATTTTCGTATATGGTCGTAGGAAAAATTGTTTTCTAAATATTACTTTATTAATTTTTTTTGTAGGTCGCCATTTTTAAATATCGCGTTTTTGTACAGTCGCTGTTTTATCATGTCGCTCATTTGTATATCGCTATTTTATTATGTCGCGGTTTTAAATTGTCGCTGTTTTATAAATCGCTCAAATGGGGTCGCTCTTATGGGTCTCGCCATTATGTAGATCGCTCTTTTGTACCGGAGCCTTCTGAAGGTTGTCCGTGATCAGCAGACAACTTGGCGCGGGATGACGTCACTTGGAAACGCTCTATTGCCAATATTTTTGCTATCAAGATCGAAGGTCATACCACTACCATTCTGTTGATCTAGTGTAGTATATTCATTTGTGTCCTCATCACTGTCATTCTCATTTTTTCTTTCTTTGTCAATAGCATAATCGTCCGCGTCTTCGTTATTTCCATTCTTACTGTCTACACCAGCTTTTTCTTCAGCCCCAATATCCAGTGTTCCCATTCAATTTTCCAACAAAAAAACGACGTCTCATGAGATCTCGATTTTGACAGTCTTCGAATTCCAAACTCGATATCCTTTTGAATTATTGTCTTAACCAACAAACATTTTTCTGCCTTCGCATCGAGCTTCTGACATTTTCCTTTTGGAATGTGAATAAAAACCAAAAATCTGTAAATGGTCTAGCTTCGCCTCCTTTTTATGCCAGTTTGACTTAGTACATGAACTGCTGAATTTACTGCTTCCGCCCAGAATTTCCTGTCAATCTTCTTTACCTCCTGCATTGTCCCTGCTGATTCTATGATCGTTCGTATGTCCCTTTCTGCACAACCATTTTGCTCTGGCGTATATGGCATAGTTTGTTGATGATGAATTCCATCTGCTTCAAAGAAAGCTTTCCGCTTTTCGTTGACAAACTCATTAGATCTGATATTGCGAACGTTGTGACCATGCTTCTTCTGAATGAGTTTAACACATTTTTCGATAATACCCGCTTTCCTTAGACACAATGCACATGCAATTACCTCATCAATGAAATCTATCTTTGATGGTTGTATCCATCTGAATAACATCTGAAACAAACCTCTTCTGCGAACTCCCTCTGCAACAATGTTTCCACCTTTCAGCAATTCGCAACCTTCGCTGTTCATGTTCAATTGTTGCCCGCGATCTGTCACCTTTCCCAATGAAAACAAAATTTTCTTCAGTTTGTGACGAGTTTTTCTCCTACCCTTTGGATCTTACCAGCTGGGCACGTCACTTTGACACCCTCGATGCAAAATCTTCTAAACGAATACTTGGGCGCCAGATTTTTTACGTGGTTTGCTCCACGGCCCCTTGACCCTTCGCGTCAAGAGTTCCAGATAGCGCCAGATGGAGGTTACGGAAAACCCAGGGGTCTCGTTGAATTCAACACTTCTAGATAACTATAAACCCTGAAACGGCTATGCTACGGGATATTAAGAAAACACGGATTATGTCGGGTTGTATATTACAAGATTCAACAAATAAATATACAGAAGTAACAATTTCCAATAATATACTTAATTTTATCCAAAACAAATATATACAGGTGCAGATATGACCAAGTTACAAGTTCCGGCACGAACAAGACTCCCATTACTCGTTTGCGAATCCATTAATCTCCATTAGAAGCAAGGATGTTGAAATCGCCTTTGCCCAGAGCAAATCTTGTGATCATTACCATTGGTTCAGCTACTTCCGTATAGTTTTCCAACGATTCTCGCCGATGACTCATCAAATTAGGTACTAATTTTTTGCAATATTTGTTTTAATTTACTTTTGATGTGACAGAAAAAATGACACATTAGCAAACCACAGGCGCTGCATTTCATTTTTAAGAGGTGTTGTACTTAAGGTTGAAACTTGGTCACAGACAGAAGGCCTGAAGGATGAGGTACATCTAGGAAACTGAGTTAACCAACTGCCGAGAAAAGTCTTAGTTGCCGGTATTTACGCTATCTAAGGAGTTTGTGGGAAAGAATGGGAGATACAAGCCAGTGATTGGCTTTGGCGTGATGTAGTTTCGGTTATTTCGATCGTTTGTAACGGTAAAGGCGCCAATTTGTAACGGTAAATGCTGTACCTCACAGGGCACCAGCTCGAAGGGCTCCGGCTAGAGACTCCTCTCAAGGGTGATTCGACCCCAAGTTTATGTCACACAAGGATAACAGAAGGGTTGTAAAAATTGAGGGCGCCACTACCTTTTTAACGATAAAAAGGACTAAGAAAACTAAGGCGGAAAAGGTAGAAACGCCTTGTAAAATTTAAATGAAAGTTAAAAAATAAAAAAGTTACTAAAAGTTACCCCGGGCGATATCTCCCTCAACTTTTATAGTTGAGGATTTAGAAAAAAATAAAAATAGAATCAACACAAATTTACAATTTATTCTGCCACAGGAAATGAACAGGAATTTGTACTTTTATAGGTACTTAGCTTATATGGAGTTGTTTCCTGAAGAAGTCAGGTCTTGATCTGAACTGATGAGTTCTGTTCTAGGACGGTATTTTGAGCTAGGGCTGTATCCTTGGCTATATTCTTGAGGTTATATTCTCCGGTTAAATTCTTCGGTTTATATCATCGGCGTTATATTCTAGCCTAGGGTTATATTCTCGCCTAGGGTTATATTCTTGGCTTATATTCTCGCCTAGGGGCTGTGCTTACCACAGCAAATTTCAAGATAGGTACTTAAGATATGAAAGATAGCGAAAGATGATCTGCCCTCTTAGGCGGTCGATAACAGAAAAGGGTGTTTCACGTGGCGTTGTGCAAAAAATGGAAGCGTCCGTTGGCAGACGTCAATTGTCTTACGGTCAGGGTAGAAGAGTTTGGGATCACAGAGCTATAATTGGATGTGGCTAGTGACGACGAGCGCTAATTAAAAGGATTTATTCTGTAAAATCGAAACAGGTCGATAGACATGTTAAACGTTACACGTTGAAACGATGTTTTTTCAAAAAGGGGACGGTGTGTTTGAAGATGGCACATTACGCCGATGTTATTTTTGCGGCGTTCGTTGACATCGCTGAAAGAATGAGTTTTCAGGAAATAGCGTTTGCGCACGTGAGGCACACTGTATTTTTCAAAACTATAACCATCCAGAAATCAAACAAACGACTGTGTTGCACATGGTACTTTTTTAATGAGCACTTTTTCTAACATGACATAGCTTATGCCAGTGAAAATTAGTACAATTTCTGCATTTCATTTAAATAAATTACTGAAGATCATAGTTGAAGATTTATTAAAAATTGTAGTAGGCAACAAATTTACGTTTTAAGAAATAATTATATTTTAATTTTAACTTTCCTTGCATGGGATTTTTCACTTAAAATTATAATGAATTGTAAAATGGGAACAGTTGAATAGTTGAAAACCAGTGACATTGAAGATCTGAGTTCCGTTGCAATTATAGAACTTAATGACACAAAAACCAAAATATCGAGGAACTTTACAGTCACAGGTGCCTTTTACGACATCTTCAAAAAGTATTGTTACGCGAGCTACTGCATTAATATGCTCACTTAGTGCCCCCAGTGAAATCCCCGTATGAGACGACTATGGCTCCTCCGCCCAATTTTCGAGAAGCATCCAGAATACGAAACATCGAGAATATCCAGTGCACCCGCCAGAACGTCGAGGGAATTCTAGAAATACGACGCGCGAGTATAAATAGGCCACGAGCATCGCTGCAGGCAATTAGTCAATCAGTCAGTGTTGATACCGAAAGAAAGTAATCGCGCCTCGATAAAGTGTTTATTAAGTGACTCTCATATAAATTATAATTAGTGTGTTTAGTGTATTAGATAAATTATTAAATAAGGACTGAATTACATATAAATCTGTAAATATAAATTAATTGTAAATATAAATTAGAATAAACGTTACATTGGTGTCAGGTGTGGGGTTAAAAAATAAATAAATAAATAAATAAATATACAGGAAGATGGTGAAGAAACTTTGTGAATTAAAAGTTTCAGAGCTTCGAAGAGAGTTGGAGGATTACGAACTGGACACAAGTGGGGTCAAATCAGTGTTAGTGGAACGACTAAAAAAAGCTATGATTAACAATGGATTGGGCCCGGAAACGTTCGAATTCACCGACGAAGCGTCCGCCTCTATAACCTCTTCCATACAAAAACTTTCGGCGGACATGGAAAATAAAATGTCGGACATGGAAAATAAAATTTCGACGGATATAAAAAACGAAATTTCATCCATGGAAAACAAAATGTCGGACGTGGAAAATAAAATTTCGACGGATATAAAAAACGAAATTTCAGCCATGGAAAGTAAACTCTCGGCGGACATGGAAAACAAATTGTCGGACGTGGAAAATAAAATTTCATCCATGGAAAGTAAACTTTCGGCGAACATAGAAAATAAAATGACGGACATGAAAAATGAAATGACATCCATGAAGACTGATATTTCTGCCGTGGAAGAAAAGATTAAAAGTATGGAGCAAGAAATAAAACAAAAAATCAAAGAAATCGAAAGGAAGGCTAGTAATAAACCGGATATTACAACTAGGCAAGGCCCGAATAACGACGAACTGGCAGAGAAAGTAGAGTTGAAACCGAAAATGGAAAACGATATTAACAGCCGAGTGAAACTGCCAACATTCGATGGTAAAACGTCATGGCCGAACTATCTTAAGCAATTCGAGGCGGCATCAAAGGCAAACAACTGGAGTGAGAAGGAAAAAGCGTTAAATTTAACTCTTGCCCTTAGAGGAGACGCTATGGATATCCTCCAGACCATTCCAGTGGAAGAGGCCGAAGATTTTGAACAACTCAAAAAGCGATTGAATATGAGATATGGCCTGGAACACCTGGAGCACTGTACCAGTCGCAGCTGAAAAACCGCAAACAAAAACGCGACGAAACTCTGCAAGAATTCGAAGCAGACATTGCGAGGTTGGTGCGGTTTGCCTATCCATCGGCACCGGAGAATGTCATGGAATGTTTAGGGGTACAGACATTCATCGACGGAGTTCGTGACCATGAAATGCAGAGAACTCTACGCTTGGCTCGGCATAAGACACTGGTCGACGTACTCTCTGCAGCCTTGGAGTACGAAGCAGCTACACGGGCTTCCGGAGTATACGGCAAGGTGAGGGCTGTAGCAGACGAAGAAGTTGAGAACAAGCTCGACCAGATTGTCAACATGATGAAAAGCATCTCAAATGGAAAACTGAAAGCTGTGAGATGCTGGAATTGTGGAGAAATGGGACACGTACGCAGTTCGTGCAAGCGACCGAGAACTGCTACAAACGAAGACGCCCAGCAGGAAAACTAGGAAGGGTCGACCTTCAGAGGGCAGCTTCGACCCGAAGACCTTCCAAAGACCCTCTCATCCTAATAGCCTCTCTGAAATGTCGCGACGATAGTGTATACGTGGATGGTGAAGTTAATGGAAGGAAGTATACACTATTGGTGGACACTGGAGCAACGAGGACTATTATTCGCCCCGAGACTGTCAACACCCGGAAATGACTTTTACCGACGAGACTGCGACTCAGGACTGCCACAGGTGGAAGCGCCAATGTCCATGGAGAACTACCGGTGCAATTGGGAATTGGCGCAGAGAAGTTCACCCACACTGTCGTTGTCGCTGATATCGAAGAGGACATAATACTCGGAATGGACGTTATGAACCTACATGGCTTCCAGATAGATTTCAAGAACCGAGTGATTAGAGTAGGTTCTGAGGAGGTATTCCTTCACCCACACGAGGATAAGACTGTTCAGGTAGCCGTACAGGAGGATACAGTTGTACCCGCAAGGAGTGAATTTTTCACTGTGGCAAGGCTACAAGGAACCGTCGAAGAAGGAACACCGGTCATGATGGAACCATGGAATCACGATGAAGAGGTTGGTCGAGGAATCCTGGTTGGAAAAGGGTTAGTCATGGCTGCCGAAGAAATACCTGTACGCATTATAAATGTAAATGACCATCCAATAACTATGAAGAAGGATACCAAAATTGGAACTTGCGTACCAGTGGCGTCAATAATTCATCAAACAACAACCTCCAATGATGCCAACAATAAATTTGAACAAATGATAGCAGTGGCTGGACAATCCCTTAGCCTGCGAGAGAAGAAAAGGATCAGAGAACTCTTGCTACAATACCGATCTCTTTTTGTACCAAAAAGAGGAAAGACAGTAAGAACATCTGCTGTCAAACACAAAATTGACACCGGCGACGCTAAACCGATAAGACAATCGGCTCGACGGCTACCACAGGCCAAAAGAGAGGAAGCGGAGAGAATTGTTCGCGAGATGGAAAAGGACAAGGTAATAGAACCTTCTACCAGCCCTTGGGTCTCTCCGGTAGTTCTGGTAAAGAAGAAGGATGGAACCACGAGGTTTTGCGTGGACTACCGGCAGTTGAACAATGTTACAAAGAAAGACAGCTATCCCCTTCCGAGAATCGACGACACTCTGGATACGCTGGCCGGTAGCAAATTGTTTTCTACCTTGGACCTGAAGTCTGGATATTGGAAGGTAGAAATGGATCGAGCCGATAGAGAAAAGACAGCGTTTACCACCGGATCTGGACTATGGCATTTCACCGTTATGCCATTTGGGCTGTTCAATGCCCCCGCAACGTTCGAAAGACTGATGGAAAACGTATTGCGAGGGTTGTCCTGGAAGACATGCTTAGTGTACCTTGATGACATAATAGTCTTGGGAAGGACATTCGACGAACATCAAAAGAATTTGGAAGGTGTCTTCAAAAGGTTGCAAGCTGCCCAACTGATGCTCAACCCCAAAAAAATGTCAACTATTTCAGAACAAAGTCAATTACCTATGCCATGTAGTCAGCAAGGATGGTGTAGCTGTAGACGAAGAAAAAGCTGCTGCCGTACGAAAGTGGCCAAGACCCACCGACAAGCACCAAGTTAGAAGCTTCCTTGGACTCTGTACATACTACAGGCGATTTATATAGAAGTTTGCAGATATCGCTAAGCCCTTGACACGACTTACAGAGGAAGCAAGGGAGTTTCGCTGGGACGAAGATTGCCAAACTTCGTTCGAAACCTTGAAGAAGCACTTGACTACTGCACCTATACTCGGCTATCCACTACCAGAGGGAGAATTCATACTAGATACTGATGCTAGCAATGTTGGAATTGGAGGAGTGCTATCACAGGTTCAAGGAGGACAAGAGAAAGTTCTGGGATATTTTAGTAAAGTCCTTTCCAAACCAGAACAAAACTACTGCGTCACAAGAAGAGAGCTCCTAGCAGTAGTGAAGTCCGTGGAGCACTTCTATCAGTATCTGTATGGGAAGAAATTTGTGATCAGAACCGATCATGGAGCACTTAAGTGGCTTATGCAATTCAAGAACCCTGAAGGTCAAATCGCTAGATGGATCGAGCGGCTCCAAGAATATAATTTCACTATTGAGCATAGAGCCGGAATAAGCCACAGAAATGCAGACTCCCTCTCTAGAAGACCATGCCCTGCAGAGTGCTCTCACTGCAGCAAAACAGAAGCTAAGGAAGCTGCGATTCGAAGAACCACGGTGACCACCGACGAATGGACACCAGAAAAGTTGGAAGAGGAACAAAAGAACGATCCCGACTTGAAGAAAATCCGACATTGGAAAAAGGAGAACTGTCGACCTACTTGGCAGGAGATTTCAAGGTACTCGCCAACGATGAAATCGTATTGGGCCCAGTGGGACTCGCTGGTTTTGGAACACGGTTTGCTACAGCGAGTAATCGAGAACGATGAGGGTTCCGAAAGTAGAAGACAGTTGGTGATTCCAAGAACAAGGATAGCAGCAGTACTGCGGAAATTACACGACAGTCCGTCAGGAGGACATCTAGGTGTGAAGAAGACCCTCCAGAAAGTGCGAGAACGGTTTTATTGGATGCACAGTTCCGAAGATGTGAAGGACTGGTGTAAGAAGTGCACTACCTGTGCTACGACCAATGGACCGCACGGGAGAAGAAAGGCTCCTATGAAGCAGTACAATGTCGGAAGCCCTTTTGAACGCATTGCCCTGGACATTGCCGGACCGTTTCCACCGACAGCAAATGGCAGCAGGTACATTTTGGTGGTGATGGACTACTTCACAAAATGGGTAGAAGCGTATGCCATTCCAAACCAAGAAGCCGCAACGGTTGCCGACGTGCTTGTGAATGAGTTCATTTGCCGATATGGAGTGCCCCTGGAAATACACAGCGACCAGGGCAGAAACTTCGAAAGCCAGCTGTTCCAGGAAGTTTGTGAAAAGCTCGGCATGAAGAAAACGAGAACTACGGCTTTGCACCCACAGTCGGACGGGATGGTAGAGCGAATGAACAGAACTCTTGGCAAATACCTGTCTAAAGTAGTATCTAACCATCAGCGAGATTGGGACCAATATCTCTCGCTATTCGCGATGGCCTACAGATCCGCCATCAATGAGTCCACCGGCCAAACACCAGCAAGAGTTCTGTTCGGACGCGAAATGAGATTACCCTGCGACCTTGAATTTGGATGCCGACCCGGAGAAGACATAGCTGGTGAAGATTACGTGACCCAGCTGAGAAAAAGAATGGACGACGTACACGAGCTGGTTCGATCGAATCTCCAGATCGCTAGCGATAGGATGAAGAAAAGGTACGATACGCAAGCTACGGAAGGAGGTTTCCACGAAGGAGACAAAGTCTGGCTGCATAACCCAAGAAGACAAAAGGGTTTTTCTCCAAAGTTGCAGAAAGCTTGGGACGGTCCGTACCTCGTAAAGAAAAGAATCAACGATGTCATCTATCGTATCAGCAAGATCCCAAATGGAAAGCCAAAGGTGTTACACCGTAACCGATTAGCGCCATTCGAGGGTGACCACGATGAGGAAGTAAACCAGCTTCAGGAAGTAGCCGATCCTGCTTTTGTAGAATTCATGGGTGCTTATGGTGGTACCGGAAAAGCAAGATTCGGCGTCACCACTGAGAGACGACAAGACCTGCTTACCGTTCCGGAGGAATACTCACTGGCAATAAACATCCCTGCCAGCGTAACCGATGCGCGCGGACTGGCATCTCTGTTTATAAAGAAGAGTGGTGCACGACCTTTGGTAAACCAGTTACCAGTACCAGGCAAAGCTTTGAAGCTGCAAAATGGCTCCCGCTACAATTTCCACCTAGTGACGAGGAACACCTTCGACGAAAGACCAACGTACGAGGATGTCTGGGAAGCATTACGAAGTCTGAGGGAGCATGTGCTTGAATTGAACGTGTATAGGCTAGCCATGCCCAAGATTGAATGTAGGCATTTAGATTGGCGAATAATCCGTAACATGGTAGAAGTAATCTTCCGAGATACCGAAGTGCAGGTACTGGTTTGCGGCCATGCTCGGGAGACACAGCCAACAGAGAAGACGGTCGCATGTTACTTCCATACAACTGGAAAATGCAACAAGGGGACCAGTTGCCGATACAGTCATCTCGTTCCAGTTTCCTAGCTAGTTCCAGGAGGAACTGTCTCTTAAGGAGGGGGCAATGTTACGCGAGCTACTGCATTAATATGCTCACTTAGTGCCCCCAGTGAAATCCCCGTATGAGACGACTCCGCCCAATTTTCGAGAAGCATCCAGAATACGAAACATCGAGAATATCCAGTGCACCCGCCAGAACGTCGAAAGGTTTCTAGAATTACGGCGCGCGAGTATAAATAGGCCACGGGCATCGCTGCAGGCAATTAGTCAATCAGTCAGTGTTGATACCGAAAGAAAGTAATCGCGCCTCGATAAAGTGTTTATTAAGTGACTCTCATATAAATTATAATTAGGGTGTTTAGTGTATTAGATAAATTATTAAATAAGGACTGAATTACATATAAATCTGTAAATATAAATTAATTGTAAATATAAATTAGAATAAACGTTACAGTATGTTTTCCTACCACCGGCTAATTTAACCACAACAATTTTCTTTTTAAACTATCAGAAAAGTAAGTGTACCACACAAGTTGTAGAAATTAACAAATTTGGTAAAATACCCACTGAAATTGCTTCCTCGTCACGGTGGTTGGCGTTCCAGTAGCGTCGCGGAAGGCTATTTTGACGATTCTATAGTGACGAAGAAAGGCATTTCTCGAAAAATAGTGCATTCAGTGCAATCAACTAGTAGGATCGATTAAACATTACAGAAATTTGATTCTGTTCCTGCTCACTCAACATCTGCTACAAATAATGACTTACTATCAATAGTGATGAGCAAAGCAAGACTAAGACCGCGTGCGTGGTCTTGGTCTTGCAGCCTCATATGTGATCTTTGTCTTGGTCTTACATAGTCCGGTCTTGGTCTTGCTGCAAGAGTTTTGCAGGTCTTGCATTTTATAATTGATCCTAAAGAGTATAAGTATACAAAACCATCTCATAAAAGCAGTTTGAAATATATCAAAATCTAAGAACGAGAACATATTATCTGCACCAATGGCGCACGTACGGTATGTGGAATGTGTATTTTTGGAATGGTAGGTAAAGGTAACTGATTTTTCTTAAAATGAAAATTGTTTTTGAAATGAAATTAAAACCATTTTCATTCTTGGTCGAATCTCGCTGAAATCTATGGTAAAATTGGTTTCTGATTTATTATCAAAAATAATAGGTGTTATAGTTCTTTCGCCATCAGAAGAGAGTAATAAAACCTAATTATATATGCAAACTACTGCAGCGGTGGCCCAAAAAAATCAGTATATTTGCAGGTTTTTACCATGAAGCACTAACAAGTGTCTTTTAGTTTAGCGGTGACGACCAGTATACCTGATATAACAATAGACGACCCTTTTGTAATCGCCGAGAAACTGGTCAATAATCCTTGCATAAGCGTGGTTCTGGGTTTAATAAAAGAGGTAAGATAAAACTACATTTTTAAGTAGTTATATGTATATTGACAAATTACTTTCTTTGTCATAATCAAACCATCAGATTTTAATGGCTAAAAAAGTTATTGATAGTGATATCAAATTAACCTGAATATTTCAGAAAGTTTAGAATATTTCTTAACAAAAAAATTGTGTTGATTTTTCACCAAACTTCAAGTAAAAATATTAGTTTTTGTCAAAATGAAAAATAATTTACTACAACCTCTTAAATTTATTTATGTGATTACAAAATCTTAAAACAGTTAGTCACACAGACTTTCATCGCTATCGGAACTACTATTGTTAACAACAAATGTTACGTCTGTAAATAGGGGTTGTCCATCTAATGTCATTAGTAGAATAATGTACATTTCCCACATTTTCTTTTCTTCTTCTACTACATGCTTAATACATTTTTCCCAATTGTCAGCATTTACTTGTTTTATAGAGTTTTCCAGCAGTTTCTAAATATCGTTCAACTTAAAAGGTGTATTTTTCCGAGCTTCATCTTCTTTAACTTGCGCCCAAATGAGCTCAATTGGATTGAGCTCACAGTGATAGGGAGGAAGGCGCAACACATTAATTTCATGTGCTGCTGCAATTTCATCAGCTGCGTATTGTACAGGAGGTCTTTTCAACTGAACTAACTGAAGTAACTCAACTTTAAGTAAATCTTCACAACAATCTTTCTTTTTCTTAACCATTCAACGGTCTGAAGTTTGTTCCATGACGAAGTAGGAATTTTTTCAATTTGCCGTGAGTGATAACTAGCATTATCCATTACTATCACTGACCCTTTTTGCTCGAAATATTCTTCGAATACATCTGAATTCATATCCTCATGGTAATCACCAGGTTTTTTTTATGAAAATATGAGACTACCTTCATTCAAAAAACCTTTGCTACTTCTAATGTGTACGACAATTAATCGCCGCCCTTTACCCGATGGAGGTTTAAATCCAGTGGATAATCCTTCGATAAAAGCTTGACATGATGTCTGTATATTTTTGTCTTGCCACATTTTGGATACCGTGTGTCCCTCGTTTACCCATGTTTCATCCAAATAAAAAATTTGCCTTCCCTCTGAACGGTATTGCAATATGGTTCTTAAATATTTTCTTCTCCAACAAATAATTTCCTCCTTATCAATAAGGGTCGATTTTCTATCTGTTTTCGACCATGTGTAAGACAATTTTTTTTCTCACCCTGTTATTCTTAAAATAGTTTTCGTTTCAAGTAAAATAAATTAAATCATGGGTATACCCTAATATTTCAGAAATGCATTTCTCGACAAAACAACCAATTGTCTGAAACAGATAAGTAAAGTATCATAATGTCACGTCGGCGATAACGTAGTCTTCGAGGCCACGAAAGGGGAAAGAAAATTTTAAGAACGATTTGAGTTTTAGTTTCTAGAAAATAACTAAAGTGTTCACTTGAGCCAAATAAATCTATTAAAATATAGTGTGTATTGTGGTGCATATCAGGAGTTAAATAGGTGAGTCTATCTCACAGAGTAATTCATTTCTGCCTGTTATTTGATATTTGATTTTAAAAGTTATTGTATCACATAGAGTATATATATTTGCTAATCATTTTTAATAACTACTTTGTTTAAAGTTCTTCAATTTTCAACGTTATTAAGAACATTAATTTGTTGTTGCATTTCCTATTCATCCAATCCTACTGTACTGTGGAGAGTTTGTGCCACTTGCAGTTTAACTCACATACCTATACTGTATTGTGGAGAGTTTGCGCCACTTGCGGTTTGTCCATTCCTGATGCAGGGTGACTTCTCACGTCACCCATATCTCCTTCCACCCCCAGGTATTGTGGAGAGTTTGAGCCACTTGCAGTGTAACCTTATTTTGCTGTACTGTGGAGAGTTTGTGCCACTTGCAGTGTATTATTATTTTGCTGTACTGTGGAGAGTTTGTGCCACTTGCAGTTTAACTCACATACCTATACTGTATTGTGGAGAGTTTGCGCCACTTGCGGTTTGTCCATTCCTGATACAGGGTGACTTCTCACGTCACCCATATCTCCTTCCACCCCCCTGTATTGTGGAGAGTTTGAGCCACTTGCAGTGTAACCTTATTTTAATGTACTGTGGAGAGTTTGTGACACTTGCAGTGTAATATTATTTTGCTGTACTGTGGAGAGTTTGCGCCACTTACAGTAGTTATAATATTGTTTGTGCCACATATTCCTTACATGCACTGGGAAGAGTTTGCGCCCCTTGCACCTTTCCTAATAACCCTAAATATTTACTATTAGGCATTTATTTTTGATCAAGTGAAGTTTTAACTTTACTTTAGTACTGATATGCATAATCACAGTTCAAACACATAAGATGCACCTTGTATATTATTAATACTTTCATTAATTTTGGGGATTTCAACTATACTAATCGTTAGTTAAATAATTAATCATTATTTATGGCAAATTGAATACTCAGAGTGTTTTTCTATCTAATTCCAGATACGTCATCTCGGTTGTTCAACCTACTTGGACCAGGTCCACATGGACTGTTCAATTAAATCCAGGCATCACGTCCAGTGTCTTGTAAATAGTTATTTTCAACAGTTAGATTTGTTTTATTATCAATATTATAAACAATATAATGTAAGTACACAGTAATAAGTAATTAAAAGTTGAATTCTGATTAAATATATCAATTTTTACAAATCACTCATTCTCCTCAAGTCAAGTTTTTCCCTCCTTACACATGTAAAATTTAATTATTTAGGAGTTTCCCATAGTTTGGTTTGTTTTATATCGGGCAAATCGGTATCTTATTTTATAGCATTCAAAATTTTTGCTAATGTTGGAATTTCTTTATTAAAATAAAATTCGTGTAAGTACCTTACGTCTAATAGCCGTTTTCGTTTCTTCTGGAAGTACCTGTTTTTTTTACCACCGCTATGTTGTTTTGGTGGATTCAGATCTCCTGACTTTTGCTCACGAAGGAGTCTGTATATCTTTGATTTTCCCACGCCTGTCATTGTTGATATTCTTTCGATGTCGCTGTCAACAGTTCCAGATGAAAGCTCTCTTTTTACATAGTCATACACATTTTGAATAATAAGTGTCTCATTTAACGATATAGTCTAGTTCACATGTACGATTTTCCTCAAAATTTTTGTATATTCACCGAAAATTACGATCAAGGTGTCATTCGATTCGGATTGTTATGTAGATAGTTTAAGGAAACGGGCCGAAAAAAATTGCAAAAGTTATAAACAATATAGTAAAAAAAGTGGGGGTTTATTTTTTTTTGAATATCTCGAAAACTATTGAAGATTTTCGAAATTAAAAAAAAGATCTAAAAAGATCATTTAATTTACTAAAAAAAAGTTCCGACTCCCGGAACTGTATCTCCAATATTTATAATTTTTACAGAGCCCTGAAATTAGAGCCAAAACCGGGTAGTCTGACTTTCACGCGCGGTCCGTCACTCGGACACAGTAACTTAAAAAATTATTTAAACATATTAAATATGAATATTAAGGAATAATAAAATTCAAGTACTATTGGGATACATAAATAAACAATAATCCGCGGTTAAAAAATTTTTATCCCAATTTTTCCATTATTTATTCATTTGTTAATTAACAATTTTTTCTACATTAAATGTTAACAGAAAAACCGCGATAATTATTAAACTAAAACCTTAAGATTTTTTTACTTTGTGGAGTTATTCTTAATAGGCTAATAAATAGTTCACCGTTGGAAAAATTCAAAAATTTTGATATTCCACTTTTTTATTAACTATTGAAAATACGTAAAAATTAAAAGTTACAAAAAACTTATAAATAATTTTTTTTATATTGTAACGAGTTTTTTTTGTGGGCACCGATCAGAGGTTGATTTATTTTTTTCCTTTCGTAACATTTTTTTTTGGGTTTAATATAACTCGTTACATACTTTCCAACCTTTTCCGTTACCGTATCCAGGTATTTATTTTTCTTTATACTTATATTTTTATCATCCGCCCGGAAGTACGTAAAGTCGAAGTATACTATATAAAATTTTTGATTTAAATATTTCAACCGCGGAGACATTCAGTAAATATACAAACTAATTAATTTCGAAAGAGACCTAGTATACATGTGAATTTTTTGGCTAGAGATAAATTTAACGACCACTAATGCCGAAATGTAGAGTGGGAATTAAAATATAAATTGGAAGTAAATTGATAGAATCGGTCTCTTCTCTGCTCTTCGTTTTTAAAAACCAGTGAACCAGTGAAAATATTTTGTGAATCCGGACTCCGGCAGTTTTGTTTTGAAGGTAAAATAGTTTAAAGTAATAGTATATTCGAAGACTTTCCGTACCGCCGTTTAACATTAAAATTTTGTAGACATTTCTTTGAAAATTGTCATGACCAGTTTTTATGTACTAAGTTAAAACATATTTTTTGATTCTTTCTTTTACAAAAATAAAATATTTATAGTTGGAATGAAATAAAGTTTCCGATAACTGTATATTTGATAATTTTTCGTACCGCCCATTGAGATTAAAATTTTGTAGATATTTCTACGAACATTTTCATGACTAGTTTCTTTTAGATATTAAGTCAAGTTTTTTTTGTTGTTTGGTTCTTTTACAAAAATAAAAGTTGTAGTTGAAATATAGTTGGCTTAAATTTTTTTTGTATCACATCGTTTAAAATAATAATTCATAATCGATATGAATTATTATTATCCGGTTCTCTAGTGGTTTTATGATTTTAGTTGCTGAAGTTCTTTCTATATAATTAAAACTCGTGTGGATTGTGAAATTTTAACTTTATTCCGGTCTTGATATTTTTACTCTGTGTGTCGATAACTAGGTACCTTTTAAACTCGTGAAATTTATTTCGGGAATAGTAGTTTATAATATTTTTCTTCCGTATTTCTTTTAAATCCAAAGGGCTTCTCGAACTTGGAAGAGGCTTAGCTACAACTCGTTCGAGTAACCGGCAGATTTAAACCGTTCTTATATCGTACCGTGGACCAGTTTATTTCTTTTATTTTTTTTTAAATAGTATTTTTCGTATTTCTTTTAAATCCAAAAAGTTTCTCGAACTTGGAAGAGGCTTAGCCACAACTTGTTCGATTAACCGGCAGATTTAAACCGTTCTTATATCGTACCGTGGACCAGTATATTTCTTTTATTTTCTAAATAATATTTCGTTTATATTTCTTTTAAATCCAAAAAGTTTTTCGAACTTGGAAGAGGCTTAGCCACAACTTGTTTGATTAACCGGCAGATTTACACCGTTCTTACATCGTACCGTGGACCAGTTTATTTATTTTATTTTCTAAATAATATTTCTTTTGTATTTCTTTTAAATCCAAAGAGTTTCTCGAACTTGGAAGAGGCTTAGCTACAACTTGTTCGATTAACCGGCAGATTTAAACCCTTTATTACGTCGTCCCGAGGACCAATTCAATTCTTTTATTGTCTAAATAATAAGCTTTGTATTTATTGGGAATCCCAAGGGTTTCTCGAACTTGCAAGAGGCTTAGCCACAACTTGTTCGATTACCCGGCCGATTTAATTTTTTTCTCTTTCTTTCCACCATCTCTTGTGCAAAATATATATATAATTTTTTGTTGTTGTTTAAACACTGGCTTTCCGTATTTCCTTTGAATCCTAAGGGCTTTCTTGAACTTGGAAGAGGCTTAGCCACAACTCGTTCGAGAACCCGGCTGATTTAGAAAGTTCTTTCACCGGCTCACGAATCAATACACTCTCTTCCTGTCTAAATAGTAAATTCCCGTGTCTCCATTGAATCCGAAGGGTTTCTTGAACTTGCAAGAGGCTTAGCCACAACTTGTTCGGTTACCCGGCAGATTTGAGCGGTATTTGAATAATCTGACCAGCCTTGACTGTTACGTCCGTTAAAATCCCAGGTATAGGTAATACATACCTCATTTTCTTTCCCTGTTATTTTGATCGTCACTATAGAATTATCCATAAAATAGACCACAGAGTATTAATAGACCCAAAGGTTTCTTTTTGATTATTTTGTGATATACCGCCCTATTGTGTGATCGTAGGTATACACTAAACCGTAGGTAGTATACCACTCTGCTGAATTCCTGTTTCCTTCATTAACCCGTAATTTATAAATTGAAGGATCCATATTTGATTGTAATTAAGTAAATAAAGTTAATTCAACAAGACCCCTGGAATTTTCCGTAACCACCATTTAAAAATTTAAAATTGGCTCTTTTTCAACTTTTCGTATGCTCCCACATTTTGTTATGATAGAAAGACTCTTTAAAGAATGAAAAATTTACAAATAGTAAAAGGACAACTGTTAACAAGGAAAAACTGCTATTTAATCATGCCGTCAAAGTGACCACCGTTAACATTCAGGCAATAAAAGTTGAAAAAGAGCCAATTTTAAACAACGATTGAATAACAATGGAAGGCTCGTATCAAAGGCAAAACAAAATGATTGAATAGAGATTTACCAGACCTTTTAAATGAGGTGTGACTTGATACCTAATGCCATTTGAAAAAATGTAAGGGGTGTCTCCAGTAGGGAGGGGTGAATCAGACGTTTATGACATTAGCGCCAAAAAGTGTCCCCCTCAATTCAAAAGTTGACGTGTCTGGGCATTTTTTATAATTTTCTAAAATAATGACATAAAGAATTTTATTCCATAAGTGGTTTCCACACTGTATAATGCGAAATAACAATAGAATTTATGATTTTTAGAGAAAAAATGGTTTCTTAATTTTAATATTTAGTCGCAAAAATAGATTGTTAATTAACAAAAGCATTTTTTAGCAACAAATAAATTTTTTTAAGAAAACGTTTTTCTCTAAAAATCATAAATTGTATCAACCAATAGATTACGCAAAAAAAATTTTTGAATAGCTTATAAACAATACATTTGTTTATAACAATTTTTTAAACAATGGCGATAAAAAAAAATTTATGTATCTTTCAACATTTAAAAATCGAAACATTCAAGATATAAAAAAAAATTATTAATTACTTTTTTGTCATTTTGAATTTTTCCAACGGTGATCTATTTATTAGCCTATTAAGAATAACTCCACAAAGTAAAAAAAATCTTAGGGTTTTAGTTTAATAATTATCGCGGTTTTTTTGTTAACATTTAATGTAGAAAAAATTGTTAATTAACAAATGGATAAATAGTGGAAAAATTGGGATAAAAATTTTTTAACCGCGGATTATTGTTTATCCCAATAGTACTTGAATTTTATTATACCTCAATATTCATATTTAATATGTTTAAATAATTTTTTAAGTTACTGTGTCCGAGTGACGGACCGCGCGTTAAAGTCAGACTACCCGGTTTTGGCTCTATTTTCAGGGCTCTGTAAAAATTATAAATATTGGAGATACAGTTCCGCGAGTCGGAAGTTTTTTTAATAAATTCAATGATCTTTTTAGATCTTTTTTTTTAACTTCGAAAATCTTCAATATTTTTCGAGATATTAAAAAAAACGAAACCCCCACTTTTTTTTACTAGGTATATTGTTTATAACTTTTGCAATTTTTTTCGGAACCTTTCCTTAAACTATCTACATAACAATCCGAATCGAATGAATATACAAAAATTTTGAGGAAAATCGTACATGTGAACTAGACTAATAAAGGAATACCTTTCATACGTTTCACAGGACTAAACTCCAAACTATTTTCCATTTTCACTCCCTCTGTCTGTAAATTTACACTCAACCAATTTGATCTTTCACAACAAAAACGAAATGAAATGCTAAGTACTAACAATGCTTTCGATGTTTTTTAGACTACTAAAAGATCCAGGCAAAGAATAATTTATATAGTGGAGGTTTAAAAGAATAATTTAGGAACTCATTAACTAATGACATAATGAGTAGGGTAAAAGCCGGATAGCCTAATAGCTCTTTGTTTAATCCCCTTAATACCTACCTACATCCAAAATTTCCAAATTATTGTAATTTCTTGGTAAAATGCAGGTACAATTGAAAAATATTGCAATGTTAAAGTTACTTCAGTTTAAAAGGACAACTTAAAGTTACTACCTAATATTTTTAACCGGCGGCGAGATGAGGTCTAAAGTAAATATTTATAGACTATCATTATAAATATAATTCTATAAATGTACGCCCATGGTTTACTAGTTTCCGATAATTTTAATACTCTCTCCTGATGGCGAAACAACTATAACCATTTCTCAAAAAAGTAAGTTGAAGTTCTACTATAAAAAGCTATTTTGCTGTAAATCCGTAATGTAGGTATCTTTAATATAATGAAATCAAATATTCAGAAAGTTCCGTTTTAAAGTTTATCCATTTGTAAAAAAATGACGTTTGTTTTTTTTTCGTATTTTTGTCCCAAAATACATACACTACGGTACAAAAAATATACCTTGTATTTACCATACTTTGATACCTATTCAAATAATTTTTTTATGACATACCAGAAAACCCTGTTATCGACATAACTAGGTACATATTTTAAAAAAACGCAACGCAACAATTATGAAATGTTTTTATTAATCAAAAACCATGTCGTAATATAATACATAAACTTGAAAAATAGAAATATGAAAAATAAAAAGATATATTGAAACAGAAGACGTAAACAGATTATTTCATTTCTTGTAACGTGCTTTCCTTCTTACACGTGGCTCCTGCCACAAGAACACGTCACTATGGACACCCTTGATGCAAAACTACTGAGAACCAAAAGCATAAAATAATTCGAGAATCCACTAATAATTCATATCAGTTATTTAATATATATTAAACGCTGTAAATAAAATTCGAAATCAAGGTACAGTTCACAAATCTTTATTTCCATATAAAAGAAACAAATAAAAAAACCAATTTCAATTCAACAACAAAAGGAAAAAAATAGCCGGTCGGAAAATTTTCAAAACCATACATTTAACAATTTAATATTAAGCGGCGGTACGGAAAGTTTCGAATACACAGTTTATTTGTAAAAATGATTTACCTTATAAAATACAGCTTCCACACACAATCTTAATTCACTAAATTTTCACAATACTTTTCGGTTTATCGGTTTTATGCAGAGAGGTCAGATTCACGTCAAGAATAGAGTAAGAAATCGAGCGCGAATAATTGAGAGCTCTTCTATCAATTGTACACTAATTTATATCCAAAATCCTACCTACACTTTTCGGCCGTAGACGTGGTAAGGGAATTAAACGTGAAATTTATCTACTTACAACAAAAAGTTGTACCTACACTGAACGGCTTCGGTTTTAATTAAAATGGTGTATATACCGGGCGTCCCTTCAGTTGAAAAATTGAAATATCGGAAATGAATAAATTGTGTATGGTAGAATTTGGAATTGCGTAACTCGGACTTATACTAAAATATATAACGGTAATAACGAAAAAAAAAATCGATGCGGTAGTAAAGTAACGAGTTATATACAACCTAGTGGTAAAATGAAATATATTACGGGAAAAAATAAAAATCAAACTTGCAAAAAAAATAACTCGTTACATTCTGATGCCCAATAGTTAATACAAAGTAACCAGCGGGCGGATTCTTTGTTTAATATGTTGCGGTGTTTGCGAACTACCAATGAAGCTCTCGAAAAAAGTCTTTCTGCGGGTACCGAAATTGCTGATATAGATAAAAAATCCCGTGCTATCTTCGCCAAGAGAGGGAATTGCAGCTGATGGCGTTTCAACCATCCTAAAATATCTTCATTGCTCACAGCTCTGGGTTGACTAAGGTATATATCCTTTCTTCGGTTTTGAGAGCCAGATGTACCAGAGCTTGATGAGGTAGACGGTGCCAAATAGAGCTTGTCGAAATCTATAATGTGTTCATCCTCAGTTGATAGAGCTTCAACTCCTTCTTCTGACGATAACTCGAGCAATCTTTCTTGACTATGGTATACATCGTATACTGCTTGAAATTTCTTTAATGTGTTTACTTCCATCTCAGCTCCCCAAGGCGTTAAATAAAAAGTTTCTGTCTTATGTCTTGGCTACAGGTTTAGAGTTGAACAGTAAATCCAATTTGTCTTTCGGTAATGTCCTAAAATATCCTAAAATTTTCCTCTACTTCGGTACGATTGATCTTTTCGTCTAGTTGTCGTATGGTAGATTCAATCTTATCCAATAGCAAATTTACAGAAACTATCACAATGGGAAGTGTGGTATATTTTTCTCCTCCAAGCTTATTTGTTAATATTTTGAAATTTGGTAAAAACTTGAAAATTTTTTCAATAATTGACTATTCTGATTGACTTATTTTGAATTCTTTCAGCTCAGGTATTATGCTGCACAAGGTATTTATTCTGCTTTTTAATTTCAAAGCCACTCCAAGCATGTCGTGTGCGGAACTCCATCTTGTAGGGCAATCTAGCGTAGGACTTAAGATGGTGGGTGCTCCAGCCGTTTCACATGCAGAGCGGAATTTATTTTTCAGTATTTCACTTCTTCTAATCTTGCAAAAAATTGAACGCAGCTTTGTAATTGATGTGCTTGTGTCATGGATTAGTGGTATATCTCGGTTTTCTTCTTCTTCGTCTTCACTCTCACTACTATACTCAATTTCGTTCTCACGTAATAATGTTAGGATTTTCATCAAATCTTGTACTCCTAAGTTTAAAATGTGGGCCATACATCGGAAATGCTGATTTTCGTAGTCAAAATCTGGAAGTAGCTTTCCAAGTTCACTCATAAACTTAGTATTTGCAGAGGCATTGTCCACAGTTATACCTTGGACTTTTTGTTCTAACTTAAAATCCACTAAACAGTTATGAAAATTTTTCGCAACATCAGCTCCAGTATGTAGACCATGGGAAGGAATAAAATCAAGTACCATTGACCGGTAATTCCAATTTATGTCTATAAAATGTACGGTGATCCCATAGTATGTTCTTCCTGCAATTGATGTCCACCCATCAATAGTAAATGAAAACTTGGACGTATCTTGGTTTAGCTGTTCTACCAGGCGGGATCGAAGCTGGTCAAACCGACACTTAACTTGCCGTCGAAGAGTGAATCTTTTTGAAACTTTAGGTTTGGACAGATGAAGCGAAAATAATCTTGGGTCTCCTGATCATCAAAAAATGAAAATGGTAGGTACTTTTTGGTTATCCTGTCGACGGTTGCCGCTGCAAAATTACTGGTCTTAGTTGCCTGAAAACAAAATGATAGATAGATAGATAGATAGATATTTATTGTCCATTCATACATAGTAGGTACATGAACAAGGAGACGGTATGATATAATATAACAAAAAAGAAGAGAGAAAAAAAATACAACTGATTAATAAATAAATAAATAGATAAATATACTTACAGCCAATCCATGCTGGATTTAGGATATTAGTAAGGGTAGGCAGTTAAACAAAAAATAAATAATAAAAGAAATAAAGTTAGTGTTTGGATAGAAATGCTATTCATTAATAATAGAAGCTCGTAGTTTCATTACACCGCCTATAAAGTTATATATTTTTTGTAGTGTGATGACATTTGTTGTAGACAAAAGAGAGTCGAGGGCATCTGAATGGCTTCGCTTCTCGAATATAACTGTGTGTCTTAGACTATTATACATTGGGCAATCAAATAATATTATGCTCTAATGTTTCCAATGATTGTCTATTACAGATCGTGCAAATCTGGTCAATTTTTATTTTGTGCGAGATATTATTGACATAAAGATAAATCGTTTCATTTTTAGTTGTGCTGTTAAACGTTTAATGTGCAATGGAGATGGTCCGCAAAGATAACTGATAGGCGTACTATCCCTAAGTAGTAATTTATATGTTGGATGGTGGACACTAAGTAGTACTTTGTTCCAATCATCTTGAGTGTTTCTAACTAAGTATTTGTTTATTATGTCTTGTTTGATATTTTCATTGATGGCGTCTGGATTAAAGTTTCAATAGTATATTCTTATTATACGGGTTAACTGATCAATCCAATTATACTTTAGGCTACCGCATTCAGAATTTTGTAGATTTGTAAGCCGTACTAAAGCTCTATGGGGGAATCTCTTATTATCTTGACTGGTTATTCTGATTAATTGTTCAATAGCTTGTTTAATTATATAATATTCTAGTTTGCACAGGTTAGCCTCAATTCTTATAATATATGAAGCTGTTGTTCTCTGTAGAAAAAGGAGATTTTTCCAGAAAAAAGATTGTATTTTCTCGGATTGATCTAGATAGCGCAATCCCCATATGCTACTAGCATAATTGAAAGTCGGTATTACTACATTGTTGAAAAGGGTCTTAATGGAAAAAAGGGACGAAAGTTTTAATGAATTTATTGTTTGGAGTATGGTTCCTTGGGTAATTCTGGCTTTTCGTTCTCGAGATTTGAAATTATTAAGAAATGATCCGTTAAAGGTAAAAACGACTCCTAAATAATCGTAGGTGTTAGAAATTTCTATGGTTTTATTTTGGTATTTAAATTTAGGCTGTTGAAAACAAAATGAACTAAAATAAACTAATGTTAATTTCATTCCAAATTGAAATATGATTAATTGATTACTATTACATAATTGCAATATTACAGGGAATTGCACATGCACATATAATGTACTACAGGTATCATGGTCTTTTTTATATTTAGTGAGCAGTGTTATAGTAATTTTTAGGAGCTACATTACATGAAAAAACTGTTATTGCGAAACTTGAAAATTGTTTTCACGCACTATCTTGTGGTTTTATATAGCAATAAATAAGTTAAATGGAATTGTGGAATCGTGAAGTGGAAAATCATAATCAAAGAAAATTTAGATGTTATAAAGCATCCTATATGTTAGCCTATAAAATGAAAGTTATTGTTCTGCTGAATTCAAAAATTATATACACGGTGTCCCAAAAAAACATGGCATACCTAAATGATAGAGTGTATATTATTACTGAAAAATATGTAGGAATTGCTGTACAAGGTGGCTCGAATAAAAATGGTGGCCGGCAGTAAAACTTTTTGTGAATTTTGGGAATGAAGTTGGCTATAAAGAATCACTTAGCATTATTTTTCGTTTCTTAAAAATAATGTTCCGAAAACCGCATCTCCCGCGTTTCTGTTAATAAGCGAAATACCCCGGAATTACAACGAAATCTGAACGCACATTTAGGTAGACAAATTTTTGTACCCCAGAATAGCCTTCATAAAAATATTGATTCTTTGAATAATTCTACCCGAAAAAAGTCACATTTTATGTAATCCGTTTAATCTCCTTGTTTACGTAGTTTTCGGAAAATCTATAACATACTGCTACATAAAACCTCCATATTTGTTAACTAGGATCCGAAAATTTATTAAAAAAATTATTATACTTTTTCAAATATCAAAGTCACAAGAGCTAAAGCGAGATGTAATATCAAAGTAACTCACCTGCGCACTCTTTCCAGTTGCGTCAAAATACCTCGCAATGCTTGCCTCTGGGTCTCATTTTTGATCATAGTTATTAAATGTTTCTTTAATCCTGAAGTATTTCGGTTTTTCATTTTTATCTTAAAAGTTTTATTTGTGCACAAAGTACACAATCCAAAGACATCTTCTTTGTCGCTGTCCGAAACAATATTAAAAAAATCACTAAACATGCTTTTACATACACTTGGGTTGACCCAATTCTGATGTTTTTTGTTTTTTAGCGGATTTTTTTAAGAATTCAAAAATATTATACTGCAAGCGCCAAACGTGATGGCGAGCCCGCCCCCATGCGCACAAACTCATTTTCAATGTTACCTCCCACTACAGCTCTTGCAAGACATATAAATGCTCTGCACAGAGGCGTATCATTAGTTGTCCTCCAATTCTGTTGGCGTTTGGCATTGTCTGAATAATTGTTGTGTTGTTTCTGAAAAAAGAGTCAGGCACGTGAAATAATTTTTAAAGTGTTCAATTATTTTCAAAGTGTCAAATGTGAGTCGGATACGTTATCAAATGTGAAAAATAAAACATCTCTCGCTACAAGCAACATTAAATAAATTTCAAAAATAACTATTTCAACACAAATCTTTATTTTGTATTAGGTATTTCGATAAGAACCATTGAAAAAGTGGTTAAAGAAGGGGAGCAATTAATTTCTGCAAATAACGTGCAAGTAAAATTTTCCACCACAAGAAAAAAGCGGCCTAGAAGAGCACCAATAACTGATATTCCCGAGTATGAGTATTCCAATATTAGACGGATTATTTACGACTTTCATAAGACCGAAGGGTGTAGTATTACGGTAAAAAAGTTACAACAGAAAATTAATGACGTTTTGGGAATTGTTGCTTCCGGAACATCTCTTCGTAGAATTTTAAAGAAAAAAGGTTTCAAATGGAGAAGGACCGAAAATAATAGAAAAATTTTAATAGAGAAAATGGACATCAGAGCATTGAGGATTAAGTATTTACGAAAGAACAATTATTTTCGTAGCCAATAGCGACCAATTGTGTTTCACGATGAAACATACCTTCATAGTGGACATACATATAAGAACTGAACTGGACGGATGAATCAACCAAAGGGTTATTCAAAAATATTTCGAAGGGACCAAGACTCATTATTGTCCATGCATGAGGTGACATTGGCTTTATTCCTAATTGTCGGCTTATATTTAAATCAGGCACAAAATCAGGGGATTATCATTCAGAAATGAATTCTGAAAATTATGGTAAATGGTTACAAGAAAATTTGATCCCAAATTTACCTGTGAATTCGATAGTCGTGACCGATAATGCTCCATACCATAATATTCAAGTTAATCCAGCCCCCAACACAAATTCTAGGAAGGCTGAAGTCTTGTTGAATTAACTTTATTTACTTAATTACAATTAAATATGGATCCTTCAATTTATAAATTACGGGTTAATGAAGGAAACAGGAATTCAGCAGAGTGGTATACTACCTACGGTTTAGTGTATACCTACGATCACACAATAGGGCGGTATATCACAAAATAATAAAAAAGAAACCTTTGGGTCTGTTAATACTCTGTGGTCTATTTTATGGATAATTCTATAGTGACGATCAAAATAACAGGGAAAGTAAATGAGGTATGTATTGGTCAGATTATTCAAATACCGCTCAAATCTGCCGGTTAATCGGACAAGTTGTAGCTAAGCCTCTTCCAAGTTCGAGAAACCCTTTGGATTTAAAAGAAATACGGAAGAAAAATATTATAAACTACTATTCCCGAAATAAATTTCACGAGTTTAAAAGGTACCTAGTTATCGACACACAGAGTAAAAATATCAAGACCGGAATAAAGTTAAAATTTCACAATCCACACGAGTTTTAATTATATAGAAAGAATTCAGCAACTAAAATCATAAAACCACTAGAGAACCGGATAATAATAATTCATATCGATTATGAATTATTATTTTAAACGATGTGATACAAAAAAAATTTAAGCCAACTATATTTCAACTACAACTTTTATTTTTGTAAAAGAACCAAACAACAAAAAACTTGACTTAATATCTAAAAGAAACTAGTCGTGAAAATTTTCGTAGAAATATCTACAAAATTTTAATCTCAATCGGCGGTACGAAAAATTATCGAATATATGGTTATCGGAAACTTTATTTCATTCCAACTATAAATATTTTATTTTTGTAAAAGAAAGAATCAAAAAAAAATGTTTTAACTTATTAGTACATAAAAACTGGTCATGACAATTTTCAAAGAAATGTCTACAAAATTTTAATGTTAAACGGCGGTACGGAAAGTATTCGAATATACTATTACTATATACTATTTTTTGCAAGACCAAGACCAGTCTCGCTCATCACTAATTATCAATAGCCGAAAACTTGTAGAAAACACCAACACCAGGGATAAAGATCCAGAACTGTTCCCATTTTACAATTCATTATAATTTGAAGTGAAAAATCCCATGCAAGGAAAGTTAAAATATATTTCATAAAACGTAAATTTTTTGGTTGCCTACTGTAATTTTCAATAAATCTTTAGTAGACGATGAAATAAAACAACTTAATTTGTTTAAATCTTCATTATAATTAGAAATGACGTTCAATTTAAACTGGTGACGCGTTTCGCTAACACAGTAGCTTTATGAAACGAGTGAAGGTATTGAAGGATTATGGAACAAGAAGTATCGATGATGAGTCGCTGATTACAATACTTACCTTCAAAGCTTTTAGCGGAACCTTCTGTGCTAACGAAGGACCACCGATATTGAAGTATCGGACCTCGTTACCCATGACAATAACATTGCCAGAGGGATAACCAAATACAAAGAATAATACAGGAAGAATAAAACAAAGCAGGAAAATAATAAGTATGACGTCGGATTTAACAATGGCAATAAAATATTTATTGATAACAACAAAAACATAAAGGTTTACAAGAAATAAACAATTTACATTACTTATGAAGAAATATCCGGCAATTCGTCCGGTGCAGATAGATACAAGTTGAAATAGTTTAAACATTAGAATTAGTGAACAGCCACTAGCGTTTGGCAACCATGTATAGATGCCGGTAACGGACATATCCCAACGGCCAATTATTACGAAAATGTTACTTACAGTTTGTTTATGTAGATTCACAATAACTTATTAGATGATAATTAGAAAGATAGAGTTTAGGCCCCATTTTGTAAGGGCAAGAACTAAACACTAATACCGTTCTAATACATTACTTAAAATTAAAACTAAATATGGGAGCATAAAGCTCGTGACTTTTGGACTACAGAGTCCACTATTGAGAGTTCAGATTGTAACTGCTTCGGAGGCGCCTCGAGAGGTTTCGGTTAAGCTAGGCGTCTCAAGAAGAAGAGAATATAACTGGACAGGGCCGTAGCTAGGCCCACTATTGTACGAATTTATTAGGAAATTCGTACAGGTATAATGAATTTTTTTTTAATTTATACAGTGCATTGTAACGCGTTTTACTTTCTACACGTGGCACCTGCCACACGAACACGTTACTATGTACACCCTTGATGCAACATTTTCGGTCCAGATTTTTAACGGCTCCACGGCCCCTTAACCCTTAGCGTCAAGAGTTCCAGATAGTCTCAGATGGAGGTTACGAAAAATTCCAGGGGTCTTGTTGAATTCACATTATTTACCTAATTACAACACGGACGAGCCAAATATGGATACTCCAATTTATAAGTTACGGGCTAATGAAGAAGGAAACAGGGATTCAGCCGAGTTGTATATTACCAACGGTTTAGTGTATACAACACAATAAATCGATATACCACAAAATAAACACAAAAAAAACCTTCAGCCTATTAATACTCTGTGGTCTGTTTTACTAATAATTCTACAGGGACAAGCCAAATAACTGGGAAAAAAATAAGCTATCTACACCATATACTTAGTACTTTGACGGAGTAACGGTCAAATACGGTTCAAATCTACCGGGTAATCAAACAAGTAATGGCTAAGCCTCTTCCAAGTTCGATAAACCCTTTGGATTCAAAGGAAACACGAGAAACTATTATTTAGACAATAAAAAAACATTGATCCACGAGCCGGTGAAAGAACGGTTTAAATCTGCCGGGTAATCAAACAAGTTATGGCTAAGCCTCTTCCAAGTTCGAGAAACCCTTCGGATTCAAAGGAAACACGAGAAACTATTATTTAGACAATAAAAAATATATATATATTGGTCCACGAGACGGTAAAAGAACGTTTAAATCTGACGGGTAATCGAACAAGTTATGACTAAGCCTCTTCCAAGTTCGAGAAACCCTTCGGATTTAAAAGAAACACGGGAAGTTACTACGATGAACTACTATTCCCGAAATAAATTTCACGAGTGAAAAGGTACCTAGTTAT
This sequence comes from Lochmaea crataegi, assembly GCA_947563755.1. Classification (NCBI taxonomy): domain Eukaryota; kingdom Metazoa; phylum Arthropoda; class Insecta; order Coleoptera; family Chrysomelidae; genus Lochmaea; species Lochmaea crataegi. The sequence goes on along the minus strand of OX387424.1, from coordinate 10,787,226 downwards.
CGACGCACAGAGTAAAAATATAAGGACTAGAATAAAATTAAAATAATATAATCCACATGAGTATCAATTATAAACATAAAAACTGCTGAAAACCAAAAGTATCAAATCACTAATCCATATCAGTAAATTAATATACTCCACACGGTAATAAAATTCTAAAGCAAATTACACTTTAATCACAAATCTTTATTGCTATACAAAAAAAAACAAATAAATAAAAAAACATCAACTCGACAAAAGAAAAAACCGATCGGAAAAATTTTCAAAAGAATACATCCAACAATTTAGTACCTATTAAGCGGCGGTATGGAAAATTTCGAATATACAGTTTATTGTAAAATATTTTACCTTCTTAAATAAAACTTCGACACCGGAATACACAAATTTTACTTTTCTTTTTCACAATTGCGGAAAGTCGAAATTAGATTGACGAACCTCCCTCCTATCAATTGTTCACTAATTTATATCCAAATTCCTACCTACACTTTTCGGCCTTCGTCGTGGTAAGGGAATTAAAAGCAAAATTTATTTTCCTACAACAAAAAATTTTACATATACCGGACGGCTTTCGGTTTTAACTAAAATAGTGTATATACCGGACGTCCTTTCAGTTGGAAAATTTAAATATCGGAGATGAATCAATCATATATGGTAGAATTCGGATTTGCGTACCTCGGATTTATACTGAAATATATTATAACGGTAATAACGGAAAAAATCAATGCAGTAATAGAAAGGGTCGGAAAGTAAGTAACTAGTTATATAAAACCTAGTGGTAAAATAAAGTACAATTCGGAGAAAAATAAAAAAATTGGACTTGCCACAAAAATAACTCGTTTCAGTTTTAATACGGATTTTAAGGATATTGACAAAATTATTATATTTTTACATGGAAATAAAGTACAAAAAGTGCCTAAATACACGGAATTCTACGAATATTAACAAAGGTATTGAAAAAGTTAGCCTGGAAATTTATTCACAACAATCACACCTGAACTATGTAAAGGTCCGGTAATAACGGGGTGATAAGTAAAACACAAGTTGAGCTTCAGCTTGATCTATTTAGACTTCACTCAGCCCAACTGACCTCAGTAGAGTTCAAGTTATAATTCTTTATTCTAATTGTCATTGTCATGAATTTCAAACTATATATATTTATGCTTACTACCACTTTTATGTCATTGTTGATAAACATATCTAAACAATTATATAAAAGTGTTAATTAAGCTATTCAGTGAATGACTTATTAAATTATACGGGGGGCACTACAACTCCCCCCTTTCGGAAGAATGAACTTCACTCGGCCGGCGCCATCTGATTTTACGCCAAGCCTCAACTCGATGTGAACATTCCCCTGAAAAATCAGAAAAATAGGGGAAAAGAGATAGACCTCCCTCAAAAGAAAATATTATAATTTAATCTTTTGATAAAATAAATATTACAAAAACAAAATTAATGTTATATTACCCACAAATTCTACTACTGGTAGGAGAATGGTTGTTACAAGTGAAACTAAATAATGTGTCTTACAATAAAATCCATATCAATGTAAATATATATATTTAGAAGTTTGACCTACTTGGAATAGCTCAACCCCACACAAAACCAAAACCAAATAACAATCCAGGTTAAATTGCCTGAAGTTTTCCTATGAAACAAAAAAAACTTGGTGACACTTCACTTACATACATAGGTTAAATAATATGTATAAAAAAAACTCATAAAATCTTGGCCAAGACGCTTCTCGTTACGAGCTTATGATTGAATATGAAATAAAACAAAAGTTACAGTATTCTGCGAAATCAAAAAGATTCAAAAATTAAACACGTTATCTTTTAATATTAAAAAAAATAAACCTGCGCCCCGTTTACTAATGGTATCCGCCCAAGTCCACGTCAATCGGCCGGCAATGTGGTCCAGCCCAAAAATGAAAATTCCTCTCCCAAAGGTAATCGATGACGTCTCGTGGAAAGGGAAAACTCCACGGAAGAGACTTCAGAAGAGCCCCTCAGTAACAAACAAAAAAAACGGCAAACGGCAGGAATGTAACTCAGCAAAAAGAGCCACACCAAAAAAAAACGGTTTCCCATTGAAGAAATCACCCCGTACTGGAACCCTAAAATAAGAAAACAAAATATCATCACTGAACACGTTTTTCGGACCTGAGCCCCTGAACCATAACGAAAAGTTCGTCGAGAAAATAATATCGCAATGGAAATAGTTATCTCGTGTTCTTGTGAGGGTCGCTTATCGGATAAGGCGGAGTGGAAGTTCTTCTTTTCTTTTTTTTTTTAATCCGTAACAACGGTTTTTCGAGTCGATTTTTCTTTCCAAAAACTTCAATATCGAAACTCAAAAATTTTTTAGTTAGTTGTCCTGGCTTACTCCCCTTATAAGGGTGGCTTAACAACTCCTAACTGCAACACCGCCACAATGCACAGGATCAACTTTTTTTAAACGACTTATTCCTCCAACAGGTAAAACGGAAAAACCGAAAGAACCCCCCCGTTACCAACCTAAGGCCCACCACAACCACGAATAATCTTCGTTTGACCAATCGACCAGCTCTAAAAGGTCGAAGATATGGTTGCCTACCAAATTTCCTCGATACGTATATAGGGTTGCCTATAAGAAGGAAACGGAGTGTAACAACATTTCAAATTTTAAGACTGACAATCTACTATAAGGACTTTATTCTCATTTATAAATTCTATTAAAAACATATTTAATAAAAAAAATTCAAAAACAGGAATGAATCGAAAATGTTCAAGAGAAAATCAAAATCTGATTTTTAAAAAATTAATTAGATCCATAAATAATTCATTAAATATCTTGTACATAACAAAAAATATAATTTACCTAAAATAATACATATAAATAAAAATAGCGAGAGTATAGAAAGTAAAAAATTAGAAATAAAAAAAGAATTCGTTAGTTGAATCAAAATTAATGAAAAAATCGTTAAGCTGTGATAAAAAAAATAAATATTGCTTACTAAACATGATAATCATAATTTTAGACATTGTATCAATAATAAAAAAGGATAAAAATAAAATAGTGAAAACAAATTACCTACAACAAATAATGAACTCACCAAAAATTAAATATGACTATTCATATTTTCTTCTAGGACCACAATTCCTATTTGGACCATCTCCATTCTTAGTAACCAATAAAATACTTCTTTATCTTCCATCATAAATCCATGATTAAAATTCCATATATTCAATAAATAATAATTGCATAATTTCCATAATAATAACTCAATATTCAATCAACAATATCCATAACATATTCCATTCATAATAATAATTCGATTAATGTACTTCCATTAGAATTGAATTTATAATATATATAATCAGTTATAATATCACAAGAGCATAGAAAATATTCGATTATTCACCGAGTCACGAGACGTATTTGGCGAAACATCACGAGAGCGCAGCTCGAGTGGTGTTTCGCGAAATACGTCGAAATATTGTCTATGCTCGAGTTGGTATTCGTTACGATTATATAACGAATAATATTCTATTTTTTTTTATTGATTAATATTAATATTGAAGCTACAATTATTATAATACATATTTGATGTATTGCTGTTTTCGGAATTTGTAGTAGAATTAACTGACATTTCATTGAGCTTGCCCGTTACTATGGAAATGATCACAATATGGCAGGAGGCGAAACACCAAAACGATTATATCACGTCGTCAAGGGGTATATTCACTTATCAATACGTCGTAACTAAGGGAAATTCAAGGATTGTATTGGTTCATTAGAACCTGAGTTATATAATCTACTATATTTCCATTATCCATTTAAATTTCCCATTATGTCTGATGTAAAACTAAATCAATCTACCATACTATTTTCCTTCTTCGTCCATCCCATGTTGTTCCATAAAATTGAAAAAAAAAATAACAATTTTTTCTCATTGCCCCGAAGGGCCCATCCATCTATTTGCTATCAAAATAGTCCAGTTGGCAGGGTCGCCATGTGAAGGTCCGGTAATAACGGGGTGATAAGTTGAGCTTTAGCTTGATCTATTTAGACTTCAGTCAGCCCAACTGACCTCAGTAGAGTTCAAGTTATAATTATAATTATTTATTCTAATTGTCATTGTCATCAATTTCAAACTATATATATTTATACTTAGACTTTTATATCATTGTTGATAAACATATCTATACAATTATATAAAAGTGTTAATTAAGATATTTCGTAAATGAACTACTAAATTATACGAGGGGCACTACAACTACTTCTAGGTAAATAGGTTTAATAAAGGAGAATGATTGATATATCTATTTGGTCGATAAGAAGATTTAATAAAAACAAATATTCAGAAACAATCAATAAATATTAGAAAAATAACGAAAAGAATAATGAATATACATACCACGAGGAACATACAGAACATATTTGAACCTTGATCTATTAATGTATTCACAAGCATTCTAGTTTTTCTGCTCAATCAATCAAATTTCCGTAGATTTTTGATTATTAATAATTAAACAATGTATAATATTGAAAGGGAAAGTTTCTAAAGTAAACAGTCATATTATAACAGAAAATATTATGTTTTATTATATACAATATTTACAAAATTTACCTAGTCGAAATAAATTTAGATTCAAACTCATATATTCCAACAGATTGCTGGCTCTTCTCGTCATATTCTACCCATTCTTTTTCATTCAAATTAATATTATCAAATACTTTCCCACTTTCCTCGGCTTTAGCTATCCATCCTTCACCTGGTGTAAACTCAAACGGTTCTATTCCTCTACATTCAAAAGTTACAAGAGTTTTGAATTTTCCAAAATCTTCACTAGAGTATTTACCTACAATATACATACACAAATTGAGAACATTTTAAAATTCTACACTGATTATAAAAAAAATCCGGCCACCAAAAATTTTACACATTTTCAAAAGTGGTTATCTCTTGAAGTACTCATTCGATTTTGATTATTGTTTTTGTGAATTGTGGGTTTGTGAACTGATTGTCAAATGTTTAAGATTAACCTCTGTTTGGCATTTTGATGGATGACAGACCTTAAATTAATTAAATTTGACGGTTCTCAGCAGTTTACTCGTCAGTTCTTAAATTTTGTGCATATCTAATGATAAAATTAAAGTAGGAAAAACAGTGTATGCATCTCGCATTTAATGGTTAATAGCCACTCAGGTAACGCAGGTAACACTCGTATCCATTACGACAGTTACCTGCGACTCGTGTCTTAATAGGCATCATCAAATGCCCATTGCATAATATACTATTTTATTAAAGAAAAGCGAAAAGCTATTTTAAGAAAGAAAACAAATAACCTCGACACCATAATTGAATAAACGAACGCAAAAATCAATTGTAACCTTAGAGTATAACTACAGTTGTAACCATTCGCTTCGAAAGTATATGTATTAACAGCGGCTCGCCCCGCCAAGACTTCAAACTAGGTTACGCCTACACGCATTTTTCTTATTTGAAATATGGAAAAAAGTGATAAACAAGCATTTGAAGGAGTCAACTATATTATTCAGAGTATCATTCAAAAATTACACAGAAATGCAGTCGCAGAAATGTGTGTATTTTTTTAATGCGACACCCTGAATATCCTTATAGTTTCAAATAGTCTTTGATGTGCTCTTTTCAAAAATATATAAAACTTATAGCATAAACTAAATGACGCTCATAATATAGAGATTTAATTTTTAATGTAAAAATATTGTAGTAGTCCATGAATATATCATATTCATATTTGACAGCTATCAAAATGAACCCATATTTTTGAATATAAATTAACCAGAGAACATTACCTTCATGATATGATATCAAGATCTACATTACATACAAAGCGAATATGGTTCTAATGGTGTGCAGGAACCTGGCAGGGAAAAATTGAGGTTGTAGCTCAAAGATCCTGAGCTGGATGTGGGTACACTGCCATAGTGAGAACAATCATCACTTATGGAGCCATTGTATGGAGTAGTAGGACTAGCCTATTGACGACAAGAGACAACCTCTCCAGAATTCAAAGACTAGCCTGTATATGCATTACAGGAGCAATAAAACATGACCAACAGCGGCCATGGAATTGATTCTCAACTTCACACCACTACATATGGTGGTGGAAAGTGTTGCAGGAAGAACAAGATACACACTAAGTAGAGAAAGAATCATTAAAAAAAACAACCACTCGATTTTTAGAAATCAGAAATCCAGAGATATGCCACAGGATGGTATGATGAAAAAGTATAACTTTTCAAAGAAAATACGGGCCAAGCCGATAGCTTGGGAAAAGCCCCAAGTATCTTTCAAGGCGGAAATTCACGCCATAGGAAAGTGTCCCCAGTTCAAAATTGATAAAAGATATAGAAGGCAAAGGATTATCATTATGTCGGATAGTCAAGCAGCCATTAAAGTATTGAGTTCTTGTGTAATCAGTTCTAAAATAGTATAGATACGCCTAGGAAAAAAACAATGAACTAGGCGAGAGAACAACATTGTCACCTAGGGCACACTGGAATAGAAGGAAATGAAATAGCAGATGAACTAGCAAAGAGGGGGGCTGAAACACCCTTTTGGATCCTGAACCCTTTCGCGGTATCAGCTCCAATGTAATATTGGAAAAGAGGAGATCTCACCATTAGAAAGATCTAGTAGGGCTTAGATAATCAAAGATACTCATGTGAGACTATAGTAAATTTTATACCCATTTAGAATAAGACCATCCTTATTTATTATTAATAAATCGGTTGAAACAAAAAATTACCAACAAAAATGAACGTCGTAACTAATTTATTAGATGTCACGTTTTTGAAGTTACGTCAAATTTTGATTTCATGTTAATGTCAGATGGTTCAAGAAGCCGCATACGTTAAGTTACTAAAACGGCTGGTACCTCTAAATAGGTATTAATTTTACTATACAACCTAAGTAGTATTAGTAGGTGGCACAATAGATCTGTTAAGTCTCAGTGAATATAACCGCAATATACATACTCCTCTAGATTCTTTTTTATGGGATTTAAAAAAAATTTAATTTCAATAACAATTAAAAATAAGTTACAGGATGAAATTAATCAACTAATCAATGAATCAACAATATCATTTTTGAAAGAAAGAAAACTTTATCAGTTTTGTATTGATCACAATGGTGATCATTTTATTAAATAGTTATTAGGCCGTGCGAACGTTGTGACCATGGAGGCTAGACAAGGAGATCGAACTTTTGGAATATACCCTTCACCACTACCAATTAGTTGAGAATAAAATAAATAGTTAACGTTTGTATGTTATAATTAGTATTGTAATTGTCAAATAAATAAAATAATGTTCAACTTAAACTCAACTTTGATTGCTTAATTTAAATCCAACAATTGGTAGCAGAGAGTGGTTAATCTCAAACAAAGGAGTTGAACAAAAATATAATACAAAAGGAGAATCGCAAATGGCATCTTCAAATTATCGCATTAAACCCCTAGAAAAAGATAATTACGATACGTGGAGTGTAAAAGCACAAGCTGTATTGATAAAAAATAAACTGAATGACTGAATGACCCTGAAGCTGAAGCAAAATAGGATCAAGAGTAACTAATAGCTCGCTCTGAATTACTACTACTTATGCCTCCTTCGGAATTGAAGCAAATCAAAAATTGTAAGACATCAAAAGAAGTATGGGATTTGTTAAAATCAATTTACCAAAGTCGAGGCCCTGTCAGAAAAACTACATTGCTGTAGCAATTAATACTCAAGAAGATGACTGAAACTGAAGATATTAAAGATCATTTGGAAAAAATCTAGTTTAGTGAACCTACGCGGATTTTGATGAAATATTTTTTTTTTCAATTAATTCGAGGTCGCTGAACACGAAAATGAAAGAAAAAATTGGCGCTCTCTTACCAAAAACGAGTTATGAATTTTTAAAGATGTGTTCAGGTCAGTACTGCACTGGTTTTATTGTCATATTATAACTGCTTTATAAACATCCATTATAACTGCTACACATTGTTAGATACACTATAATTGCATTTTACGATATTGTTCTCACACACATTAAAACAACACCTATATTGATATAAATTTCTTGTAAATTCTTTCCACAATTATTAAATCTTTTGTCGTTTTCATGTAATATGACTGACATATAAGTTTTGGTCTTAGTCGTAAAACTTGTATCTAATAGCATATTCAGCCATTAGATATTTAGCCACTTGAATTAGTTGCTGAATATTTTCGATATCATGATCGTGGCATAGAAGATATAAACAAGATGAACATCATGAACATACACCTATTGTTCCGATAGCTGGCGCTGTATTATAGTTGACATTTTTTTTTCAAATTTTGAGAGAAGATGATTTTAGAAAGATGGTTAGTTTTGATATAAGTTTGGTTGATAATGAACCACTCATTTTGATCATTGAGGATGTTAAACAATTTTTTTCTCTGAATAGCACACATCAACTAATTCTTTTAAAAAAATTACCTCCTCAGTTGTTCGGCCTCTATAAACACTGCTGACAAAGAAAATAATTGCCGCAGGTGTAATTCTAATTAAAATATTGAACATTCCGATAATATTATAAGACTTTGGTTATCAGAAACTGTTTCCCCTTTTTAGAAAATTTGAAAATTCTACTAATATCGCTTCCCGACCAACTAACACAGATCAAAGTGAAATCGCAATCGCTTCTTATCAGCTTGATACATCTCCCCTTTTGCCCCTTCTTTTATTTTTCCTATATTTTTCTAACCTAATCCAAATTTTCTAATTCAGAGATCTAGATAAGATTGGATTTCCGTTTGAAATAATGAAGTAGATTGAGTATCGCGAGCGAAGCCAGTATGTTGATAGCTGTTAATTCAATTTTTCCATAACTGATTTCAGCTAAACGAAAGTTGAGCCAAATTTTCCAATTCACTCACCTTGTATGGTCTCCACAATTACAGATATTCAGCAACTTTTTTTTCAAGTAACAAATGATGGCTGAATATGCTAGTAGGTTCAATTTCTGCGACTAAGAGGAGACAGACGAAACTTATATGTAAGTCATATTACATGGAAACGTTAGAAGATATAATAATTGTGGAATTGAAAAAAGAATTTACAAGAAATGTATATAAATATCAGTGTTTTTTTAATGTGTGTGTGAGAGGAATATCGTAAAAAGCAATTATAGTGTATCTAACATTGTGTAGCAGTTATAATGGAACATTATAAAGCAGTTATGAAATGACAATAAAACCAGTAAAGTGCTGATCTGAACAAATCTTCAAAAATTCATAGCTCTTTTTTGGTAAGACAGCGCCAATTTTTTCTTTCATTTTCGTGTTCAGCGACCTCGAATTAATTTAAAAAAATATATATTTCACCAAAATCCGCGTTGGTTCACTAAACTAGACTTTTACCGATCATTTAAATAATTTCTTAGAAATTGTGGATAAATTAAATGAAATAGAAAGTAATTCTGAATTTTCAAGTATTATGCCAGTCTGCCATTAAGTTTTGAAAACTTCACAATTGCTATTGAAACTAGAGACCACTTACCGAATCAACAGACTTAAAAGAAAAATTTTTAGAAGAGTTTGAAGCCAGAAAAAATAATGGTCATGACGATAAACCGCAAGGAGGTTTCTATAGTAAAAATCGTGAACATTTTAATAATAAGAATGAAGGTTTTAAATTTAAATGCAACAAATGTAAAAAGATGGGCCACAAGGCATCCAAATGTTGGACAACGATACATAAAAATGAATATGCAAAGAAGAAAAACGAAGAAGCGAATTTGAAAAATGTTGAACCATTTTGCTTAACATCTACTGACACCATTAAAAGTGAACTCTGGTGTTTATATAGTGGATGTACATCACATATGAGTGGCAGCAAAAATTTTGTTTTATTAATGATGAAAATGGTATGGTAAAATTAACGACTATTAGTTACACTACAAGAGTTCAAGGAACAGGAAGAGTTTAAATGAAACAAGAAAGTGAAATAATGAAGTGGCATCGAAAACAAGGTCATATGAATGAAACTGATATGAAATCAGCCTTAAGTAATGAATTGCTGGAAGGATTAAAATTTATTATCAAAGAAAAATTATGTGACTGTGAAACCTGTATAAAGGGGAAAATAGCTCGCTTACCATTCCATAATGTGAAGGAACAAAGACAAAATAACCTTTGGAAGTGGTACTCACCGATGTTTGTGGACCATTGAAGGTGAAAACATTAGCTGGATCCAAATATTTCGTAACTTTTAAAGATAAATATACTAGATATTGTGAAGTATTTTTTATAAAGAACAAAAGTGAAGTTTTTGAGAAGTATAAAGATTACAAAAACGATATAGAAAATTTTACAAAGAAAAAGATTAAAGATTTACAATCCGGCAACGGTACAGAATATTGCAACAAACAGTTTGATGATTATTTAAGAGAACATGGTATTCGACGACGATTATCAGCCCGATATACTCCACAACAAAATGGTATCGCTGAAAGGAAAAATAGATCATTGTTAGACAAAGCTAGATGTATGATGATTGAAGCACATTTACCTAATATGTTGTAGGCAGAAATGATATTTACTACCAACTATTTAATCAACAGAAGTCCTAATAAAGCCTTAAGTAAATAAGGAAACACCCTACCAAAAATGGGTTGGTCGCATTCCATCTGTAAATCATTTGAACATAGTAGGTTCGAAGACATTTGTTTTGAACAAGGCGTTTTTCTTAGATATGCAAAAAATGCTAAAGCCTATACAGTGTATATACCGAACAAAAGAGATGTTGTAAGTAGAGATGTTACAATTGTGGAAAAAATGTTCTATGAAGAGTGAAAAATGAAACGTGGAAAATAAGAGAAAGGAAAGATAACAAAAATATTGTCGACTTAAAACCAAAGTGGGTAAAAAAAGGTACGTCTTGTAGCTAAAGGTTTTAGTCAGAGGCCAGGTGTCGACTACAATGAAACATTCTCTCCAGTGGCTAAACTAAGCTCTATAAGAATGTTATTAGCTGTCGCTGCAGAAGAAGATCTCAATCTGGTAATTTAAATAGAAGATAATAGGAGCATAAAGGGAGAAAAAGTTTGCCACCTGCAAAGCAAAAAGCTCTTTATGGCTTAAAACAATCTGGAAGACAATGGAGTATAAAATGGAATACAGAGCTGGAAGTTCTTGGCTTTATTAGATCAGAAGTTGATCCTTGTATATTGTGTAGATATGACAGATGATGAAGTTTTGTGTTTATTATTTAAAAATAAAAGAGGAATTGTATTAACCAAATTAAAATGTATAGACAACAATTGAAAAATTTTAATTTGAAAAGAAAGGTTATCTAAGAAAAAAATGAGTGGCGTTGCGAGATAAATAAATGGAATGAATTTTGGAGAATTATTAAGAAAAGTCAGAAATATTTACAATAAAATCATAAATCAAATAAATCAACAAAAATACTAAATGATAGAATATTAAAACGGCAAAATCAACTTCAGACGTATACAAATTTAAATGGGATGATGTAGAACATAATATGGTATAATAATATTTGGAATTGGAGATATTGGACAGAATATAAATCATTGATAAAGAGCTTCATAGTATGAAGATTTAAAATTGGGGTCCGGTAAGGTTTGCGACCCTCGGAATTTTGCAACGATTTTTTTTTATTAGAAAGCCCTATTTCTATAGAACATTTTAAAAGAAAAAAATTCTTGGAACATGTACTTTTGAAAGAGAAAATCTCAATTGAAAATACAAAAAATCCGCCATTTTTTTTAATTTTGACAATTTTTGACAATTATGTCTATTATCAGATGGTGGATTGAACAATGTTGCCAGTTCTCATTTCCGTAACTCGTTACGGCAAGGTTTTTTACTAAAAAATTTGTGGAAGATTCAGAATTTATAGATAAAAATCCAAAAAACAATATTTTTTCACCACGACCACTATTTGGCCAAATATTTTATTTGAAAAATAGTTAAATACTTTATATTCGACATGAATTTTTTTCAAAAACTTCTCACAAGTAAGGTATATAATTAAAGTCAATCATAATAAATATTTCCTTTCCTACTTTATTTATATTTGAATATTTCTGAAACTGAAAAAACTCTGGTTTTCTTAAATTAAATTCAATTCACGTCTTCGTTTTAAATAATATTCACTACCAACCACTATTGCAATAAATTTCAACAACGCCCATTATAAATTTTCAACAATTTCAATTTTCTAGTTTTTATTATTCACAAGAAATGTTTACTATTTGCCTACTGTCAAATTGGTCAAATATAAAAAGTAAGGTTATTGTCGTTACAGTTTTAAAATGGTGCAAGATCTACAACGCGGGACGCCGCGGTGAAAAAACAAACTGCTTAGATAGACGATTTTGGAGACAGATTTTGTCAATTTTCCCGTATGAGTTCGATCTCCTTGTCTAGTCTCCATGATCCAAACTACCAAATTTAAATATCCCGCCTGTAAAAATTAATTCCGGCACCCTTTCCTGGTGCGCAGCGATCAACGCTATGCCAACTGTTACTACAGGAACGACAACTCTCATTATTTTTTTTCTATGGATTGAGGTATCAAATATAGCTATTTGTAATACTAGGAAGGAAAGTGCCACTTTTCCTCCTATAGGATGTAGTTTACTAACCGACGCGAAGCGGAAGGCAGTGTAATACATATAATTTTTCCTCCTACCCATTATTTAACCTTTTTTATTATTATTTATTTTGTTATCTTCAGCCCATTGCTTATATTGTATATATTGTTTTTCAAGTCTTTAGATTTTTATGGTTTTAAAGTTAATGAGGCTATGTAGGCTTGTTCCCTAATATTAGGTGGCGTATTTGTAAATAAAAATCACTTGAATCGCTCTCCATTTCTCAAGAAGTCATTAAGGTTTAATAAACTTAACAACTTTGCACTCAAAAAGTCCATTGCAATGTTTACTGTCAGTGAGCCACAGCATACTATGTAAGTTTTATTCGTAAGTCAAAGAACGTATCTAACAGTGCTGAAGTTGAAATTTTTATTTGTAAACCTAACGTTGAAGTAACATTCATAATTAAGGATGTACAAGGTGTTATAGAAATTACAGAAATAATTTGAATATAATAAATTTACAAGTTTCTTCATTTAAAACATAGTTAAAATAGGGAAATAGTATATTACAGACCTAGGCCAGTTAAGTAAGAAATGTCTTAGATCCCCCCTACGAAAATATATATTTTTTATTTTAAATAGGCAAGCGAAAGCGAAAGTAAAACATGCTAGGTTATCGGTAGCTAAGTATGAAAAACTTTCGTGCCCTGGACAACGAATAAATAAAATGTCAAATTAGTTGTCAAATATTTATTTAGATTGGAAATTAAATGTAAAATTACAATTGTTGAATGTTCCTGAAAGATTTAACGGCAAATGTTGATTGAAATCTTGTTTGAAAGCAACGTCACTGGAAATTTTGACTTGCTTGTCGATTTGCGCAACATTATCATTAAACTTAAAATATGTAGACTTTATGGAAGAATAATTATTTGACAACTGTCAAAATATAAGTTTTTGTTGACACGAATATTACCAAAGTAACGTTAACCCACGCCTTCTATCCATTTTATTGCAGTCTACAGAGAATTTTTTGCATCTTTAAATTGTGTGTTTTAATAATAAAATCGGGGGAAGAATGAAAAGTTTAATACATTACTCGCTGCAAAAGCCCTTTTAGGTGCTCGGAGGTATTCAAATAGCTTCGGATACGCTTCGCTTCGCCTCGGCTATTTAAATACACCTCGCACCTAAAAGTAAGCTTTCGCAGCTTGTAATTTAAATAACTATTTCTTACTACCCCGGTCGAAAGTACGTGGTTTCGGCTCCGATTATACGGCAGAGTCTTACTTTTATGCACTGATCAAGCTATATGCGCATTCCTATGAGCAACGTACTTTGCGCACCTTTCACTTCGAGAAAATGTATGTCGAGAATTATTCGAAATTTTGCACATTTGTCAAGGACAGATGACAATACAATAATTTTATAAAACATCTTAGTTGACAAAATATTATTTCTTCATAGCCGAACGGTATAGGGTTTGGATGCCGAGAATTATGAATTGTAGGCGTAAGGTTCAATTCCTAATATTATATTGTGATATTTGTATATGAATAACCTTCAATATAGTTCCTATCTTCTGGCTTTTGACTTACATATCGCTTTAATTATATTATTCTGCAAAACTATGATAATTGGTGTTAAATCATAAAAAAAATTAATAAAACGTACAGTAATGTCTGTAGGACACCGACGACCCTCACTGTGGAAGGCACGCGCTTACCCATCGCACCACTAAGTACAACGATAACGGATGTCAAGCTCCGCTATACTGTCGCTCATATAACCTCAAAATTTATTTACAAATAGCTAATGCTAATGTTGGTTGTTTTCGTACTTTTGACCGAGGTAGTAAGAAAAATATATACACTACATGGGCATAAAGTTGTCTTTTGTTTTATTGCGGTAATGCCATATATCGATGTCCATTTGTAAAATTTTGCACAAAGATTAATAATATAATAGTCTTTCATATTCCATATTCAAAATTCACTGACAAACGCTATGAAGTTTGAAAAAATTGAAAAGCAAGTATTTCCAACTTTTTTTATTACTGTGTTGCTATGTATCGATGTCCATTAATAAAATTTTGCACAGAGATTAACCAATTCAAAAGTATCCCCATTTCTAAATTACACAGAAGGAAGAGGACTCAATGCGTTTTTTTGTGGTTTCCCTATTAGGCGTAATCTATGATACAACAAAAATAGTCTCATTATTACATTACCCAAAAATATAGGTATCGAAAATTATGATTTTTATACCACTTTTATAGATTCGCGAGCACTACAGGCCATGATTTTTTGTTCCTGCTACAAGCAATTTTAGTTAACTTAACGCCAAATTTTGAGACCACTTCGCTGTACTAAACTGAATTTTTAAAGTTCGTGGGTCAGTCGAAAAATGGAATTAAGCAAAGAAAATTTTCGCTCAATAATAATTTACAATTTTCGAAGACAGTTGTCTCAACAAAAATGCGTTGCCGAGTTGGTTTCTGTTTTCGGCAATGAAGCACCACATCAGTCGACAATTTCTCGTTGGTATGGAGAATTTAAACGTGGAGAGATTAATCTTAGCGTAGGTCCACCTACAATGGCAGTCATCCAGGAAAACATCAATGCTGTACCTGTACGTAAGCTGATCCAATAAGATCGAAATGTCACATATCGTGAAGTTTTAGCATCATTGGGCATTTCAGGAATGACATGGAAGGAAGCTAAAATTATTCCCGTATTTAAATCTGGTGATCGGTCTCAAATTAACAACTATTTTCCTATTTCTCCCAAAGTCTTCGAGATGGTCCTTTATAATCGTATCTATGATTCTGTTTGTAATCTTATATCTCCCGCGCAACATGTTCATGAGCAAAAGATCGAATGAAACCAATATACTTTTTATAACACAGTTATTATCTGAAGTGATAGATGCAGGTGGACAGATGGACGTGATATATACAGATTTCTCGAGTGCATTTTATTGAATAGATCATGGTATCTTGATTGATAAACTGAATCAGTTCGGATTTTCTCCAAATTTGCTAATGTTTTGTCAATCTTACTTAGAAAGTAGGAAGCAATTTTTTTTATAGTGGACACTCCTCACAAAAATATACAGCTAAATCAGGTGTTCCACATGGATCAATTCTCGGACCTTTGCTATTTCTTTTATTTATAGATGACATTGATCGCTCTTTAGATTCAGGTAGACTGATTTATGCAGATGACATGAAAATATTTCTTCCCATATCAAATGTAGCCGATTCTTTAATATTGCAATCCAACTTAGAAAAAATATCTGACTGGTGTTTCACAAACAGACTCACATCGAATGTTTCAAAATGTAAAAAAGTATCATACTCGAACAAAAAATTGATGGTTAATTTTGACTATTGATTTTGATTTTTCTGTCATCCTTCATCCTTATTAGATGTCCGAACCATCTAAGTTGTTCTCGTTCAATACAATTCATTATAGGTTCTACTTCAAACTCTTTCCATATATCTTCGTTTCGAATTTGGTCCATTTTTGTTACTCCCTGAATTTTCCTTAAGAATTTCATTTCTGCCGCCTGTATTCTGCATTTTTGTTGTTTGGAAAGATTCCAGCTCTCGCATCCATACACTAGGACTGGTATGTAAATTGTTTTATAAACTGTTACTTTTGTTTTCTTACTGAATTCTCTTCTGCTCAAAAGATTCTTATTCAGGGCGTAATACAGTTTGGTTGCGCTTTCTATTCTATCATTTATTTCTGCATCGTTTTTCCCTTCCTTTTGAACTGTAACTCCCAGATATTTAGAATTATCTATCTGTTCTATTTCTTTGTTTTCAATTTTACCCTAACTGTTATGCCATCTTTTCCTATCACGATTATCTTAGTTTTTTCGATATTTATTTTCAAGTTTCTCTTCTTAAGAGCCATGTCCCATATATCTAAATTCTGTAGCAGGTCGTTTTCATTTTTGGCATATATTATGAGGTCGTCAGCATATGTGCATTCTGTTGAGTGTACAGGTTGTAAATTTCTATACCCTACATTCAATTTCTTTACTCTCCCTTTTGTTTCTTTAATCACGTCGTCTAATATTATATTGAATAATGTAGTGCTTAATACACCTCCTTGTCTTAGTCCTTCTTTCGTAATAAATTCTTCCGATTCTAGATTATTAGTTCTCACATAATTTCTTTTACATGCATTATATACTTTCGATATTCTCCCTCAGTTTTTTATTGACTCTTCTTCTTAAGCTATTTCAAATTGCTGCCCTCGCTATCAAATGCTTTCTCTAGTTCGATAAACGCAACATAAACATTACTATTGTATCTTTTTTCAATCATCTGTTTGATAGTTAAGATATGGTCTTGTACTCCTCTTCCGTTATTCCGTCATGTCCTGCTGCTTTGCCTCTTTTTAATAATCTGATTGCATCTGTAACTTCTTCAATTTTAATATGTTTCTGTTCATTCTGTTCTATTTCATTTTCGTCCAATCTACATTTAGCATGTCTTGGAAGTGTTGCATCCACCTCTTCATTATCTCTTCATCTTCCATAAACGTTTTCCCTTCTTTTGACAATATATTTCGACATTTCTGAATCTTTCCTTTTCTTAAAGTCTTCATAATTTTATAAAACAGCTTTTGGTTTCCCTGCATATCTTTTTCCATTTTATGTCCAAAGTAGGTATTCCCATGATTTTTGTTTCTCTCTTTGAACTATTTCATTGACTTTTTTCCTTTGGTTCTTATATTTTAGATATGTCTCATTTGTTCCATTCCTTAAATATTTTTGCGACATATTTTATTAGAACTTTAATTCTTTATGTTAGGTTGGCAAAAAATCTGACCGTTACGTTATGTGACGTCATGTTACGTCATGCGGTGTTACATGCGGTATAGTCGGTAATAGGTCTGGCGCTGGGGGATCGCGCAGCGAAAAGTCTGACCGTTATGTTTTCGTTAAATGAAGTTTAGACAGTGAATTAAATAGTGCAGATAAATAGTGTAATATTCAAGCGGTGAAAATAAATTAGAACAAATAAACCGAGTGTAAATAAATTAGGGAACATTAAGTAGAATGCGTATATAAATTAAGAAGTTTAATACAGAGTGTGTTTCTTTAAATAAATAGATAGTAATTAGCCATCGTGTGTATAATTTTATCCCACAAGTAAAATCTATTTAAATAAATAACAAAAACATTACATTGGTGTCAGGTGTGGAGTAATATAAATAAATAATTACGTAAAAATGGCTAAGAGACTAAGTGAGCTAAAAGTGACGGAACTAAAAGCAGAATTGGAAAATCGCGAGTTGGAAATGTCCGGAAAGAAGAGTGAATTAGCTGAAAGATTGAAAATAGCACTGGAAGATGACGGCTTGGACCCGGATACATTTTTATTCAACGACGAGGCTTCCACCTTAATCTCGTCAATTTCCGCTATGGACGAGAAGATTTTCACTATGAAGAACGATATTTCTGCAAACATTTCCTCTATGGACGAGAAGATTTTCACTATGAAGAACGATATTTCTGCTAACATTTCCTCTATGGACGAGAAGACTTCTGCTATGAAGAACGATATTTCTGCTAATATGAAGGACGAGATTTCTACTATGAAGAACGATATTTCTGCCGATATCTTATCAATGAAAAACGACATTGCCGATGAAGTCGAAAATAAAATATTGTCTCTAAAATCAGATATAGAGAATAAGATAACAACAATGGATGAGAAAATGGAAAATACGATAATAACAATGGACGAGAAAATCCAGGAGTTAGAGAGAAAAATGACAGATTTAAGAACACAAGGCACGCCAACAAAAGAAAAAAAGATCAAACAAATAAAACCATGCCAGAAGCACTCTCCAAGACAGAAGATATTGGCAGTTTTGCCCGAGTCAAGGTCCCAACGTTCGACGGAAAGATGTCGTGGACCAATTATGTTAAACAGTTTGAAGCAGCCGCTAGAGCGAATAATTGGTCCGATAAGGAGAAGGCAGTGAACTTGGCCATTGGGCTTCGGGGAGATGCCTTAGATGTGCTTCAGACGATACCCCTTGATGAAACGGATGACTTCGAGCAGCTGAAGAAGAGGTTGGACATGCGATATGGTCACGAACATCTAGAACACTTGTACCAATCTCAGATGAAGAACCGAAGGCAGAAACGGGACGAAACTCTTCAAGAGTATGAAGTGGATATCGTCCGACTAGTTCGATTTGCTTATCCATCAGCACCGGAAAACATGATGGAATGTCTGGGCATCTAGGCCTTCATTGATGGCTTGCGTGACCCTGATATGCAGAGGACGCTTCGTTTGGCGCATACCAAAACATTGGTCGATGCATTAACTGCTGTTATTGAATATGAAGCAGCCACGAAGGCTTCGGAGTACAACAAAGTCAGGAACATTCAAGAAGAAGGTGACGAAGATAGACTTGACCAGATCGTCAACTTGATAAGAAGCATGGTAGACAAAAGGCCGAAGAAGATTAGATGCTGGAATTGTGGCGAGCTAGGGCATGTACGCAGTTCGTGTAAGCGCCCTATGACTCCAGCAAACCAAGAACCCCAGAACCAGGAAAACTAGAACGGGTCGGCCATGAGGGGGCAGCACCGACCCAGGATCGTTCCAAAAACCCTCTCATACTGATAGCTTCTCTCAGGTGCCGTAACGACAGTGTATTATGTGGATGGCGAAGTGAATGGCAAGAAATATACTCTGCTGGTAGACACTGGAGCAACTAGAACCATTATACGGCTGGAGATAATAAAATCTAAGAAGAAGCTTTTGCCAACGAGGCTGCGACTCCGGACCGCAACAGGTGAGAGTGCCAATGTTCACGGAGAGACTCAAATCCAATTGGGAATTGGTGGAGAAAAGTTCACGCATACGGTAATCATAGCTGACATCGAAGGAGACGTGATTCTGGGTATGGACGTAATGAATTTACATGGTTTCCAGTTAGACTTTAGAAACAGAACCATTAAAGTGGGTTCCGAAGAGGTATTCCTCCATCCATATGAAGGCAGCACGGTGTTGGCAGCCGTTCAGGAAGATACTGTTCTACCTGCACGAAGCGAAACCATGATAGTAGCGCGGCTACAGGGAATCATGGAGGAAGGTACACCGGTTATGGAACCACGACGAAGAGGTTGGTAGATGAGTACTGATTGGAAAAGGATTGGTTACGTCAGCGAAGGAGATCCCAGTACGTGTCACAAACGTGAATGATTGCCCAATTACCAACAAGAAGTCAACCAGAATTGGATCCTGCGTACCAGTGACATCCATAGTTCGTCAAACAACGACAGCTGACAATTCTAATGACAGATTTGAACAGATGTTGTCAATAGCTCGCCAATCCTTGAATCGAGCTGAGAAAAGGAAAATGAGAGAATTCCTCTTGCAGTATCGAGACCTTTTCGTACCAAAAGGAGGAAAGACTGGCAGGACATCAGCCATCAAACACTAAATCGATACTGATGATGACAAGCCAATTAGACAATCTGCTCGAAGACTACCACGAGCTAAGAGAGAGGAAGCTGAAAGAATAATCCAGGAGATGGAGGAAGAGAAAGTAATAGAATCATCCACTAGCCCTTGGGTATCTCCAGTAGTGCTCGTCAAGAAAAATGATGGAACTACCAGATTCTGCGTAGACTATCGCCAGCTAAACAACGTGACGAAGAAAGACAGTTATGCCCTGCCTCGAATTGACGATACGCTAGACACTTTGGCCGGCAGCAAACTGTTTTCCACCTTGGACCTGAAGTCCAGTTATTGGCAAGTGGAAATGGACCCTGAAGGCAAAGAGGAAACTGCTTTTACCACCGGATCTGGATTATGGCAGTTCAACGTCATGCCATTCGGGCTCTGTAATGCGCCCGCGACATTTGAAAGACTCATGGAGAATGTCTTCAGAGGGTTATCCTGGAAAACATGCCTGGTCTATTTGGACGACATTGTAGTATTGGGGAAGACATTTGAGGAGCACCTGAAGAACTTGGAAGACGACTTCAAGCTGCCCAGCTCATGTTGAACCCGAAGAAATGTCAGTTATTCCAAAACCGAGTCATCTATCTGGGTTATATTGTGAACAATGAAGGAGTGGCGGTGGATCCAGAGAAAATGGCTTCCATCAAGCAATGGCCGCAACCTACCGACAAACATCAAGTTAGGAGCTTTCTTGGACTTTGCACATACTATCGAAGGTTCATAATAAAGTTTGGGGATATTAAATGATGAAATAAAACAATTTAATTTGTTTAAATCTTCATTTTATTTTGAACTGACGTTCAATTTAAATTAGTGACGCGTTTCGCAACACAGTAGCTTTTTCAAACTAGTCACTTCATCAAGTAAAAGCCTCATCTATTCAATTTTTGGAGATATTGCCAAGCCACTAACTCGACTCGCAGAAGAAACCAGAACTTTTCATTGGGATGAAGAATGTCAAACTGCTTTTGAAACCCTGAAGAGACGATTAACCACGGCGCCGATACTAGGATATCCGTTACCAGAGGGAGACTTCATTCTTGACACGGATGCAAGCAACGTAGGGATTGGAGGAGTGCTCTCACAGATCCAAGGAGGACAGGAAAGAGTGCTGGGATATTTCAGTAAAGTCCTCTCCAAACCAGAACGAAACTACTGCGTCACGAGAAGAGAACTTTTGGCGGTAGTGAAGTCTGTGGAACACTTTTACCAGTATCTCTACGGAAGGAAATTCTTGATACGGACTCATGCAGCACTCAAGTGGTTGATGCAGTTCAAGAATCCCGAGGGCCAGATCGCTAGATGGATTGAACGACTTCAAGAGTACGATTTCAATATCGAACATCGGGCTGGTGTGAGCCACCGAAATGCCGACTCTCTATCTAGACGGACGTGCCCAGCTGACTGTTCCCACTGCAACAAGGCAGAATCTAAGGAAGCTGCAGTTTCAAGAACTACAGTTGTCAACGAAGAATGGTCACCCACCAGGATCAGAGAAGATCAGGAGAATGATCCTCACCTGAAGATGATCCGGCAATGGAAGGAAGAAAATCGGCGACCCACTTGGCAAGAAGTGTCAAGATTTTCACCGACACTCAAGGCATATTGGGCTCAGTGGGACTCCCTTGTCCTGGAAGAAGGCCTATTGAAACGAATCCTTGAAAATGATGATGGTTCGGCAAACAGAAGACAGTTAGTTATCCCGAGAATAAGAGTAGCCGAGGTATTGAGGAAGTTACACGACAGTCCATCAGGAGGGCATCTGGGAGTGAATAAAACCCTTCAGCGAGTCCGTGAAAGGTTTTATTGGACGAACAGCTCCGACGATGTGAAGGACTGGTGTAAGAAATGTACGACTTGTGCTACGAGTAATGGACCACATCGCCAGAGAAAGGCACCCATGAAACATAATAATGTCGGAAGCCCATTCGAAAGGATTGCTTTAGACATCGCTGGGCCATTTCCGACGACAGAAAATGGTGGTAAATACATCCTGGTAGTAATGGATTATTTCACAAAGTGGGTAGAAGTTTACGCGATCCCGAATCAAGAAGCCACAACTGTCGCGGAGTGCCCTTGGAAGATCACAGCGATCAAAGAAGGAATTTCGAAAGCAGTGTATTCCAGGAAATTTATGACCAACTGGGAATGAAGAAGACCAGGACAACGGCGTTGCATCCACAGTCAGATAGAATGGAATGAACAGGACTATTGGAAAATACCTGTCCAAACTAGTCTTTCAGCCACCAGAGAGATTGGGACCAATATCTTTCCCTATTTACATTGGCTCATCGATCCGCCATTAACGAGTCCACATGTCAAACACCTGCGAAAATCCTATTTGGATGCAAAATGAGGCTTCCTTGTGACCTGGAATTTGGTTGTCGACCTGGAGAAGATTACGTGATCCAGTTGAGAAAAAGGATGGACGATGTGCATGAATTGGTCCGAACGAATCTTCAAGATGCCAGCGACAGAATGAAAAAACGGTACGACACGCAGGCCACAGAAGGCAGTTTCAAAGAAGGGGACAAAGTATGGTTACACAACCCGACGAGGGGAAAAGGCTTTTCTCCAAAATTACAAAAATCGTGGGAAGATCCGTACTTGATCAAGAAGAAGATCAATGACGTCATCTATCGCATAAGCAAGTTCCCCAATGGAAAACCGAAAGTAGTCCACCAGAACCGACTAGCGCCATTCGAGGAAGACCATGACATAGAGGAAGGAGTGAACCATGTCCAGGACGATTCTGACCCTGCCTTCGAAGAATTCATGGGCGCATATGGAGGTACCGGTAAAGCTAGATTTGGAGTCACTATAGAGCAACGACAAGATTTGATCACGCTCCCGGAAGTCTATTCACTGGCACACAACATCCCCGCCAGTATCAAAAACGCACGAGGTTTGGCAACCGTCGTCCGAAAGAAGTTTGGGCAACTAGAAAAACTTGAAGAACAAATTCCAACCCCTGGCAAGACACTGAGACTTAAACACAATTCACGGTACATCTTCTACCTGGTAACAAAGAACGAATTTCAAAAACGATCCACCTACCGAAATGTGTGGGAAGCGCTACGCAGCCTTCGAGACCATGTGCTGGAATCCAACGTGAAGAAACTAACTATTCCTAAGATAGAGAGCAACCAGTTGGATTGGCGAGTCATCAGGAATATGATGGAAGTGATCTTCGAAGATACCGGTGTCCACATATTAGTCTGCAGCTATACCCCCGTTATCAGTGTACAATGAAGACAGTGCCGTTATTTCCATACGACCGGGAAGTGTAGGAATGGGTCCAGTTGCCGATTTAAACATCCAGTCCCGGCTACACAGAAGTTCCAGGAGGAACTTCCTATTAAGGAGGGGGCAATGTTGCGAGGTCACCAACTCAAAGCCGGTCCTGTCTCTCTATTATAAATTTTGGTGAATGCAAACATTCGAGTTTAATGCTTTGTTTGTGCATAGGACGGGCGCGGAAGGTACTGGAATTTTCTAGAGTCGAGAAGGACTATATATACTCGGGTTTTTGAGTGCGTGAACAATTAATTAGTGAAACGGACAGTAAAGAGTTAGTTCACAGACAGTTTACAGAAGTTCTCTTAATCGGACAGTGAATTAAATAGTGCAGATAAATAGTGTAATATTCAAGCGGTGAAAATAAATTAGAACAAATATACCGAGTGTAAATAAATTAGTAGACATTAAGTAGAGTGTGTATAAATTAAGAAGTTTAATACAGTGTGTGTTTCTTTAAATAAATAGATACAGTCGTCAGAAGCAAACAAGAGCCCCGGAAAATATGCGAACTAAAACAAAGGTTATCGCAACTAGCCAATCAGGAGCCAATGTTAACGATTGTACATTAGTAATTGTTAACATAATCGAAATAAAATGACCGAGTGATTTCATCAATATACATCAATTTTAGTGTCTGTATCAGTGTTGTCAATGTGAGGATAATTATCCGAATTTTAGACAATTTCGCTAACCGAATAGTATTTCCAGTGTTTTTCGGAAAGGAATTAGTGAATATAAATAGTGTAATATTCGAGAGGTGAAAATAAATTAGAACTAATATACCGAGTGTAGATAAATTAGTAGACTTTAAGTAGAGCGTGTATATAAATTAAATTTAATACAGTGTGTGTGTTTCATTAAATAAATAGATAGTAATTAGCCATCGTGTGTTTAAATAAATAACAAAAACATCACAATATATATAAAGATATTAAAAAGATCATACAACATTAAAAGGAACTAAAGTTCTTACCGTGTGTCCCGCGTTTTGGTTTTTGTGATCCCACAAATTATTTTCGCATTCGACAATATTGTTGTTCTAAATATATTCCAGAGGCTTTCTAATTTGTACCGATTCAGATTCTTTGTGACTTCTTCAATTTATTTTTGTACTATCCATGTATTTTTCAGATGGTTTCGTTTCCTGCAATTTATAGTTACGTATCGTTTCTTTTGTGTTGGAGTTTTTTATAATCTTTCTTCTTTTTGATTCTGAACTTGTTCTTAATTTTGCGACTACTATTAAATGATCAGTGAATAATTCTGCTCCTCTCTTTACTCTCGTATAGTATATCTTTTCGGTAATTTTTGTTCATTATTACGTAATCTATTATGGATTTTTCGTTTCTGCTTATAACTTCTCTTGTATATTTATGTATATCCTTATGATTAAGGAAGGTGTTCGTGATTATTAGGTTATTACTTAAACATAAGTCAAGTAATCTTCTCCCATTATTGTTTCTAACGTTTTCTCCGTATTTTCCGATTATATCTCCTGCCTCCTCGTCTTTTTTCCCAACTCTTGCGTTTATGTCTCCTATTATTATTATTATTAGCCTGTCTGTTATATCTTCCGTTATTTCTGAGAGTTGTTCCCAAAAAGAATCTTTAGTTTGTTTATTTTCATCTTATCCTGGTCCATAAACTACTAACAATGTTCTCTTCGTCTAATTCTAATTCGATTTTCAGTATCCTTTCTGAGATCCCTCCCATCTTCTTATATGCTTTTGTTCTTTGATTATACATCCTACTCCCTCCTTTGTTCTTTGATTTGGTTCCACTCCACTGTATATTAACATATGTCCATTGTTTAATAGCCTTTGCCTTTCATTTTGGTTTCTGTGATTCCTAATATATCTAGCCCAGTTTTGTTCACTTCCTCGATTAATTCATTTTCTTTTTTTGTTATGCTCCTGATGTTCCATGTTCTAATTTTCCAAGAATTTTTCTTCAAATTACCTGTTTGCTCCTCCGATTCATTGCCTTGTTCATCGCCATTGTCTTCTTTACTTATAATTCCTTCATCTGCGTTTGTTAGTTTTTTGTTGTTTTATTTAGTTTCTTCAATTTTTCTTGTAGGGGCTCAGTTTCTGGGGATCTTTGACTAATTTTTCTCTTATTATCGTATTTTTTATATTTTCTTCTTTCCCTTCTGAGTTGAATACTATGCCGTTTATTATTAGTTTGTTATATTTTAGGATTGCTTTTTATTGAACATATTGACACTAAAGTAGCAGAGGCATTTAGGTTTTATGGTTTCATTGTGAGGAAATATTGCTGTATTAAAAACACTACTCATATTTAGTTCGTTCCAAAATGGAATACTGGAATACATTATTTAGTATCCATTCTATAATAATCATATAACCAGAGCAGAATCTGTACAGAGGAAGTTTCTAAAATATTTAGATTTTAAAGTGAGTGGAGTTGATTATCAATCTCTCTTGGACATATTTAATTTTGAAACTCTAGTTTTTCGTAGAGTGCTGTCATCCTTATCTCTTTTATATAAGATTTTTCATGGTGTAATTATGTGTCCAGAGATTATAAGTAAGATAAGTCTTAATTACAACACTAGACAACATTTACTTTTTTATTGTGAGGAATCTAGAACTAATATTTTATTTAACTCGCCAATGAATATTATGTGTTGTAATTTTCATCATTTATGTAGTTCGTGTGACTTGTTTGTCTGAATTATATTAAGAAGAGGCCTCATTTTGACTTCATGATGTAATCTATTCTATTTTATTGTTGTAGTTCTATTTTATTATTTTTGTATTTTTAGCTTCTGTGGTCATTTTATACAGGGTGAGTCATGAGGAACTTTACATACTTCTACCATATGTAGAGTCCCTATCACGTGGCTACTAAAAAGTGTCAACTCCTCTTCTTTATTAATTTACAGGGTGATTTGTGAAATTGGCCATATATTTTAATTGGCTATAGTGTTTACACGGCTCATTTGATTTTTCTATTTTTTTCATGATACAGTACACTACTATCAAGCATTCGACTGGTATCAGTTAAACTTAGAAATTCCAGGGCCGGCTTTGAGAAAATTAATTTAGGAATTCGTATTAAATATTGCACCCTGTATATAATTTTAAATGCAATAAGTGATTTTGAAACTACATAAATAGCGATTAAAAACGACATATGCGACAATGTTGTCGCACTTTTATTCAATTTTTAGCGAACGATCAAATCTTACCAAAAGTAGAACAACCGTAATGACGTATCACATGATAAGGTATTAATTTCAACAAATGTTATAAATTTCAAGTATTTTAACTAAAATGAGTACCCACAACATAATCTAATAAGCATAAATTTAACTACATCTTTACTGTCACTTTGTATTATCTCCAAGGACAGAATCAATTGTTTTTCAATTTTGAATTTTTAGACAAAAATCGCATTGGGGCATTACTTTCGATAAATAATAAATTAAATTGATTAAAAAGTCAAACCTCATGTATTTGTTAATATGTGTTGATTGTGAATGATTGAAATTTTACGCCAGATAATACATTGTATCAACTGTACCAAATAAAAATAACGGCTTTTTCAGACGGTGCGACTGCGATGCGATTTTCCGTTTGCGGTATGTCGCAACGATATCGTGGAAGTATTAAAACATATGTAATCATATGTGTTATTTTCACATTATGCGGAAGCGACAAAAAAAAACGGACGCTTAGTGCGGCATTTTTTTTATATCGTTTGTTGGTCAGATACCGCCCGATTTTTTTCCGTGCGATATTAAACCAACCACAAAAATAAATGCACATTTCCAGACGTGTCGCTGCTTGTCGCGAGATGTATCAGTAAAATAAAATTGCAGTGTTGCAATTTCATTGTCAGTTTGTTTTCGCTTTGTGCAGCGCATCGTTTGTGCCTTCGCAATGGCTTCGAAATTCAAATTCAAATACGAAATAATTGATTTAATAGAATCGGTGGAAAGTTATCCGTCTTTATGGGACAAAACATGTGAAAACTATAAAAATAAGCGTTTAAAGGAAAAGGCATGGAAAGAAGTATGCAGGTTTTTGAAAAAAACTTATGATTCTATGGATGACGCCCAACAAAAAGCAATAGGTAAGATATACAGTGTTGTTGTAACTACTTAGGCCGATCCGTACCTATGGGTGTTCTCTCTGGGTTTTGAGTCGCCATGCAATTAGGGGCCCTATTCTCGACTTTACATATATTAATTTACAGTGCTGTTATTGTAACAATTTATATAACAAGATTAATTAGGTATGACTTCTCTTTTAGATTAAAAAGAATTGTCTTATATAAATTGTTACAATAACAGCACTGTAAATTAATATCTGTAAAGTCAAGAATAGGGCACCTAATTGCATGCTGACTCAAAACTTAGGGTGAACACTCATAGGTGTGGATCGGCCTTATTCTGTACGTATTTAACAAGTTTTATATTTTTGACATTTGCCAAGGTAATGAACCATTAGAACTTAAAAAGTGACGTGTGAAACATTCTCTAATGTCATTTGCTCGTCTTCCTCCCCTCACATTTCTTGTAACAGGTAGATTAATAAATCCTTTCGGTGTGTAGAAGTCATCAGAGGTTAATCCATCTCTATCTCGAACTAAATTGTGAAGGATGATGCAGGCTTTGACAATATCTTTCGCAAATGTTTTGGAAACGTTGAGCGGTCGATGAAAAATTCTCCACTTGTTGCTTAAAATGCCGAATGCACATTCGACATATCTTCGAGCGCGGCTCAAACGATAATTGAAAATCCTTTTTGCGTCGTCGAGGTTATGTCCTCCATAGGGTCGAAGTATATTGGTAGTTAATGCAAAAGCTTCATCACCTAACAATACATACGGAAAATCAATATCTTCGGCTCCGTCAAGTGGGGTTGGTCGTGGAATATCTAATTTCCCTTCTTCCAGCATTTTCCAAAACACAGTTTGCTGGAAAACTGAAGAGTCGCAGACTTTACCGTATGCTCCTATATCAACGTAAACAAAACGATAGTCTGCATCAGCAATTGCCATAAGAACAATCGAAAAAAAGTGTTTATAATTCAAATTCATTGATCCGCTGCCCTTCAACTTAAACACTCGATCGTGTTTGGCGTCCAAAGCTCCGATGCAATGTGGAAGATGAGCTCGTCGGCATATTCCTTGGATATTTTCCACCAATAGTCCCTTGATAGTTTCGGTATACATTCTTCCTTTAAAATGTGCCAAATTTTAGCGCATACTTCTCTTACAATATGGCTTATAGTTGGTATGCCGATTCTGTATGTATAATGTAAATCGGTGAAAGTATTTCCACTGGCCAGGTACCTGGAAAAAAAATTAATCCATGAATAATAGCTTGCATTATGAATAGTATATTACATAATAAGTGAGGTATGTAGATGTTTAGCGCACACAAAGTGAAGTTTGCAAAACGAGCCACAGACAAGTTTTGCATTCACTTAAGTGCGCTAAAAAAATTTATTACACGAGTAATGTATACTATTTTATCCACAACCGTGAATTTTAATTCAAAACGAATGTTATTTAAAAAAATCTTTAACTTGGTGCAAAACTGTTGTGATTGTTAGGTTTTCACACACTCTTATTAGTGCTGTAACTACCACTTTAATGCACTAGTAGGATAAAAATATCACTTACCGTAACTTAAAATGACAGTTGATATTTTCAGAGGAAATGGTCATAGACAAATGGAGGAATGTTAGGGATGCATTTAGCAAGTCCCTAAAAAAAGATCAGGCCAGGCAAACACAAAAAAATATCTTTACCAGGATAATTTACAATTTCTTTTAAAAGTTTTGGAAAAAGATGAAACCATTTCAAGTCTAGCGGCGGAACAAGGTGAAGAAACACAAGACGATGAAGTTGTAGATGAAAACATCGGAAATGAGCAGCGTCGCGATCCTGCACTAGGCTCCACGATTCGCTCTAGCCACTTGGTGCAACCAAAAAATAAGAAACGTAGAAGGCCGGATGATGATGAAGTAGATAAAGCTTTAATTCAGGCTTTACAGACGCCTCAGCACGAACACCATCAGCCACATGAGGATGAATCATTCTTTTCGTCACTTCTGCCGTATGTCAGACCTATGACGCAGGACGAAAAACTTGAATTTCGCGTGAATGTGTTGCAACTGATTCAAAGAAGCAAAAATAAATATCGCTATACTGAATCTGTCCAGTCGCCACCTAATTACGCATCCCCTGCATACTCGCATAATTCATTTCCGATACTTTCACCTCCGCCATCATCACATTCATTCGAAACTAGGGCCCAAGTACACCAATCATATTCGCAAGACAGTTTTGCACAGCTGTGAAATATTCTATTATCTAGCTATCCAGGTATTTTGTATTTCACTTATTTTTAAGTTTTGGAGTAAAATTTTTATTTTGTATTTACTAATGTTTGATATTTGGAATAAAACTTATTTTTTATACACTAGTATTTACTTCTTACCTTAAAGTCACTGCTAGCATTTCAGTAGGAGGGAGTATCTTCTCTACTTATATTACTTCTTAGACGAGCAAGTAAGTAATCGAACGTTGATATTGACTTTCGAAAGTAGTTAAAAAATTTGTCTTCATGTTGTCTCAATTTCTCAAAAATAGTGTAAAAAGCTCCTTCAACGTATCTTACTTGTAAAAGTGGATGTACCCAGTAACGTCGATTCACTCGATTGTTACATCTAGCAATACTTCTACGTTTCCTTCGCCTTCGATGTAGCAATGCCAATAAAATAATTCGTCTTCTATTATACATGCTGCAAATACACTCAACTAACTGCGAAGATCACCTGGACAACACTGCGCACAATGTTTTATTTTTAAATCGTTGTAGAAAAAATTGTATCGTCTTGTGTGAAAGTTTTCTGCGAATGCGATACGAGATGTCGCAAACGGAAAATCGCATCGCAGTCGCACAGTCTGAAAAAGCCCTTATTATGTGATGCGTCATTATGGTTGTTCTATTTTTGGTAAGATTTGATCGTTCGCTAAAAATTTAATAAAAGTGCGACAACATTGTCGCATATGCCGTTTTCATTGGCTATTATGTAGTTTCAAAATCACTTAATGCATTTAAAATTATATACAGGGTGCAATATTTAATACGAATGCCTAAATAAATTTTCCCAAAGCCGGTCCTGGAATTTTTAAGTTTAGCTAATATCAATCGAATTCTTGATAGTAGTGTACTGTATCATGAAAAATTAGAAAAATCAAATGAGGCGTGTAAACACTATAGCCAATTAAAATATATGGCCAATTTCACAAATCACCCTGTGAATTAATAAAGAAGAGTAGTTGACCCTGAGGGACTCGACATATGGTAGAAGTATGTAAAGTTCCTCATGACTCACGCTGTATATACCTACTTTTATCGAGACTTTTATTTGTTTAATTGCAAATTTCAATTGTATTTTATCTGTTGGCCATTAAAGGATATTATTATTATTTCAAATACCACAATTCAAAAAATTTTACATGAAAAATTATCTGTTAAAAAATTAGTTTCTCGTTGGATTCCGCAATTAACTCTAAACCGGTTACACTCAGGAAACTCTAAAAAAATATATTCGGTATTGCCAGTGATGCTTTATCCTGGATTTACTTTTATGAATCCAAAAATAAACGTCAGTCGGCAGTTTGGTTGTTCCAAGATGAACCAAAACCGACGAAAGTTATCCGTTCTCGAAATGTTTCCAAAGAGATGTTGGTGACATTTGTCTCAAAAGCGGTTCATGTAGCAACAATTCCTCTGTAAGATCAAAGAACTGTTACTGTTGATTGGTTTGCCGGAAGTATTTGCTGAGTTTTGAAGCAAGAAAACATGGAATTGTTGGACCATCCTCCATACAGTTCCAACATAAAGATTTTTTTTATTTTTTAGAATGAACTGCTTGGTCAAAGGTTCCAGTTCCCATAAGATGCAGTCATGCAATGCCTTCAAAAACACTATTTTGAATGTACCAACAAGCAATTGGACTAACTGCTACCATAATTGGTTCCAAAGGATGCATTTATTCATTTGATCATAGAAAAATGATATTGAATTTGTCAATATAAATACATATACCATAGATGCTATTAATATTCTTAATTTCAACAAGCAGCTTATTGTACACTTTTACAGCACTGAGAGCACTGTTGAATGAAATAATTTTTGAAATTTTTTTTTCAAACAAATAGATGCTATTAATATTCTTAATTTCAACAAGCAGCTTATTACACTTTTACAGCTCTGAATTCAGCACAACTCTCAAAAAACGCAGTTCTTTGAGAGCTTACTCTTAATTCATTAGACCTTGTAATTTTTGTAAGGTTGTTGTACATATCTATGCTCCTATCTATGTTACTAGTAAACAGATTGCCATTGCATTTGACAAATATTGCCAGATTATACATGTATAAACTTGTGAGTGACATTAACTCCATGTAACATAATTTGTAATTGTCAGATGTCACTTGTCATTGCCAATTGAGAGACGACTGAAGAAGCCCCGCCATTATCTTGTATCCCGCCGAGTAGGCATGTTGTGTTGAAATAATAAAAAACTAAAAGTAATAACAATCGTTTTAATAAGGTAATATAAAACGATACATGGTGTCAGGTTAGTGGTTCCGACAATTGAAATAACCACGCTTAAGATGGAATTTAGTTCGTTCAAACCACCCAAAACTATGGTATTTGATATCAACCAGCATGGTAATCTGGAAAATTTTATAAGCAGTTTTAACATATACCTAAAAGCAACAGGGCTAAGTGAAAAAGATGATGCAACCAAGGTAGCTATTTTATTGAATCACGCCGGCGAAGAGGCACAAAAAAAATTTAAGACTTTCTGCCTAACAGAGGTACAAAGAAGCAAATTTGACTCAGTTGTTGAGGCTTTTAGAAATTACTGCAAGCCCATGAGAAATGAAACATATAACAGATACCTATTTTTTACAAGAGCGCAACAAGAGGGAGAAGACATTGATCATTTTATAACAGAAATAAAAGTATTAGCATCACATTGTAATTTTGACACTCTTGAAGACTCCTTAGTTCGTGATAAAATCGTAAGTGGAATAAAAGATCTATCATTACAGGAAAGATTGCTTCAGAATCCAGATTTAACGTTGAAAAAAGCTGAGACCTTATGTAGAGCTGTAGAAGTAAGCAAATATCAAGTTAAGGCACTAAGATGTGACAGAGAAGTGGATGTAATTAAACAGAGAGGCAGTAATAATAATTTAAATGAGGAATATGACTGTAACAAATGTGGAAAAAGACATTCTAGAAGAAATTGTTCTGCTTTTGGTAAAATATGTAATATTTGTAAAAAACCCAACCATTTTGCAGTGGGCTGCAAGCTAAAAAATAGAAGAACTAATGCATATAATCAACCCAGTACTAGCAGTAGGTCTAAAGTAGTAAGTAATAGAAACATGAACAGGAACAAAGGATATAATGTTGATGAGATTGACACTTCAAGTGATGAATCTCTATACATTGACACATTGTATGTAAAAAATAACACTAATATAGAAGGTAATGAAGTTAATAATGTAGAGTCTAGTAAACAAGTTAATAATATGTGGACAGTAAATGTAGTAATAAATAATTTGAATATACCTTTTAAATTAGATAGTGGTGCTAACTGTAACTGTTTGTCATTGAAAGTATACAAAAAACTAAATGTTGAAGCAAAAATTTCTAATGATCTAGTCAATGTTGTAAGTTATGGCAACAATAAGGTTAACACCATTGGGTCTATTATATTGAAATGTTATGTGAAGGGTGTTAAGTGCAACATAAGGTTCATTGTTGTTGATGTTGACAGTATACCAATTTTAGGGTTAAAAGCTTGCATGTCGTTAAATCTTTTGAAAAGGGTTGATACTGTTTCAGCAACTACTAAACATGAATTTATTAAACAGAATAAAGACATTTTTGAAGGGACTGGTAAGATTCCCTATAAATATAAAATAATACTTAAAAAAGATGCAATTCCATTCATAAGCTCATGCCGTCGTATACCTGAAACAGTAAAACCTATATTAAAAAATAATTTAGATGATCTAGTTAAACGGGATATAATCTGTAAAATAGAAGAACCAACTGAGTGGGTAAATAACATAGTCATTGTTCAGAAACCAAACAACCAAATAAGAATCTGTCTGGACCCTCTTCATTTGAATAAATCAGTATGTAGTGACCAATATCCAATACCAACATTAGAGGAATTGGCTTTAAAATTAAGAAATAAATCTATTTATACCGTTATTGATTTAAAGGAAGGATTTTATCATGTACCACTTGATGAAGAAAGTGTCAAGTTGTGTACATTCACCACTCCCTTTGGCAAATATTCTTTTAAGAGGCTACCATTTGGGTTAAACGTTAGTCCTGAGGTTTTTCAAAGAGCTAATGAAAAATTATTTGGTGATCTTGATATTGGCATTTACTTTGACGATTTCATAATAGCATCAGATAATGAAGAAGAGCATGACAGAATCCTAAATGAAGTTGTTAATAGAGCCAGAAAGTATGGGATAAAATTTAATAAAAGCAAAATCCAGTATAAGGTAAGTGAGGTTAAGTACTTGGGTCAAATATTTACAAAAGAGGGTATGAAACCAGATTGTAATTATATAGAGGCTATTTTGCAAATTGAAGAGCCTAGAAATAAAAAAGAGTTGTTAAGAATTCTGGGTATGGTTAATTACTTAACAAAATATATACCAAAATTGTCTGATTTTCTTTCTCCCTTGAGGAGTTTATTAAAAAATAATGTTCCATGGAATTGGTCTGTGGATCATTCTAAGGCATTAGATACCATTAAAAAATTAATTACAGAAATTCCAAATTTAAAAATATTTGATTCAAATGTAGAAATTGAAATACAAACTGATGCAAGTCAACATGGCTTAGGAGGATGTTTACTTCAGAATGGACAGCCAGTGGCATTTTGTTCTAGAAGTCTGACAGAAACTGAGATTCGTTACCCCCAAATAGATAAAGAATTACTAAGTATTTGTTTTGCGCTACAAAAATTTCATAACTTTGTATATGGAAGACATGTAAATATTAAAACTGATCATAAACCACTTGTTGCCATTTGCAGCAAAGATTTTTATAAAGTAAGCAATAGACTACAAAGACTAAAATTAAAGTTATTAAAATACAATATTACAGTTTCATACTTACCAGGAAAGCACATGTATATTGCTGATCTCTTGTCAAGATCATTTATAAAAGTAAAAAATTGTGATGTACCAACCAAAACTGAAGTTGTACATTGCATGGACATAGAAATTCATATGTCAGAGCATAGGCTTACTGAATTAAAAAACGAAATTAAAAATGATTCTGTGTTGAATGAAGTTTTGCAATATTGCAATACTGGCTGGCCAAAAAAATCTAACTTATGTAACAGTAGTACAGAGTTGATGACATATTATAAAATTCAGAATGAATTATCTGTAAAAAATGACTTAATATTCTACAATGATAAAATTGTTGTTCCCAAAACCCTTAGAAAATTTTTTTTAGCCAAACTACACAATCCAGCACACTTGGGTATTGAAAAAAGTAAAGCTCGTGCAAGAAAACTTTTTTATTGGCCAGGGTTGTCACAGGACACTTATGATTTTGTATCAGAATGCTCTACTTGTTTAAAGTATAGTAAAAATCCTGTAAAAGAACCTATGATATGTCATGATAGACCTAATATTCCATTTTATAAAGTTGCAGCTGATATTCTAACTTATGGTGGCAAGGATTATTTATCTATTGTAGACTATTTTAGTAGTTGGATTGAGTTAATACCGTTGTCCTCTAAAACAGCCTCTGAATTAATTTCCAAACTAAAAAATATTTTTTCCACTCACGGTATTCCTGCCATTTTTGTTTCAGATAACATGCCTTTTAACAGCATTGAATTTAAAAAATTCGCAAACGAATGGAACTTTAAGTTAGTAACAGCATCACCAAAATATCCCAAGTCAAATGGGATGGCTGAAAGATCCGTAGGAATTTGTAAAAACATATTAAGAAAATGCAATGATAATAATAGTGATATACAACTGGCACTACTAGAATACAGGGCAACACCTCTTTCTGGGTTAAATGTATCCCCATCCGAATTAGTATATAACAGGTTAATACGTACAACTTTACCAGTGACTAATAAAATGTTATTACAAAAACCAGAAATTAACATTAACAAAATTAGAAATCACAGACAGAGAAATAAGTTTTATTATGATAAGCAGGCAAAGGAACGTAATAGCTTCCAAAAAGGGGATAATATAATACTAAAAAAAGAAACTCATTGGGTACCAGCACAAATAGTAGATAAAACTGAACATCCGCGTTCATACATTGTAAGAGACAAATGTGGAAAACAGTATAGACGAAATTCGTCATTTATTAAACATTCTCCTATTCCATATGTAAATGAAGGTTCCTCGCAAGATTATTTTATTGAAAATTCAGACATACCACAAATGATATCTAGTGAACCTGATGCTGAACAAAACTCTTTATTTACAAATGTTCATTCAAATGATAATAATAACTCTATACCGACTAATACAGTTTCTAAAAATGATGTTAGAACTAAATCAGGCCGACTTGTTCAAAAACCTATTAGATATAGAAATTAGCAATTAAGTATTTTTTTTGTAAAAGGTAAAAAGGGGAAGATGTAACATAATTTGTAATTGTCAGATGTCACTTGTCATTGCCAATTGAGAGACGACTGAAGAAGCCCCGCCATTATCTTGTATCCCGCCGAGTAGGCATGTTGTGTTGAAATAATAAAAAACTAAAAGTAATAACAATCGTTTTAATAAGGTAATATAAAACGATACACTCCAGATAAAGAAAAAGGGGAAGGTATAAATTAAATATGGAAGACCTTACAGAAGTTATACGAACACTTAAAAACGGTAAAGCTCCAGGGTATGACAAACTTACAACAGAGATGTTTAAAAATCTGGGACAAAAAGAAATGAGTTCTTAATATATCCTATAGATCTTCATTGTCTAGGGAATTTGAGTTATATTTTGATAAAGTTGAAGAACTTTTAACTTCAATAACAGGTATGTACAAACATATAATTTTAGTTGGAGATTTCAATATTAACATTAAAGATAAAAATGCTAACTCAGAATACTGGCTTAACTTGTGTGAATCATTTGATCTTAAACCTAAAATTGATTTACCAACGAGGAGCACTGCGAGGTCTTCTAGTTGCATTGATAATATTTTTACTGATCTGTATAATTCTATCTGTGAAACGGGAATTCTTAATCCCTGTATTGCTGATCATGCAGGGCAGTTTATTACAATATCTATCTATCCTGGTGATTGCATCGAAAACACTGTAAATATATGTATCACAAAAAAGGGTTAAACTCTCTACAAGTAGCGTTAGAATCAGTTGATTGGAAAATTGCTTATGACGAAATCAACAACATAAATAAAATAGCAGAATTTATCAACATGACATTAACATTTATGCCATTCTTTTGGCATACGATAATTTCATTAATGAATCAAGTAACAAATCTAAGGACGCTTGGAAGTTGATTAACTATGAGCGCAATTTAAATAAAAAACTTTCAGCCTCAAGCAGCATTTCCCCTGATGAATATAACATATCTTTTTCACAAATGTAGCTGAACAAATTGTAAAATATCTACCCTCCTGCAACATTAATGCTAACTATCTTTTTACACTCCCCAAACCGAGCACAATTTTGAATAGGGAATATGAGACTATTATATTATTAACCTTTGTACAAAATTTTATCAATAGACATTGATTTATTACGACTTTACAGTAATAAAAATAAACTAGTAATTTCACTCTCTAGGAGCTACCTTCTCACTAATATACAATATACAATGAACATAAGCAATCACCTGGAGGGAAGATAAATAGTTATTATGAGTAGAGGGAAAAATGAAATGTATTACATGGGGTGTCTTTTCCTCCCTTGAATGTAGTTAACATAGTGCGGGCCTTTTTAGTAATACAAATACCTGCCACAGCAATTATTTTAATTTTTATGGTTATATCCCGAAGCATACTTTAAACAAATAATAATGAAAAATTTCAAATACCATTACTACCCGGAACAATGTCGAGGCAATTTTCTCGTCCGCAGAGTCGACATTTCGCTATGAAATTATTTTCTGATTTTCCCGTTTTTCCAGGATATTTGTTACTCTCTGAAATATCATGCCACTTATTGGATTCTTGTCCGCAACTAGTACATTTTATCTTCAATAGGAAATTATAATTTGGATGATTAGTGTACAATTCTTCAATCCCCTCGAGGGTAGCTTTTATTTGTAAACTGAGTTTTCCCATACTTCCAATTAATTATATCTTGCACAAATCACAACACAAGCTAGACTACTTTATACATGACAAGTGACAAGTGAAATGAAAACAATGACGTCATTGACTGAAAATCAGGGTTGAACCAAAGAATACACCACTTAACAAGAAGCGAAGCTTCCGATCATTTTTTGTATGCGCATGTCTAAAAATCGCCATTTTTATAATAAGATATCACCGATATTTGAAAATTTTATCATTTTCTCAGTGTATTTACTAAGTTATCTGTCAACGACGGGCTCTCAAGGTCATAAATTTTGGTTACCAAAAACATCAAAGAAAATGCGTCGGGCTTCGCTTCTTGTTCGCTGGTGTATTCTTTGGTTGAACCACAGAATACACCAACTAACGATGTATTCTTTGGTTGAACCATTGTCTATTTCTTTTTTAGACAATGGTTGAACTGGAGTGGGATTCTAAGATAGGTATCGTATCGTTTGAGACGATAGTAGGAATTCTAAGTAGTATTTGGTATCGTTTCGTGTCTCAAATTTTCGTAATTTCATCCGATAGGTGTAGATGTATCGTTTACAGATTTCGATATATGTTTCTCATTTCAATAGTAAATGTTTCTCTTTTCAATGTGTCAAATTCCTAACCTTAAAACGAAATCGATTAAATTATAAATTATTTGTGTATTAAAAAAATAAACAACAAATATGCTGCCCATAGTTCATCAAGGAATTATACGAAATCAACCACCTATAAGGCGATTAAGAAGACATAGATTCCAATTAAGGAATAGATATAATCCATTCGATCTTCCTGAAAGAAGATTTATTGAATTGTATTATAAACATTCGACAAGAAGATTGATAACCATATTAACCCCCCATTTGAGATCTCCACGCATAAGAGGAGGTATTACAATAGAAAGTAGGATATTTTGCGCTCTCCGTTTCTATGCCACAGGGACTTACCAGAGGGGTGTTGGTGAGGAAGCTTATTGCAGTTTGAGTCAAACTGCAGTTCATCGAGCAGTACATGAAGTATCAACTTGTATAGTTGAAGTGATGGGTGCAGAGTTTATAGCATTCCCTCAGAATATTCGGGAAAGGAATGTAGTGAAAATGGCTTTCATGGAGAAATGGCATTTTCCGGGAGTCATAGGGGCTATTGATTGTACCCATGTTGCCATCTTAAAACCACCTGGCGATGAACATAATTTCATCAATAGGAAGGGTTACCATTCTCTGAATTGCCAAGTTATCTGTGATCACCGTATGAAAATAAATAATATGTTTGCTAACTATGGAGGATCCACTCATGACTCTTTTATATGGAACCACTCATTGATGAAGGATTATATGCAAGAAATATACGAATCTGGGGAACAAGCTTGGTTAATTGGAGATTCTGGCTACCCACTTCAGCCATTTCTAATGATACCTTTTCAAAACCCCCTTGAAAATAGTCCCGAATCTAGGTTTAATCATGCCCATATTAGAGCAAGGAATTGCATCGAAAGATGTTTTGGCATCCTAAAAATGAGATTTCGCTGTCTTTTGAAGGAGCGTACTTTGAGATACAATCCTGATTTTGTAGCTAATTTGTTAAAGGCATGTGCTGTTTTACACAATATGTGTATGGATGAAAACATACCCATCTATGAAAACGTAGGTGATCCAGACAATGATAACGGTGATGTTCTGATAGCAGAACCACTCAATAATCAAGGACAACTTGCTGTAGAAGGAATGAGGGTTAGAGATAGAATTGTACAGCAGTATTACCAATAAAAATTTTATACACCCATATCAAATACAACGAAAACTGTTACTTTCATAATTTAAGAAAAAAGTTACCATATAATATAGTGTGTTCAAAAAGTGATATTATTGTTTTTTGTGATTACTGGAGATTTAAGTTGAAAAACTATAGTATTGATTTTCAATTAATTAAGATTAAGATCATCATTTTTATAATTTTATAGTAAATTATTATTTTTAAAAATCATTTGAAGTTACTATTCCAGAAATAATAAACTAACCATCCTGATTTTTGGAAAGTGCAAATACATTTTGCAACTTGAAATTGTTAGTAAAACATTTTATTAAGGAAATTTCATTCTATTTGTGAAATAAAGAGAAAATTCAAACATAATTAATATTATACTAAAACTAAAAATAAACATTGCTTTCTATAACAATAAAATAAAATAAAAACAGTCTCTGATATTTCACAAAATAATGCAGAATCATTAATTCTCTTAACAAAACCATTTATTCAGTATTACATAAATGGAAGGCTGCCGTTTTATTCCAGTTCTTGAGAGGTACTGTCTTCAAAAATCACTTGCCTACCTTATTCCAGTTCTTGAGAGGTACTTTCTTCAAAAATCACCTGCCCACCTAGAAGCTGATTCATTCATTTAAATCATTGCATTTGTTGTTACCTGTGGCAAATAATTGTTCAAAGTTCTCAATTCATTAGCAACATCCTTCAAACTGGAAGAAATATCACCCAAGGAAGATTTTATGGTGTTTTTTATATCCCTTAACTCTTCAATGGTTTCCCTGTATTCATTGTGAAAGTCCATTTTCTGTCTCTTATGAGGTGGTTCCATATTATCTTTCTGGGGCATAGTCTTTGATGTTGATGGGGTATTTGATGTTGATTGTGTATTTGATGTTGTTGGTGTATTTGATGTTGATGGTTCATCAAGACTATTTTTGCAGGAATCTGCTTCGAGGGATACATTTACACCTACAGGTACACCACATTCTGGATTATTTAATCCCACAAAGTTTTCTCCTAATAAATCCAATATTTTCAGTTCTAATTCACTCAGTGGTTTTACATCATCAAGTCCACCCCCAGTGCGAGATAATGATGCTCTCATTGCAGCACCCTTTTTTTTTAATGAATACTTTAGATCTGACCAAACTTCAAATAAGTTATAAAAAATCTAAGTATTTAATATTTTGGTTTACCTTCTGCCATTTTTCTGTAGGTTTCGCTCCATAGCCTAGAGCATTCAGATTATGGGCCAATTCGTCTCAATGTTTTTTATATAGATCCCTTCCTCGAGGACCCTGTATTGATTAATGGGCATAAGCGATTCGAGTGATTCGACCCCTACCGGACGTTCAGGTAACCGAGCTATGGGCCATGTCATCAGTCATTTGTCGTCTTTTCCATTGTATTTAAGTGCTTTTTAACAGTTGTTACTTCGTATTCCAGTTAGTGTTCGTTTTATTTGCTGAAGTTTCATTATATGAAAATGAATCATTACTGTATTTCATGTAATCTACTATGCTCAACTTCATGTCTAATTATGTTGATATATGAACACAATCCAAATAGACTCAATCCACAAGAGATATTTTTCAAAGAAATAATAACACAAATCCAAAAATAAACACATTAAACTAGATCAACAGACGCAAACACAGTTAAATAAACAAATGTAATGACTGATAATGGCCCATAGCTAGATTTCAACTGTCACCGTCCGCGGCGCTGCAATCTTAACCCGAATCGCCTATAGCACGGAACATAAAACAATGTTGTTTTTATGTTCCGTGCTATTGTTAATTAATATAACTAATATAAGTATGCTATGTTAAAATAAAATATATGTAATGTCATGTTGATGTATATTGCCTATCATATAATAAAAATCTAATTAAAAACAGTACTTTAAATGTATCCCATTTAAAGACTTTATGGGCAACACACACTAGTTACAGTGGAATTAAATAAAGCATCATGTTTAACTTCCATCAGTTCATTGTTTATTATTGTACCTGACTGTATATTTATATTATTACCAATTAGCGATTGATTAATATTATGTCAAAGAATACCCAACTGTTGTGTATTCTTTGATTATGTCTTACATTTCGTGAATTATATATCGCCATTTTCTTTTCAACGCGGCGGTTTACGTCTCTATAAATCTGTCGTATAGATCTGCCGGAAGAG
Organism: Lochmaea crataegi; assembly: GCA_947563755.1. Classification (NCBI taxonomy): domain Eukaryota; kingdom Metazoa; phylum Arthropoda; class Insecta; order Coleoptera; family Chrysomelidae; genus Lochmaea; species Lochmaea crataegi. Next base: position 10,745,459 of record OX387424.1, on the reverse strand, counting down.
TTCTTAGAAAATTTCTCAACTTTTGGCATTTTTGATTTCTGAAGTGATTGGTTATTCCGTTATTCCAGTAATTTCTGGTGTTGGTTTTGTAATTTATTATAAAAACACTATTTAAAGTAGCAAAGGTTTTTATTAACTTGTCGACATGTTGGCATGTGTGTCTAACCTATCTCCCTGTTGCCGCCACCTGTCTGCTGTCAATCATGTCATGCTTGACTTCTCAGGCACGTTCCGTTGGTACCAATTGTACTACCTTACATCCCCCTTTTTAAGAACATAATTCAATCTTAAAGAAATAAAAACAAAAACATAGAAAATAACAATTCCTAAAAACTAAAACAGATTATTCAAATCTGAAAGGTGGCTTGGAAAGTCTACCTGAATTAGTGACATTTATTTTTTTATAAATCTCTCTTTCTACATCTGAATCATCAGTCTCGCTTTCATTTGTAATGATTATTCTAATTTCTTCTTGATCATTACTAGATGCACTGGAATATTCACTATCAGTCTCTGCACTAGAATATTCACTATCAGTCTCGTTGTTTACACTGTCATGTTTTCACTTACAACTTCTACCTCTATAACATTACTGTTATCTACTATATTCTCTAGTTCTATAAAATACCTAACTTCCTGTTGAGATAAATCATGATTCTTAGGACTATTATTACATATTATTTTCTCTTCTTTTGCAAATGAACACTGATTCTCGTTGTTGACTGATTCAGTTACATTTAATTTTTTAATATACTTACGGTTACGAATTAAAACAGAACCATTATTCATTTGCACTTTATAATTTCTGTTTCTAACTTTTTGTACAACTATACCAGGAAACCAGTTGCCGTTTGGTTCTCTTTGAACATAAACTTTTTCATTTACACTAAGTTCTGGTAAGAATTTTTTCCCTTTATTATAATATTTTTGTTGGTGTTGTTGATTTTTTTCGATAACATTTTTATTATATGTAGAACAAATCTTAGGTTTAGATTGATTTTTAGTTAACATTAAATTGTTTCTTAATTTCCTAGACATAAGTAATTCCGCTGGTGAAATATTATCAAAAACAGGGGTAGACCTATAATGAAGTAAGGCCATTTGAATATCTTTTTTATCATCTAGAATTTTTTTAAACATTTTTTTAGCCGTTTGGACATTTCTCTCAGCCATACCATTGGACTGTGCATTAGTTGGTGACGTAATTACATGTTCAAATTCCCATTCTTTACAAAAATTTTCAAAATCTTTTGATCTAAGTTGGGTACCTCCATCGTTTACTAGGGTAAGGGGAATTCCATGACGAGAAAAAATTGCTTTAAGATGTTTAATTATTGAGCTACTAGTAGTGTTATTATTTAGATCTTCAACCTCAATATATTTCGAATAGTAGTCTACTATTAAAAGGTATTTTTTACCACTAAGTTCAAAAATATCACACGATATCTTATTCCAAGGTAGCAGAGGTATATCATGTGACTTTAAAGGTTCTTTAACTTGAGAGTTTGCGTAAGTTAAGCATTGATGACAAAGTGAAATTTTGTCCTTAATGTGTTGAGTCATATTTGGCCAAAATAAAGACTCTTGGGCTAATTTAATGCATTTTTTTATGCCTAAGTGACTATAATGAATTCGGTTAAGCATTTCAGATTGTAATGCTTTAGGAACAACTAAACATTTACCCTTGAAAATTAGATTATCTGAAATGGTCAACTCTGATTTATATGGAGCAAACATTTTAACTGATTCTTTCAATTTTTTATTTGAATTTGGCCATCCATTTAAAACAACTTGTTTTAAGTCTTTCAAAACAGGATCTTGTTCAGTATGAAATTGGAATTCTTTAATTTTTTCATCTGTAGCATTTAATTCTAATCTAACTAGACAAACTTGACTGTCAATATCTTGATCCAAGTCTGTACTTTCACTGCAAGGTAAATATGCACGTGAAAGAGCATCAGCCAAGATCAATTGTTTTCCAGGTTTGTACTTAAGTTCAATGTCAAATTTTTGTAACTGTAGCATCATCCTTTGTAGACGAGCAGGGCACTTGTTTAATGGTTTTTTGAAAATGGAAATTAAAGGTTGATGGTCAGTTTCTACTGTAATCTGTTGACCATACACATACTGATAAAATTTATCTACTCCGAAGCAAATTGCATATAATTCCTTCTCAATTTGTGCGTACCTCGTTTGGGTTTCAGTTAATGCTTTCGAGGCATACGCACAAGGAAGGTTATTTTGCATTAAACAAGCTCCCACTCCAGATTTTGAAGCATCTACAGAAAGCGTAATTTTCTCTTTTGGGTTAAAAAATTGTAACACTGGTTTATTTATCAAAGTTTGTTTTAAATTTAGAAAAGCTTCTTCATGCTCTTGTTGCCAAATAAATTCAATGTCTTTTTTAATTAATTCACGTAACGGTTTAGTTTTGTCTGAAAAATGTTCAATAAATTTACTAACATAAGTTAACATACCTAATATTCTTTGAATGTCTTGTTTATTTTGTGGTCTTGGTAGTTCTGTGATTGACTTTACTTTATTAGGATCTGGAGCTATACCTGCTGCAGAAATAATATGGCCCATATATTTAATTGAATGCTGACCCATCTTGCATTTTTCTTTATTAAATTTTACATTATTTTGCCTGGCAGTTTCTAAAACCTCTTTCAATCGCGCATCATGCTCTTCTTGGTCTTTGCCCCATACAATTACGTCATCTATATAAATGTCTGCTCCCTCGATGCTACCAAAAATGTCTTTAAACTTCTCCTGAAAAATTTCTGGAGCGCACTTTATGCCATAGGGGAGTCTTAAGAATTTATACCTGCCGTAAGGCGTCCCAAAGGCACAAAGTCTTGTGCTTTCATCATCTAGAGGAATCTGATAGAAACCACTGGCTGCATCGAGAGTGCTAAACACTGTAGCACCTGTTAAATTGCTGGAAATTTCATCAAAGGTAGGTATTTTATAAAATTCACGTTTACAAACCTCTTTAACATCCTTTGGATCTAAACAGATACGCAGTTTACCATTAGGTTTGCGGACCAGTACCAGAGCATTCAACCAATCAGTTGGGCCTTCAACTTTTTCTATAATTTTTTGCTCAACCAAACTCTCTAAACCTTCCTTTAGAGGTTGCATTAAGGAAAGTGGCACTTTCCTAATTGGTTGAATAGCTGGTTTACTGTTCTCTTCCAATTTAATTGAGCACTTTTGATTAATACACCCTATTCCTTCAAATACATCACCATATGCCTGTATTACTTTGTTATAATTGTTTGACAAAACAGAATCAATTCTTTTTATTAAATTTAAAGAAATACTAGATTTAAGACCTAATATCGCTTGGAGGTCATCCTTAACCACAAAAAAATCAACATCATAACATTTATCATTTTTAAAGCAGGATAATTTACATTTTCCAATAACTGGCAACTCATTTTCTGTGTATGATTTCAATTTACTATCAGTATTTTTTATTAACTTATGTGACAAACCTATATAATTAAAAGTGTTTAATGACAAAACATTTGCATCTGCACCCGTATCAATTTTAAATTTAACATTTTTATTATTTATTTCTAATTTTGTTGACCACTCTGAAATTGTATTATTATTCATATTATTCACATTATTTATAGCTCCGATAAACATGAACTCACCATTATTGTCTTCCGTAATTGTATTAATATTTTCTACATGTATTTCATTTAACTTGTTTCTGGACTTTTTTTTCATACACTTACTTTCGAAATGATTCTTAACTTGACAAAAGTTACATTCTTTTCCATATGCTGGACATCTATTGAGCAGATGGGAAAATCCACATTTTGAACAATCATTCATTTTCTTGGAAGTTGTTCCATACTTCTTATTGACAGCATTTATCAATGTACCCTCTGTATCAGCACTGGCTATCTCTTTGCTGTTAACTTTCGCACTTTCATAAATAATGCATTTCTGAATGATTTCCTCTAATTTAACATCATCACTTTCTTGCAGTAGTTTTTCTCGAATATCGTTATTGGAAATACCACAAATAATCATAGTTTTAGTTAACTCGTTTTGTAGACTACCAAATTTACATTTAACAGCTAACAGTTTTAGTTCGGTAACAAATTGTTCAAAAGTTTGATCTAATTTTTGTCTGGATGTAAAAAATGTATATCTTTCGTAGGTCAAATTCTGTTTCGGAAGGAAGTGGTTTTCGAATTTATTCAAAAGAATTTCTAATTTGTTTTTTTCTGACTCAGCAAATGAAAATGTTGTGTAAATACGGAAACCTTCTTCTCCTATATAGTGAAGTACTTGTGCACACTGAATAGCTTCATCCTTTTTATTTATTTCGCTTGCAATTAGGTAATTTTCAAATCTGCACCTCCACATTTTCCAATTTTCACTTATATTGCCGGTCATCATCATTGTGGGAACGCCCCTGTTATCACCCATTTTGTTGTTTTATTATTTGTTAAATTGTCCAACTTGACTTATTTTATTATCTTTCCACTCGAACAACAAACTCAATTAACTGACTGCGCCATGTTGGTTTTGTAATTTATTATAAAAACACTATTTAAAGTAGCAAAGGTTTTTATTAACTTGTCGACATGTTGGCATGTGTGTCTAACCTATCTCCCTGTTGCCGCCACCTGTCTGCTGTCAATCATGTCATGCTTGACTTCTCAGGCACGTTCCGCTGGTACCAATTGTACTACCTTACATCTGGGTTATTCGTTTCGTATTCATATACTATTAGGGGCGAGTTGTACCAACAGTCGGCTAAACCTGGTTTATTTAACCATAGGGTAAAATTTAACAAAAGTTTAAACCGGTGCGTGTTGTACCAGTGGTGTTTTCGTGCAGTTTTGTTAATCAATTATTTTGAAAGGTTGGTATCAGTGAATGTTAGACGAATGAACTACTGTGGGGTAAATTACTTACGTTTTGCCAAAGCGAAAATATAAAAGAAGAATTTTTAATGCAATTCTAACCCTCAGTTCCTGAAATGTTGTTTGCTTTTGCATATTATTTTATTTACTGAAAATGAATAAGAATAAAAAAAGGTCAGAAAACTTTACGGCCAAAGAAGAACGTGAATTTACATGTAAATTTACAAGTTCATTAAAATCTTCGTCATCACTAAAATTTGGTAAATCAGAATATTCAATTATTATAATTTGGTAAAAATAAAAAATTTACAGAATCCACTGACACAAAGTTTTTAGGTTAGAAAACTAGGATTATTATTTTAACCACTCACTTTTGGGCGGTTAACAAACCTGTTGGCAAAACTCTGGTTACCCACTGATCCAGTCTGGTACAACAACCATTTTGCTTAAACCATTAGTTATGTTTTAAACCTTGTTGGTACAACTCGCCCTAAGAGTACTAATAGTTCAGATTAATGGGGTACTTATACTAGTTACTCACTTTTTTACACTGCTCGTAGGTATCACTTTTACCTCTTAGAGCATCACTTCTCACAGATCTAGACACTTTTTTAAATTATTAGCACAGTCTCAACACAGCCAAAATATCAAACAAAGATTGAGCTTTTACCGCTTTTAGCAAAGAGAAATATTATGTCTATGGCTTTTAGGTTAAGAAAATAACACAAATACGGCGAGAATCCGCTCTGTGGGCGGGAATAAAAGCAGTAGGTGATCTGTGGTCGCCGGTCGAGTGAATTCTGTGGCGTGGGCTCTTTATCTTACTCTAATCTATGGCGTTCTCGAGTCACCCTTCTCACCTTCCGCTTTCGCATTTATATGAGGCATAACTCAAAATAAAAAAATTTGGACTTGGACTGTTTGTATTCTCAGCCCTCTCATGGAACTATAGAATAGTATACGTTCCTTTGGCAAATTATGGAATTTGCAATCTTCATTATCATTGGATGGTATAAAAAGTTCAGTGCTGTAATTGGTCTAATATATGGGGTGCTAATACTATCTCTTTCTAAGCCAATGTGTTAAACAAGAGTAAACATAATTAAAATTGACTCAGATAAATATAGGTATTTACTAACGAATCCAAACAATTGAGATTCTGACATTTCCATGGTAACAACAAAATAATCTACTGTTTTTAAATGAAAAATAGAGAGATATCGCAAGCGCCAACGGTATTACCGTATAACGACGTTAATAGCGGATAACGGACTGTTTAAGCACAGGCACCAAGAGAGTTATCGCAAAGTAAAATCGACTACACCTTATTCTGACAACTGACGTTTGTCGTTAAATATGTAACCTATGCTTACTGTACTGTTTATGAATACTGTTTTTAAAAACTGTTTAACTTCTTATCGAGTTTGCTATTTTTGAATATTCAATTTTCAATAATGGATTTTGAAATTGATGTTTCAATAGTAGGGGGTGCAGATGATAATGAAATCGAAGATTTAATTCTCATTAATATATTGGGAGAAGAAAATATCGAGCAGGTTCAAGTGAATTTTAATTTTGACAATTTGACCTATTTGCTTTTATAGATTAAAAAAAATTAAAACTATTATTGCAAGATGTTGAAACTATGATAGCAGTTTTAAAATATTTATACTTGTTTATATGGCAGTGAAACAGGAGATGTGCAATAATACTTAGGAGTATAGAAAAAAATAAACAAGGAAAAAAAAGTAATTAGTTTTATTTTAGAAACTAAATCTTAAAAAATATATATAAATGAAGCAATCACTTTTGTTTTAATTGCTCCAAAAGTGTTTGAATCAGTTCCCTCTGAGCAGAGACCATCTCACACAGGCTGTTATGGTCAGAAATTTCTTGCTCAAACCTTTTTTTTCGATCTGCATTTGCTGTTCAGTTTTTGCTTCTTCCATTATTATTTGTCCCTCTTGAAGCTCCCCCTTCTTTTTTCTAGTTGCAATTTTTCCTCTTTCAGTTGCAACTCCCGTAACCTAATTTTGTGCTCCCTTTCATTTATTTCTTGAATGAAAGACAAACAACTTTTTCTGAGACCTGCACTCTGATTTTTTCATTTACAGCTTGCCACTAAAAATGAATAAATAATTTGCTTAAAATGAAACATTGCCTGAATTATGTCATATTTTGCGTTAATTTACATTACAGTGATATATCTCCTAGATTTTAGTGGAACAATCAGGAATTATTCTCAGTGATACAGTTCAACTCTCAGGAATATTGTTTACTATGAAGTCGAATTTACCTATTATATGTTTTTTTTGACTGCAATCTTCACCATTTTCCTCATTACATCTTTGGTCAGATTTTATTTCAGTAGTTCCTACTTGAGATGCTGATGCAACTACAATAAAAATAATACAGTCATTAAAAGTATTTCTACATTTATTTGTCAAAATTTCGAAGCCTTCCTGTGCATTTTTTTATGATGAACACAATGTTACTTTGTTAATCTATTTGAGTATATCTACATTACCATAACTGTAATCATGATCACTTGGAGCATTGATTACAGATTCTTCGTGATCCATAGTCATATCCAACTTGATAGTTTCTATAACTTCTGAATTGGAATAATATTTGGCAGTGAGGTCTCTTAGAGCAACACCAATTTCAGATGATTTCTGCTAATCCCTTGTTTTCTTTCTTTTTAATTTTGTAGGTGTCATTTTGATTTTCAGCATCCTTTTTTTCCAAAGATCCATTAAATATTTCAAATGGTCTTTTAAACTTCCCACAGTAAATTCTTTTTTTGTTAAAATATTCAAATTTTCTTTTACCGCATCCCATTGTTCAGGTTCTTGTAAAACATTTTGGAATAAGATTTGCCTCAATAAGATCATCATCGGAGTTGAATCTAATTCTTTTACTCATATTCCGCAAATCAAATTGGATACGTATTATTCATATGTTCAACATTCTAATTGAATTGGTGAGTGAAAACTCTAAAAAATTCGATTTTAAACTAAGATAGCAGTAATGATCTTACTAAAGTGACCTTCTATCCAAAACATAAATCCGAAAAAATAAAAGTATATTTTACTTACCAAACTTTTTAATAATAAAATTAAATAAAATTATTTAATATATAAACACCTTGTTAGATAAGCAAATTAACACCAAAACTGAAATATGTGAGAAACTTTGTATTTCAAATTGAGGTTAAAAATTATTAATGAAACAAACGTCACAGTCAGGTAATGGAACGAAGAAGATTCACCATTTTTACTTTCTAAAATTGATATTCTTTGAATTATCTTTATGTTCCATCCCAAATGTCAAATTATCGTATCACGTTAATACCTTCCCTTATATAAACACATTTGGGTTACCGATATCTCTCTATTATTACTGGTACTGTGTAGTGCATATTGTATATTTTTTGTTGCTACAATGATTGGACTAATACTCGTACCTGAATAAATTGTCGGTTCGGATCAGTTTCATTAGTCCAATCCGCCGGATCTGTTCCAATGGATCAGTTCCGATACAGGTTAGCCATCCCTAGTTAAAGTTTCATGTTTTAAGGTTCAACCCATGGAGGCTATAGGCACGGAACATAAATGTAATTCTTTTTGTATAATAAAGCCTAACAAAAGGTTTATTTAACAATCTACAACAATTTATTGTACAAAAAATTGTATATAAGAATCGACCATGGAACGTGCCTTACGTAGTGGCGGATTAACGTAGGGGCTAGCCCGCGAAGCCGGGGGCCCCATGATACAGAAAAAATGTTATGGTAAAAAAACTAGAGAAAACATAAAGAACTGAAGTAATTTTTCGAAAACTTAAGTGCTCATTAAAATAACATATTTTCTATTGTTAATAAAGCTCGTTCCCACATAGCACAGTATATTACATAAATATTCAAAATATATTCCACATGTTCAAATAATATTCGGAATGAATTTTAAATGTTAAGTAAATATACAAACTGCAATATACTTGAGAAAATATAAATTAGATGTTGTATCAATATTGTGAAATATTTTTGTATATTTTTACAACATGAAGAAAAGTATATTTGTTTTAATATATACAAAACATATTACACACATATTAAGTGAAATATGTATTATTCCAGACAAGTATTAAACATCCAGATAACAATATTTATATAATGTTCACAATTGTAATATTTTGACAATGTACAAAAAATGGTATATATTTTTAAATATACATTGCATATTAAACAGATATTCAGAAAAGTACGTACTGTTCCAAATATACAACTAAACATGCAGTCTATGATATTTATATAATATTTATGATTCTTACATTCCTGCAATATTTAGAAAATAACGTTTATTTTAAAATATGTATTAAATATTACATAAATACTTAGTAAAATATATACTATTCAAAATATGTATTACGTCTACATTAAAGGATATTTATATATAACGTTCACTGTATTATATTTTTGAGATATTCAGAAACTGATTTACTTTTTTCAATATACACTACATATATTCGGTTAAATTTTGTATTGTTCCAGATACACGATTGAACGTACATATATGATATTTGTATAATATTCATAATTGACACTCTCCTGCAATATTCAGGAAATAATGTTTATTTGGAAATATCTATTAAATATTACATAGAGTAAAATGTATTCAATTCCAAATATGAACTAAACCATAGACATAATATATTTAAATTTTCCGCCTTTTCTAAACTGTAGGCTAAAAATCCCCAATTTGATAAGAAATTTAAATCATTTCGCCTTATGTTACCTATGATTTCGCCTGCCAGCACTGCCTAGTAGTATTTAGGATTAGTTTAGTTTTAAATTTATTTAGGGTTTTAGTTTTAATTAATAAAGGAAATAAAAGTAAGTGAACCTTTAAAATGTCATCACCAGGTATAATTCGTCATAGTTGTATTGCAAAAAATTGTAATAATAAATATTTTTGGCAACTTCGCAATTTGGAGTGTAAGAATAAAACATTTTTCAAATTTCCATCTGATATTAATCAAAGGGAACAGTGGTACAAAATCTTAGAACTTCCTTATACATCCAAAGATCAAAGGTTGTGTGAAGTTCATTTTGATGATAATGCATTCACAAGTTCATTACAAAAAATTCTTATTAAATTTGCTTTACCTTTGCAACCCTTACATCATACACCACCAAATGTAGTTGAACATAATAATAATACCCAAGCTTTTGAAAATACCGTATTGCCTGTAAAAAGAAAGCTTAGTTTTTCTAATATTGATGATAGTCAATTTGAACATGTACCCAAAAAACAATGTTTGGAATTAAGTATTTTAAGTAAAATAAATGAAACTAGAGTCAGTAATCTATCTCCCAAGAAGAAGAAATTGTATTGCGAAGAATGTAAGGCTAATTTGCAGACAGACATTTTAGACGTTCACCATAGTTTCACTTCCTTCAAAGAAAATGATGATAAAACACGTCTGATTTATGTACAAAGGGAAAAGTCATTAAATTTCTTTCAATGCTGCATGATATTGTATACTATATTTTACCACTTTTAGGTCATGTAGAGAATATTATTGAAAAAACTGAACTCTTTGCAAAAGGTCATATTAATTTTGGTTGGTTCACCTGTCAAGAACATAAATCATATGTATTTTCTCAGCTCATAAAAGTTTGCGTCCCCTTATTAATTAAAAAATATTATAATGATGGTAAGAGGACTAACAAACAACAATAATTCCTTTTTTTTGTAAAAATGTACTGCGTTTAATTTTTTTTGTTTCAGACCTGTTCTTGTCTTAATGGATCATGAAAATCGAAAATCTAGTTTTTAACTCCTTTTTATTAAAATATTTGTTGTTTTTGTTGTTTTGTTTTAAAATAATGTGCAATTTGATGTGATATAGGATTAGCTTTCTTGAATATAATGTAATTTTAGTAAAAATATTGTGATACCAATTCCAATTTTCTAGTTAGGATAGAATATTTATGTTATACAGTTTTAACAGATATATTATAAAACAAGCATTTAACTAATGTACAATTTATTGTAAGTGATCTGTGATAATTTAATCCAAAGATACAATAAGAATGTTAATTAATGAAAGTTGATAATGTATATAGAATAATCGTACTAATTTAATAAACAAATATTTTAGTTAATTTTGTTATGTTATGTGCAGGTTAATAAAAATTTTAAATGTGTGTTGTTTTCTTATTTATCTAAATTATGTGTCTTAAAATTGTTTGTTAATTATAATTATTTCATGGCAAAAAATGAAATTTTTTGTTACAAAATTCACATTGTAGTAGAAGCTCGGTTGATATTTTTTCTGTTTTTCTTGTCAATTGCTTTGGTGTGAATATTTTCGTTAGTCAAGACAACTTTATCTTCGTCCGATAATTGTGTTGTTTTTTCTGCTTCGTCGTCTTCGATTTCTTCACACATATTTTCTTGAGTATTTTCGTGGCTAGACTGGTGACGAACCAAATTATTTTTATTAACAAAAACTGTTTATTGCAAAATTCGCAAATGTATTCAACGGGAATACCGCCAGTTTCACTAGAATCAACATCCGATTTTAAAACAACTTTTTCTGCATTAAATTCACACCGATGCCTTTGATATTGATATTTAGTGGGAAAATTAGTCTCACAATTTTGGCATCTTATCATAGTAGGAATATTCAAAACGGTCTTACATGGTGAGTCATATCTATCTTCTAACTTAATACACTTAACAGAATATTCATCGTTCTTGAATTGGCTTAAATTCAATGTTAATCGGTTTTCATTAGATAATAATATATCAGGATCAAAGCTTACGTTTACTGGACAAAAGTTATTTGTAGATATAGGATCTTCGGTGCTTGAATTCTTTCCATACCACATTCCTGAAGACGCCGTCCCATTTTTTTCTATTTTATATACCTTTACAATTGTGTTATCATTAAGGGTGTTAATTTGGGAATAGTACTTTGATGGATTCCCTCGAAATATTGTATCAAAATAGCTTTGCTTGTAAAACCGTCGCAGTTTTATCGCACTCGAAATATTAGAGAGATATCGCAAGCGTATTTTTGTTAGACGGTAATAGTCATAGAGAAATAATATATAATGAGAGTTGTCGTTGCTGTAGTAACCGTAGGCATCGCGTTGATCGCAGCGCACCAGGAACTAATTTCAACAGGCGGGATATTTAAATCTGGTAGTTTGGATTATGGGTAGCAAATTTTACAATTTGTCTTAAAATTGTTTATTATATAATAATTTCATTACAAAAAATAAAATTTCATTTCATTTTTTGCAATGAAATAATTATAATTAACAAACAATTTTAAGACACATAATTTAGATAAATAAGAAAACAGCACACATTTAAAATGTTTATTAACCTGCACATAACATAACAAAATTAACTAAAATATTTGTTTATTAAATTAGTACGATTATTCTATATACATTATCAACTTTCATTAATTAACATTCTTATTGTATCTTTGGATTAAATTATCACAGATCACTTACAATAAATTGTACATTAGTTAAATGCTTGTTTTATAATATATCTGTTAAAACTGTATAACATAAATATTCTATCCTAACTAGAAAATTGGAATTGGTATCACAATATTTTTACTAAAATTACATAATATTTAAGAAAGCTAATCCAATATCACATCAAATTGCACATTAGTTTAAAACAAAACAAAACAACAAAAACATCACATATTTTAATAAAAAGGAGTTAAAAACTAGATTTTCGATTTTCATGGTCCATTAAGACAAGAACAGGTCTGAAACAAAAAAATTAAACGCAGTACATTTTTACAACAAAAGGAATTATTGTTGTTTGTTAGTCCTCTTAACATCATTATAATATTTTTTAATTAATAAGGGGACGCAAACTTTTATGAGCTGAGAAAATACATATGATTTATGTTCTTGACAGGTGAACCAACCAAAATTAATATGACCATTTGCGAAGAGTTCAGTTTTTTCAATAATATTCTCTACATGACCTAAAAGTGGTAAAATATAGTATACAATATCATGCAGCATTGAAAGAAATTTAATGACTTCCCTTTGTACATAAATCAGACGTGTTTTATCATCATCAATTAGTCTCACAATTTTGGCATCTTATCATAGTAGGAATATTCAAAACGGTCTTACCGACATATATCGATGGTGAGTCATATCTATCTTCTAACTTAATACACTTAACAAAATATTCATTGTTCTTGAATTGGCTTAAATTCAATGTTAATCGGTTTTCATTAGATAATAATATATCAGGATCAAAGCTTACGTTTACTGGACAAAAGTTATTTGTAGATATAGGATCTTCGGTGCTTGAATTCTTTCCATACCACATTCCTGAAGACGCCGTCCCATTTTTTTCTATTTTATATACCTTTACAATTGTGTTATTATTAAGGGTGTTCATTTGGGAATAGTACTTTGATGGATTCCCTCGAAATATTGTATCAAAATAGCTTTGCTTGTAAAACCGTCACAGTTTTATCGCACTCGAAATATTAGAGAGATATCGCAAGCGTATTTTTGTTAGACGGTAATAGTGTAATCCGCAATTTTGACATGTACGCAAGCGCAAATTGACTGTTACGTTAATAGTGGATAAGGGCTTCCGCTTAGACACTTTTAGCTTGTCATAAGTTTTTACACGTATCCGTATCCGTATTGGAGTTACGTTGACGTAAAGAAATTGTCAAGAAAACCTTTTTAGCAGAAAACGTATCGTTTCGTTCTGTTTTTAATTGTAAGACCTCAAAACTTTTTTAGTTTGTCTGTTTTTATTTTTGTAAAAACGTAATATGGGAACGATATTAAATAATCCACTGCTGCTAGACAAGGACGATGATGATTTGGACGACCTATTTTTGATGCATATTTTGCATTACCAAAATATGTTGGGTTATAATTAAACCAAACCAATATCAAAGAAGAAGAAGACATGTAAAATAGCACTATTAGCACAGAATACTGATTTTGGTCGGGATACGGATACGTTTACGTATACGGAGTAGGGGACGTAACAATACGTTCAACGCATCGTATCGGCTGAGACGTAACGGGTCTACACATGCGCAGTTCGTTACGGATACGGATACGTGTATAAAACTTATGACAAGCTAAAAGTGTCTAAGCGACTTTTAGCTTGCCTTAAATTTCTCACGTATCCGTATCCGGTGGCCAGTAATTCTAGGAACTTTCGGCAAATCACAAATTCTCTTCTGTCATTATGTCACTAGTTATGTCAGATGTCAGTAGAAAAAGCAATTAGAAGAGTAAAGTGATACAACTAACTAGAACTACTACAAAAGTATGGAAAATAAACATAAACGATTAAACGAATATCAACAAAAACAAATAACACTGACATCTGAGATAACTAGTGACATAATGATAAAAATGAAATGGTGACTTGTCAAAAGTTCCTAGAATTATTGGCCCCCGATGTATTGAGAATTCAGCTAAAACGTCATTTTAAATTTGAAGATTTACGCTTCGGGGGTGTATTCATTGTTTTAATAAAGCAATATAGATGTCCGTAATGATAAAAAACCTGCAAAAATCTCATGTTTTGAATGGTAGACATTAACTGTCATTCTTGTCATAAAAACCACTTTTTGTTGGTCACACTGACCTTAAGAGCGCGCTCCTAAATTAGACAGCTCAAAACAGTTGGCACCCCTGACTTGCAACGAAATTTAGGTCATTTTGTAAACAACAAATCTAAAGAACGCAGTAAAATTAAGTGTTGAAATTTTAACACAATATAACTTAGACCTTTGTCTTGGGGATCAGGTATTTTGGTTAAGTTTTATATTGTTTTAAAAAAGATATTAGCCATTATGTGATGGTATGTTTTTGACAGTTTTGACAATTTGTGGTCACCAATTTGAACGCCAAGATCTGATCCCCAAAAGAAAGCCTAGAGAATTCGATTCTGAAAATATGAAATCTCAAACCATTGTATTTTTTGAGATTTGTTGCATACAACATTTTGGAAACGAACATTAGTTCAGACGTTCCACCGTCTTGATGGATGGCGCTGTATGGAACTTCAATGACAGATGATGACGGTTTTGTGTCCATAAAAATATTTCAAATTATTTATTATTGTTTATAGCATAGCTTGTCAGTATTTGTAAGTGGTTATAATAAAGTAATCTTCATGCTGAAAAAGTAAATTTGTGCTTCGCAAATGCTCTTTATATTTACTCCACATGTGCTCCATCACAAGTAACGTGTTTAGTGCCTATAGGTGTGAAATAAACCACAAATATTTTTAGCTACTGCTAGTGATCCCACAAAAAAGTGCCCTATATTTATTGATCCCCATATCGGGGCCTTTTGGTTCCTCCGGGGACCTGTACACAACCATAGACTTCATCAGCATACATACATCGGCCACCCGAGTTAGTGAGAAAAACTACATTGTTGATAGTAATAAATGCATTCTACTAATTGACCAAAATAGACATTTCGTATTCTATTCTATACTGTTGTAATCTTTTATTTTCGAAACACAGGAATAAAAATGTTACCTATATATTTTTGATCTTCAATTTTTTCAGGTGATGAATCGAAATGTTATTATAAATACTTTTTGCAGTTTTCCTCCAGTTTGTAATGAACGGACATGCCTGTTTTTCCATTGACTCTTCTTAATCCTAATTATTCAAGTAAATTATACCAAAAATGTCTTCTTTTATTGAAAACAAAAACAAATTATTTAGGCAATCTTTTTGTTTAATTGTAGTATTACAAATTTGAAGTATAGAGTAAGTAGGCAGTTTTTATATTAATTATAATACAGAAAGAAATGCTAATTAATTAGGTAAACTATAAAAATGTTTATTATAGCAATAAACAGACATGTCTGCTTTTTCAATGATCCTTATTAATTATTCAAAAAAAATCACAGCAAAAATAGGTGTATGTATGTTTTTGTTGAAAAGAAACAAATCAAAAATATTCTATAAAAATAAATAAAATTATTATTACATTATGTTTAATGTATTTGTCTTCATATTTATTAGTACATAGCGACTGAAGTTCATCTTCCATTTTTCTCTACCATTTCTCCTCAGAACAAAAAGAAAATTAAAAGTTTATAAAATTATCCATTTTTTACGATTCTACACTCACAAAGGGGTGGTGAGACCCATCGACATACTGAAGTCTTGATCCATATAGTTATAAAGACTGAAAAAAAAACAATTTAATTCTAAATACTCTAAATAAATATTTTTACTAACAAAATTATTTCAAACTCATTTCAGCAAAAGTTTTAAACAATCCATTTTATCAGAACTGTAAATGAAATAAAAAATTAGATGTTTCTTCTAAATAGGTGTTGACATTTTTTTACTTACTGAATGGTTATAGCGGACACTGCTAGGTATATGGAATATTATTTGGACCTGTGCGGGCAGTTACATCAGGCTTCGTTTTAATTACATAATCAGAACTGTAAATGAAATATAAAGATTAGATGTTTCTTCTAAATAGGTGTTGACATTTTTTTACTTACTGAATAGTTATAGCGAACACTGCTATATGGAAAATTATTTGGACCTGTGCGGGCAGTTACATCAGGCTTCATTTTAAAATGTCTTGTTAGTGTTTTTACTTACGCATTAGTATCGGCATCCATATCTTTGCCCTAATTATCTGGATTCTGTCTTGCCAGACTTCTTTTTCTCATATTCTGATATTGCTAGCTTGATATAAGGGAGGTCAATGTATTTCTGTCCTTTTCCTATTTGATTTCTGATTATTTCAGGAGCTATACATTCTGTATAGAATTGCTTCAGTTTCAGACGCATTTTTTCGGCCCATATTTTTCTATCTATCTCAATGTCCTGTATATATAGATCTATATTATCGCAGACATACACAACAAAGTAACATCTGCTACTATTAGCACAACACAACCCCGTTGTGTTGTGACTATTAGTTATTTTGGTGTATTCTTTGGTTATATTCAATTGCCCGCCGATTGCCCCTGGATCTAAAAACACACGCTACCCCTACCCAGTCGAATTTGTTCGTTTTTTGCACAATAAAACGTAAATGTTTAGAATTTACATAGTTGCCACAACTATAAAAATAATGTTGAATTTACTTACCTAGATATTGTAACGAGAAAATAATAATGAAAAACCTACAATTATCTGAAATGAAACAATAACAAAATATAAGCACATACTTACCTGATATATTTCTATTTTGGAAACCCAAAAATTAATCACAATTTGCCTTATGACTAATACACTCTAGGTACGAAGTCGAATATCGAATTTTGAAAACATAAGAAACCTAACATACAGGTCAAATGGTCACTATGTAGATATATTGCAAGTTCCTAAAAATATACCTAATATCTTTTATGACGTGTATAGATTTTCTTGTTAAAAAAAAATTTCTCCTTGTTTGAGGATTTTCGTATAACATGGCAACATCGGTTGTGAATGCAGCATTCTGTATTTTACGATTTTACTTGGCTCTTTTGGATTTTAAAGCTTCGATGCCAAATGTAAAAATTATCCCTAGAATTCCTTAGATACAATTTAATAATCCTCTCTATTACGACGATAAAAAGAGATGAGGATGGTTATCTAGTTTTTAGCTTGCCATAGGTACCTAATAATAATTGTTGAATAAAATTAATGAATGAGGTAGGTAACATTACATTTTAAAAAATTTCGAAGCATAAATGTTTTGTAGGTAACTTTGTCTTGTCAATATACCTAGTCGAAATTACCTTGCAAATTAATTGATTATATAAGCATTTAAAACAATGAAAGAAAATAAGGACCCAAATAATAATTTTTAAAGGATGACGTAGTAATAGTGTTAGTTGTTGATTTGAAAAATATTGTAAAACAAAGGAAGACTAAAAAATTAATTTCGTCTACCTACTCTAGAAATGGCAATAGCGCTTCTTCGACTTGGTAGAGTTGAAATATCTGAGCTTTATTTATGTTTCCCTTCAATCTGTTTTCTTATCTTATCAGTAGGTACAAAGTTGTGTGGCTTCAAATATTTTTGAAATGAGGGAAGATCCGTAAAATGGGTAAAAAAACTGAAGTTTCTAAAATGTTTTAGCGAAAAGCTCGGTCAAATTCAGTTCCTTTTTGTATAAATATATTTTAAAATAAGTAATCTTTCAAAAACGAAAAGATGTTTAGAATTAAAAATAACTTTCAAATAGGTATTCAATATTGTTTATTTAGTGATTATTTATCTGTGAAATAAAAAAATTTTTGATGTAAAACAATGTGTTAAATATTTGGAAGTTATTTTTAATTCTAAACATCTTTTCTTTATAATTTTTGAAATTGTCCTACCTACTTGAGACTCTTGAGCAAAAATCACATCTAATTTAAATTTTGATATCTAATGTATATATTATACCTAGTTTATTTCGTATTCAATAAATTATTTAAAAAAAATGAAAAATGGTCCGTAATAATTAATAATGGGTTGTAAGTTGTGTTGTATATATTATATCTATAGGTAACCTATCACGTGAAAATATTCACAAGATTAGCTTTTTGCAGTGTTTTTCATTCAGATAATTCCAATGGATTTTTGTTAGGTCGGCTCTTGGTTTGCTTTGTATTTTATCATTAGGTACCTTATACTTACCTACTTCTCAATAAATGGAAATTATAAATCTCGATATACCTATAAAACTTGAAAATATAGAAAAACGACGATAATGATTGGAATATTATTTTAATTTCAAAATTAACCTATAAAAGTACAGAAAAAATTAAAGAAGTAACGAGAATACCTATAGGTAAAATAAACATACTAGCTGTTGAGTAAAAATAGCAAATAAATGAAATCATAATTTACCTATTTCGATTGAAAATAAAAATATTTGCTGGCAGAAATTGTGTTTGTTTGAAACCAAAACATCGAAACAGCTGATCCGCAGAGAAGTTTGTTTGAATCGTGAAAAGCATAGATAAATACTTTATACCTATACGGTCAAGAGTGGAAAGACAAAAAGAGAGAGAGAAAATAAGTTGCATAAATAAAAGCCGATTCGGTACTACTAGCGACATCTATCGTGATTATTTTGAACCAAAAAATTACTAGATAAGTAACAAGTTTTGTGTAAGTTTTAAGGTTTATACACCTGCGCGGAGGGCCCTTTTAAACTGAACTCCTCTATTCAGTCGCGGTTCAAATTCCAGTTGCCAGTTCATATTTTCGTAATATCTAACCTCACTTTTTCTGTCTACGATTTGTGTATTTTGAATTTTGAACTATACCCAAATAATATTAATCTATGGCAAATAAAATTATTTCTATGTCCCCCACTATTTACAATTTCTATCTTGGTTAAAATACAACATTGATTAATTTATCGAGAAGGACAAGGAAAATCATTGAAAAAGCCTATAGCGGCCCGCTCCCCCTTCTTTTCCGGATCGTTAACGTATCGATACTTTGAGTATCGATTAACATTCGATATTCTACTGCATCGATACTTTATGTTCCGTTCGGTATCGATACTTTCAAGTGTATCGTATCGCGCAACCCTAGTCTCCATGCGTGATAATAATGTCAATTGTCAAAAAAATCTTGGAAATTTGCAACAAATTTACTAATATAAAAAAGAAAGAAATTGCGTTTCTGTTCTGTTACAGGTTACAGAGTTCACGTAGGTTGTTTTTGTTTTTCTGCTGTTAGCTCTTTGCTGACATTTTGTATTTTTGAGCTTGTATGATGGAAGAAAATTCTAAAAAATACTTCAAATGCTGCTTGGTTCCACTTTGTAAAAGTACGAGTGTAAAATCTCCTAATAAAATATTTATTAGATTGCCACTTGACTTTAATCGCCGAACAAAATGGCTTAAAGCCTGTAGAAGAGTACAGTATATTTCAGCAAATTCGGATGCCCTTCATGTTTGCGAGGATCATTTTAACGTAAGTATTGAATATTCCTTGCTATAATTTTTACTGGGTGCCCAATTAGGGTGTTGATTATGTTTTACATTAGCTTAAATCTTAAATCAATCTAATACTTTCTTCTTGTTATTCAGTTAGAAGAGGATATGGAAAATTACTTGAAATTTAAACTAATGGGTGGCAAAAAATATATAAAATCAGGAGTTGTACCTCACATATTTGATTGTCAACCAGACAGAAAAAGAGCATCTGCTCATCCTGAAAGAATTACTGCAATCAAAAGAGTGAAGAGACAACTGGCTCAAGAAGATGTTGCTTCTACTTCAATTTCCTTTGAATTTTTAAAACAGAATAACCCAAGTGTTGATACAAGTATGATTGCCAAGCAGTACAAGATTGAAAATGATAATCAGAGGAAGGATGTATCGACCCAAACTCCCAAATATTTTACTCAAATGAGAAACATAGGTGTGCAGTGCAATTTGTTTAGTGAAGTGTCTGTTAGTTTATCACCTCATCGTGTATTGGGTTATGATACTGGAACTTCTCCAAGATTTAAGCGAATACCTACTTTGCAGAAAAGTGACAGTAAATCTAGCACTAGCAGATATATACATGTAAAGTGAATATTTTAGTGAAAGTGATTCATCAAGTAATGAAATGCAGTAAGGAGAAATAAATGATGAGTTTAAAAGCTTTTTGTTAAGAGCGGCCTCACAAATTAGACAGCTCAAAACAGTTGACTTGCAACAAAATTTAGGTCATTTTGTAAACAACAAATCTAAAGAACGCAGTAAAATTAAGTGTTTTTAACACAATATAACTTGGACCTTTGTCTTGGGGATCAGGTATTTTGGTTAAGTTTTATATTGTTATAAAAAAGATATTAGCCATTAAGTGATGGTGTGTTTTTGACAGTTTTGACAATTTGTGGTGATCATTTTGAACACCAAGATCTGATCCCCAAAAGAAAGCCTAGAGAATTCCATTCTGAATATATGAAATCTCAAATCATTGTATTTTTTGAGATTTGTTGCATACAAAATTTTGGAAACGAACAACTTTCCGCATTAGTTCAGCCGTTCCACTGTCTTGATGGTTGGCGCTGTATGGAACTTCAATGACAGATCACGACGGTTTTGTGTCCATAAAAATTTTTCAAATTATCTATAGCACAGCTTGTTAGTATTTGTAGGTGGTTATATACTGTTGTAATCTTTTATTTTCGAAACGCAGGAATAAAAATGTTACCTATATATTTTTGATCTTCAATTTTTTCAGGTGATGTATCGAAATGTTATTATAAATACTTTTTGCAGTTTTCCTCCAGTTTGTAATGAACGGACATGCCTGTTTTTCCATTGACTCTTCTTAATCTTGATTATTCAAGTAAATTATAGCAAAAATGTCTTCTTTTATTGAAAAGAAAACAAATCGCTTAGGCAATCTGTTTGTTTAATTGTAGTATTACAAATTTGAAGTACAGAGTAAGTAAGTAAGTAGGTAGTTTTTATATTAATTATAATACAGGAAGAAATGCTAATTAATTAGGTAAACTATAAAAATGTTTATTATAGCAATAAACAGACATATGTCTGCTTTTTTCAATAACCCTTATTAATTATTATTCAAAAAAATCACAGCAAAAATAGGTGTATGTATTTACTGAAAAGAAACAAATCAAAAATATTCTATAAAAATAAATAGAATTATTATTACATTATGTTCAATGTACTTGTCTTCATATTTATTAATACATAGCAACTGAAATTCATCTTCCATTTTTCTCTACAATTTCTCCTCAGAACAAAGAGAAAATAAAAAGTTTATAAAATTATCCATTTTTTACGATTCTATACTCACAAAGGGGTGGTGACACCCTTCGACATACTGGAGTCTTGATCCACATGGTTATAAAGACTGAAAAAAAAACATTTTTAATTTTAAATACTCTAAATAAATATTTTTACTAACAAAATTATTTCACTCATTTCAGCAAAAGTTTTAAATAATCCATTTTATCAGAACTGTAAATGAAATAAAAAAATTAGATGTTTCTTTTGAATAGGCGTTGACATTTTTTTACTTACTGAATAGTTATAGCGAACACTGCTATATGGAAAATTATTTGGACCTGTGTCAGTTGTCAGTTCTGAAAATGAAAAGAAATTAGATTTTTGTAAATGTCTTGTTGGTGTTTTTACTTACGCATTAGTATCGGCATCCACGTCTTTGCCCTAATAATCTGGATTCTGTCTTGCCAGAATTTTCTTTTTCTCATATTCTGCTATTGCTTGCTTGATATAAGGGGGGTCAATGCATTTCTGTCCTTTTCCTATTTGATTTTTATTTATTCATTTATTTACGGGCAAGCCCAATTACATATAAAAAATAAGTGAACATGAAAAATTTTGTTTTATAATTGAAATACCTACAAATGCAGTATAAAATACATTAATACAAAAAATACAATTAATGATAAAAAAAATACAATACGATGATAAAAAAAATACAATACAATGATAAAAATGAATACAGAATTAAAAGGACAATTTAGCAAAAATGGTAAAATAAACAAAACAAAACAAAAACAAAAAAAATATATAAGAATTTTAAAAGCGTAACAAAAAACATTACTACTAAGTATATAGTACAAAACAAAAACAAAACTATGGAAATTACATCCGATAAATTCAAACGTTTAGTTGAGACAGGTGGTTCTTAAATTGATTAATAGAATTACTGAAAATCTGTAAACTATTAAGGGAATTAGCTAGTCTCATGGCTCTGGGCAAAAACGAGTGGAAAGCATAATTGTATCGATGGAAAGGCACATTAAATGTTCTTACCTGCCTAGTTAAACGAGGTGGCACGGACAGGCAGATCTTATTAAGAAGCTGAGGACAGTTACAAATACCATTTAAGATGTTAAATAGCAATAAAAGGTCTTTTTGTTTTCTACGGCTCACGAGAGAAGAGATGCCCAATTGATGCTGCCATGTGTTGTAATACTGATAACTATTAAGCTTAAATGCTATATAGCGAAAAAAAAATTTTTGAACTTGTTCAATCTTCGTAGTGAGGAGACCAAACAGATGAGCAATAATCAAGATGGGACCTAACTAAGGAAAAGTAAAGAACTCTTATAGAATTTATGTTGGTAAAATCACGAGTTGTTCTTTTTACAAAACCCAACATTTTCATTGATTTTTGTATGGCATTAGTGATGTGACAATTGAAACTAAGAGAGTAACCGAGAGTAATTCCTAAATCCCTAATCTGATTGACAGAATCTAGCAACTGACCATTAATGTGATAATTAAATGGTATTGTATGATGTGTGCGATGAAAGCTAATTACATGACACTTACTGGTATTAAGATCCATGCCATTACATGAGCACCAAGAAGACAGGTTAGTTAGTTCTACTTGCAACAATGAGGCATCTACACAATTGTTAATTATTTTAAAACATTTCAAGTCATCTGCAAATAGAAGGGCGCTGCTCTCATGAAAACAGTAAGTAATATCATTGATAAAAAGATTAAAAAGTAATGGACCCAAGTGAGACCCCTGGGGTACTCCCGAAGTAACAGAAAATGCATGAGAATAGAAATGGTTTACTCGTACCTGTTGAGTTCTGTCAATTAAGTAGCTAAATTTCTGATTATTTCAGGAGCTATACATTCTGTATGGAATTGCTTCAGCTTCGTAAGTATTTTTTCGGCCCATATTTTTCTATCTATCTCAATTTCCTCTATATATAGATCTATATTATCGCGGACATACACAACAAGGTAACATCTGCTCCTATTAGTTATATTAAATTGCCCCTAGATCTAAAAACACACATTTATGGTGTTCTTTTCACCTTATAGGCAATATAAAACTAGGAACTAGATAGCACAACCTAAAAAAGCAGCTTGGAACAATCGCAATATCAAACAATGAAATGAATTGGTCTGGTCAGCCTCCACCCAATGTTCTTATCAGGGTTTGGGCAACTGTGGTTCTTATCTGCTACCCCTACCCAGTCGAATTTGTTCGTTTTTTGCACAATCAAAATACGTAAATGTTGAGAATTTACATAGTTGCCACAACCATAAAAATAATGTTTAATTTACTTACCTTAGGTATTGTAACGAGAAAATAATAATGAAAAACCTACAATTATCTGACATGAAACAATAACAAAATATAAGCACATACTTACCTGATATATTTCTATTTTGGAAACCCAAAAATTAAACACAATTTGCCTAATGACTAATACACAAATACACTCTACAAAGTCGAATATCGAATTTTGAAAACATATAAGATAACTAACATACAGGTAAAATGGTCACTAAATAGATATTGCAAGTACCTAAATATACCTTATGACGTGCATAGTTTTTCTTTTTAAAAAAATTTGGTTTTTTGTTTTTTTCTCCTTGCTTGAGGATTTTCGAATAACATGGCAACATCGCAGTATTCTGTATTTTACTTGGCTCTTTTGGATTCTAAAGGCGCAATTCCACTGGGGCAACATGTAGCATGCTACACGTCGTCTAGTGTTTCCTATTTGTAGATATGCGACTATGCTCAACAACTTGTTGCTCACTGTCGCATATGTTTGTGGCATGGATCTATATCAATTTAATAGAAGCAACAAGCAACTTCAGTTGAAGGCATCATGTCTATACAAACGGTTGCGGCGGCTCCATATTTGGTGATAGCATTGAATAGAAACTTATTCCAGAGGTATGCAGAGCTCTGATCGACATCTTACATGATTTTGTCAAGGTGAGTAAAAGTATGATTACTAATGTTAAATGTTTTATTGTTCTTAAAAAATGTTATTTTGGAACGAGGAATTCCGAGAGTACTGCGATAGCCGAAAGATCTTCTCGTTGTTTATCGTTTCCAATAAAGTTGTCAGATGGCTGTATATAGCTATTTCTGGGACCCGAAACATCTTCTCTTTGTTCATCGTTTCCATTAAAGTTGTCAGATCTCTGTACATAGCTATATGTGGGCATAGAAAACGTTGATTGGTGCGAACCAGCAGATACCATGGAGCGTGGTCCACTGTAATTACTTCCACAGCTTTGAAAAGTTGTGGTAGTGTGAGTACTGGTCTTGGCATCATATTTGCCCATACTTGCTTCAAATAGTATATTGTTGATCAAGTGCTTTGCGATTGTTCGTGCTGTAGGGTTTAGATTTCGCAGTTCATTACCTACATGCTCTCCGTACGTTGAACTCTCATCTCTTTGGCATGTACTTTTTAGAATATTATATGCTTCCTCTTCGCGATCCTAAGGAGTAGAACGCTTCTGTTTCTCTGTCTTTTTCTTTTTAGGGGCAATCACAATGTCTCTTCTCTCTTCGCGGCTTTCGCGACCGTCTGTATCAGTGAAACTTGTTTGAGTGTCTTGTGTGTCTGCGACCGAAATATCATCGTCATTCTGCAACAACAAAAATATATACATTACTTTAACATATTTCAATGATAACTAGTTTTTCTAAATCGTATATATTCGAATCAACCGTTCTTGTAATTTTTCATCAATTCATCATCAATTATATCACTAAACAATTAGATTTTGATTTTTCCAGATTCCGTGCACTGCTGATGGGTTGAGAAAGATAGCAAGAGATTTTGAGGTTTCCTGGAATTACCCACATTGTGTAGGAGCTTGTGATGGAAAACCCAAAAAACAGTGGCAGTCTATTCTACAACTACAAAGGAACCTTCAGCATTGTTTTGATGGCAGTTGTAGATGCCTCCTATAATTTTATATACGCTAATATTGGTTGTCAAGGCAGGATATCTGACGGAGGTGTATTCCGAGAAACAACATTTTATAAAAAGTTGACAAATAATAAGCTTGCATTACCGCCCCCGCAGTAATAGATAATAATAATAAGATAATAAGTAATAAGATATCACCTTATGTTATATTGACGGATGATGCGTTCCCTTTACAGGAACACATCATGAAACCTTTCAGTGGCCACCATGACAAAGGCTCCTGTGAGAGGATATACAACTATAGACATTCACGCGCTCGCAGAGTAGTAGAAAATGCTTTTGGGTTGCTAGCACCAGTGTTTCGCGTCTTTAGGAAACCACTTATGCTACAGGTAGAGAATGCTGAGATCATCATAACAGCATGCATTTATCTTCATAACTTTTTGAGAAGAAGCAAAACATCGAGACCCATGTATTCTCCTCAAGGATCATTTGACTATGAAACACTAGATGGAAACATTATTCCAGAATCATGGAGGGTAATTACCCAAGGCGACACTGGCATAGTGAATTTGCAAAATAGAGCACGAAGGTCAACTTGTGAAGCCTAAGAAGTTAGGAAAGAATTTATGAGATTTTTTACATCAGATGAAGGACGTATGCCTTGGCAGGATCTTTATGCTTAAGTTTAATAGCACTACTTGTTAGTTGAGATAGAAAATAAAAAAAGTTTTCTATTAATAAAGTTTGAGTAGAAGTGTTCTTGAAAATAGTATATATTAAAGATTCTATTCTCCATATTTTAGTACAAGAAAAAACTCACCACAGATTCCACTTCGTCGTCATGCACTGGCCGTTGACGTTGTTGGTCTAGGTTCATCGACGTCTAGTAAAAAATACAAAAGCTCAAACGCAAACCATTTTACTTTCTTGCAAGGAGTAGGTGATGATCCACTTTTCATTGACTGTTGTAGCTTTTTTCTTTCACGATGGAAAGCGGAACGTAAATTCTTGATTTTCTTTTTCACTTCAAGCACAGTGCATTCATATTTGATCGCCAACTGTTTTAACTTATCATTTTTAAGTCTGTTATCTTTATAATCAGCTATTTTATTATTCCACAATTCCGGAGAATTTTGATAATCTTCAATAAACAAAGTAGTTTTCTCAATATTCCAATCCATGTCGCAGGAGACAAGTCGCCCCGAACCGATGATCATCGGATAAAGCCCGTCAATGTGCGACACGCTGAATCTTGTCGAGAACTGACGCATGTGTCTGGGCAACACCGGACAACATGTGGCATGCCTCATTGTCGTATGCTGCTTAATGCTGCCCCAATTAAAAGACTCGAGTGTAGCATGCGTCATTGTCGCATGCTACATGTTGCTCCAGTGGAATTGCGCCTTAAAGCTTCGATGCCAAATGTAAAAATTATCCCTAAAAATCCTTACAATTTATATAATTCTCTCATTATGACGATAAAAAGAGATGAGGATGGTTATCTAGTTTTTAGCTTGCCATAGGTAATAATAATTGTTGAATAAAATTAATGAATGAGGTAGGTAACATTACATTTTAAAAAATTTCGAAGCATAAATGTTTTGTAACTTTTTCTTGTCAATATAGTACCTTGCAAATTAATTGATTATATAAGCATTTAAAACAATGAAAGAAAATAAGAACCCAAATAATTATTAAAGGGTATATTAAAAATAAATTTCCAAAGAACAGACCGTTCACTAAGAAGCAACAACTACTTCTCGGGCTATATGCCCCGACAGACATTGAATTACACTTCTAAAGTAAACGGGGTTGGTATATCTGTTAAGATAGAACCAACCATTCTGGTTTGCGATCAGAAGGAATAACATCACTTATAGACCGGTTTCGGCGTATTTGCGCCTCATCAGTACCAGGTAGATGCTATTCGTCTAGAAGCTCTGAGAGCATAATCCTGGACTGGAGACTACGTAAAGCGGTATAATAGTATTGAACTATCATTTTTTGACGTCTATAGATCACGCTTTACTAATATGACAAATATTTACAGGTAACTAATTAAGTAAAAGCAATTATTTCAGTTATTAACAATGTATTGTGATGGTTTTAGATGTAACGCTTGCAAAAATGCTTTGGGGTTCATCGGTTAACATAAATATGCAAATCTAGCAGCAGAGCAATGTAACAACACAATAAGGATTTGCAGTTTACATTTTCCGGAAGACAGTTTTATTCAAGATCGAATAAGAATCACTTTAAAATGTAATGCCATTCCTTTGTTAAACGTGTCAAATACCGAAAGTAAGAGATACACTTAATTGTACCTATTTGAGAATAAAAAAACTTTTCAATTATTATGTCGGACCTTAATAAGATTTTTTTTAGATCAAGCTTCATGCGTCATCCTCCTTCATGCAGCAGTCAGCTACAAACTGAAAAACACATATTTTGTGATGATTTAGAGTTAAGAGATCCTGTAGATCAAGGTAAATGATTTAAAATAATAAGAAAATGTTAATAATACTTTTTTTGTACCACCTTTAATATACACAAATTAAATACTTCTAGTTCATCTGTCACTCTTATTGTGGGAATATTGGAACCTATTCATTTTCTTTGAACCAATATAAAATACATTTTAAATTGGGTTTCTCAGAACCAATGTACCTACTTACCTATTGGTTACAAAGTTAGTTGGGTTTAATCACCATTATTCTCCATTTTTAGGAGCAGGTAGATAAAATCACAAGAATTACCATATTACATAGAAAGTAGATTAATGATTGTTGGTAATAATTTAGGAGCTTCAATTCTCATATAAATTTCTTAAAATAATTCCTGTTGAATTTGTTTTTTTTCTTCGTATTATCCAAAATGGTTCAGGTAAATAACATCCCAGTAATTTAAGTTTATGAAATAACCCCCGTGACTTCTGTCAATATAATTTTTCTTCTACATTTTATTTAACTTGTTGGTTCTTAAAAGTGATTAGGTGTACAGTATAATCAATTTTTATTTATTTTAAATATATTTAAGTTAGATTTTTAATAATATCAATTTAATTTAAAACAGCCCATACTTGTTTGATATAACAATCCAATTTCGTAGCTTGTAAATTTTAATTTCCTTTGTTAGTTGAGACTTTAAATTGATTCCTTTCATATATATATATATATATATTGTTATATATTGTTTGCTGTGAAAGTGTTGATTATTAATTTTTTTTATTATTATTAGTTCACCTTTTAATTTTAAGAAACCCCTTGTATACTGACTTTATCTTTTTTTTTTAATTTGTACATCCGGCTAGCTATTTAATAAAGGGTTTCGAGTCTATACCTATCAGTTTGCGGTACATCTAATAATGTTACTATGAAAATAATTTAATTGATTCCTTTTTAAAATTTTAATATAATGAATTATTTAAGTTTATAAAAGAAACATGAAATCGAATTTAATTTAAATTTTAATCTTTATGACTCTCTTTAGTAAATTTTTTAATACTCCACTGCAATTAAACACTCTCCTTTTTCTTTCTTCCTCTTACGTGATTTATAAATCTACTCTGGTATTTACAAATTTAAATTTTTAGTTATTACTTATCGCATTCCCCTCGTAAGCAAATATAAACCTAATGAATCGCTTTAGATTTGTGCCATGCGCATAAATACTGTAAATTATTCTATCTAATTAAAATGGCTGACAACATTGAAAGTTTTGTGTATGTTTGTGTATGTTTTTATAAGGAGTATTATTGAATTGCTTTGGATTATTTATTTTAATAATGTAAGCTTCCTTTTTAATTTACAAATACTAATATCAACAATCTTAACTAATTATCAAATAAGAAATACGCAATTGGTAAATAAATGTTTTTAGAATGTGAAATATTTATAGGTTATTTCTTTTTAAGGAACAACGTGGGAATGGATATTCACTCATCTGCTGTGTGGGATTTCATTCATTCATAAATTGGGTTGTGCTAATCAGCCCAGGCACTTGATCTGAATCTTTGTACCATTTCCCATGTTATCTACTTCCATTCCAGTAGCTTCGTGTCTTTTATAAAGGTCACTAGTTTGACTGGAGGGATTTTCAGTAGTTGTGATGGTTGTATAACTTCCTCTCCAAAGTGCTTCCGTCTAAGTTCTTGTAAGTCCTCGCAGAAGCAGAGTATGTGAGTAGGTGTTTCATCATCAAGTTCACATTTTCTGCACATAGGTTCACTAACTTTGCCCATATTGTACAGATGTTTCCTCAAGGTGCAGTGTCCAGTCACCAGGTCGGTAACTGTCTTCAAATGTCTCTTACCCAGTTTCAGTAGCCTGGTTGAGAGTTCCTTGTCTACCTTGTTCAGTAAACTCTTTGTATGAAGGTGCCCTCGTGTCACCCTCCATTTGAAGTTCATATAATACCCTTCTTGGTGTGCGTCATTGATTGTTAATGTCTTTCTAACACATTACGTTTGAAGAAATGGAAAAAAGGGCAGGTCTGTGATTAATCCTAATCAAAATATCACAATAATGAACCGTTTAAACGTAGTACAAACGTTAACCCTAATCTTTGACTTACAAAAATTTGATTGGTTGATGTTTAGATTACGCGCAAACGCGACCTATATCAATCGGGCGAAATTACATCGTTCAAAATACTATGCAGACGTTCCTTTCGTGTCTTACGTATTTTTCCAATGTCCAACTGACAGTTCTCGTCAGGTCTGTACTTTGTTGTTTACGGTAAATTATTATTTATGAAAAGTGAATATCGATCTTATTGTTAGCATTTTATTTATTCAAATGCAGGACTATATTTACCAATATTAAATTATTTTATTATGTAAATTAAATATACAATTTGTTTTATTTTGCAGTGTTTTCATATCCCAAGTATTATTAATTTCATAGCCTTTTCGAATTTGGCTGAATACGATCCTGATGATTTTATTTATGAAATTAAAGGTTAACTATATGTCAAAATAACAAATTAAATATCGACATACCCAAAACCCGGATATACGTCACAAACGATGACGCACACCAAAAAGGCTGTTATATGAAATATATTATATCCTTTCTTCGGTTTTGAGAGCCAGATGTACCAGAGCTTGATGAGGTAGACGGTGCCAAATAGAGCTTGTCGAAATCTATAATGTGTTCATCCTCAGTTGATAGAGCTTCAACCCTTTCTTCAACTCGAGCAATCTTTCTTGACTATGGTATACATCGTATACTGCTTGAAATTTCTTTAATGTGTTTACTTTCATATCAGCTCCCCATGGCGTTAAATAAAAAGTTTCTGTCTTATGTCTTGGATCCAGTATTAGAGTTGAACAGTAAATCCAATTTGTCTTTCGGTAATGTTTTAAAATTTTGTCGCGGACAGCCTGATATCCTAAAATAAGCTTTTCCTCTACTTCGGTACGATTGATCTTTTCGTCTAGTTCATTCATTCATTCATATATTTGGGTTGTGCTCATCAGCCCAGGCACTTGAACTGAATCTTTGTACCATTTCCCATGTTATCTACTTCCATTCCAGAAGCTTCGTGTCTTCTATAAAGGCCACTAGTTTGACTAGAGGGATTTTCAGTAGTTGTGATGGTTGTATAAACTCCTCTCCAAAGTGCTTCCGTCTAAGTTCTTGTAAGTCCTCACAGAAGCAGAGTTTGTGAGTAGGTGTTTCATCATCAAGTTCACATTTTCTGCACATAGGTTCACTAACTTTGCCCATTTTGTACAGATGTTTCCTCAAGGTGAGGTGTCCAGTCACCAGGTCGGTAACTGTCTTCAAATGTCTCTTACCCAGTTTCAGTAGCCTGGTTGAGAGTTCCTTGTCTACCTTGTTCAGTAAACTCTTGGTATGAAGGTGCCCTTGGGTCACCCTACATTTGAATTGGTGTTCCCTATCTAGCCAGTTCCCGATTTCCCCTCTTATGCAATCTTTTGTGATTCCACAAAACGGTTCTGGACCTATGAAGTCTCCTTTAGAGCCTTCTTTAGCTAACTGGTCCGCCATTTCATTACCTGCAATACCCTCCATGTGCCGGCACCCATATTAGAGACAATTTGTTGTCTCTTGCCAGCCTGTTGAGGGATTCTTTGCAGTTTTTCACCAGTCTAGACCTAGTTGTAGGATTACTGATAGCCTTAAGCAGAGCCTGGATGTCAGTGAATATTTCAATTTTTTGTCCGGTATATCCTCTTCTGATGTTTTCATCAATACAGACTATAGCGGCAATCGTCTCTGCTTGAAACACAGTCGTATATCGACCAAGGCTAAAGAACATTCTCTTTCTAGGTCCTTTTATACCAGCCTCAGCGCCATGGTTTGTTTTGGAGCCATCGGTGAACCAGATGATTTCTCCAGAATTACCTGGGTGCATCAACTGTTCCCTAGATGGGATGATGATATTCACTCGCTCAGTGAATATATTCTCTGGTGTCATGCTATCAAAACTCATGTGAAATATGGGTTCGTCTAGTAATATCCCAGTTGTATCAGTGTGTCCTTCTCGAACATTGTTCGGTGACCATAAGTTTCCCGATTTCAGCCTAAGAATTGCCATCATTGCCTCCGCCCTTATAAAAAGTTCTAGAGGAGGAAGTCCAATAAGGGCTTCCATTGATGCCGTCCCCGTGCTGTTCATTGCCCCGGTAATACCAAGAAGCGCTTGTCTTTGGATTGCAGTTAACATATTAACTGCAGAGGACACTTCTGTCCTCCTCCACCAGACTATTGTTCCATAGGTGATCGTTGGCCTTATCACAGTTGTGTAGAGCCAGTGAACCACCTCAGGTCGTATTCCCCAGGTTTTGCCCATAACTCTTCTGCATTGCCAGAAAAGCCAGGTGTGCCTTCCAATTCAGTTTAGAATCAAGGGTCACTCCCAGATATTTGACTTCTTTGGATATTTCTAGTTCTTCTCCGAACAACAGTACTCTACCCTGCGGGAGAACTCTTCTATTCGTAAAAGCAACTAGTTTGGTTTTTTTTGGATTAACTGAAAGGTCCTCTGTAAGGCACCATTCCTCCACAATTCGCAGTGCTTCCTGTAGGACATTCATAACCACCTCCGGGAATTTCCCATTGGTGACAATCACTATGTCGTCCGCAAAGCCCTGCGTCCATATGCCTTGATCATTCAATCTACAGATCAAGTCATCCACAACTAGGTTCCACAAAAGTGGTGAAAGTACTCCACCTTGAGGACATCCTTTAGTTGTCCTAACAGTGTATGTTTTATCATGCATATGTGCTGTTATTCTCCTATGCTCAAGCATGGATCCTATCCATTTGCATGTGGTACAGTTGATCCCTCTGTTTTTAAGGGATCTGTTAATTGATGACATCGATGTGTTGTCAAAAGCACCTTCGATGTCTAGAAATGCTACAAGGGCTACTTCCTTATGATTCAGGCTCCTTTCGAGACCTGAGACCAAATTATGCAGGGCAGCTTCACCTGATTTCCCTGCTTGATAAGCCCATTGTAGTCTATGTAAAGGGATGCTCTTAAGCGCCCCTTCTTGTAAATACATTTGTAAGACTTTTTCCATGGTTTTCACCATGAATGATGTCAGACTGATTGGTCGGTAGGATTTAGCCTGGGTGTACGTTTCTTTTCCTGGTTTAGGAATAAACACCACCTTTGACTCTCTCCATGCAATTGGTATATACCCTAGAGCATGGCTGCTTCGAAGTATCAGAACTAAAGGACCCATTATGATGTCTAGTCCCTCTTGCAGAAGCTTGGGGAATATGCCATCTGGTCCTGGAGTTTTGTAGGGGTCAAATGAGTTCACGGCCCATCTGATAAGATGGGGTCTGAATATCTTATTCGTGAGTTCCCAGTCCTCTTTGGTTGCCTTTGTTTTGGTAACAGGCCTGTTGTCAGAGCTTGACTCTATCTTTACCGAACCTGGAAAGTGCACACTGAGGAGATGCTCTAGAGCCTCTGCCTCAGTTTTTGAAAACTTTCCGCTCGGCAACTGAATAGAGCCAAGTTTGTTAGAAGTATCCCTTTTGAGAATCCTGTTGATTCTGACGCTGTCAAGGACACCTTGCATGTCCTCACAAAATTCTCTCCAGGACTTCTCCTTGGATTCTTTTATTTTTTCATTGTATGTACCTAGTTTAGCCTTATACGCTTCCCAGTTACCCGTTTTTTTCGCTTTGTTGAAAAAGCGTCTTGTTTCTTTCCTTAGCGATGTCTTTATTCCACCAGACGGCTTGTCTAGAAGAGCGACTCTCCTTTATCGGACAGTTGTTATGATAAGAGGTCAGTGTACACTGTTGCAGCCATACGGCTGCTCCCTCTAAATCCTCAGCAGTTTTTGGTCTGCCTGAGTGTGAACGGATTTTAGAAAGCAGGTCCTCTTTATAAGATACCCAGTCAGTGCTCTTAGGATCCCTGTATGTTCTAATAACCGATTTTTCTACGTTAATTTCATAGTATATTTGGGCATGATCAGATAAAGATGGTTCATCCGATACATGCCACTTGCGAATCATCTCCCTGACACGTAAAGTGCAAAGAGTTACATCTATCAATGATTCCCCCCTCGATGTTCTAAATGTAGGCGTATTACCCACATTCGCAATATCAAATTCAGTGGTACATAGATAGTCAAATAGTTTCTTACCTCTGGTGTTGTTGTCTTTCCTGCCCCAACTGCTATGGTGTGCGTTGGTATCAGCCCCTACAATGACATCCAGATAATGTCTCTTTGAGTATTCCATCAGGTTCTCCATGTTAGTCCCCGGTAGTGGTTCTTCTGAATCGATGGGAAGATACAGAGACACTATTATTGTCTCTAGTACTACCCCATCTTTTTCGAGTATAATCTTTGCTGCCACCATGTCACCCGTGCATAGTTCCATAATCGGCATCAAGTTGTATTCGGATCTATAGCAAATACAAGTTCTTATTTTAGTACGATCAGTTCCCATTATCAGTCCCATTCCCCTAATATTAAGCCCCAGTATCTTACCTTTGTTTATCCAAGGTTCTTGAATTAGAACGATGTCTATGTTTTCAGCCACCACTCTTTGTTGTAGAACAGCGGTGGCTGTCTTTTTGTGCTGCAAGTTAACTTGTAGCACCTTGAAGGTCCTTAGAGGTTGATGGTACAGGTTCTCGATCAGTCCCTGTTTCCTCCTCGGTCGAGTTTTCCAGGTTTTTAAAACTGACCCGCTGGAATAGATAGTACGGTCTCCATTGAGCCCGCACCAGTCCTTTCATGGACTCCTCGTCAATCCGGAGACTCACATGCAGTCCCCTGTCGGATGACTTGGAGCCAAGGATCATCCAGCGATCAACCTTCAGCCCTGGATTCTGTTTCTCGAGCCTCCTCAACCCCACTTTCAGATCCTCTTTTTTAGTCTCGGGAAGTAGGGCGAGGACTCGTTGCTGCTTTGGAAGTTCATCACTCTTGATGAGCTTCCAGTTGGTTTTTTGTGACAAATAGTCTCTCGTTATAATGAAGGACTCCTCATTGTCACAGATTAGCCCGTAGTAGCCGTCCATGTATCGACTGGCTTCAAACCTAGGCGCCTTCTGCACCTCGTCGATCATGTCAGTTAGGTTCTCTTTGATAGACCCCACCTGATCTTCAGAGACAACTGTCTCTGGGAAGTTTTTTGGGACCACAGCTGCCTTGATCCCTTTGAGGGCCACGCTGTATTTAATACCAGTTTTAATACCGGTACCAGTGGTACGTTTGGCCCTCTTATCTTTATTCACCTCAGGAGTGCTCCTGGCTGACACAGTTCGCTTAACGCCCTTTGTCTGCTGGTTTACACTCTGTTTTGATGTTGAGGGAGTCGGCAACACCACATTTTTGGTGTCAATTCCTCGTTTCCTCATTTTTTTCAGCTTATTACGCTGGGCACCTGAAAGTTTCCCGAACGAAGCTTTTCTTGCCACAGGATTCGCTATAACGTCTCCTCGTGGCATGGTTTGCTCTTGGGCTCCAGAAGTATCTGGCTGCGTTGGAGACACTTCTGTCTCCATTGCTGCCGGATCTTCCAAATCCCTTATACTAGGAGTCTCTATAGGCTCCGTAATAGGTATTGGTTTCTCTTGGTCCATATTTGTTCCCACGAGTATAGGAGAAAGGAGGTCAGTACCTGCAGAGCTCCTTATGCAAGTACAAGGCTAAATGCAACGGGGTGCGCCAGGTGCCCCGAGGTTAGTGGTCTCGTGGCCGAATAACCCACGGCCATCCATCCCTTCAGCGACCACTTAACTTTAAGATTTGGGAGGTTATTATAGTGGTCCTCATCCACGCAGGCCAGGCAATCAAGCCAAGCCCCCCGATCCACATAGTTCGGCATGCCCCTCACAGGCCTTACCCTAGTAAGGGGGTAGTTGCTCTGCTATGTAGTTTGCGGTATGCGTCACGAGCTTGTCAGCGATTGGGTATTCGGTTGGCAATGTTGGGCGTTTATAGCCCTCATCCTCCCTTATTCACCAACAGACCAGTTCTTTCATTTGCATGACGTCCCTGGCCTCCCCTATCCCCAACCTGGGGACGCTCCCGATAGGTAGCTCAACCCATCACCCTCCTATGTAACAGGGCAATGCACAGAGAGTTGAAATCTTGGACAAGCCGTAGCAAGTCCTCGAAAACTCAATGAACACGGGTGCTGTGTGGGATATAAAATATCATCAAAACTGCATGCTGATATATACACTATTGTAGAAAGTGAATTAAACTCTCTCAGGAACAAATTGTATCGGTTTCCTCGGGATACCTGGGACGCTGTCTCCAACTCTAGTTTAAATATGTGAAATTAAGCTTACCGCTTTCTGGTTGATAATAAATGGAGGCTATTTCTTACAAGGTTAGTACTTCTTGACTTTTTCACTACACTGGTGACATTTTTTAGACTTTTTCTTTTAATTTTTAATATTCACCATCAAAATTCTAGTGCTTCCACCTTCCTCGTTCCAAAAACCAACAACTCTCAATTTTTCTTGTTTTTCTTTTACCAGACGACTTGCCGTTCTTGCATATAACAGGATGTATATACATATAGCAAAGTACTATGTACAATTATAATATATACACAAATGTACATACGTTTTACTATATACTATGGATGTACAATTTACATACATAAATGGATATATTTTTTAATAATAAATTTAGTTATAAAATACAATAGTTTACTACAATAAAAAAGATCATCTTCGAAAGATACAATTTCGAAGTGTGCTTTGAAGAAGAGGATGCCTTTTACATAGGTGGCTGACTAAACCGAAATGTTTAGTTCTCTTGAAAACAGAAGAATTCGTCGTTACTGTGAGTGAATGTGGGCAAGTAGGTAATATCAGACATATTCTTCTGGAGTGCCCTATTAACAAAAACTATTGTAACAATTTATATAGTTTAATGCTTAAAAATTGTATGAAGTGCGTAACAGCTTTATGTGTAGAGGACATGCTTAGAGAACCTTCAGCTACGCTTCTGTGTAAATTTTTCAAAAATTGTAATAGAGTTATATAATCTTATTTTAGATACAGGAAGAAGTGGTGTCCAAGAGGCAGATGCATGAAAGTGCAGCTTCTTTCTATTTCAATTGAAGAGATAAATGGTACTGGGTAGATAACTTGATAGAGTTAAGCCCAATAAAGGGAAAAAAGAAGAAGAAGAAGCCTCCATGTACTTTAGTGACCTTGGTAGCCTCCATTTGCCTAATTTTTATAACCTCACTCTTATTCTGTAACTTGCTAGAAGTAAAACTTGAAGAGTAATTTTAATATTTTAAATCGTGAGTGTTTGTATTCTAAACCAAAAATACGAAAGGTAAGTACAGTTTTCAAAAATACCTATATTTTAATTAAAATGGATCTTATTTATCAAAACTTTTTTTAATTATCCAAACTTACTTTGATTTAAATTATACTTATACTCCAGACACTGTTTACATTAATTAATAACTAATACTTGTTTTAATTTTATATACATATATATGTTACCAACATTAAATAATCCTGTGAATAATCTTACTTTAATTATATATATTATGAAAACCTGCCACATTTTGATTTTTTTCATTAAAATAACGTGATAACTCCCATATTCTCCCTTTCATTTATTGAGTTGGTGAAATAGACAAATTGATATTATTTCCCCAACTCAATTTCTGACTGGGAAGTAATTTTATGAATGCTGTATAACATAATCCTATTTTGTACTTTTTCAGTTACAATGAATAACTGGATTGTTTGCCACTTTATTAAGGAGAATACAGTAGAAGTGGTTCCTGATTTTTGGTTTCTGAGAAACTATAGAAAGTGTTACTGGCCACCACAAAATCTAAAACGAATTTCATCTGAGTTGATTAAAAAAAGGGAAACAGCCATATTCTGAAAAATGGGAACTTTTTGATGCCAAGGAATTGGGACGCTATGGTAATTTTATTGATACAATACAAATATTTTTGAATATTTTTCTATATCAGTGTATTATTTTATTACTGAAAATCTTGCTACAGCTCGAAGAAAGGCAAAAAAAAGCAGAAGAGGACAGTGAATTAAGTTCTACATCAAATGATATTAGAATTTCCAAAGTCAACAAACGATTTATCAAATTCTGACCAAGAAAATTATCCTATTATGCCTAAGAATGGATTTCAGGGGATTTCTAAAAGCAATGTAAGTAATTTTTGCTCAATTTTTTGTAATTTTAAATGCATGATTCATAGTGCAATGAGCAATATTAATGTTATACATTTTAATTTTCAGAGAAAAGAACAGTTGTTTTAAGAACAAAAGATAACTCCACAGCACCACAAATACTTCAATTGTAAAAAAACGAGAGGCAAACGGATTTGGCTCAGGTTTGATGTTTTATATTATATAGTAACACAATTTTCAGGATTGATTTATTTCCAATTTGTTTTAATATTTATTATGAAAAAAATATAATAGGTACTTTTTATAAATCAGATAGTAGTGGATATTTTATTTTTAGAATTTCAAGTCAAGTTTTATGACAATTAAATATAATTAAAGCCACTTTAAGTCAAAATTCAGAGATATTGGATGTTTTTTTGAAAAGCAAGAATACAGAAGTATGCTCCTCTCTGACTAATGAAACATTAGCTGAAATTTTAAGCAAGTTCCCATTAATAGATCAGAAGGATTTACAGAATGTAGATGATATGCTGGCTAACGATATACCCGATGATTTGGTAATAAGTAGCTATATATAGTCCACAACAATTACTAAAAAACATTTTTTTTTAATATTCAGTCTAAGGAGTTAAGCCCAATAGGTGGTTCAAGTATTAATGAAGTGATGAAAAAAATCATGTACAGATTTCTTTCCTGCGAGTTAGGGCAAAGCTTTAGCTGGGATGGAGCCAAAGAACCTTTCAAGCAGTTAAAATCTGCTCAAGTCATAATAAGTGAGTATTTTATTGTTACTTCTTGTTGTAAGGAAGAACAAATATTATACAAACGAACGTACTTTAAGTCAGTTGGCAACAAAATGTAAGACAGGTTAGGCCGACACCTAGCAAGAGGGGGAAAATAAGTTTTGTAGAAGTATTTTGTAGTTCCTACTGTTCCAATAGAATAATAAAGTTTACATCAAGTGAGTTGTTTCAATATAGAATATACAACACTTCTATAGTATTTGTAGTCGTAAAATTCAATGTTTTTAATAAAAAAATAAAACTGGAGTAATTGTAAAAATATATGTTAAACAGTTGAGCAAAAGATATTTTTTTAACCATCCTCTTATGAGCAGTAGATATTTTGATTAATAATTTTTTACTGAGTCGGTTCGCCTAAATCCTAAAACACAAAATATGCTTCAGAGGTTGATATTATTAATGTGATAAAATCGTGACTTGTTCGAGCAAAAGATCAGGTTCAGAATCAAAAGAAAAAAAAATATATAGGGAATCTTCTGAATTTTGAGCCTGCATAATTACATGATAATTTTTTTTTCAGGAATAATACACAGCATTCTAGAGGAGAAGTTTAACGCAATATAAAATGCAGATGCAATACAAATACAAAATACAATTTTAAATAAAATCCCGTAGGAAAATATAAATGTGTGATCTTCAAAATAAAATAATTTAAGACTTATTTATAATAATTAAGGAACTCAGTCACTGAGTAAAATGCCTGGTCAATTAACAACTTTTTTACATTGGATGTAAATGCCAATGTCGATGTCATGCTATCCTTTCCTATATTATTGTTTGAACTTTATTATATAACTTGATGCCTATATAATCAGGTGAATTTTGCCCAATTTGTAGCCTTGAGAAGGCCCGGTGCAGATCCGTTTTTAACCTAGTATTATGAGAATGTAGCTCCTCATTCCTCTTAAACTTGTTTAAATTGTTATGAATGCAAAGAATTACTCTAAATATAATAATATATATAGACTGGGTAATGTCAAAATTTGTGAGTTGACAAATAATTGTTTGCAACTAGTAGATGGATGAACATTAAACATAGTTCTTATGACTTTCTTTTGTGTTACAAAAGCTTATAACATATTGCAATACTGACTGCACTAGACCGAAATATAATAATATCAATACATTAAATGAAACTGTATGTCTCATTATGTAACAGCATGTGCTTAATTTAGAATAAACTACTTTTATGTCTGTTTCCCAAGTCAATTTTGGATCCAGTGTCACACCTAAAAATTTAATTGTGTCTGAAGTTTGAATAGAATTACCATTGATGTTTAAATAAAGGTCATAATTAGGTGACACATTTCTTGGCAAAAATCTCATGAAATATGTTTTTGTTGAATTTAGCTGAAGTCCATTATTAATACAGTAAGTATTAAACTCTCTAGAAGATAGATTACTATTCGCTACTAGTCTGTCTAGGTTCGTATCAGATATAAAAAAATTTGTGTCATCTGCATACAAAATTATTTGATCTGGGGATTTACAAATTTCTTTGATGTCAGATGTAAAAATAATAAAAAATAAAGGACTCAATATGGACCCTTGCGGAAGTCCCACATTTGATTCCCTTGAGAGAGACTTGGTACTACCAAACATTGATATTTGTGTACGATTGGACAAGTACGATTTTGCCCACTCAAATGGTAATCCTCTTACACCTAGAGCTTCTAACTTCATCAGTAATAAATTTCGATCTATTGTATCAAAAGCACGACTTAAATCGTAAAACAGGCACAACGAGTGTTGTATATATTATTTAATGAATTATATAGATGTACTAATATATCTTGAATCGCAGTTTCAGTTGATTTTGTTTTTCTAAATCCATGTTGTATATCAGGGAGTTGATTGAATGAAGCTAAATATCTAGTTAACCTGTTAGAATATGCTAATTCAAAGATTTGTGAGAATTGACACTGAATACATATTAGTCTACAATTCTTAATTTCATTACGGGATCCCTTATGTTTAAAAACAGGTATACCTTTTGACTATTTTATATCAGGGAAAATTCCACTTGAAAATGACTCATTGACTAGATGACACAATGGTTCAGCAATCAGTGTAGCAACAGCCTTAATCACTTTACCGATGATGTCATCCACGCCAGGGGAGAATTTATCAGAAGTTTTTTGTATTATTGACATGATCTCTTCAGGTGTTGTAAGAGTTAAAAAGAAACTTAAATGGTAACCTTGTATATACCTATTGTCATTTGGTACCTGATGACTCTTATTACATTCTATGAAATACTCATTTATGTAATTTGCTTTTTCAAAAGGAGTATCTTCCTCCCGAAAGCCAGCAAATGTACCATTCGTTTTAGCTGCTTTACTTTCTTTAATAATTTTCCAGCTTTCACGTATTTTGTTTTGTGAATTTAAAATTCTCTGGTTGTTAGTAGTCCTCTGTTGACTTTTTACTAGTGCTTTATATTCTTTTTTATATTGTTTGTACCTTTCTGTATACCAAGGATTATTTATTGATTTTCGTAATTTATTCATTTCACAAAGATGAGAATGCATTTGCTGGATTTCAGGAGAAAACCACTTCCTTCTAGTCTGTTTTATACATCTATTTTTTACAGGAAATGCAAGGTTGTAATAATAAAGAAAATTTTTATAGAATATAGAGAGTTTATCCTTAAAATAAATTGTTTGATACATTTTACCCCAACTCTCCCTAAGGGATTTTGAAAAACTTGTATATTAGAATCATTGCACTGTCTCATTTGAATAAAATTGTTATTATTCGTCATGTTACAATAAATACTATTAAAGGAACCTACCTGATACGTATGGTCTGAGAAAAATGATTCGTTTACACTTACCTCACACTCATCAATATTTGAAAAAATATTATCAATACAAGTAGCCGTAGTAGATGTTACTCTTGTAGCTACATTTATGTGGTGTCTTATACCATATTCGTCTAGCAAATTAACAATGCTGAGCTTCTCATTACTATCTCTTAAAAAATCCACATTTATATCCCCACATATTACATACAAGTTACCATTTTTAAAAATACTATACAACAACAATTCAAGATGCTTTAAAAAATCGTTAAAATTTGTATAATTTGGCTGCCTATATATCACTATGATGTATATGTTACCATTCTTATCCGGTAGTTTCATTTTTGCACCGCATGCTTCAAATTCTTCCTCAAGAGTATTTGGTATCACTAATGGTTCAATCAGTATATTTTGTTCGGAATGGATAGACACACCTCCTCCTTGTTTTTTTGCTCTGGAAAATTGTGCCACTAACCGTAGGTCGTTGATTGGCATAACCTTAATTTCTTCATCAGTGATCCAGTGTTCACTTGTACATAGAATATTTGCCTTCTTTTGGTTCATTATAATGTTTAGGTCATCTACTTTATTAGGAAAACCATCTTGGATATTTGAGTGAATAATTGTGAGACCTTTCTTCGTATTAATCAAGGTTTTAGTGCAAAACCTGTTGCATCCTGAAAAGAACTTGGTTGATTAGTATTTTCAGCTTGTCCATTGTTTTGCAAGAATCTTCTGCCTCGTTGGAAGTTATACCTTTCAAAACCAATATTCTTGGGCCAAAAACTATTACTGTAGATTGTTTCTTTAAACTCGGAATCTACACCTATCATAAACGATTGGTTATCAACACGTTGGTTCATTACATCAAGCTTTTTGACATCTGCTTGTGAATTCAGTTTGGATTTTAGGAAATTATAAATATTTTCACTAGTTGTGTCATCAGGTACTTTAGTTATAAATAGCCAGATTTTCTTTCCAGAAACTTTTCCTTTTAAATTATTATCTCCCTCGCCTGTTCCATAGTTGATTTTACGGCGTTTTCTTGATTGTACTGGTACGAAACCTTTAATTTCCTCTTGCTCACGATGTGAATTTTCTCCATCGCCTAGACCAATTATTTTTGTCATAGCATTTCTCTGACATTTTTCAGTTTCTAGTAAATTGATAGTTTTACTAGTACTTGCATTATTTGGGTTATTTACCTGGCTCTTTTTAATCTCAGACTCGGACGAAGTCTTTTTGCCTCCATTATTGTTGTTTACATTAGGCCTTGTCCAGATCATAGGTCCAGATGGGGCGATTTACGCGCTACTTGAGTAGCGCGTATCGAAACGCGCGTTTTGTTTCTTTTGGTCCACATGAGGCGTTTTCTAAGCGAGTTTCCGAACAGTGTTCAGAATGGAGTTGGACGAAGCAGCTTCATTGTGGCTTGCGTACCGCCGATGGAAAAGTTGCAAAAGAAGAGAAA
The DNA here is from genome assembly GCA_947563755.1 of Lochmaea crataegi. NCBI lineage: Eukaryota > Metazoa > Arthropoda > Insecta > Coleoptera > Chrysomelidae > Lochmaea > Lochmaea crataegi. The sequence goes on along the minus strand of OX387424.1, from coordinate 10,702,143 downwards.
ATAGACGGTTTAGGGTTCATCCCATTTTACGCGATAGATTGACTCATAGTATGTTTGTAACATTATATCCAAATTTACGACAACATGAAGATAAATTTTTCAATTATTTTCGCATGTCCATAAAATCGTTTGATGATTTATTGGAAATGATTAAAGAAGATTTATCTCCTAGTGAAAACTACATAATAAGAGATTCTGTTTTTGCAGAAGAAAAACTCGTAATTACTCTGAGGTAAGAAACTTTTATTTTTATTACATTAAAACCAAAACGTAAAACTATTTATAAAAATTCAGGAAAAAACTTCTTTTATTCAAACAGGTGAAGGACTTCAGAATCTTGCGATTGTTCTGATGACGGTGAATAGTAGCCATTCACACGCAATGGCACTGCAGTGACATATCCAGTACGCGTTGATGGGGATGGTAGTTTTGGATCATACTGTTGATTTTCAAAATGGAATTCTACATGATCTTGTTGTGTCCTTGATGTTGATGGCGTTGAGCAGTGTAATTAGGCTGTGTATATTGTGCTTTTTGGAGCACACTCATTATATCGATTTTTGTCTGAAGACGCTTCTCTTCAGGTACTTTAAGAAGCTCTTTATGTAGAGAGAGGCAAAATAATTTATCATCGTCGCCTTCGACAGAGGGTTTTTGTGGTGAAGGCTGACTACGACTCTGAAGGGTCTCTTCTAAAAATTCGCCATCGGCAGCACTAGTTTTCTTCCTCTTGCACGGAGGATAATCCTCACTTGGAGGTCTCACAACATCTTCCCCGTCAACTGATACAGCGGAAGAAGGTGATTGTAATGAAGATCTCTCTTAAATGTTTGATTCCGTCAGTTTATTTCGCATTGACCGTTCAAGGAACATCAAACGTTGAAAATATATGTATGACCCTTTGCTGGAGGCTGCAGAACCTGATGGTTTAGTTTTTTGTTTTTTCATTTCTCTCACAAAGCAGTCTCGGAGCCCTTTCAATTTTTTTTTGTAATGATATACCTGACAACAATAATCTTAATTGAAATGATTTTATTAAGTAGGTAACTAATTATTATACTTTTTTTTGTTTCAGATATTTAGCTACAGGGTGTTATTTTGCAGACCTACACTATGCTTACAGATGGGGGAAATCGACAATAATCGAGATAGTTAAAAAGACATGTGAGGTTATTTGGAAAAAATTAAAAGATATTGTTTTGAAAGAACCCGACAGAGAAAAATGGGAACGCATCGCAGAGGAATTTGAAAGATTTACAAATTTTCCTAACTGCATTGGAGCTGTGGACGGCAAACATATTCGCATTATAAAACCCACAGAATCTGGATCGCTTTACTTTAATTACAAGAATTTTTTTTCTACAGTTCTATTGGCAGTCTGTGATGCAAACTATTGCTTTATTTCAATAGACGTTGGTGCATACGGCAAGAGCAATGATTCGACAATTTTTAAGAACTCTATATTTCATAAAAAACTTTCTAACTTCATTGATTCTTAAAGAGACAGAAAACGTCCAAACACAAAATAAAAAACATTTACTACGTATAATTCTGGTGACTTAATGGCATACTTAAAACATCTACTTGTTTTTACACGAACTATTGTTATGACACTTGCTGCTACATAGTACTTTCTTGGCTCTACACGTGCAGTTTTTGTTAACGCAATAGCGTTTGCAATTACACTGCACAAAACCTTGTTTCGATCCTGATGCTAAACCAGAAGCAGTTCGGAGAGATACAGACGTTGAAGGAACCGATGAAATATCAATAAAGTCGGAATCGGCTAATGTAAACTCATTACGGCAATACAAGGATTCCAAAGCTCCATCTTTCGTGCCTGAAAATGGATTAAAAATGATTTTAAATTGATGACCTGAATTTATTACCTACCAAGCTGATAAAGTTCAGAGTCGTTAATACCAAGTACAACAGCTAACACATTTCTCGGAGCAAGTCTACCTCTGTCAACATCAGGTACTCGTACAATAACAGTTCTTCCTACTTCAAGGGGTGGTAACTTTGAATTTGAAAGGGAAATCATTTTCTCGGCTTGCTTTTCCAGTCCACCTTTAGCCTCGTCCCTGACATTACTTATTTTCTCTCTTCGTTGACATCGGTTACATGTAACGATCTGCTCACCCTCTCCATTTCCTATGTTAGCTTTACCACAGATGATATGAATAGGTAAGCAACAAACTGAACATTTATGAGTATTTAAATCTGAAATTTCTTTTTCGCATATTGTACACACATTTTTCTCTTGTTGTTTTTCATCTTCGGTGTTCCTTCTGCTTGTCAAACTATTTTCCTCAACTGGACGTAAATGATCATCTTCACGTTCGTCGAAATTATTCTGAACGCACAACTTTTGTAGTTCTTCTTCTCTTTCAATATTGGACAGAAGTTCCTTAGGAATTGAAGAATCCTTGAGACCGATCCTTTGAGGCATGCCGAACATGGCTTCATAAGGACTTTTAGTTATTTCTGTATGCAGAGAACGATTTTTATTGTTTTGCACAAAACGCAGCCCTTCAGACCATTTCGTTATGTTTTGGTCAGCCAACCATGTAACCAGCATGTCCCTTACGTCTTGGTTTGATCTCTCTACGGACCCTTGACTTTGCGAATGGCGAGGTTTTCCATGTACCAACTTCAATCCAGGCCACATTTCAGCAAGATTTTTTATTATTCGGTTTGCAAATTCTCTGCCATTGTCGCTTTGTAGAATCATAGGTGCGCCGAACAAACAGAAAATATCAACCAAATGATAGGCAACTTCTTCAGCCGTCTTTGTTTTTAATGTCCGTAACACGGTGAATTTTGTTAAGTGATCCTGATAATTGAGAATAAAACGAAAATCCTGGTCAGGTTCACTTTGCATGTCAATAAGATCTACTTGACAACGCGAATTCATTTCATTTGTTAGAATTGGCCTTACCACTGAACCTTTTCGCTGAACTTTCTTTTTTAATTGACACTGCTTGCAAAGCAAATAAACCTCAATTATCTGTCGAGTTATGTTACAATATTTTCTCTTCAGTTCAGAATCCATAACTAAAATAAATTAAAGAATATAAATAAATAAATAAAAACTTGTAAAATAACAAACCTCGTAATCTCTTGTGTCCTCCCCCTACATGAGCGGAATGAATAATGTCAAATAACTCGTCGGTCGTGCAGAAATAACGCAGCTCAGCAGTTTCGTTCACTCTCCGCCTATCAGCTTTTCGGTTTCACCAATTTTTAAAATGTCGTACCTTTTCAATCGTCGTCTTTGTTTCGAAGAAATTGCGACACCCTTATTTTTACAAGCTTTTGCTACCTTTACCTCTGTAAGTATTTGATCGTATCTTTCTCTTGTGAAAATATTGCTACGATCATTACTATCACATAACTTTTTGCAGTTCATCATAGAAACGAATCTTAAGGTCTTCCATGGCACTAGCATATATTTGCACTTTAGCGACTTTTATGCACGCTCTCGAATCAAATACTAGACGAGTACTGGCACTGGCACTCTGAAACGAAACTGCGAGAAGTGGTGTCGTTTGCAAGCTGAGACATGCACAAAATCGGTTTTTGGACGGTTTAATTGTGTGTTAGACGCGTTCTGGCAAATCGCAAAAGATCCCGAATGCGTTCTGGTATACATTAAGCGGCCGGAAAGCGTAATTTCGGATTTTGGCAATATGCTGAGGGCCAGAACGCGTTTTGGGCGTATTTTTCGACCATTGGCTGAAATCGGTGTTTGATCCTAACATATACATAAAATAACTATTTAAATATTAATTTCATATACATAATATATGCGACTTTTTACATTCTCCTCCTAACATAAATAGCCAAGAAGTCCTTACCAAATTGTTTAAATTACCAGATCACTTAATATTACCATATAAATTACTTCTACAGAACTCTCCTCGTGTAATACCTATCTCAGACGTAGAAAAATCTCATGAGAATCTCATACTTGCAATTAATGATGCCGCTACTGTTTTGGGTATTGTGCAGTTTGTTTCACAAGGATCGCAGGCACATATTAAGAACCCTTGGTTTGATAAAGAATGTATATCACTAAAGAAAAAAGTCCTTCATAATTTAAAATGTTGTAAACAAAACTCATTTAATGAAAATCACTTAAAAGATGTGTATTTAACTTCCAAAAAAGAATACAAAAAGTTGATCGCTAATAAGAAAAAACAGTATGACCAAAATATTATACAAACACTATCTAATTGCAGAGACTCAAAAATTTTCTGGAAAACTATTAAAGACTATCGTTGTATCTTTTCTCGATCTTCTAACCTACGAGTTGAAACCTGGGAATTATTTTACAGAAACTTTTATCCTGTCTCTGCTATTGACAATACTGAATTTTTTGATGCTAGGAACCCGTTTCTCGATTTCCCGGTCACATCTTCTGAAATTTATTCTGTATTCAACTCGTGCAAAAACAACAAATCTAGCGGACTAGATGGTATTCCCTATGAGTTACTTAAATCCTTACCTAATAATTGGGTTCTCTATTTATGCTCCTTATTTAACTCCATCTTAGATACTCTCGTAATACCTAAAAACTGGAGTGACGTGGTTATGATTATGCTCCACAAAAAGGGCCCGATAGAGGATCCTTTTAATTACAGGGGCATTGCACTGGTTAACTGTATTGCCAAAATTTTCATGCATATAATACTTGACAGGTTATCAACATGGGCTGAAGAATGTCACATTCTCCCAGAATGTCAATCGGGTTTTCGTCGTGAGCGTGGCTGTAACGATAATATATTTGTCCTAAGTTCTGCTATACAATTGCATCTTCGCCTTCGTAGACGTAAGGTTTTTGCTATTTTCGTGGACTTTAAACGCGCATTTGATAGTGTAAATCACTCCCTTTTATGGAATAAGTTATTTATACTTGGTATAAGTTCCAAACTGATCAATATTTGTAGAAATTTTTACATTAATGCAAATATGCGTGTCAAATGCAATGGACAATACACAAGTTCGCACAACATAACCACTGGTGTTCTTCAAGGGGAAGTTCTTAGCCCTCTTCTTTTTGCATTGTTTTTAGCAGATATTGAAGATTTTTTCAGGGAAAGTGGGGCTGTCGGCATTAACATCGACAACAGCAATGACCTTCTTATGCTATTATATGCGGATGATTTAGTGATCTTGGCAGACTCTGAAGTTGATGTAAGCAACAAACTTAAAATGTTAGAAGTATACACATCTAACAATATCTTATCAGTCAATACTGAAAAAACCAAAATCATGTGTTTCGCGAGAGGTACTTATCATATGCGAGATAATCATTACTTCACATTTAACTCTAATCGGTTAGATCTAACCTCATCATACACATATCTAGGTGTCACCTTTTCGTCTTCTTCTTTGTTCCGAATAATGTCTGAATCGGCTATAACAAAAGCAACACAAGCCATAGGCGCTGTAATCCCAGTAATGGCTAAAGCTAAAATTGATTCATGGACTACACGCATGCATCTATTTGATTCGCTAGTTTTAAGTACCATAAGCAATGGCATTCCAATTTGGGGTTTACGCTATACTGATGCCCTGGAAAAAATTCAAACCACATTCCTAAAAAGGGTTCTCCTTCTACCTGCTAACACCCCTGACTTCGCACTGAGGCTTGAAACCGGCCGGGTAAAATTGTTATACAACATTTTTAAATTAGCATTAAACTGGCTTTTAAAGATTTTATTAATGGATAACACAAGACTACCAAAAATTTGTTTCAAAAGACAATCACAGTTGGAAGAGTGCGATAAAAGGTATAACTGGGCCCTTCAAATTAAACAAATCTTTTGTCAAATTGATGCCTTGAATTTTTGGGACAACATTACATATTGCAATATTAGAAACAACAAGAAAAATCTTCTAGTTCGTCTCCGAAATAAACTTTTTACCAAAGATTTTAACCTTCTAGATAACTCTTCTTTCTTAACAATATTTAAAAAATTTTCTATATCAACTTCTGCACAAAACTACCTCCATTTGAGACTTCCATTCCATATCACCAGAACAATAGCTCAATTGCGTCTTTCTAACAATTACATGATAAAATTTTCTTGTAGGGGAGCGGTATATCTTATTAATCCGGACGAAATCTGTACAATTTGTAATCAAAGGCTTCCCGAAACCATCTATCATCTTCTATTAGATTGCCCAATATGTAGCTCTATGAAGCCCCCTGACTTGACATTCTTGCAAAGTCCAAATTCCTTACTCCTTGCATTGGATAATTTATCTATTAGCTCTGCAAAAGCTATAGCATTTCACATTCAAAATGTTTTAAAACTCCGAGCATTTGTCTTGAATGAATAATCTTGAAATATTTCCTTACTCTTACACAGTTTATATGGGTATATTATGTATGTGATTGTATGTATGTATAGGTATATTTTTTTTTTCTTTTTATTTTTTACTGAATGTATTATATTTTATTTGTTCACTCTTGCTATGAAAATGTATATTTTTTAGAAGCAATAAATTATTGATTGATATTGATTGATTGATATGCATAGTATATCCTCATAACCAAGTACATTCCGTGAATATATACATAGCATATACATAAGTAGATTGTAAGTACCAATCATATAGACGTGGACTGCCATTTGCATATACATAAAATATACTGGGTATTAAATTTTCATATACATAGCATATCGCACGTCCATGACTTTTTTTAAATCGTTTGATTCTATTCACGATTATTCACTGGCACTTCAAAAATTTTTAAATTAATGACGTAAATCTGTATGGATTACAACATTTTTACACTATATACAAATAATGTGTTAATTCTAACATTATCTATTGAGGTTTATAAAGATAATTCTGTGTTTTTATTATTTGACTTTATTTCTGTTTTTATTCGATTCATTTATTAATTTTATTTGATTCTTTCTAAAATAGTTTTAATACAGGGTGTTTCAAACTAATCAATGTTGAGATATTCTGTTACTAACTAATAATAATTGTTTTATTATAACAAAACTTTCTTTAATTTTAGGTTATTCACCTACAATTGGACCTAGCAATTTTTAAATCATCACAAGAAATTTATAACTCCTCCCACTTTTAAAAGGACTCAAAAATCCGGTAAGAGGTTCACTGGGAATCCGATCCAAAAACATCCCCATTCTGCGTCCACCCATATACGTGCGTATTTGTGAATATCGTTTTACGGTTCTATCAGGCGCTATTATCATTGTATTATCATCTTTATACAATGCTATTATCTTATAATAGGTCAACCTCGCGCATGTATACAATAAATACAGTTAACACATTCGTCTCCGGCAACGCACGTCGCGCATTGTTGTAAATTTTACCGTGTGCCACTAACGCGCCTGGCGCGGTCCCGACCTATTTTTTCATATTTGCCTAAATTGATGGTACCATGTTATGTAGAGTATTGAAAATATAATGGTACATAAAATAAGGTGTAATTCGTTTCAGGGAATACTTGGTTTCGTGTACAGCAATGCCGATCGCGCGTTAATGTAAATGTTTCCCTATGCCAGTAACGCGCCTGGCGCGTTCCCAATTTATTTATTCCGATTTTCCTAAAACGAAAATAGGCAGTCAGTAGCATGTTTATTATTCTAATACAGGGTGTTAATTAATGTTCTGTACTTATTTTAATGGAATATTCTTGGGGGCTAATTTTGAGTCGAAAAGTTTATATAAAGATGTCCTCAGAAGATTGGTTTTAAATATATCACAATGTTTTGAAAAAATCGTACTGGCATTTAGATATTATTTGAAAATTATACCGGAGACGAATGTGTTAAAACTCTAAAATTTATATTTACGCATATACCTCCTCGTATAAATAATAAACACAGAAGTAAAGCATAAATTTGTTTTTTTACAGCCTTCAATGAAATTTTCACTAGAAATAACACTAGAGGTCAAATTATTTCCGGACATTTTTTCGAGCTCATGAATATTTTGAAAATTCGAAGTCAAAGAGGAGGGATAATTTTCTAAAAATATTCATGAGCGAGAAAAAATTTCCGGATTTAATTTGACCTCGTGTGGTATTCGGTAAGAAAATTCCACACCAAATTGTGTTTGAAAATCAAATAATTAAAATTTATTTTTCGATTTCCAACAACGTCAATTCTTGACGTTTGAGGTTTGGTCGACTTGATTATTTAGTTACCATGGCAACTAAGTGAAACCCTAACCTAAAAATTATTTCAGTTTTGAAGCTGTCAAGCGGCACGGCGTAAAAAAGACCTTTTAAGTATTTACTTTCTTCTGTGCTTCGAAAATTTCTCAAAAACTTAGTGAGTGTAATGCCCGTTTGCACCGTTCACTTTAAGACACTCCTAAAATAAAATAATATTAAAAAGAGTAGTTTGCGTAGCACCGCTCTCTAAGTATTCCTTAAACTAGTTAGGGAGGACCCGATTGGGTCGTCTTAAGCTTGAAATCGCTGTTGACAGCTGATTTAACCTGAAAAACTTTTCTTTATGGATGACAATTTCGAAGTTGATTTTGATATCTTCGAGATAATAGACTTCCCGAGATGCTTTACACTTTATCTGATTATTTCTACGACATAAAGGAATTTGCATCTTATCAAAGATTTCGAGTGACAAAAGCAATGTTGTTGGCGGGTTTTAGGATTGATAGAGGAAGCTCTGAAATTTCGAGGTGTTTTTCAAGTAAAATATTACCTAGAAGGAAATCTACAAGACCAAATGATCAACTTATTATTACAGAAACAACAGCGTGTCTCTCATGAATCAGTTGCTAGCAGCACTTCGGTTTTATGCCTGCGCTGGGCATTTGATAACCATTCCCGATTTCTGAAGTTTGTTGTTTTCTTTGTATGTATAGGTTAACCTTTCACATTTTACGCGGGCGAAAGCTGTCACTCGATACAAAGCCAAATCTGAAAGGTCAATAATAGTTACTAGATTTTCTCAGTGTTGCCATGTACGCAATACGTTATGCGTGTCTTTACTAAGTAATGATCAACCTGTAGCGGTGCAACAAGCGAGACATTAAGTGCTTCTTAAAGTTAAGCACGACTAACGAAAGGCGTGCTTAAATTTCAAACGGTGCAACCGGGCATAAGATTCCTTAAGAATAATATAGTTATATTTATTTGGGCAATAATATTAAGCATTATAGATAGTCAGGATTGGACTTATTCCACTGATTATTCAAATACTTGTTACTACTTCCGTTTTTTATGATATGAGGATAAAAGTTTGGGGATTAGTATGTTACAATTTTTAGCATAGCTAAGGAGTTTAGGAGTAAATGTAAATTTCCATTTAGGAGTACGATCATTTGTTTTGGCCTCTCATTACTGGAACACTTTACTTTTGTCTCATATAAAACTCTAATTTCAAGAAAAAATGCAAATATTTCACATTTTCATCAGCTGGCATACAAAAAAATGTATCCAAGATAGTCGAAATATTATGATAAAAATGTTAATCATATTAAATCACAGTTTCCAGTAACATATTTGATAAGGTGTGAACAGATAGAAGTATGAAAAAAGTAGTTTAAATACTATTTCGACACCCTACATAGTTTGAACAAGGGTGGTTAAGTCTTGTAGACCATACCATCCCGTTTAACTTAGAAGTGTAATCCAATGTTCGTCGGGACATATAGCCCGGAAAGTAGTTGTTTCTTCTTAGCTAAACGGTCATTGTTTGAAATAATCTTTTTCAAACTATGTAAGGTGTCGAAATAAACTAATAAGAAAAAACTGACAAACATAAAATCAAATTCACCATAAATTGTGTTCTACTGCGAAATTAATACATTATTTATTTCCAGTGAAATTCACTTGCACAATACAGTTCACTATTTACCCTCTGTAGCTATGAAATGAAAATGCACACGGCACACGTGTTTATTGCCGCTTCAATTTTTTGCTCTTGGTGCAAGATGAACCGTTAAAATGATTTTTATATACAGCGCCGAGTTAGCCTGTGCAATTAAATTCTTTATACAGCGTATATAGAATATATGGAAGCGCCATGTATTCGAAAGATAGTGAACTATTATTGATACAGATTTCGGAATTTGGTCCCACCCAACGTCCATCAAATGTTTGTTGCAACAGAAAGATGACAGAAAAAGTAACGAGTAGCCCAAGTTTTCAGAGTTTCCCAGTGACTTCGGACACGACGTAGACCTGTAATTTTATATGGGAGACGCCTGGTGCTACCCTAAATGAATATATATATATATATATATATATATAAAAAAAAGCAGTAGGGTAGTTACGGCTGACTAGTTGAAAAATAAACTATAAAATTTTTTTTTTATGGGGCACAGCCAAAATGATTTGTTGATGGTAAAGAAGACTCTTTTTTACTAATCCAAGCTTTCGATATAAACATTATCGAAAGCTTGGATTAGTAAAAAAGAGTCTTCTTTACCATCAACAAATCATTTTGGCTGTGCCCCATAAAAAAATTTTATAGTATATATATATATATATATATATATATATATATATAACTCTTATTATATATTGTGGCTTTTTAGAGAAAAATACCTATTTTCAAAGTACACACTTTATTTTGTTTAGCTTTCGTTGCACTTCGTCAACTTCATCAGAACAAAATCCGTGATTAAAAAATAATATCAAAAATCTTCATCATAATAAAAAATACAGAATAATTTTATAGAAAACACGTTCAAATTTTGATTATTTTACCAAACTAATGTCAAACGTCAAAATAACGTTAAAAATTGAAAGTGACAAATGAAAAGTTTTAAATTTGTGTTGGTAAATAGCAATTTTAAAGGTGGTATCTTGTATTGAATTGTCCGGTAGTTCATTGATTGATCGCAGCTAATGTGTCAATGTTTTGACTGGTATTTCTCACGGAATTATAATTATGTTTCTTCTTTTTTAGTTGCAAGTCTAAGTCTATCAGGTTTGAGTAAATTAAATTTAGTCCGTCAGTGTCTGTTTTGGTATTCATGGGATGTTTTTCTTGAGATATTCTAGCCATTTCAGTAAAAAGTCGTTCTGAATAATTTTTACATTTGTCAAGTATTTCAGTATTCTCAAAGTCTATACTATGTCCGGTGTTATGGGTATGTTGTAAAGATTGCGAACAAAATTACATAGGACATACTTCAAGACTTCTCAAAGACCGTATAACTTCACATAAAAGTGATTGCAAACGATATGTGAACCGATGTGCATTAGCCCAACATACCCATAACACCGGACATAGTATAGACTTTGAGAATACTGAAATACTTGACAAATGTCAAAATTATACAGAACGACTTTTTACTGAAATGGCTAGAATATCTCAAGAAAAACATCCCATGAATACCAAAACAGACACTGACGGACTAAATTTAATTTACTCAAACCTGATAGACTTAGACTTGCAACTAAAAAAGAAGAAACATAATTATAATTCCGTGAGAAATACCAGTCAAAACATTGACACATTAGCTGCGATCAATCAATGAACTACCGGACAATTCAATACAAGATACCACCTTTAAAATTGCTATTTACCAACACAAATTTAAAACTTTTCATTTGTCACTTTCAATTTTTAACGTTATTTTGACGTTTGACATTAGTTTGGTAAAATAATCAAAATTTGAACGTGTTTTCTATAAAATTATTCTGTATTTTTTATTATGATGAAGATTTTTGATATTATTTTTTAATCACGGATTTTGTTCTGATGAAGTTGACGAAGTGCAACGAAAGCTAAACAAAATAAAGTGTGTACTTTGAAAATAGGTATTTTTCTCTAAAAAGCCACAATATATAATAAGAGTTATTATATTACTAGAGATGAACAATACAATCTATATATATATATATATATTGTACTGAAATTGAGATGATGATAAATGAAATGGTTACTTTTAGAGATTGTATCATATGTACATGGGAATCTTATGTTATGTCCATCATTTTTAACAATAACGTTAAAATGATTATATTAGATACTTTCTGTTAAGATATTTTTATGTACCCTGTATAAATCAGCTGATAAAGTTGATATCGGAAATGTCAGTACAAAAACATTGGTTGTTATTGACATTTTATTTGATTAAATAATATGAACTGTCAGTAACTGGATTTCAAGAAAAATTAGTAATTTCTATAATAAATAAAGAAGAAACAAAAGAATATTCGTTAGCAACGGAAAGGAAGTTTGTTAGGTGATAAGTAACTAAGGGGGAGACAAAAAAGTAATGGACGTTACAAGTTTAATTGTACGAAAACTTTAAATAAAACGGATAAAAAAGGAAATAGTGAGTTAGAAATATCTTGAATAACTTACCTTCGATTTGAATGCAGTAAAGGTTGTTCAAATTCAAGATCAAGAGAGATCATCCAGCAATAAATGATGGTAATGTAAAAAATTTTATACTAAAACTTGTACCTAACAGCTGATTGTAAACCAGTACCCAGATTCGAGACGTTTACCAGTAATCTTTCCTTTGCGCAACGCAAAGTTTCTTCGCTTCAGAGAACAAGTCGTTTTCTATTTAGACAATACAGCTACCGGCGGTGTTTCGACAAGATATTGAGAGAGTTATTTTGTTTGTGCGGAATTGTGTTAATTTTATTTTAATATAGGTTGTAATAGGCTAGGAGACCATCCACGGATTGCAATCTGGAGATAGTTATTTAATTATCATTAATTTAATTTTGACGTTGAAGGTTGTTACATTTCAAATTTACTCCTTAAATTTAGACAACTCACTCTACCCATATCATACCCTGAGATTTACATGCATATGATACAGTATTGAATTTTAAACATTTCAGATCAATAAATACATCTTAAAATATAAAATTTGTTTGATTTGAAGTTCTGGTTGATACTGATACTTGTGGTATATAATACTTTTCAATAAAATTAAATCACCACACACATTGTTATTGTATACCATAACAATATATATATAGGTTTTATATATCTTAGGGATTCCGTCGTAAGGAGGGCTTAATGAAACAGAAAAAATTAAGATCAATTTAGTATTGACTATGAAAAATAGAATTCAAAAAATTTGCCATCCAACATTACAACAACAAAATTTTAAAAGATTGTATGAAATTTTCATTAATAATTCATATCCACCACAACTACTTAAAAAATTAATTTTTAACACCAGAATACAAGAAGAAAAAATCACAAATGTTAGTAATGATAATAACCAAGAAATTGAACCTAAAAAATATATATCGATTCAATATATAAAGGATGTCTCAACAAAAATACTAAATATATATATATATACAGGGTGTCCCACGACGATTAAGACAAGTAATATATCACAATTGGGCAGTAGTAGATAATTATAATTTTGGGGGTGTAAATTAGAGCAAATGTTGCATCTTTTCTTGTTATTGTGTTACCCAATGAGGTATTTGTTTTTGGTCACGTGACGTCGCATTTAAAATTATTAATGGGACAACCTGTATATTTGTGCCTTTGTGTGTTCCTCCCGATAAAACAATTCCAACTAACTAGCACACTTGGGGTCTAAAGTGATTAATTCAAGAGCTACAGGTACTTAAAGGATTGTAAGTTAAAAAATTCATAATTGAATCCCTTGTAATTTTCGGCAATCTTACATTCGTACGTAATGATGCCCATCTTCGTAAATGCATTTCTCAAATCTTGATAATAGGTTTCGGCTACATGCTGCCCTAATCATTTCCGGTGTCACAGTTCTACAAGCATCGCGTATTTTTCTTTTCAAATCGTCTAAATCTGTAGACGGAGTTGCATAAACGATACCTTTAAGATATCCCCAAAGGAAGAAATCTAACGGTGTCAGGTCTGGCGATCTTGGAGGCCAGTAAATAGTACCGATTCGTCCAATCCAGCGTTCTGGAAATATCATGTCCAGATAATTTCTCACTCTACGATCAAAATGTGGAGGTGCACCATCTTGCTGCCACCACATTGTATTTCTTTAAAAATTATAATATTGGTTTGTCTTAATCATTACGTACGAATGTAAGATTGCCGAAAATTACAGGGGATTCAATTATGAATTTTTTAACTTACAATCCTTTAAGTAAGCTCTTGAATTAATCACTTTAGACCCCAAGTGTGCTAGTTAGTTGGAATTGTTTTATCGGGAGGAACACAGAAAGGCACAAATATACAGGTTGCCCCATTAATAATTTTGAATGCGACGTCACGTGACCAAAAACAAATACCTCAAAATTATAATTATCTACTACTGCCCAATTCTGATATATTACTTGTCTTAATCGTCGTGGGACACCCTGTATATATTGAATAAAACCAGAAATATTGGGGAAACGGCAAGTTTATAAAAGTGAATTCTTCTTACTATAATTAGTAAGAACTACTTGCCGTTTCCCCAATATTTCTGGTTTTATACCTAATTAGACGGCAAAGAGGTAAAAACATTTCATTCCAGGTAAATATTTTTAAATAATTGGTACTCGATAATTTTCATAATATCTATAAATATTGTTTTTATGTAGGTATTGATGAAATTCGTGTCACTCATGTCAATCTCAACATCGGGTCAAGCCACTGATCACTCTTCCCACCTTCGAATGGACTATTTAAGCTGGTTCAATAACGGATTGTTGGAATCGTAGACATCAATCAACACAATATTATAATTTTTATTATAACAATAAAATCAGAACAACTATAATACAAATATATAAAACGAAGAACTGTACATAAAACGAAGGACCACCGGCTTCAAATACCGGAAATATCTATAATTGAAAATGCATTTGAAGTTTTGTCATTCACTGAGAAATTTTACAAATAATTGGAATTTTAAACTTACAAATTCACAGAATAGAAAACATCACTTTTGCACTGGATTTTTGATTAAATAATATTTTGAAAGAAACTTTTAGCATTAGTTTTCCGTGCTAAAAGGGAGAATTGACACTTTTTATAATTAAAAGGACTGAGACAGTGACAGTTCCTTTTTGACATTTTAACTTACTTGATTTAAAAATGACTATCTGTGAAATGAAATTGAACAGGTATGTATATATTTTAATTAATAAGGCCACCCAAACATCAACCTCTCTCTCTGCGATTTCTCCAAGGAGAAAAATTTTAAAGAAAGAAATTAGTTCACTGAAAAAAACTGTATCTCATCCCCAGAATGAGCTAGAAAGTGAAAAAACTCTTGAATATGTCCATAAATATTTGGAGAAGATTACTTTTTTAAATGAAACTAAGTGTTTCTAATTAATTCCACTTTTCATTAAATAGTGGAATTTATTAGAAACACTTAGTTTCATTTAAAAAAGAAATATTAGTAGATTCCACAGAGTAAGGGTCCAAACAGTAAATTCAATTTGGAGAAGAACTATCCTGGAGACTCCTGCTGGCTTCTAAAGTCACAAATGGGTTTATTTAATAAGGCACCCAAATGGCGTAGGTATAGTGACGAATTAAAGCAATTTGATCTCAGTGTTTATTACCTTGGTCCTAAGGCATACCAAAAAATTGCATCTATGTATAAGTTACCATCAAAAAGTACCTACCTTATATAATTTCACCAAGCGGTGGGTAATCTCTCGGGGGTTTCAATATTTTATTTTTAGTCTGATTAAAATGAAAGCACACATTCCTACAGGAAAAGAAAAATATTGCATAATTTGTATGGATGAAATGTCAATTAAATCTCAGTTATTTTATGATATTTCCAAAGATAAAATAATAGGTTTCCAGCAGACAAGCGACAACTCTGGTGATTGCACCGACGTAGCAAGTAGCGCTTTAGTTGTTATGGTTCGAGGAATAGCTAGTAGTAGTAGTAGTAGTAGTAGTAGTAGTAGTAGTAGTAGTAGTAGTAGTAGTAGTAGTAGTCTATAAAACAACTGCAGCTGCTAATGAAATAAAAAATATTTTATTTGAAACTGTTAGACGATTGGATCCCGCAGGTTTACATATATTGGAGGTAGTTTCAGACAAAGGCTCAAATTTTCAGAAACTAGTCAATATTTTAAATGTGTAGGAGAATAATATTTTTTTTCTGTGGATTTCTTACATATTATTAATTTCTTTGACGTGTCACATTTACTAAAATCAACCAGGAATAATTTTTTTGTTCATAGCTTCACTTTACCGGGAGGTCAAACAAAAAAGATTAATTTAGAAACATTTTATAATGACAAGAAAAAATACTTTGTCATACATTAACCGATCAGCAAATAAAACAACTTTCAAAAAATGAAAGTGAAATTTGCGTCTCAAGTACCTACTCAGCCGTTCTGCATCGGTTGCTTTGCATACCTACATTGATTTTAATATATTACCAATAGAAGCGAAAAAAAAACAGCAAATTTCATTAAACAAATTAATGACCTGTTTGATCTACTGAATTCTTCCCATTTATATAATTATAATGCTTTTTTTCACTACTAGCCTCTAAACCTAACTTTATTGAGGTAGTAAAGTTGTTCATTATTAACCAAGGTAGAAAAATACAGAGAAATACAAACACTCGATCTATAAATCAACAACCTATGAACGTAAGACCCTCGTAAATAGGAGGCAAGTACTAATCTGGCAGTGGCTTTACTTTATAACACATCAAAGACCCAAAGGGTGAGTTGGACTACTAGTCTTGTTAGTGTACGGTGCTACTGTTATGGTTATGATATTCGGTTGTTTTCAAATGTATTTTGAAGACGCTAATAACCTTTATAAAAGTCCTTATTTGTATCATTGATTGAATAGTTCGTAGACTTTAAATATATGGATTTTATATGTGATACAAAATACAACATACCTATAATGAACACGCTCGCAAGCACGTGAGAGAAATTGTTTAAAAATTTATTTTTGGAAACTGATATATGGAAAATAATATTAATTGAAAAGTTTGATGCCAAAAGCGAGGCTAACACTGGCCTTTTAAATATCTCTCGTCTGTCAATTTTGAAACAATAACGAGATCGGTGCATATTTATCTTTTGTAGACTTCTTCATTTGTTTTTTTCATATGCCATGCCCAGCCACTCAAAAGGTTGTAATAGTTTCTTTCTTCAATGAAGGGTAAGGTTCTTCCAAGGTAACCTATATATGAGTAATTTGCACATATTTAGCAGTTGAGCCTCATTCATACTAGACCAATAATTTAGAAGCTAAATTACTCGTTCGCATTTTGCTCGAAAGTGGATCAATAGAAGGGTTAAACTATTGGAGCTACGTATTGTCTTATCAAGAGTTAGCATTGGAAGATCCCAGAGAATACTCGATAGTTTGAGTAAATTTTTTGACTAGACTCCTGTTCAAGATAAGTGAGATTCCGGCAGATACAAAAATTACAAGACATTTTTGCGAAAACTAATGAACTCGACTTAAACGAAAGGTTCAGACTGCTTTAAACGATGAACCACTGATAGTGACGCGTGGTAGGAGATACTACTGGCTCGATAAAAATAGAGTAGAATGAATCAACTCGAATGAACTATAATCTACCCGACTGAATTTTTTTGGACACGTTTAGTTGCTAAATTACTCGCCACTCGGCTAAAATACTATCCTAGTCTGAGGAGTTTCAAATATGACAGTGCCAATAATTATGAAAATGCACACATTCCAGTAATGTAATATTAATACTTAACTAAATTAAACATGAACAGTAATTGTTAAATACAATATTCGTACATAATATTATATTAACATTAATATACAATTGTTTAAATATGAAAATAAAATATAAAAAATTGTCTGCATGCAATTGTTTTACTATAGATAAAAAAAATACCTAACACCAAAACATAAATATAAAAAGTAATATGACTATACTCAATTAATTGCATATGTATATATACAGTATATTCCAAATGAAAGGAATACATTATTTCGTAAACCGGTGATTTTAGGGGAAATCGAGCAGCGAACTCATCGCTACAACTTCTAGAGTTATTTTTGCAACCTCAATGCCTATCCGTTTTTTGAGTTCGTTAATCGTTTGTGATCTATTTATGTACTTATGTATTATAAAAAGAAATCTAGGAGTTAAATCAGGGGACCTTGGTGGCCACTCAATTGCTCCTCCTCGACCTATCCACCGATTTGGGAAGATGATGTTCAAGTCCAATAAGACAGTATAAAGCGGTGGCGCACCATCTTCACCCACAAGTCATTTTTCGGTTTAAGAACAGCCTGTTCAATTCGGGGAGCAAATAATTCTGCAGAAATTCTAAATTATCAATATTGAGTACGGTACTCCTGCATCCAGTGTGAATTTTCTGTAACCCAATATCGGAAAGTCTGACGATTCACATTACCTAGGATCAGAGCTGGGATCGTTACTAAAAAAAAGTAAAGCGTTACTTTTACTTACATACTTGCTGTACGGGAGCTAGTGACCAGATCCTACAACCCTATTCATATGAATTTGCTCATAATGCAAAATAATAATAAATATACAGCGTATAACAAAAAGATGCACAATACATTTAATAGATCCGGAGGTCAAAAATAAGTTGAATTAAGTTTACTTGTTTATATACAAAATTGATTGTAACAGCATGTTAAAGAAGACATTTTAGAAGTCTAATAAGAGTGATTCTTATGTAAATATACGTTGACCAAAAAATGTTTTTAGGAAAGGTTCGAACCCATTTGATTCCTCTGCTTTACTGGACAATGAAATTCAGAGTTAAAAACAGGACATTACGTGAAGCGTTATAGACTCTAGAGAAGAAGATATGTTCAGAAATAAATCTATTACACTTTAACGTATATGAGTATTTTTATTATATAAATTCTTACTTACCCTTGATGTTACCTATTAATATAACTGTTTTAGCTTACTTTTGCATTACATGTGTCTTTATAAAAACATGAATACAAAAAATAACTATCCGCCATCTTAGTTCAAACACCGGGCAGAAGCGCGTGATGTCAAGCGTTTGTAAACGTCATTCCATTGTATTTGCTGGTTTTGCATCGTTTGTGTGTTAGATTAGATTTGATGTGTGGATATTGTGGTCCTTTCAATCTAGATTACGTTTTCCAGCCCGACTCTTTTTAAGTAGTCAATCAGTCTCGAGACTGAATCTTTCGTGTAATTTCTTTCCGGTGGCTTCTCATCGTCTAATACAAGAAACCGCACATTCGCCAGGCGGTCGCACTGGCATAGGATCTGCTCTGCAGTTTCATCTTCTAGGTGACAGAATCTGCACATGGCTTCGTCTGTCAACCCCATTAGCTTTGCGTGCCTGTTAAGCTTACGCCCTGTTAAGCTTTGACAGTTTTCCTATCTTTGCTTATTAGGTCTGTCGTAAAAGTTGGCGAATGTCCTCTAACTGTTTCACCTGTCTCTGTCCTGATGAAATTACCCACCATTCTAGAGATTTCTGTGCCACCCACTTCATTATAACCATATTTATTGTCGACTTCGCGACGCCACAGAAGGGTTCCGGTCCAATGAATGGCATTGATGAGCCTTATCTGACGGTTTCATCCGCCAATTCGTTGCCCTGGTACCCAGGCTACCATGACCTTGCAATGGTCACCCACTGCGTTTAAGACACCTATGCAATCCCATACTAGCGTAGAATTGACCTCTATGGAATCAAGTGCATTCAGTGCAGCTTGGCTGTCTGTGAAGATGGCAACTGGATGGTATGTCCTTTCCTGCCTTTTAATTTCTTCAACGCAGTGGTGAATTGCTGTCACTTCCGCTTGGAAAGTTGTGACGTCCTTAGATAGCCCTATTGGAATAGCTATCCTTTGTTTTAGCCCTACAATTTCGGTTCCTACACCTACTTCTGTCTTGGAGCAGTCCGTATACCAGGTTGCCTCAGCCTTTGAAACATGTAGGAAAAATGACTTTAACACCGTAATTATTTAATTTTTGAAAAAATGAAGTTATTAAATTTTGTTACAAAAATTATTTTAAAGTATGTTGATGCAATCAGTCAAAAATCAAATTTGAATGTGTCCTCCTTTTTTGAACTGCTTAAACTGTCACGCAGAGATATTTGGACTACCTTAGAGGAATTTAATTTTTTTGAATTCAGTTTATAAAGTGGAGTTCCACTTGCCAATAAAGTACTTCTTAGATCTTGAAATCTGAGAATTTAAAGAAATAAAAATTATTAAAATTCTAATACCACTCTGGACTATAATATTATGAAGAATGTGAGATAGAGGGAAATTCAAACTTACCGATTTGCCACGAGGTATACAAAATGCGACATCTCTTTCTAAAGAAAATTCCGGATATGGTAGAATCCATGAGCCTAACATTTAAGTCATCTTTCTTAACAAACTCACGAATCGTCTAAAACTTTTTTAAATGTGTTTTTGACTTTCCGGCATACGCAATCTTATACAGATCACCTAGAGGACTTAATTTCCACCCCTCAACTGAAGTGGCATGAACACTTTCGCAGGATTCATCTCAACTCACAACCCGGACTTAACTATCCATAAATGGGGGTCTGATACAATAACTCTTACTCTTAAGAATATACAACACCTTGATCAGAAGTAAATTGGTTAACGGTGCAATAATTTACGAAAACCCAAATACAAAATCTTGAAAGGCTTCAAAGTTATGTCCCGAGAGTAGCAACTGGTACCTTCAAAACAAGTCCGTGTTCCAGTTTGAAAGTAACTCCAAAAGCAATGCCATTAAACCTACGACGTAATTTCCTTCTCTCCTACGCCTCCAGAATATCAGCAAATACGTATAATCCAGCATACAATCCCCTTTTTCTAGATGGTAGAGTTTAAGTAGATAGTACCAACCATCTACTTAAACAAAAAGTATTTCCCACTTTACCAAAAACTTGAATATACCGGTTTTGACTTCCAGCTTGATTCTTTTCATGTAGCCAATCAGCCTCGAGCCTCTCAAGTACTTTCTTGTCGGTGGGTTCTCATCTCCTAGTACAAGAAACCGCACATTTGCCAGGCTGTCTTACTGCCATTTGATGTGCTCTACAGTTTCCTCCTCTAGGTGACAGAATCTGCACATGGCTTCTTCTGTCAATCCCATTAGCTTTGCGTGCCTCTTAACAAACCTACTACGGCTTTGACAGTTTTCCTTTCTTTGCTTACTAGGTACGCCGTAAATGTTGGCGAATGTCCTCTAATAAACTGTTTCGCCTATTTCTGTCTCTGTTGAGGTTACCCATCATTCTAGAGATTTCTTTGTTGCCCACTTCCTTGTGGTTGTGTTCATCGTCGATTTTCCGACATTGATAAGCCTTGTTTGACCATTTCATCCCCCTTTTTGTTGCCCTTGGGTACGTCCTTCGTGCCCTGGTACCCATACTACCGTGACCTTGCAACGGTCTCCGAGTGCGTTCAAGGCACCTACGCAATCCTATACTAGCTTAGAATTGACCTCTATGGAATCGAGTGTCTCAAGTGCGCTTGGCTGTCTGTGAGGATGTCAACTGAACGATATATGTTCTCTCCTGGCTTTTCATTTCTTCGACGTCACTTCCGCTGGATGAGTTGAGACGTCCTTGCATGGGCTTATTGGAATAGCTATCCTTTGCTTTAGCCCTTTTGATGGGTACACCTTTCTTCCAGTCTTCCCTACCTGATATAGTTATTGTAAATACCATTACTACCACTATTTTTGCATACTACACATTAATTCACCATTTTGTAAATATAATTTAACGAATAAGAAGGTAAAGCATTCTTATTAATTTAAATTCAAATTTCTTCACGAGATCTACCTCAGTTGAACGCCCGTATTACTTCTGCAACTATGTCATCAGCTGATCAAAAGAAATTATTTGATTTACATTCTTCTTTGTGTCACCCTGGTATTACCCGGTTTTTCCATTGGATACGCTGCTAAAATCTGCCTTATTCTGTGGAAGACGTTCGTCAAATTACCTCCTCATGTCCTGTTTGTGCTGAAATTAAACTAAAATTTCACAAAAATGAAGGAACGTCAATCAAAGCCACCTCACCATTTGAACGTCTTAATTTGGATTTTAAAGGTCCTTTGCCTTCATCTTCAAGAAATAAGTACTTACTAACCGTTGTTGATGAATTTTCCAGAATCCCATTCGCATTTCCATGTTCCGACATATCATCCTCTACAGTTATCCAATGTTTGCGTCAAATATTTTCTATATTTGGCACTCCGGCATATGTTCATTCTGACCAAGGTACCTCTTTTATGTCTCGGGAACTTAAGTCATTTTTAGAGTCTCGCGGTATTGCTTCAAGTCGCACGACTCCCTATAATCCTCAGGGTAATGGTCAGTGCGAACAATTTTATGGAATTATATGGCAAACCATCCAGTTGGCTTTAAAATCTCCAAATTTGAAAATCCACCAGTGGGAGCAGGTTCTAGTGGATTCTCTTCACTCTATTAGATCTCTTTTATGCACTGCTATCAACTCGACCCCACGCGAACGCATGTTTAACTATGTGAGGCGCCCAACTTATGGATCATCGATTCCTACATGGCTAGCTGCACCAGTACCAGTGCTATTAAAGAGATTCGTCCGTTTGAATAAATACGAACCTTTAGTTGATGAAGTCCAACTCCTAGAAGCCAACTCGGAATACGCCCATATCCGATTGGAAAATGGAGAAGAAAAGACAGTTTCCACTAGGCATTTAGCTCATCGAGGAGACACATCATTAACTTATTGCGATGAAAATTCTGTCAGTCAAAATCAAGACCAAAGCATTCAAGAAAATCAAGACCATCTCATTCAAGACCAACACAATCAAGACACAGTACTGAATATCGATAGGCCAGTTAGGACACGAAGGCGTCCTCAATATTTAGAAGACTTCCTCGAGAAATAAGAAGGCGGGAAGAATGTCATGATATTACCATTTTGATAGGATTCATGACATTGTCAGTTATGTTACAAAGTTGTCAATAATTTTATGTTAGTTGTTCTCTGTAGAATAAAGCCTTATTTTAAAGGTAATCATTCGTAATTCACTACAGGCATGAAGTCATAATTGTTACTATTCCTGATTCCCAAAATGGAATGGCGCGTAAATTTCCAGTGACTAAAAGTGACGATGAGAAAGTTTGTTATTTCAAAATAGTTCGAAATTACATTGTTATAAGATCCCACATGACGAATTTTAATCCTCGCTTCTTCATGCGATATCAAAATGGAAAGTGCCTAAAGAACCTGTCGGGAAAAACTCGATTTCTTCAATTTCAAGTAAAATTGCCAAATTTCTGAAGTTTAAGGAATATACTGGACACTCCCTTAGAAGAACGTCGGCCACTTTATTAGCGAATATTGGAGTTGATGTCTTAGCTCTCAAGCGACATGGCGGATGGAAATCTGCAACTGTTGCGGAGAGCGTCAACAATAAAAAGGAAGTTGCAAATAAAATTTTATACAATATAACGAAGCCATAAGTCTCCTCCAGTACTTCAAGAGAAACATAAAACTTGGTTAGAGATGGAGAAATTATGGAGTCAGAACATTTCATACAAATTTAGAAAAAACGAGAAAACATTTGAATAGATGAGGCTTTTACTTGATGAAGATCCATACTAAGCGATGAAATAAAACAATTTAATTTGTTTAAATCTTCATTATAATTTGAACTAGTAACTCGTTTGATAAAGCTACTCTGTTAGCGAAACGCGTCACAAGTTTAAATTGAAAGTTAGTTCAAATTATAATGAAGATTTAAACAAATTAAATTGATTTATTTTTTCGTTGAGAAAACATTTATCCAAATTTTGTAAATAATGTTCATAATAATTGTAGATATTATTAATATTCATATAAATAAATGAGATACACGTTTTATATGGCATAAATTATTACCACCCAAGGGCGACAAGTTGACTTACAACCCGTCGATACCTTTTTGGTAATTGTTACTTAGGTCCTTCAAAACGATGTCAAAATGCGTTGTTTACTAGGGAGGAGAAAAATGAAGTTTTGAATATTATCAAAGATTAAACCGATTAGAAACGCTACAACTCTTGATCAAGGAAAATTCTCCTCTCTTTATTGATTTACAAGAAACCCGTTTCAATCTATCACAACATAGCCCAAAAAATTACAATGGCTTTTTCTCTAATAGACAGCACCAGAATATAAATAGTGGTGGAGTAGCCATTTTTGTAAGAAACAGCCTAGAATCCTCAGAAATACCTTTAAATACAAGCTTGGAAGCGGTAGCTGTATCCATTTTATCCATTTATCCTGGAAAGTTATTGAATGTCTCTACACAAGCGATCACTGGCCTATTTTCATCAAACATTTAAATGATCCGCTGCTTCCGTTCAAGTACATGCAGAATCTCTCAGGCAAACTGGGAGTTATTTTCTGACAATATCCTAGACACATGGCAGCAGTGCCATGGTGGAACTTAGACTTAGCACAAACAATTAAAGCATGCAAACACGCCTACAACCGCCTTAAAAAAACACAACACACCCGAAAACCTACTAGCATTCAAAAATCTACACGCAAAAAAGAGATACCTAATAAAAAAAATAAAAAAAGGAATCCTGGTCACACTATGTCTATGCCAGTCATATGGAAAAAAATTCGGGCAATCAGCTCATGCCGAAACTATGATGAAATTGGCAGATTAACAGTAAATAACGTGAATATTTCAGAAAACCATGAAATTGCCAAAACCTTCGCAGAAATTTATGAAAAGTACTCTACTCGTCCTAGTAATAAACCAACAAACGAGGATCATATTCAAATATTACTCGAAAATAACCATTTGAATGCGCCTATATCGATGGAAGAGCTTACTGAAGCCATAAATACATCAAAAAATTCCACCCCAGGTATTGATGATGTTCCTCTAATTTTTCTATCCAAACTTCCTACACCAGCCAAAACATTTCTTCTTGAAATTTATAACAAAATATTTTCTTCTCAATATGTTTCCCGATATTTGGCGGAAAGCTATAATCCTCCCAATATTGAAACCAAACAAACCCAAAAATGATCCTACTTCTTACACTAACATGTAATAGCTGAAAACTTATAGAAAAAATTATAAACAAAAGACTACTCTGGCACCTAGAAAAAGAAAACCTAATTTCTCAAAATCAAAGCGCATTCCGATCTAACCGCTCAACTCTCGATAGTATGGTTATTTTGGACACAAACATAAAGGAGGCTTTCGCTAACAAACAAAAAGTACCTAATTGCCGTATTTTTTGATATCAACAAGGCTTACGATCAAACATGGACCCCACACATTATAAATACCTTACTCAATTGGGGAACCCAGGGAAATATTGTGGCTTTCATAAAAAATTTTTTGCATAAAAGGTCCTTCCAAGTAAAGGCAAATAATGTACTATCTAATTCCAAAACATTATCCAATGGACTACCACAAGGATCGGTGCTGAGCGTTACTTTATTCTTGATTGCTATTAATGACATACTGAATCAAATTCGGCTTCCAGTCAAAGCCCTCCTGTATGCAGATTACCTTATACTCTACACTCAAAGCAATAACCTGAACTCAGCTGCTAATTTGCTCCAAAAATCAATCTATAAATTAGAAGAATGGCTGAAACAAACTGGACTACAATTCTCCACCGAGAAAACAAAATATTTAATTTTTGATAAGAAAAAAATGCAGATAGAGTATCCTTGAAAATAAACAACCAAGAGATAACATATAGTGGATCCATGAGATTTTTAGGAATTAATCTGGATCCACAACTGAAATTGAACGCGCACATAAAATCGTTGCAAACGTACAATCCAGACTTAATTCAATTAAATGCCTGTCGAATCACACATGGGGATCAGATACTACAACTTTAATCCGTATCTACAACTACCTCATCAGAAGTAAACTCGACTACGGTGCTATTATTTATGACTCAGCTTCTAAGGCATAACTGCGAAAAATCGATACAATTCAAAATATTGCCCTTAGAACAGCCACTGGAGCCTACAGAACAAGTCCCATTACTAGCCTACAAGTTATATCCCAAGAAATGCCACTGGACCTAAGACGCAAATACCAGATGTTATGCTATGCTTCTAGAGTTACAGCTAATAAATTCAACCCTGCATTCTTCTCTCTCTTCCCAACTCATTCAAACTATCTTTTTTCAAACATAAAAAACTACAACCATATTCCACTCTCTGAAAAACTTAAACGATCAGGTTTTGACCTTAAAAATTTTACGTTAACCATACCATTTTCATTCAAAGACCCACCTTGGTTAATAAAAGCTCCCACCTACAATACTTCCCTAAAAACACTACCCAAACACTCCAGTAATCCCACTTTAATCCAAACCCGCTTTCTGGAGATAATGAACACATACAAAAACTACCAGACAATATATACAGATGCTTCCAAGACATCAACAGGCGTAGGAGCAGCAGTTGTCTATAACAAAGAAAAGCACGGACTGCGTCTACCAGCAATCTGTAGTTCTTTCACAGGAGAAAGTCTAGCTGTTCTCCACTCACTATAGATATCCCTAACCATAAATAAGGATACGTTGATAATCACCGACTCACTCAGTGTTATAGAAAATCTCCAATCCATTTACACAAAGAACGTAATAATGCAGAAAATCAAAACAACACTTTCTCAACTCCATTCCAAAGGCAAAACTACAGAATTTCTCTGGGTGCCATCTCACACAGGTATTAAAGGAAACTGCCAAAAACTTTTCTACCAACCCCGCGGTAACATTGATAAATATAGTTCCTAGCCAAGACCATAAACACTATAAAAAAATACATAACCAACGAATGGCAGCTAAGATGGAATTTGAACCCCCGCAATAAACTTCGCCAAATAATACCCGATGTATCTAGAACTCCTTCCTTACCAAACAATAGATCCGATCAAGTGAAGACGATTAGGCTTAGAATTGGACACACCAGCATAACCCACCAATACCTGATGTCCAAAGAAGCCACTCCTCTGTGTGATCAGTGCCTGTGAGTTAAATCTGTGATGCATATTATTTCAGAGTGTCCTTATCTTAATTATATGCGAAATCTGTGTGGTGTTCCCGATAATAGAAAGACAGCTCTCACGGACAAATTAGATAAAACCTTAAAATTTCTCAAGTCAATTAATATTTATAAGCTGTAGACCTTACTTTTTATGTTTGTAATTAATTCCATATGTATTCAAACTGCCAATGACCCAAGAGGTTAACGCAGTGTATGCGAAAAAAAAATTAAATAAATCGGTTTTTATACATGTATCTCAATTATATACCTAATAAGTATAAAAGGACATTATATTGAGGTAGGGATCACATTTTCAATTTATAATTAAAATTTGAGTTGTTACGGCTATTTCTATAAATATGTTCCATTTTGCTTTTCCACACTGTATACTAATAGATAGAATACTAATCACACTCATTTCTGGTAGTTTTGAAGTTAAAATTGGCCATTTTAACAATGAACAGTCCCAATTCTTGAAATAAATCCGTATACGGATTTGGCGATATTCGGAAAAAAATCGAATTAAATTGAATATTTGTATTCTCGAAATCGGTATGCGACTTTTGTTATTCGAATTTGAGATCGAATGGGTCAATCCAGATATTCTAAAACCTCTAACCAAACTTTTACATATGTTTGTTTATTTTTATTATTTTTACTCGCTTTCTTTTGTATACTTTTGAGTTTTGGTGGGCATATATACTTGTGAAAAATTTACAAATATCTTGGTTTATGTTTAAAAACAGTTTTGAGATCAATATCAGTGAGCAGTGAATTAAGACTTTCTCTTGGTAAGGAACAACGAACTAAAAAAATTTACAAAGCGAACTAAAAAAATTTACAAAGCGGAATTGATAACCAAGTTTTACTAAACAATAGAATTAAGGAAATGGATACTGTTAGTCGGGAAATGGTGAATGCAATACGAATTCTTGAGGAAGAAAATGATAGAACCAATGAAGAACTATCTAGATATAAAAAATTGGGAAATGAAAATAGGATAGGGCTGACAGTACTGGATACAGGAAAAAAAAAGGCAATTAAGGAAACAACGCAAACAGTGCAACTATCAGATGGAGTAGGGAAAGCTATTAATAAACTAGACAGTGGAAAAGGAGGAAACATTAAGCAGAGGAAATTGTTAATACTGTGTGATGAAAATGGACGTAAGTTAAGAAAGACAATAGAGTTAGAATTAGAAAATTTAGGATGTAAGGATTTTTTGTTAGAAACGATTATAAAACCGGGGGCTACTTATGAGAATGTTATTGCAGACATAGATAAACTTACAATTAATTACAATCTAAATGACTGTGTAATTATATTGGGTGGTATAAATAATTTTAAAAATAATAAGTATCCGAGTGTACAGTTCATACATAATAAAATGAGACACTGTACACATACAAATTTGGTATTTGTCAAAATTCCAGAGGGAAACTTTCAAAAATATAGTAAAAAATATGTAAATAATTTCAACTTCAGATTTCAGGAATATATAAAAAGGCTGGACAATTATGCTCAAGGTTTTGCAAGGGTAATTGATTTATGTGATAGAAAGGGATTTTTTAATATTAATATGTATGGAAAAGTATGCAATAAGTTAGTTAATGAGATATTACAGGCAAAAAAGAATAATAATCTTGTATTCATTGAAACTGTAAATTCTAAAAAAATTAGTGAGCAACAAAGTGATGAAGACAGTAAAAATAATAGCGCCTCTTTTTTAGAAATAGCAAACAGCGAAAACGTCACAGCATAGAAAATAACTTTAAAAATAACTCTTTTATATTGTATCTAAATGCTCAAAGTCTTCCAGCTCAAATAGATGAGGTTAGGAATTTAGTTCAAACAAGAAAACCTTTAATTGTATGTCTATCAGAAACTCATGTTACAGAGGACATATTTAATTCTGAAATTAATATTAATAATTATGTTGTCCATAGGGCAGACAGTAATAGCAGACACACGGGTGTTCCAGTATTTGTAGATAATAAATTAAAAATAGTTGATGTGCAGGGATATTGTATTGAGGGAGTGTTGTGGATAACTGGAGTGTCCATTATATTCCAAAATAAAAAATATTGGTTATTTGTTCTATATAGATCTCCAAGTAGTAGCATGATAAGATTTTTGCAATTATTTGAAGATTGGTTTGAAGAACATATCAAGGAGGAAAATGATAAAACTATTTTATGTGGGGATTTTAATTTGAATTGGCTAGATAATGATAACAATTGCAGAGGTAGGCTACACGGATATGGGATTTATAAATTCAGTGACAGAATACACTCACTTAACAAAGGGGGGAGGTACATTAATTGATCTAGCTTTATCGAATTTAGAAATGGATGTAAGTGTTTTTGATTTCCCTAAAATAAGCTCTCACCGCAATATAGCAATATATTTAAAACACATAAAAATACCAAGAAAAGAATTTTATATAGAAACGAGGGGCAGAAATATTGACTTTGAAAGAATTGGGATTAAATTGAAAAATATAAACTGGAACTATACGGAATTAAATTTGAATAAAAGATATACAATGTTTGTGGAAAAGGTATATTCTATACTAGATGAAGTAGCTCCAAAAAAAGAGGTAAAAATATATGGACATTACCAGGAATTCTGGAATGAGAAAGTTAGGCAGGCGGCAAGAGACAAGGATGAAAGTTATAGAATGTACATAAAAAACAGAACAACAGAATATTGGGAAATATACAAGCAAAAAAGAAATATAGCGGTAAAAACAATAAGGGAAGAAAAGAGAAAATATTTTGAAAATAAAATAGATCATAATAAACAAAATCCGACTGAAATGTGGAAAATTTTAAAGGCGTTCATTCCAAATGATAAACAAGAAAATAATCTTAATATAATAGATATGGGTAATGGTGATTTAGTATCGGATATAAATGTAATACCAAATTGTTTAAATACATATTATGTTAAAAGTATTATGGATATAGCAGAACAAATTGAAAAAACTTTTACAAATAGTTTTCCAGTAGTAGATAAAGTTATTACTAATAAAATGACCACTTTTAATTTAATTAGTCTAGAGGAATTGGAAAAAATAATTAGTTCATTAAAGAATAAAAGTAGTCCTGTCCTGATGATATCAGTGTAGAATTATTAAAAAAGTGTTTCAAAGATATTTGTAATCCTATATTAAACATAATTAATGGTTCTTTAGAGTTAAGTCAAGTTCCTACAGAAATGAAAATATCTACAATGCGTTTTGAGTGATTGGAAAAATAATATTGAAAATAATTTAGTCACAATTGCGGTATTTTTAGATCTACAAAGAGCATTTGAAACAGTAGATAGATATAGGCTAATACAGAAAATTAAAAGCGTAGGTATTGATGGGACAGCTCTTATTTGGATAATAGATTATTTGAACAACAGGCAACAAACGGTAAAACTCAATAACATACAGTCAAGCAGGTTAAGTAATGATATGGGTGTACCACAGGGCAGTGTGTTGGGACCTTTTTGGTATATTTAAATGATATTGTGGACATTGCAAGGGAGTGCAAAATTCATTTATTTGCGGATGATACCCTACTGTACTTCTGCTGGAGTGATCTTGAACACTGCATAGGAGTCATAAACGCTGCTCTAAAAAGGGTGCATATGTATTGTTGTGCAAATTTGTTAAAAATTAATATACAGAAAACAAAATGTATGGTATTGGGGGTAAAAGATAGGTATAGGGAAGTTAGTTTAAATATAAGATTTGGTGATGAAACAGTGGAGACAGTAAAAAAATTTGTCTACTTAGGAGTAACTATTGACAATAATTTAAAATTTAAGGAGCATGCAAACCAAGTTATTAAAACTGCGGCCTATAAAATTAACTATTTGAGACGATGCTCTCCACATCTAAGCCAATGGTCCAAATTAACTGTTTTCAACACTGTAATATTACCACATTTTAATTATTGCCCTACAATTTTGTATCTACTCAAACAAAATGAAATCAATCGTCTTCAGAGGATGCAAAACCGTGCCATGCGAATAATATTGAAGTGCTCCAGGTATACTCCTATAACCAGCATGCTAAAGACACTTAACTGGATGCCAATAATTAAATTAATTCAGTACTTCACATTAATTTTTATTTTCAAAATTAAAATTGGACATGCACCAGTGTATCTGCAGGATAAGCTCTCTAATAGTCTTGGTGTACATAACTATAATACAAGAAATAAGGAAAATTTAAGAATTGAAATGTGTAAGAGAAGCAGTACATACAACTCTGTATTTCACAAAGGTATTAATTCTTTCAATAGTTTACCAGAATACATTAAAAAAAGTTCATCTGTACATTCTTTTAAAAGAGCATTAAAGGATTATTTATTGTCGGAGTGAGCAGTCACAGCCTAATATTATATGTTTGTTTAAATTTGTTTTATTCTAATTTATTTATGATGTACCTAATTTTTTGTGCTGTAAACACTATATGTTGTACTGTTCTTTTATTTTATATTGTGTACTTATATTATGTAAACAGAATTAGTTATTTTTGACTAAATAAAGAGATATATATATATACTATGTTCATATTTTCTACTTGTGATTTATTGGTAGGTATTAAGGTTTGTTTATGGCTAATTTGGAGGATTTGGCCCTTTTGGGGACGATTGGAGCATTGGAAGAAGCCGAAATTGATGGTAATAATCATCGTATAGTCTTTCAGCATAGGGAAGCTTTCCAAGAACTTAGCGACAATCAATTTATTAAAATTTATCGGCTATCAAAACCTTTGGCCTCAGAATTAATTGATTTGCTAGAACCAAATCTAAGACACCCAACAAGATTGTCAGCGTTAGGTATTGAAACAAAGGTAATTTCAATGATAAGTACCTTTAGTAAATCAGTAAACTAATTTTTTTTAGATCCTCACAGCATTAAGTTTTTTTGCTACAGGATCATATCAAACAGATGTTGGATACAGCATTATACATGGAGTTTCCCATCACCAATGCACTTAACAGCCCTGAAATTTTAAATGCATATGTAAGACTTCCACGTAATGCTCTAGAATTACAACAAACAAGAGCCCGGTAATTACCAGATTATTTCCAAAATTGATTTTCTTCTAGATTTTTTGAAAAATTTAATTTTCCTGGGATAATCGGTTGCATTGATTGCACTCATGTAGCAATTTTTCCCCCAGAAAATGACATAGAGCACATTTTTGTTAACAGAAAGGGGTACCACTCTATAAATACACAGTTGGTAAGTTTTTAAAAGCCTAGTTGTTATTCTATGTTATGAAACTATAAAAGATAACCAAATTATATTTTTTCAAAGTTTTCTCACAAATTGCATGCAGAAAGTGGTAATAATTATTGTTGTCAATTAGCATAGGTACTTACTTATTAAATTAAAAGTTACATTACTATTCTGCAAAACTTCATAAATTGGATTATTATTTTTACAGATATGTGATCTGGATTTAAAAATATTGAATGTGTGTGCCAGGTATCCTGGATCAACAAATGACAGTTTTATTTGGCAAAACAGTTCTGCTTTTAACTATATGACAGATCTGCATCAAAGAGGGATCACAGACTATCTTTTGCTAGGTATATATATATTTTTTAAGTTATTTGTATACTAATAAATGTTATTTATCATTGATTTGTGAAATATTTTAGGGGATTCTGGTTATGCTCTACAACCATGGTTGATGACCCCATTAGATAATGTAGAACAAGGATCTCCTGGGGAAAGATATAACAATTGTCACAAACAAGCACGCTGCAATGGGGTACTTAAAATGCGCTTTAGATGTCTTCTTAAGCACAGAGTCCTCCATTATAAGCCTGATAAATGCTGCAAAATTATCAATGCTTGTTGTGTACTACACAATCTATGCATACAAAATAATGTGCCACTACTGGATATAGAAGATGATCCAGAAGTGGATGTTGGTATTATTAATGTTGGAGGAAATGAACAACTTGACAACATTGGAGGTCCTCGAGCAAATCGTGATCTGATGGCCGGACGACAGGTCCAGCAAAGAATAATCACCAATTATTTTCAGTAGTATTAAGAGCAAAAGAAAGTTTATTTGGAAAATAAAAACAAAATACTTTATGCAGTTTCTTTTAATTAATTTTAACAATAGATAAAAAATGAAAAAATAAACTCATCAAAGGAAACATAATTCTAAACTAACCTACCTATAACAATCAAGAACAGCGATTAAAAATAAATAAATGAAAGTTGGAACTCATTGAAGGAAACATAATTGTAAACTATACTTATCACAAAAAAACTAATAAATGTATAAAACATTATTAATATCAACACAGGTACAGTGTAAGGTGTCTCTGGATGGAGTTGACAAGAGGAAAAAATCTCTATTATTGAAGAAAAGTAATTCTTTACAAAAAATGTGTTAACGGTATTGAAATTTTTGATCAGATGTACAGGGAATAAATAAATTAGGGAAATATGAAAATGTTCCAAACGAAAAGTAGCATTATTTTGGAAAAAAAATTCATAAAACACTTGTTGTGAGCCAATATAAAGTCTAAATACAAATTTTGAAATTATAATTCAAAATTTGTATTTAGACTTTGTCAGATTATAAACAACTGTTTTATAAATAATGGTACTTCTCTTCGAGCATTTCCATGTCTTCATAATTTATCAACATCCTGTACCTACATATAACCAGAACTTTTTATAAAAAAAGGATTTGTTTGTAAAATCAATAATAATAATTTTAGATTTTAGCTCTTAAGGCAGCAGCAACACCCTCAAGAGCATCTGCAATCCTATTTTTTACAGTTATGTCCCTTTCAATTAGAGCTAACTTTTCTTTGAAATACCATCTTTTAAGCTCTAGTTTTTCTGCCATTTGGGCATTCATTTTTTCGGTAGCCTGGATGGTATGAGTTAGCCTCTTTATCCTATTTGGTACTCTTTTTTTAAATTTGTCATTCTTGATTCTTGAGTGACATTTTGTTCTACTTCGCCTGTATTTGGCGTACCTGGTTCGTTTACCATAGCTTCCATCTCATCAAAATTGAATGTTGTTATTGTCTCAACAACAGGCAAACCTTCAATTTGTATTGGATTCAGAATGTCCAGTACTTGAACTTCATCAGGGTCCAATATATGAATAGGTGAAATGCCACACCCAGTTTTATTCTGGCTTCTTTTATTTGCAGCTGCTTTATTTTTGGTAGAGTTTTTCAAGTCCTGCCAAGTCTAGAAATAAATTTCAAATTTAAATGCCTAGTTAGGTATCTCATGCTAAAGACTAGCACATTTTAAATTTAATTTCAAAGAGTAGGTAATTTTAAGTGAAAGTATGTATTATATTTACTTTTCTCCATTTATCCCATTCCTTGTTGCTTCCTGGCATAGCATTTAATAAATTTGCCAAATCCATCCACATTTCCTTGGCTTTTTTAAATGTAAATTCATTTGTGAATTTACCAGAATGTAATTGGGGGTGCTCACTCATAAATTGCACTAACACTTTTTTCTGGTCTTTGGTCATAGTTTTCTTAAGTGCACGATCCATAGTTAAACATATATTAGGTGTAATAAAATAAAGCAAAAAAAAGTAAATACAATTAATATCGCCTACGTTTGCGAAATAAATTTCGGTATATTTTGTAAGCAGGCTCTTCTTTTTTAACACATTTTACATTTGTTTCGGCACACGTACCAAAAAGAAGAAAATATGCCGAAAAAATTACCCCCCGGAATATTGGCAAAAAAAGAAGATAAAAAAAGAAGAAAAGAGAAGTTCTCAAACTGTTTATTCGAATCAAACATCCGTATACGGAAACTTTTCCGCATACCATTCAAGAATTAAGATTGACGTTTGTATTCGAATCTTTCGTTCGGATTTAATTCGTATGCTACTGACATCCTTATAAGTTCAAGAATCGTGTCCCCTTAAACTAATCTTACATTACAGCCATTTTAAAAGCAGTAATCAATAAATTTCATAGTAGAAATATAACATAGGTATATTATCAAAGGCGGATTAACCGGTTTGCTTAGTACGTTGGCCTTGAAGCACAGCAGGGGCCCCTCATTGTGCGTCTTTTCTCCTTCTTTTATTGAAATAATTTATATTTGTAACTAAAAATAAATAAATTACTATATAATATATATCTCATAGACAGAAAAAGAGCTTTAGCAGTACGAGACTATTAGCTGTACTAGAGAGCGTAGCGAAGGGTTTCTGCATGTGTGACACACAACTGTTTTTCGCCTAGCGAATAAACAACAAAATAGGAAAATACAACAAAAAAAGTTTATTTACACTCACGTTTAAGTAATCAAAATTTACGTGGAACGACAACGTAGTCAAGCGACAGATGGTGAAAAACTACAAAATAGTGACATTACGAATTTTCCGCCCTTGGGCTGCTATACAATAATACTTTCACCATATTTATTATGTTCATAATAGGTTTTCGGTAAGGTAGGCGAAACAATTATTTGTCCCTTAGAACCACAATTTGATACAGGGCGTTTAATTATTAATTGGGAGTATTCAACTGCAGATTCCAAGGGTCAAAATTGGACCGACATCACTTGAATTAACTTCAGTTGCAGAGTGTTTTATTTGAAAATTTTAAAATTATTTGTAAAGTACGACCAGAGATCTAAGATCTCATTATTACCTATTGTTCGAAATATATATAAGCAATAAAAGTGTGTGTCCCTTAGGTGGTACCTAAATTCGTCCCCAAGATTAAAATTACCTACTCGTTAATCCTGAAAAAATGTACCTAAATTGGACCCCAAAAAGAACAGGTACACAAAAATAGATAGGTACATGAATTCGTCCCCGTAAAATTATTTGTATTTTATAAAAACAAGTAATGTAGGTATTTGTTTGATTATTTTTAGAAACATACACCTACATACTTTTTTGTTTAAAAAGGGTTTAATATGAAAAAAGTAATTAAATTTTTGCAGTTTTCTTTTAAAAATTGCCGAAACTCAAGAAAAGTACCTATACCTATTTAATTCTGTTTTTGATCAATAAACCGGCTATCAAAAATAAAACTACACTGCGATTCTGTAACTTGGAAGATATTTTATACAGCGTAAAAATTCCACGACCTATGATGTTAAAAAATACTCAATATCAAGAAACAAATTTTAGTTATTAATGATCAAGTATTTTCTTTTAAAGCTGGATATCTTATTTTAGAAGGCTTCTCACATAATATGTCATTGGTCGCTTTCCATTTAACACTAGCACTAATTATCTGCCTATTTATCTTTTTAATATTTTTTTCATGGGTATGTTCTATTTCGCTACGCATAATTGAATTTTCTGAGCCCTCAGTATAAATGTTAGCCTTACAGGAGCGATCCGAACATCGACAACACATTTCACCACTTTTTAGTCCTTTATTTTTGGTAAATTCCACAGAATCTACTATTAACACTTGTTTTCTACGATCACTAAAACTTACAAAGCTTTCCTTAATGTATTTTTTCTCAAAAATAGTTATTATTATTTCAGAATGGAGGGTGTAAACTAAATTCAATTTTTAATAAATCTTACTCTATATATATATATATATATATATATATATATATATATATATATATATATATATATATATAAATATAAATATATATATAAATAAATATTCCCGGATATTATAATCCCATGCTCGGTGACGAATTTAGTTGTGTCATTAGAGCACTATAATTTGAATGGATACAAATTTAGGGTAGGATTATCTGATAGTACCTGCTCGGGGACGAGTTTAGGGCCTTAAAAGATTGCCAAGTCCGGATCATGAAATAGTTTGGCATTTTAATAATAGTATCTAGACTCTCAATTAGTTTTGGCAACGGCTTAAAAAGAATGAAACTGGTATCCAGTGTTACAAGGAGACTTTAAGGAAATCTCTTTTACAAAACGGATTTAAATTTAAAAAACTCACTAGTAGCAGAACAATCATAATGAAATCTGTGCGCCTTAAGAGGAAATTTGAATATTTATTGGCAATAAACAAATTTACAGAATATGGTAGAACAGTAGTGTATTTGGATGAAACTTGCTTCGGTACACACGATATTCCAAACAAAAGTTGGGTAGACTCATCTGACATTCCTGATAGCAGATGGGCGTGTTTCCCATATTAAAAGTAATATTGTTTATAAATACCTCAACTTATATACAGGGTGGCGCAGTAGAAACAGTCCACCTCAAATATTGTTGGCGGGGGAGGTATTTGCGGCAAACCCCGAGACACGTCGATTTTGTTTTCGAGGGGGACAACTTTTGATAGTTAACTTATGGTTGTACGGTCATCCCCCTAAAAGGGGTGACTACCCCTTCTAGAATCTTTAATGGCATGGGGGGGTCGAGTGGCACATAATTTGAAAGGTATTTCGATTCTCTTTAAAGACATGCTAACATTTTTGTGTTAGAATTAATGACAAAAACCAGATTGAAATATCCGTTGAAGAAATCGGAATAAAAAGCTTAATTAATAATTAGGTAATAACATTCCAATAAAATATTATTTTTATAAAAAAGGAAAGACAAATAAAAAAAGGAGTAAAAAATATAAATTCATGAAAATCTAAATACTACAAATAAAATTAAACATCTTATACCTTTTAAATTATAAACCTATTCTCATTTATTACTGAAATAGCAAAAAAGATGTTTGTCAGCTATTGACGTGATAAGATAATGGTTTTTAGTAGAATTTTACGGGTACCTAGTTTTATTTTAATGAAATTCCTTCATTCTCTAGTTGAAAGTAAATGAACCTAATTATCATGGTTTACACCACTGCAGAGAAAACTGAAATTGTTGCAAACTATTTTAGAAACAACGAGTCTGCACGGGCAGCTGCAAGAGTTTTTAATGAACGTCATCCCGGTAAGAATGTAAGACATCCCTACGTGATAAATTTAATATCTAAGTTCATGGAGACCGGAAACGTTTCTAACAGAAAATATGAAAGACAACATCCTGTTACTAACGAGGCTACACAGGTTGCACTTTTGGGACATGTTGCATTGGATCCCACTTCAAGCACGAGACAAATAGCAGCAGCTACAGGAATTCCACGTAGAAGCATTCAGAGGGTCTTGAAACATCATAAATTCCATCCCTATAAGATTCATCTCGTGCAAGAGCTCAACGAAGACGATCCAGATCGCCGTATCCAATTTTGTGAGGAGATGACTAGAAGACAGGTGGACAACCCCCACTTTTTATATTTGATATGCTTTTCTGACGAATGCACATTCTTTCTTAATGGTCACGTGAACAAACATAATTGCAGATACTGGAGTGATGCAAATCCTGCAATTATGAGATAACAACATATACAGGCTCCACAAAAATTGAATGTGTGGGCTGGGGTTTTTGGAAATAATATTGTTGGTCTACCTCATAACTTGACGGGTGAATCTTATCTTAATTTGCTCGAAGACCTCATCTACCCTCAAATTGTGGAGATAATGGAAAACGATGATCAGATCCCAGAAAATGATTTTTTTTTCAACAGGATGGCGCTCCACCACACTATGCAGCTCCTGTACGAGACTTTTTATATCAACATTTTCCCGCACATTGGATTGGTAGAAGAGGTTCCATTGAATGGCCCCCAAGATCGCCTGATCTATCACCGTTGGACTTTTTCTTATGGGGTTATTTAAAAAGTGTTGTTTACAAAACGCAACCGAACTCTTTAGAAGATCTTCGCCTCCGGATAACTGTGGCATGTGGTGGAATAACTCCTGTTATCCTACAAAATGTTCGGAACAGTTTTGAACAGAGGTTGTATTACTGTTTGGAAGTAAACGGATCACAATTTGAACACTTACTTTGATTAAAACTTTTCTGACAACTTTTTTTTTATTTCTTTCACTCACACTTCCAGCTGGTTTTTGTCATTAATTTCTACACTTAACACAAAAATGTTAGCATGTCTTTAAAGATAATCGAAATACCTTCCAAATTATGTGTCACTCGACCCCCCATGCCTTTAAAGATTCTAGAAGGGGTAGTCACCCCTTTTAGGGTGATGACCGTACAACCATAAGTTAACTATCAAAAGTTGTCCTCCTCGAAAACAAAATCGACGTGTCTCCGGGATTGCCGCAAAAACCTCCCCCGCCAACAATATTTGAGGTGGAGTGTTTCTAATGCGCCACCCTGTATACATATACTTATAGCAAAAAACAGCAACTTCACGAGAGTGTGTGTATATTAAATTTAATTCTAAACAACTTAAATATTATCAACTTTCTGAACTATAAATGCATTCATTATCGTGATGTTTATAAATGTTTTTGTGTTATATATCATATATACATAAGCAATTCTCAATTATAATCAAGACATTTTTCTTAATAAATATCTTAACCCAGTATCATCATCATGAAACAAAATTTAATAATTTAATGGCTATGGCAGGAACAGCTCTGCGTAGAATCGACCGCCTGGTGATAACTCAAGTGGTTGGTGATTCATGACCTTCTTATATTTCTGGTCGAACTTTATCCAGTACTTTCAAACTATTTGACTTATTATTGTCATACTTGGCAGGAAGTGTAGATACTAAGAGGGTTTTCTTTTAAGAGTTGCATAAAACAACATAGCTGGCGCCTGTCAAACAAATATCAAAATTAACTGTCATGTTTAGTTAACTTAACGTCAAAGTTTCAGACCGCTTTGTTCAAAGCTGTACCTGAACTGAATATTTTTTTACAATTTTTGAAGACAGTTGTCTCAACAAGTTGGTTTCTGTTTCCGGTAATGAAGCACCATACCCGTCGACAATTTCTCGTTGGTATATTTAAACGTGGATGCATCATTGGTGATTTCAAAGGCAACAATTCAAAAACATTTACATGAATAATTATCTGTAAAAAGTTTGTTCTCGTTGGATTCCTCATTTGTTGACGGAAGAACAGAAAGCAATTAGCCGGCTGTTTGTGTGTTCCAAGATAAACCAAAACCGACGAAAGTTATCCGTTCTCGAAGTGCTTTCAAAAAACGGGTCATGTAGCAGCAATTCCTCTGCAAGATCAAAGAACTGTTACTGGTGATTATTAGAGTACATATCGATTTGTTTGCCAAAAGTAATTACCTAGCTTAGTAAAACCAACCCTCAACGACGAATGATCCTCCTCCAAGACAATGCAAGTTCCCACATGTCTCGAAAAACAGTTTTCAAAGCAAGAAAACATCGAATTCTTGGACCACCCTTCATGCATTCCCGACCTGTCATAACGACTTTTTAAATTTTCCATAAATTAGAATGAAAGGTTCCAGTCCCCAGAAGATGCAGTCAAAGCCTTCAAAAACCCTATTTTGAATGTACCAATAAGCGAGGGAATAACTGCCACTATAAAAGACAACCCTCGTATACACCAACACCCTACTAAATTATATTGAATAAATGTTTCAGGCTACAGCCAGAGATGTACGTCGGGTGCAAGTGACTGGTTGATTCTTCCCAAATTCTATGCATTTGGCGGAATCCTTTCAGCATAAATATACTTTTCCTTCATAACGATAAAGAAATTATTTTTGAGATATTTCTAGTAACAGGATTATATTTATTACGTAAATGAAACTTTAATCCGTATTAACCAACAAACATAATGTTATTTATCGAAATTTCTTGGAACGAGTAGATGCATGAAGCAATTAAAAAAAAAGTGGTTTAGTGACATTTATCGATCATAGAAGTAATACTTTTACTGCCTAGGCAGTAAAAATGATTTTTAATGCCCAGGCATTAAAAAAATCATTTATTTTTGTTTTTTTTTTGAAATCTCCCTGACTTTACTTAGCAACGGCAATTATAATGTTATAAGCAGGCCCATGGAATCAAACAATAACTTCAACGTCACACATACATAGGGTAACTTCACTGTGCACACTATTATTGTCGATATTCAACATTATATTTATTATCTTTCGGTAGATATTATTATGTATAGAATTTAAGGTCTAATCGACAATAATAATTAAAAAATACGTTTTAATTATTACCTATAACATACGATTAGAAAAAATATTACAAATTGTGAGTTATATCCGTCATAAACAAGTTTTCATTTTAATTTGATTTTTCTAAACACACTGTACAAACAATCGGAGAAAAAATGATATGTTTCACATGGCAGAGAATCAGATTTACTGCCTTGGCTAGTTTCGTGAAATGCTAGCCGCGGCAGTAGTAAATCTGTTACTTCTCTGCCTAGTTAAACAAATAACTATTTAAAAACAAAAAATATCCAAAACAAAATTTTTAAAACTTTGATTAATTTTGATGAAATTTCTGCAAATTTTTCACAGAAAATTCCACACCCGTGATTGTTAACCAATCAAAACGTGTTTTTTTGACAGATCACCATGGCAACGGATGAATTTTAGTAGTAATTATTTTCTCGTGGCGAATTATACTGGAAATTTTTTAACGTTTATAATGACAGAATATTTTTTGACAGCCTAGTTTTTATTTGCAATTTTCTACCACTTGTAGTTACTAAAAACTTATCTAAAATTAAAGAATGTACTGTGTTGTGTCTTGAGATATTTTCGTGCAACTACAATGAGTAGAAATCAAGAATTTAAAGGTCTAAATTGCTGCCAAAACTGTGACGCCCTGTAAATCTGTTCATGCATCGTTCCGAAAAGCCTTTTAAATTATGATTTTCTACCACTTGTAGTAAGACCAAGTAACTATAAAATGAAAAAATATAACATTTTAGATTCTAAAATGGCACTTTTGAGCTACTAAAATCAGTAGAAAGTTTGTAAACTGCTTTCATACGTTGTTAAGAATCGAAGAATAAATTTTAATTATTTCAACACAATTTGGTGTGGAATTTTCTTACCGAATACCACACGAGGTCAAATTAAATCCGGAAATAATTTGACCTCTAGTGGTATTACTAGTGAACATTTTTTTTTCTACAACTGCTATGAAAAGTGACGTATTTCTTATACCTTACTCAATTTCAAAACCAAATATTGCTCATACTGTGAGAAATATTATTTTTCTACTAGCGTGCGGAAAAGTCCATTTTTCCGCACTCATTTTAGTGTCGAAAGAGTCACTTTTCCGCACTAGTTACTTAGTGCGGAAAAGTAAATTTGTTAAGTTTTTGAGGAGTATACTGACATTTGAATATTTAAAATATAGTTTCCATCGCCACGGTTGCAACAATTAGTGCTGACAAAGCAGTGGAAAACCGAAATCTGACTTCATTGGAAAACATTTTAGCCTCTGCAATTAATTTGCAGAATGCTACAAATTGCACGTTCAATGTTAATATTAATAATAATTAATGTGTTGATATGTATTTAATAATAAATGTTTCTTTATGTTAACTTTTGGGTTTTTTTTCCGTTCGCTAGTAGAAAAAATAGTGTACCTAAGACGTGCGTAAAGTGACTTTTCCGCACTTGTTAGGTAAACTACTATTTTCTACAAACGTCAAAAAATTACAAGGTTTGCGCATTGACAACAATATGCGAAGTGACTCTTTTTCCGGACACCGTGCGCGAGTGCGAAGTATTTCGCACACTGCATGTAAGTTAATAAGACTTTAGTATTTCAATCTTTGAAAAATTGAAGCAAAACTCCAAATTATTATTTATTTTTACACTTTTAAAATAATGATAGAATTTTACAATAACTTTAGTTATTATTTACAATATTAACATTAATCCATAGTAACAGTGAAAATTTGATTAGGAAAGACATTTTAAGCCACCTCAACACTATTTTCTATAATAAATTAGGCATTTTACTTATTTATAATATTTTTAAAAGATAGATTTTGACGTTTGTAGAAAAAATGTTGTTTGCATCTCGTGCGCGAACTACTTTGGTGGTCTCGAATAATTTTTAACTCTTCTTCGCCTCGTTAAAAAATTCAATTCTCCAAAGTAGCATTTCGCGCACTAGATACAAAAATAACTATATTCTCACGGCACTTTGCCCACGCCACATACATATATATGGAGAATCAAATAAAATCGACAAAAATTTAGTAGGCTACTGTCATCTTTAAATACCTACTTAGTTGTCACAAAACTGTCAGATTATATTAGAAGTTTTGAAATTCTAAAATGACGTTCCAGGTTTGACCATACAAAATTGTACAAATTTCACCATCCACTATAATTTTAAATAAAAGTATTTAACAGTTTAGGATACTTTAGTGTTATTTTTGTTTTACTAACCATAAAAATAAATATTAATTTACTTTACTTGTATTCTTTAAATTTGTGCAGTTGTAGAAAAAGTATAGTGTGCAACATGTGGAGAAAGTACTTTTCTCACTTGTTGTTTGCGGCACTTGCCCTACGTTTGCAGCACTTGCCCTACGGGCTCGTGCCACAAACTTCCACACTCGTGAGAAAAGTTGAACTTTCCCCACTGGTTGCACAATATACTATTACGTATCATTCATGTGCCATTTGATATTTTCTTGTTATGAAAACTGTTGTTTTTTTTACATGCACTATAACATTTTTAGCACCATAATTTGTTTTTCAGTGTTTAATGCATCTACTCGTTTCAGTAAATAACATTAGGTTTTTTTGGTTAATACGGATTAAGTTTTATTTGTGTAATCCTGTAGCCCAACAACAGGGACAAAATTAATACACATTAAAATCAAAACAAATTGTGTAGCTTCACTTGAAATATCTGGAAAAACATAGACTTTATCGTTATGAAAAAAGAGTATGATAGGTATTTATGTGGAAAGTGTTGAAGAATCAACTAGTCACTTGGCCTTGGTGTACGTCCCTGGTAGTAGCCTAGAACATTTATTTAATATAATTTAGTAGTGTATAGTACCTACACTTACCGTTAAGTATGACAATAAATATATGTCAATAAAGTACACAAATAATTTTTAGATAAAACACCCTGTATCTCAGACAGGAGTCACATTTTACTTAGGTGATTTGGGTCAAATCTTCATATTTTGAACACAGGATTCTACAGTTGAAATATGAACAATTAGTAAGCATTTGCATAGAAAAAACAACTATTTTTTCTTTTTTTGTTTCCTTGTGACTTGGACAAATTTTATTTTGTACCTGATTTAAACTTTCAGGATTTTATTTGTTTTTGTCTTGTTACTTTTGTCTCACATATTTTTATCAATTAATGTTAAACTTCTTTGGTGTTTAAACTCGGAAAAAAAAGAAAAAGTGATTTGTATTAATTTGAACAATTTGAACAAAAAACATGAAAATTGATGAAAGGGACCAGAAAAACTATTCAACTTGGAGCCCCAGAAATCCTAGATCCGTTACTGTACTATAAATTATACCCATGATGATAGAAATCTTGTAATTTGTGCAGCCCGTAAAGTACAGAATGAATTAATAATTTTTATTTTCAAGTAGGTAGGTCATTGTAGGTATGCAAAATTTCTTGATACAGATTTCTTGATCCAGATTCATATACCTAATAACATAATTGAATTTTTTTTTAAACAACGCCCTGTATTTGGCTGATTCCGAAGAACTAAGACATTTCGTGTCTAACGGACAGAATTTGAAAAATGGGAACTAATAAATATTTCTCATCAAAACCAGTTGGCAATATTTTTTGCAGAAAAACTAGTTGGCCAGTTTTTTAAAGTCATTGACATGTTTGATAATCAGTGACAGTTGAATAGTTCATTGATTTGTATTGATAATTGAATAATTTGTATTATCGTTTTG
Organism: Lochmaea crataegi; assembly: GCA_947563755.1. Classification (NCBI taxonomy): domain Eukaryota; kingdom Metazoa; phylum Arthropoda; class Insecta; order Coleoptera; family Chrysomelidae; genus Lochmaea; species Lochmaea crataegi. The sequence continues at coordinate 10,657,437 of OX387424.1, read as the reverse complement.
AAGTTAGTTTGCAATATGAATTTAGATGTCAAACAAAGAATTGAAATATTTATAATGATTGGCTATGGTGGCAGACCATGTAATTTTTCAATAATACCTAAATATCTATCTAGGCCATACCGCAGTAAATGGTCAGTGAATTTTGACAAACTGGTACAGCCGAAAATGCATCAAAATCAGCTCCTCCTTCAGCAAATAAATAAACAACATTTCTCATGAAACCATAAACAAGGTTCAATAAGAGTTTATTCAAAGTTTGGAGTAATCAAAATTATGGCAAAAGTTACAATTTGGACATTTAAATAAAGTTATTTAATTAATCATAAGAAACATTTTTTTATGCGCATTTTCTACAAATTTTGTCCATTAAACCAGAAGTGTCATATAGTTTATCGGAATCAGTTTGTTAAGCATACCATAAAAATGTCATGAATTTCTCAATATCAGGTCCTTAATATGTCAAGAACTTACTGATATAATGTTAAATACGGCTTTGTTAGACTACAATATTAAATGTGCATGCGCTCTTCTTCTGTGTCTAGTTTTGAATTGTTTTTAATGCCAAAGAGTAAAATTTAATACTAAAATATATGGGAAACTTGACATTTTTTGAATAAATGTACAGAATACATAAGTAAACTAAATTATTTGGAAAAATACAAAAATCCCAACTGCATCAAATTTTTTTATCAAAAAGTTGAAAACAAGATATTGCTATGGGAAAGAAGTAATGCCTTTATAAGGCATCAGGAAGTCCACATCTACAATACCCCATTTTTCGCTATTCAATCAAAAATGTGTTAGTGCAATAGGATTTTTTTTCAATAATTTAGTCTATTTCACAGTTTTTAGTTATATATTATTAATATATATTATTATATATTACCTTTTATTTGATACCCATATAGTACTACTTTCCCCCGTCTACTTCTTTTTTCTCCCAGACACCATATCGAAATTTTATACCCTTTGTCACTCTCACAGTTAGGACGAATCTCATATGTTATATCCATCCATGCTACAAAGCCTATCTACCAAAGAAAAGGACACAAGTACATATAGATACATATACACTGTAATGGGAAATTAATATTTTTCACTACTCGAAGCCTAGCTGAATCAAATATTGGATGACATATATGTAATTATATTTTTGATCAGTAATCATTTACAATAGGTACCTAACCAGAAAAAATACTTATGAAGAAAAATGAGACACAACAAAGTTTGGAAATAAGTTTTCTAATATATACTTTAGGTTCTTATTCATTGATTTTCAAACAATTTCAGATATATTACCAACATAATGGCCAGTTCAACATTTTCAAAACCATCAACATTTTATAACCTTTTGAAATCCAGTTGTTTGTATATTCAAACCAGAACAGCTTTTATTTCTGTAGAAATAACTTCAATAAAACTAAAATATTGATAATAGGAGACCAGAATACAAAAACTGATATTAAAATAGACAATGTAAAAATTGAACAAGTGGAAGAATTCAAATACCTTGGAGTAGCACTAGAACAATCTGGAAAACAAGAAGCTGAAATCAACGAAAGAATAAGTAAAACAATAAAACTTTATTATGATATGAATCAAAAATTCATCAGTAGAAAAGAGATTTCAAACCAAACAAAAATCAAAGTATTCAAAACCATATATAGACCAGTATTAACATATGGATGCGAATCGTGGAACCTTTCAAATGCACAGAAAAGTAAGATACAAGCTGCTGAAATGAAATATTTGAGACGTATAATAATAATGAAACTTTAAATTCTGTTTCGCAAATAAAAGACCTTGGTGTTATATTAGACTCCTCACCCACTTATAAGTCCCATGTTACTGCTGCTATTCAAAAATTTATGAAGATGTTAGGTTTTATAAAGAGGACCACTTGTGATTTCACTAACATCACTGCTATTAGGTCTCTTTATTGCTCTCTGGTCAGAACACACCTAGATTATTGTTCTCCAGTATGGTCTCCGCATTACATTACTTATAAAGTGAAACTAGAATCTGTTCAGCACAAATTTCTAAGATACATTGCCTTTAAGATGCATGTCTACCATCGTTACGATATTTTGGAACTATTCTTAAACATCCCTAACCTAGAGATTCCCAGAAAGCAAAGAGATCTAATACAGCTTTTCAATATAATAAATGGAATATGTAATAGTCCTGAGCTTCTCTCTAAAATATATTTATTTGTTCCACCTCGTCTTACCAGGCAGGTGCAAACCTTTCATGTTTCTTTTCATAGGTACAACTATGCAATGAATAGTTTTCTCCCTAGGACACTTAGATTAGCTAACTCTATTGAGGACATTTCAATTTTTAATGTGTCAACTTTCAAATTTAAAAAGCATCTGCTAGAGCTTAAACTTTGATATATTTTTAAAATTTTTAAAATGTTTGATTGCCTATTGATGTTGTAGTGTTATCACTCTCAAATTTAATTTTACATGTATTTTTTTTCTTTGTTTTTGTTTTCAACACTGAAATTTTTAACATTGTAACTTTTAACACTGTAATTTCTAACAATGTAATTTTTATGTGAATTGGGCTTGCCCGTGAATAAATAAATAATAGGAGTTACTAGGAAAGACAGAATTAGAAACACATGTATAAGAGAAGATTTAGGGATAGAATCTATAGTACAATTTATAGAGCAGCGACAATTAAGTTGGTGGGGACATATGCAATGAATGAATAACAACAGACAAGTGAAACGTGTATACGAAGCGAAATCGTAGATTAGAAGGAAGAGAGGCAGACCAAGACAGATATGGAATACAGTGATGGGAACATATTACAACATAGAGGCAAGACATGGAGAGAAGCATCAACTTTAGCAAAAGATAGAAAAGCGTGAAAAAAATTTGTTTATGAAATCTAAAATGTAAAACTGACACCTATAAGGTATAAGGATATAATGATTATATACATATATTTCAATAAAGAATATAAAATATATATCATAAAAATAAGCAGCCACACCTTGTAACATACTGAAAGTTAGACTTCAATATAAAAAACAATGTAGAGGAACCCCCAGACACTTCATAAATGTAAATTTTATTACTGTATAATTTCAACAAACAGCATCAATTTATTATACTTAGTTGCTGAAGGAAAATATAGATCCTGAAAATTTACAAAAATTATTACACATATTCATAGAATTAGAACAAATATATAACCATACTTAAATGTTTAATTGATGTAAGTTGTTCAGTTTTGTATCAAACATAGTGTTAAGTATTTAATTAATACAAAACCATATTTAAAAGTGTAGATGCAAATGGGAATTACCTACCTATACAAAAAAAATATCATGGTGGTTTTTTTGTAGTTAAATAAATTGAAAAGCTATACTTATTTGAGGAAATAATTATTCTGTTAAAGTGAAAAAAGTTGGTAAAACATAAAATAAATTAATTTAGGTACATCAAGTAGATAATTTTCAATTAAATTTTGGATTAATGTAAATCATTAAAAACATTTTGTAATCATGTTAACACTTTTACGAATACACATCATGAAATAATAACAAATCGTGTACTACTTTGACCAGAAGTTAATTAATATTAAAGTATTGAATAATAATATAAAATAAAAAATATTAAACCAGGTAGTCTGAAGAGTTACTAAAGAAGGTATTTGAAACAAATAAAAAACAATCCTTATCATATAAATATTTTCCAAATTTATAATATAGCAATAGACTATACATATTGACTCCTTATATAGCTGTAAACTATGAATGAGATATATCACTTAAGCTAATTCATAACAGAAGTTATTTTATAGGAATAACAAAAAGAATAATATATACTAGCTATTTTTAAAATAAGGGTTATTTTCCTTCAAAAAGAGATCAAGCAGTACTTAAGCACCACAAAAAAGTACTTCAATCTCTTATAGGTACTTATATATTATGATACTACAATTGCTGAAGGTTACATGGAAAATTTTAATTAAGCAATCTTGGAATAAATAAGGGAGTAATGTAAATGATGATCAATAAATAGCTTGATATAGTTATTTAATTTTCAATTGAGTAACACATTGTTCTTAATTAATTAGTACTCACCAAAAAGGAATTTAATCTAAAGGAAAATTTATATAAGTATCCACAAATGTAACACTTTTAGTAAAACAACATCCACTAGTTAATTTGCACTTCTTACATTCAAGCAGCTATATACCTATGCTTTTTTTAAATTCACATTTTTGTAAAAAAAATTATACCCCATTACCAAAATCAATATTAACCAAGCCAGACTGTCAGGAACTGATGAACATATTTTTTTAACAATTGCTTATTATCCATGGAAACCAAACAAAATAATGCAATTTGTAAATAAAATTCACAATTTCTGTTTTAGATTTCAGTTCTAGAGATGTATTTGGAAAACTATCAAAAAAAGCTGATTTTTTTGGAGGTAAAGTACCTACACAAATACTTTCTAATGTTACAATCCAGCTTTAAAAGGTGTGTATAAAAAAACTGGGCGTTGTCAGCTTTATAAACTAAGTACCAATTTTATTGATCATTTTCAATTCAGCATGTTGTCAAAGAAATATTGATATTAGAATATTTTCTGCAGGTAGAAACTTAGCTGTAATATTATGTCCATGAATATATAATCTATTCTAATCACAGATCAACAAAATGTCGATGACCTCAACAAGAGAAGTCTTATTATTTGAATTAACAATTTATTATAATGTATTGTCATCTTTTACAGTTTAATTATATTTAAACTACGCTGCACTCATAGATTCTTCCAAAATACACACATTGTATACCTATTAATTTTTTTCAAATTTGAAACGTCACTTGAATTATTCTCAACCTCAACTCTGCAAAATATAACCTAACCCACGAACCAACTTCTCTTGAAGGTGAACGGCTGTGTGGAACTGTGAACGTAAGCGAGCAAAAGCAAATATGGGTGATGATTCGGGTATCAGAAATGGGATTTTATTGGTGGAAGTGGTGAAACGTTCGGTTCTACCCGTCGTATGTCGGATATTACTTTTTCGTTGCGCACACGACCCTTTGGTTGGGTGTAGAATTGTAGATAGAAATGTGCCTGTATTGAAGTCGAACTCGAAAATGTGGTTTTAGTGTAAAAAGTTTAACAAATAATTTGTCAGTGAAAAGACCTAATAAAATATTTTATAAAACTTTCTATAAGTAAACTCTTATCGATGTGTAGCGATGTTATAAATGTATATAGTGTGATTGTATAAGGTAAGCATGTATGTAACTTTCATTAACAAAGAAAAGGCGGATAGCAGGTCGGCTGTAGTCGTTGACTCGTTGAGTGTACATTAACATGGCTGCTTGCTGCTCGTAAACTAACTGAAATTCATTTATGTTCAATATAATTCATATTGATTGTATGTTTTATGTATCATAAATGTTTTTGTTAGAAGTAGGTATATTGTACAAATGGTCAAATAAATCAAACAAATGATAATATAGATTTTCTTGTTTCTAGCTCTGTATAGGTACCTATGATGTTTGATTTTTTAAACAATATATTGAAAATTCATTTTGAGTAATTCTAATATTTCCAATTTTCATTTTTGCGTTAATTCAGGATTACATTTTTTTGTTTAATTATACATGTCATTAAATAAATGTATTAGCTGCCTACCAAAATATGTGATTTTTTTTTAGAAAAATTTAAAGATGGCGGAAGAAGAGTACAATAAAAAGCTCGAAGCTCTTCAGGGGTACATACCCTTTTTAAATAATATGATAAGTCAGCTCAAGGACCCAAACAAAAAAAATAGAGAACAACAGCTTAGTAAAATGGAATCCTTACATGCTATGATTACAGATAGAAAAAAAAAGTAAGTTGTCGTTCCTACCCATAAATACCTACACTTATTTGAAAAAAACTTAGAATCCCTCTCATTTTTCTTGTAGATGTAATTACATTATATTCAAACGAATTAGTAGCACCGGTAACTCTGTACCTATTGTTATTAAAAAGGTGAATTAATATTAAATCAATCGATGACGAGTGCACTGTTAATATTATCTTTAATTTTTTATTATCCAGTAGACATTACTTAAATAATGACAAATTGGAACAATTTCCAAAAGATTGGGGCTGTACCACAGAACTATGGAGGGTAGAAGGAAGGAGCACCATCTGAATGTATTAAAAATAGTCCATCGAAAGGAAGCAAATTAAGGTGGCGCCATAGTAGCAAGTGGAAAGATTTTAAAAACATCGCCATGAATTATTAGAGTAAGATACAAAATTAAAAAAGGAAATACTACGTAAATAATTGAGATTTTAAATACTGCATATTTCTCAACTACACAAGTCACGAAAAATGCAAAATTTTTCAACCCAGCACACTTCACTCGGTTTATAACCCTAAATTTACATCATTTCCATTAGCTACACAAGCGCCATTTCGGTGAATATTCGAATTATAATTTGCTGTTTACAGGTGGACACTTTTTCAACTTTTCCCCCATTCAAGATGGTGCTCCTTCCTTCTACCCTCCATACACAGAACACCCTACTCACACTAAAGCGATACCTTTTGGCAATCGAAATGCGCATGATCACTGCTATAACCCTACCTGGCCGAGGCCAAGTACATGTGAAGTTTTTGTTCTACAGTAATGAATTGTTCCACTGGTCTATACAGTGAGAGGAGATGGCGCTCGCGATTCTCAGAAAATTTAAAAATACGCGCGCAAGTCCCTCTTTTGTTTATTTTTTCATTTCTTTCATTAAAAAAAACATAGTTTATTGAAAAATACAAAAAATGATTATAAGCTAAACAAAATACTGCTAAAAAGTTATTATATAAACATTATTGAGGTCCAGGAAGCTCTTGATTCTGTTGCTTGGAGCAGCTAGGAATGGGTGGGTCATCAACTAGAACTTGCTTCATCTGCAATATGTAGGAGCCAGATAAAAATGACTTTAATATGTTAAAAACTTACCTCTCATCATTAACAGGAAAATTATGCAGTTTCTTTACATCATCGGCACTACTTCCACAAGCGATACAACGTCGTACTGAAGCCATACCGAATAAAAATAATTAAAAAATAAAAATGAAACCGCGTCTTTAACTTCAATAGCGATAGAAAACACAAACTAATCCCCAAACAAAAGTCTAAAATAATTGTAAAACAACCCACTGTTACCAATACAATGCTGTTACACAGTTTATAAATAAGTACGTTAATTGGTAAAATTATACTAGATTTAGTAAAACACCATAAATAAAACAAAGTTAAGCAAACACATCAAAACAATAATGGCGGCTGAAGACTTTGGCACGTCTCGTGTCACGTTCACCGCTTAGAACATCAAACAAACTTCATGTTCTAAGGTTTGCCGTTCAGTCAAAAATGCTCCTACTGCCATCTGCGCTTACTTTGCGAAAATAAGACAAAGATGTGATATGTCCTAAACTCATAGGCTGAACAAGGATAGAGCTAGCAGGACTATTTTATTCGTCAATCAAACAATAATGCTCATGTACTTGGTTGTCTCTGGGCGAGGTGGTACAACAATAGTGGAATTCACATTCAGATGACAACGTTATAGAGCGTACGTTAATGTCCGACTCCTATGAATGATTAACATTGGGGATAATATTTTGTAAATGTAAAATATACAAATATTGTACTTTTGTGTGAATATTTTTTAATTAAATAATAATCATTGGCATTTTGAGAACAATTACAATGCTTTTCACCCAACTCCGCAATAACCGAACGGTTTAAAGAACGCTCCAGTAATGAACCAACGATTTGAAGAAAAGAGGAGTTTTTAGAGTTGAAATAGGTCAATTGCCGAACGTACCTATTCTTGCCAGGGTAACCCATTTTTATTTGTCATTGATGATAGTATTGGCATCTACCACGCACTGAGAATACTAACTAACTGTGGAAAAGAGTTGACCGGTTTAAATAACTAAACTTGAACATTGTATAGACAGTTCTATTGCCAATAAACAGGAAAACTACACAAATGAAACGAAAGATTAAAGTGAAAACCACGTGGCAATATTTTAGAGATTATCACCAAAATGATTCAATTCAAAGTCACTTATGTAAAATTGGCGAGTGGCGTGGGTTGTCTAATTTTCACATAGCAACAAAATGACAGTATTGGCAGCTAACGATGGAGACTGTTTTTAATAAAAACAAAGGTTTCGCTTCTGTGTGAGTGGAGTATTCTGCGACTGTTTTAAATTATATTGCAGAACAAAGTTACATAGGAATTTTTCATTGGAAAAATGAGCTGATTTTCAGTCCTGTCCATTATTGACTAAGTTGATAGCAGATATATCTTGGTATGGAAAACAATGATACTCTATTACTCGTTTTGTTATCATTGATATACTTGCGATAAAAACCAAATCAGGTCTCACTTTACTTCAATATTTTGATAGTTGAATTCTTATAAGTTCATCTAATATTTTTGTTATAATGTTAAATTACTAACTTGTCTACCAAACGCTAAATGTTTCATAAGTATAAAGAAAACTGAGAAAACAAAGAGAGCTAAATGTATTTGTGGGACCGTGCAAGAAATAATAGGTTTTTCCATAAAGCATTTCGGTAATCTTTTGAATGGCTCCGCTTCATAGGCATGCGCGGACATCAAATATTTTTTTGACAGAACAAAAAAAAGCACTCGTTGGAAAACATTACGGATCATTTTCGAGAATTCATCCTCACTACTATGTGAGTCGGACTAAAATCACAAACCATCGTCACTCAACTTTTTACAATAATTGATTCTATTATATAAATTATACTAATGATAGGTCTAGAAGGTATAAAAATTGAAACAATTAACAAGCACACAAGGAATTTGAGGAAACCATAAGTAATTTAAATAAGGAAGGAAATGAATGACTTATGGAACAACCGTTGAAAATAATTAATCCAATACCAAAATTTTTAATGCACGGGTCAATCGTGTTTGATTCACAAGAAGACAAGGAATAATAAAGAAAGGAAACCATAGGTACCTAACTGAAATAAGGAAGAAGACCAGTTAAATCACTGATGAAACAGCTTTTAACAATCAATAACCCAGTATCAAGATTCTTAATGCGCAGGACAATCCAATCGGCATTCAATTTGAGCCGTGTCTCGAATTTACCGTTCTGAAACGATACCAGTTAGGTTGGTTTGACTTTGACTTTTGAACCTTGCTTCAGGTATTTTGAAGAGTGTATCGAGTCTAGAGTAGTTGGTGTTTCGTGGAGGGGACGTATGTTGTTCTCTCTAGGACATATATAATTTCATCTATAGTGCTCACTGCTGCTTCTATATAAGATTCTACACATGGAGGATAAATATTTGCCGAACCTTGTATATGCTTGTTTGAATTATACTGTGATAGCAGTTGATGTTGTCTGTTGCTTGCGAAAGTGTTACTCTCTATATGACGGACGCCAAACTGCTACTCGTCTGTTCCTTGTGACATGACTTGCCGGAGTTGTTAAAACGGAGTGCGTTAAAACTTGAACGACATTGTGGTTGCACGCTTAATTACGAAACGACCAATTATACGAACCAAATAACTTATTAGTTTACTTATTTAAAACAGATATTTAGTCAAATAGACTATATAATATAGCTGAAATTCTTGAAAAGAAAATATAAAAAATGTTTCCCATTTTGAATACTTCGGTGAAATTATACAAGAATCAGGACCTGATCCTCCCTGTCCATACTTAGCAAGGCATCTGAAGAGGTTTGAAGGACTTTGATAATTGGCTTGTTTTAAGCCTGGTATGCCATTCCAATAGACCCTTGCTTTGTGGTCTGATCCGAGATAGTTCTCTTTGCCAGATTTAAAGGAATTCACAGTCGAAGCTCCGGACCTATGAACTGGGACTGATCTCCTTTTCTGACAAGCTGGTTACTCGAAGTGACACGGAATCGATACCAGCAGTAACATAATAGAAAATAAATTTCTTTCTATATCCGGAAATTTATTGTAAGGTTACTCCGTATGTCTATTCGGAGATTTTCGAGTAGTTCCGTGTGAATATTCGGCAGATAGAAATAGAAACGACTAAGAGGGTCTTTCTATCTTCCTATATACATACATACTTATCCCGTTTTGCCATTGTTTCGTTGATTATTGAGTATGATTAGGATATATATGAATATTGTTTTTCTTTATTTAAAAATGAATAGGCTTTTTTTTCATTTTGTTTATCTTTCAAGATGACTGGTACCTAATTAAACAAATTGGATAATGGATTTTTTCGTCTACTTCGCATTTTTGAGCTATATTAAAGTACACAAAATCATTCATTAGTGACTACTTTCTGGCTTTTGACTTACATATCGCTTTTATTATATTATTCTGCAAATCAATGATTGTTATTGTTAAAACATAAAAAAAAATTGATAACATTTACAGTAATATCGGTAGGACTTGTACCGACGACCCTCTCTGTTGAAGGCACGTGCTTATCAATCGCATCAAGGAGTACGACGATAAAGGATGTCAATAATACTTACCTTTGAAACAAATGAATACTCTCAGTTTTTAAATATTGATAAAAAATTATACATCGTTTATGGAATGGCAGAATAAAAAGATCAAAACAAAACTTAGAAATGGAAATAATTGACATTACTAGCAACAATGTCAAAAACATCACAAGATATAAAAATTCTAAAAAGATTTTCAAGTTAGGTAGTATTCGTTTCTTTCTACCCGAACTCGCCCGATGTTTTCAAGAAAAAGTCATAGGGGGTAGCATTTGTCGATAGAAAGAAATTTCTTTTCTATTTCTATCAAGTTACAGAGTTCGCGTGTAACCTTATTGATTGCATTCAGTTGGTTTAGGAGTAGTCTAGTATTCCAAATGTATCGACTAGGAGCGTCACGAAATTCCGGTATCCATCGGATAGGTAACTTGAAGCGGGATTAACACGATTGTCCGTCGGATGGAGGCAGAAAAGGATGAAGATAGGTTGATCCTCCTTACCGGTGTCCCAGTGCATGCATTTTAAACCTAAATTAAGATATTGACTGCAATCAATATCGTCGGATCAAGATACGAAACGGTAATGAAAATTTCGGCGACAACTTATTTTTTTATACCCTCTTGAATAAGTAAAAAGTATCAGGTAATAAGAAAAATCCTTTTCGTTGTTTAGGGAATTGAAGTACCTATTTACTTCATATTTTGAGGTCACCTATAATGCTTCTGAATGTATTTCTATGACAGTGAAGTAAAATGATGTCGTGTTGTAAGGGAAGAATTGGAGTCGTAGTGTAAAGGAAGAAGAACTGGATTATATTCCTTGAAGAAAAATAAAGAGAAGTTTAGATATTTTTTTATTGTTATAGAAATTACGATAGAAACTCGCTCGGTATTACTTATTCTTAGACTCGGTATTACCGTATTCCAGCTCACCACTCTTCTCGTTAGGAGACAAAACTACTACTAATTTAATTTAAGGGAACGAATAAATGCTGTTAGGAAATTTCACATTTCTTGAAGGGATACCGGAAAAACGGATAATTCTGATTGGTCGATATAAAATTGGGAGCAGGTTGATGCCGGCTTTTACAAAAAAATATCACGCCGCGTTTCCAAGGTTTACCATTTTGCAACAAAAAATTATGAGCAGTGAACAAAACAGAAACAGAAAAAACTATGTTTTCAATTCCATAGTCTTTGAAAAAAGGCATAGAGTCGGGACGTGTGCAAAATGTGAGAGAGATAAAGTGAATATTATGAATTTTATGATTTCGAAACGTTTTTTAGGGCGGGAGAACGTAGAAAAAGGGTATTAGAGATTAGAGATATTATTTTGATCGACAAGGTCCTAGAAAAGGGGTTTTAAAGGAATTATTTGAAATTTCTTAATAAAAGATTATGTTAAACATAACTATAGATATTCTAATGTTGCACAAACCAGTTTGCAACTGTTGGATCACAGTGTCGTTATTGCAGCCTGGCTCACATAAGGGATAATTCTGTAAGCAACTGTTGAATTTTAAATCGTAGTTAATAATTAGATAATCCACCAATTCCATTTTATTATTCTTTATGCATGATAATCTTTATAAGCTTCAAAATATTAACGGAACACGCTTAATTTTACACTATACCTGTTAAAATGTAATCCCTACCCTTGATTATGGATTAAAATATTTTTAATAGCGGAAACTTAACTTATAACCGAATCGATTTAAATTCAAGTAAACTATAGAAATGACTTTGATACTCAATGTCTCGGTAATGGATAAAGAAATTCGCATTCATAGAAACGCAGCTAGAAAGTAATTTAAATTTGCAGGTTATGTTTATATTACTGACAACTCAAATCTCTTTTAAGGAAAAGAATTCCAAAACATTTGAGAGATAATTGGAAACTTTTCGAATTAGCTGATAAAAATATTCTTTAAACTTTTCAGAATTGATACAGATACTTGCCAATTAGGGCTTCATACGAGACGAGAGTGGGCGAGAGTATAAAAAATCTCGTCTCGTTCAAGTCTCGTCTTGTTACCGGTTGTCTCGTCTCGCTTAATTCTAAATATTGATAATAAAATCCATAAATAATTTTTTAAAACTATATTCATAAGAATCACACTCGTTGACATTTTAATGTAACTGAAGTCCAAAAATCAAAGCAAACGAGTGAAGGTATAATGAAAATTTTTTAATTTATACAGTGCATAAATACGGAATTTTAAGAATATTGATAAAGTATTACAAAAATTTTACATGGAAATAAAGTACAAAAGATGCCTAAATACGGAATTCAACGAATATTAACAAAATTATTGAACAAGTTTACCTGGAATTTCAATTTACTCCTGACCTATCTTCTAGGTGAATTTCGGTAAAATCGACCTATTTTATCATTGTATTCCACATAGAAAAAAAGAAAGACTCAACACTTTAAATTTACAATACAATTTTTACAGATAGACACCAGATTTTATATATTGTAAAATGTATTGTTCTCTATGTAGCCTTTTTCTAATTTTTCTAATAAAAAGTTCATAAAAAAAATTTAACGAGACCAAAAACGAGACTCTCGGGCTGCACTGTAGGTATGTGGTCTCGGTATCGCCCATAATATTTTCAAAAATGTCTCGTCTCGCTTTTTCGAGACGAAAACGAGACGAGAAAAATCTCGCTCTCGTGTGAAGCCCTATTGCCAATCAGTCATATATTTAATATCCGAACACATGAATGATCAAAGATCAATATTTGTTAATAAACATCTCCGAGTGCTATATACTTTACACTTTCTTGGTCATGGCAGTTACCAAACGGCAAATAATATCATCTTCATCAAATCACAGTCAGACAATGGTTAGTTGCAGTATTGCAAAAGTCACATTTATCTACTAGATTTGCTAAATAGTTCAAATGAATCAAGTTCGATCTGACATCACTGATTCATTTAACTCCGCCGGTAAAATGAATGATACTTTAAATATTGCGTTATAGAATTGGAATTGGGTTATATTCAATTAACGGAACTTTAAAAACACATTTATTAATGTGTCAATAATTTTTAACCACTTCTTATAGAATTGTAATTCTTTTAGTGCAGAGATCTAATCGCATACCCCCTTTAAGTTATGTTGCGGAGCTAAACTCTGAAAGGTATTAATATTATTTTTGTCTACTTACCAAACATAATTCTATATTGTATTTGATGTTACGTAATTGTTGAAAATGCGTTCGGTTTAAACGGGATACCAGACGTGAACTGAGCCCTTTTTGTATAAATATATACATATTGTAACGTTTATTCTAATTTATATTTACAGATTTATATGTAATTCAGTCCTTATTTAATAATTTATCTAATACACTAAACACACTAATTATAATTTATATGAGAGTCACTTAATAAACACTTTATCGAGGCGCGATTACTTTCCTTCGGTATCAACACTGACTGATTGACTAATTGCCTGCAGCGATGCTCGTGGCCTATTTATACTCGCGCGCCGTAATTCTAGAAATCTCTCGACGTTCTGGCGGGTGCACTGGATATTCTCGATGTTTCGTATTTTGGATGCTTCTCGAAAATTGGGCGGAGGAGCCATAGTCGTCTCATACGGGGATTTCACTGGGGGCACTAAGTGAGCATATTAATGCAGTAGCTCGCGTAACAATATAAATATGCAGGTATATTAACAATTTCCTCAGAAAAACAGTACACACTTTATTGATGTCAGACTACCAACTAATAAGTCAACTCGTGTGACGATCCTAAAATTCAAAACCTTTCAAAGATAATTAGTTATAGTTCAGTCAAAGATGTAAACAATAAAAAAATATTTGAAATTTATATTTATACTTCTTCTTAATAAAACGAGATATGAGGTAGTGTTAATTGTCTGGTATTGTGTTTTTAAATAATTAAACATTATTAAATACATTTTAACGATTATTAGTTGAAAGTATAATATTAAATGAATTTATCGTCAACTAAGCATTTTAAATTATAATATTGACTGGACTATGACGATATCCTCGTATTAGAGTCAAACAAAAATCCGACAACTTTACACGTACGCTAGTACACAAATCCGTTCAATTTTTGTCATTATAAGTCATCTATTCATTAGTAAAAAATTCCAAGCTATAGGTAGTACAACTAGTTTAGTATATTGCTGTTCATGGCACCAACTGCTTAAAAAAACAGTAACTGCTGCAGTGAAAGCGTTGTTTTCGGATGGTTCCAGTAGTAAAGTAGTGCTGGGTTAATTTCTTTCAATTATCTCAAAAGAATTTCGTAATTTGCGGAACGCCTACTTTTGTTGGAGTACTCACTAGTCGTTACATAAACAATGTACTACAATAAACGAAATTGTTTCAATAAGTCGACAAACTAGACACGCACGTTCAAATTTGTCGTATATCCAACAGAGTTGTACGACAGATTTTTAAACGTGCTATACTTACGTACGATTTGTTGAACTTCTTACGTTTCAATTATCGGTCAAACGATTAGACCAACCAACAAATTACATCGTCTGTGGGCCGTTTTACTCATTAAATGTGTTTTTCGTCGACCGTGCGTTTTTGAGCTATATTAATGTACACAAAATCATTATTAATGAACGATTTTCTATTAATAAACGATTGTGGTATAGGCAACTAAACATACAATGATATTTTTTAAAAAAGACCTAAAACTGATTTAGTATAGAATAATTCTAGTTTTTGACTTACCTACCGTTTTTATTATATTATTCTATAAAACTATAATAATTATTAGTGTTGAAACAGCCAAAAAATAATTTTAAAAACCGAAAACGGTGACAATTGAAACGGCGACCTTCTCTGTGATATTTCAATGTCATGATTTATTTTTGACCGTACTAACCTATAAATAAATATTCTTAGTTTTTGTAAGGATTTAAATTGTACAATCGACGGAAAAGTTTTCTAACTAACACGAGTATTAAAAGGGGCGAGTAATAATCTCGAATATTAATTACAATATCTCTATTGTTAATAGCCCTTATCAATATTCTTGTTGGTTGAACAACTATTAATGATCGAAGTCTTTAACCAAGTTATCGATCAAGAATTTTGTTGATAAACGTTTTTTTTCAATGGAACATACTTTTTCAGTTTCTGCGAACAACATCTGAATAGACTTCAAAACCATAATGAGCTCTGATCTGCCTACCGGTTCAGGGTCAGACTTAAGTTGATTGTTACGATTGAGTTTGAATATATAACATATCAAATAAATATAAATCACTTTACTGTTTATGATCAATGTGCGACGCACTAGATTAGCTTAAATTTCTGAAATAGTTGAAGCATGCAAAGGTTACATCTCCACAGAAGGAACAAAAGAACAATTCTATGTTTTATACCTTACCCAAAAAAGTATCTAACTGCGATGTAACCGAAAGTACGAGGGTTGCATATAACAACATAGTTGGCGCCTGTCAACAAATATCAAATGCCAAAATTAACTGTCATGTTTAGTTATCTTAACGCCAAAGTTTCAGCCCGCTTCGTTTAAAGCTGTACCTAAACTGAATTTTCAAAGTTGATGAGTCAGTCGATATATGGAATTAAGCCGAGAAAATTTTCGCGCAATAATTTTTTACAATTTTCGAAGGAAGTGCCTTGCCGAGTTGGTTTCTGTTTTCAGCAATGACAATCGACAATTTCACGTTTGGTATGGAGAATTTAAACGTGGACGGATTAATATTAGCGACGATCCAAGAACAGGTCCGCCAACAAAACGGCAGTCACCCAGGAAAACGTCGATGCTGTACGTAAGCTGATCCAAAAAGATCGACTTGTCACATATCGTGAAATTGGAGCATCATCGGGAATTTCAAAGACCACATTTCAAAAAATTTTACATGAAGAATTATCTCTAAAAAATTAAGTTTCTCGTTGGATAACGCATCTGTTGACGAAAGAACAGAAAGCAATTAGAGCCAATTGGTGTCAAAAAACTCTAAACCGGTTTAATGCAGGAAACTCAAAAATATATACAGTATTGTCAGTGGTGATGAATCCTGGATTTACTCTTATGAACCCGAAAATAAACGTCAATCGGCTGTTTGGGTGTTCAAGATGAACCAAAACCGACGAAGTGTTTCCAAAAATATGTTGGCGACATTTTTCCCAAAAGCGGGTCATGTAGCAACAATTCTTCTGCAAGATCAAATAACTGTTACTGATGATTGGTACATATCGATTTGTTTGCCGAAAGTAATTGCTAAGTTTCGTAAAACCATCCACAAAGACGAATGATCCTCCACCAAGACAATGCAAGTTCCCACACAGCTCGTGTTTTTAAGTTAGAAAACATCGAATGGTTGTACCAGCCTCTATACAGTCCAGACCTAAATCCTAACGACTTTTTTACTTTTCCAAAAATTAAGAATGAACTGCGTGGTCAAAGGTTCCAGTCCCCAGAAGATGCAGTGAACGCCTTCAAAAACCTTTTTTTCAATGCAGCAACAAGCGAGTGGAATAACTGCTTCCAGAATTGGTTCTAAAATCTAAAAATGTTTTTCTTTTCGTGGAGAATACTTTGAGTACCAATAGTGTTTTAAAGTTATCTACTGTTTTTTTCTAGCTGTATATGCAAAGTACGTATAAAAAACAACCCTCGTAAAATGATTTTCATTAGAAATTTCATCGGCCCGGTTTATAAAACAAGAATAAGTCGGAAATAGTAATTGAACCATAATTCTGGAAGTATACCTTTAACACTGTTTCTGGTAGCATCCAACGGCAGGAGTACCATTCTGTTTTCTAACGTTTATTTTTTATGTTGTCCCAAATTTATTAAATTATACTAAATGTACAATAATACGTACCTATCAGTTTTTTGACAAATTATTTTACATTAAATTCAAATACTATGAGGTATTTTCAAAAAAAAAACTCATTTTGGAATTCTTCATTATGCACCGTTTTCGAAAAAAAATCAATTTTAAGTTTTTGTATATTTGACATTCAATATCATTATTTGATTACTAAACGATATTTACATTACCTAGCTGGCTTTGACAAATTAACAGGAATTGACATCAAGTCAAATTATTTTGAATTTGAAGTTATTGTAATTGCGTAATAAAGGTGAAATAATTCTAATTTTTTATCAAAATGACCAATTACTTCTATGAAACATATGAGGTTATGCGTTTAATCTATGGTGAGGTGCAATGTAATGCTCGTGCAGTTGAACGAAGATACGCGGAACGATCTCCTCACTGACGACAATCCCAATCGATCAACATTTACGGCTTTACAGCTGAAGACACTCATCAGGTTAAATCACTTTTAATAAGTGCTGGAGAAGATGGGGTTGCTGTGAATGTGGACAATATTAAAATAATTAGTTTTCGGAAGAAAAACAAAAATGGTCATCGTCCTCTTTAGGTCATTTTTTTCGTCTGCTCGTGAGGTACACGAAATTCTAAGGAATAAGAAGAAGTTAGGGCGTGCTAATAAAGTAATTTTTCAGTTAGATCAGACTCCAAATCAGAAAAAGCTGTATGTTTCTGTAAAAAAATCTCTTGTGTAAACAAAAATAAATGCACCCCCTTTAAATGTTTTATGGTACGTCTATGGTAAATGTGAATTGTTACAAATTTACCCCCTTTAAAAATTTTATCGTGTATCCATAATATAGAATTTTTTCTGAATAAAGTAACCCCTTATAAAAAATTCATCGTACGTCCATGGTAAATGGAAATCCCATGATTCCCTTTTAAAAATTTAACTGCACGCCCATGGTAGATGGACACTTTTGCTAATAAATCCCTTATATCCCTTATAAACATTTTATCGTATGTGCATGGTAAATGGTATTTAACCCCTTTTTTAGTAAATGGAAATTTTTACAAATAAATGAACACTCTTTAAAAGTTAAATTGTACGCCTATGACCAACACGTTCTGCCCCCTTCCAAATATCGCAATTTAAGCAATGCACAATGATGCCCAAATTAAACTTCTCGCCTTTGTGTTACCTTTATTTTTGGCCTACTCCACGAGGGGGCGCTTCATACTACAACGGAGTTCACTCTTATGACTAAAAGTTTTTTATGTTAATTAAGGAACATATGGCGACATGTTAAATTTGTGCAGACAACATTTATAAATAAAAAAGGTATACTTGTTTTAACTTGATAAATTCAACGGTTTTCGAGAAAACAATAAAATATTATTTTAGAGCACATTTCACCATCAAGTTAATAAATTGAGCATTAACAACATGTGAATCGTCACAACAACTTTACAAACAATGAAATGCGAGAAAATTTTTGTGGTAGACGTGCCTGCCGAACATATTTACGATCGTATCCAATAGGCCTCAACCAAACCATCAAACTTTTAAAAATATTTATGACAGGTTAGGAGAAACTGGAAAGATTTCATCATCCAATTGCTCCGATTAAAATTGCCGAACGGTTAAGATCTATTTCCCCTACATCTAGACGTCATAAACGAACGATTCAGATTATTTAGATTGGTCTGAGGTTAATACCGAACGCTTCTAAAGAACGCACCTTTAATGAACACGATCTGCCCATTTTAATAGAAATACGCAGGGCAAAATATATGTTCAATTGAGTGATTGTAATAAATTATAAGCTCTGTTTGGTGTTGATACTAATATTAATAATTATTATAAGTACAAAAAGTAAATATATTTAATTACATATAAATAAAAATAATGTTTATGTAGATCTCAAAACTTGTCATAACTATTTTTAAAAGAGTTCACTGTGGAGGCACTAACAATATCTTCAAGTAGAGAGTCCCAAATGTCAAATACCCGGTTTGACAATAAGTTCGGCGAAAATTGCTATAAAACTGATGTTTTACTAACGAGAACGTCCACGAATGTTGGTTATGAATGAGCTTTAGTCGTTAAATTAGTCTTTTTGATATGTGGAATATCAGGCTTGTTCGTAGAGCGATCACAAATGGTTGGAAACTGGACGACTCATGCGCAAGCCTATCTGTGAACGGTTTTTATTCACTGCGCGTGAGTCGTCCAGTTTCCAACCGTTTGTGATTGCTCTACGAACAAACCTATCATGAGCACCGCTCTAATAAACGATGAACAAAATCAATATTTTTGATAAAAATATCATGGAACTGCTACTGAATGCATCTCTATTGTAATGTTGGCTTCAAACAAAGTGTATGACTAAGCTTGTGTGTGCTGTTATGTATGATTTTGAACCAAACCATTTTATTTCCAGGCTTAAACTCGAAACGTTAAATAAGTGTGAAGACGTAATCTCAAAGTTATACTTGAAAGTGGTAAGTACTTGATGATTCACTTGTTATTGTTATAATTCGTTCTTATTATAATTTTACAGAACCATAAACCATTTCAAGCAAAATTAGATGATAATCCTGCAAGCCCTCCACCTACTTCTAAGGATTATTTTGATATCAAGCCAATTTCAATTCCAACTGAAAGGTAAACATATATGGCACGAGGAGAGTCCTCCAGATGTTGTTCTTCCTTAGCCTTAGATAATAAAAAACAAAAAATACCAAAACCAAAACATGGTGCTATTTCGTACATTTAGATTTGGGTTTTTTTGTGGGACAATAATTCGACGACTTTCCTTGTACTTATCAAGTAAAATTGTTTAACATGTGTGCAAACAAATTTTACGTTAAAATTTGAATCTCGTTGGTAGGGTCAGTCGGAAGAAACATATGATGCATTTAAAAGTGTTTTTGCACATGTAAACAAAAATATCAATATTTTATACGGGGTCTTCCACGACGTTTTCACAGCCAAATATCTCGAAAACTATTCACTTGATATGTTTGTATTTTGAAATGACTTGTGACTGCAAGAAAGAAAAAATGAAACATACTGATTTGCCACACGGTTTACAAAATGCTCCATCTCTTTCTAGAGATAGTTCCGGATATGGTCGGATCCAAGTACTTAACTTAGAAGTCATCTTTCTAAATAAACTCACAAAACGTCTAAAACTTTTTAAAATGTGTGTTCTTTACTTTTCGGTATACGCAACAAAACTAAACTCTGATTCAGTAACCGTCTGTACAACTGATATAAAGGTCAAAACATTAGGGATTTCCCATTTGTTAAGCCTCTTCTTAATCCGCAAATAGGTAGATAAATTTTCCCAGAAGACCATTAACAAACAAACCATTAATATTTTATTACTAGCCCAAAATTTTATTACAGAAAGGTTTAGTAATAAAATGAAGTACCGAATATGAATGACATCATCAGTAGGGTAGCATAAAACTTTAAAAAACGCAAAAAACGGCGGAATTTACGAAAAAAGGCAAAATATACAAAAATCATCTAAAATAGGCAAAAAAGGCATTTTGCCTATAATCAGAGCTTTAGATGACCATGGACCAATAAGTCGATCTTTCCACCTTTGAAATTGACCAAGAGAAATTCCAGAAAATAACTTTCAAGTTTGTAGCTTGATCGCTACAGATCGTATTCTATGAAGAAACATTCAAAAACCAGTTTCCTATAAAATATGCCGAATTATCTAGGTCTTAAATAAGTAAAATAGAACGAGGCATAAATTTCGCACAAGTTTAATATTTCCTATTGGTGTTAATTCATTTTCAAGATATAAATTTCCAAATTATCTTTAAACCAAAATATGTTACATCATTTTACATGTTTATTAACATAATATTCTGCATAAATGACAATTAATGCATCATTAATCGGTAGCGTAGCGTATTTCAATTCTGATGAAAAGAATGACTGATACCACAGCGCTCAAATATGACCAGTTGAGAAAACACTCGTTCAGCAGGAAATTGATGATCGCTCCAGTAGTGCTACGTTGGGATGAACGCGATGATTGGTCCACTCGGTACAATGGTCAGTTGGAATAACCCATAGACACTTAAATACTTAGGTATATAAGTCTATGAAACAACCAAAAAAAATATATTTTTGAAGGGCCACTTATCGGTACGTTTGGCGGCCGACAAGCCTGTCTAATTTTATCCAGAAAATCATCGAAATCAGTCGGGGTGTGACATAAAGTATACCTTTCAAGTAACCTCAATCATGACATGTAGTATCGTTGAATTTGTTTTTAAAAAATTAATACAAAAATGTAATATAATTTTAAAAAATTTGGTTGGGATCACGATACCGGAAATGATGGAAAACCAGAAGAAAGATTTTTTATAATAATATAAGCATCAGTTTCATTTGTTTTTAGCTGTCATGTGAACAGCTTTCGAGATATTGGACTGTCAAAACTTAGTGGGTATATCATGTGTAGCCAAAATTAATCAATATTTTAATGCTCACTAAACTTTGATAATTTGTAGGTTGAAGTCCGAATCTCGCATTCCAAAAGTTGACGTGTACAGTAGTGCGGCGGAGAGCTTAAAGCAAGCGAAGTCATATGAAAAGAAGCCTAACGGGGATAAATTACATGATTTTTCAAAACCACCTATAAGTCTTGACGATTTAAAATGCTTGGAAGTAGATGTTCAAGAGAAAATTAATGAAACTGCTTCACTTAAAGAATTAAATGATATTAGAAATAAAATTGCAACGGAACTTATTTTCGAAAAAATAAAATCTATGAACCCAACGAAAGTAGATACAAATCCGAATTACGAAAAACCCCATGTTCATAAGAATGATTTATTATCCGAACATAAGGCCACAAATTCTCAGAAAAAGTTCAGTACAAAAGTAATAAATGAACCGTCAAGTATTTTTGGCAGCATTCTTTCCAATATAGATGCACAAGCCCAAGGAGAAAAGAAGAAAAAAAATGAACGTCGAAATTCTAGAGAAGAAAAAGCAGACAAATCTAATGATCAATCAAAAGTGAAAAAGCACTCGAAAGAAAGCAAGAAAAGTAAAGATTTCAATGTATCGGACAAGAAACACTTTCAAGAAAAGGTTTCGACAGTTTTAGCAAATGCTATTTCCGAAAAGGCTAGCAACGATAAAAAATCTTTTAAGAAGGTTGAATCAGCAGTTAAATGTATTGAAGATAAGGGTAACGTGCTTGTAAAAAATGATCCTCGTAATGCCAAAAATCAGCCTTCTATAGATAATCACAATCTTGAAAAAAAAATTGAGACGAAACCAACTCAGCCGGTTTATAAACGGTTAGCAGATAAATATAATCCCAAACCTCGAAGATCTACCGTAGATGCTGATGTAGATAAAGTTGTAGCAGATAGTATCGAACAGAATATGATTAAGTCTCCACCTAAAATACCGCTCATTAACAGACTTACAGAACTGCCTCCCCCTCCTCCGGCTAGCTTAGTGAAGTGTTCTCAGCTAGAACCCGAATATTCTCACCAATTAAAACAACCTCTTATTCCACCTTTGATGCATAATAAAAGTACAAGAGGACCACTTTTACCGCCACCCCGTTCTAATAATATTACTTTAACCCCTCCATTAATTTCCCTCCAGAGGGACAATTTTATTTCGCCTCCAAATCCCTCTATACTTATGTCTCCAAGAGAGAATTTTTCAACTGGTGTAAGTAATTCTATACCCATGTCTCCAAGAGATAATTTTTCTACTGGTGTAAGTAATTCTATACCCATGTCTCCAAGGGATAACTTTGTATCTGATTACGCTAGAGAAGATTTCAATTTTGTTAACCAACGAAGACCACGTTACGAATCTCCACCATCACTTTTATCTCTTAATAGAATTATGCCGCCTGCTGTAAATCCCAGGTTTAATCCATTGTTTAATAATTATAACTCGAATCGATTCGATGCCGCATCTAAACTGGAGTTTCAACCTTTAAATCATGTACCTTCTCACAATCAGTATAATGCTATCCCGCCAGTTTTATCGCCGGAAGTTCCTCATTTTCAAGAACAGAAACCATATGGAATGGTTAACAGAGAGCCTTATTTACCCAAAGATGATTTAAGATGGCGATTAGAAGAAAGTAGACCTTGGGATCGGAGAGAATATGATACACGATTCAGAGGACCTACGACTTACAAAGAACACCGAGAAATTCGTGAAAATAGTAGAGATCCAAGAGTTGCTAGAGATACTCGGGAAATCAGGGAGAGAGAATCAAGAGACATTAGAGACCCTAGACTCAATAGAGATTCATTTAATATAAAAGATAAAGAAATAAAAGAAAAAGAATCCACCGAAAAAGATAATAAGGACCCAAGATTGAATAAAGATTCTAATAGAGGGCAACCAAATACTAGAGAAAATATCAATGTTAATCGATATGAGTCAAAGTTTGATCGGTTGTATTCTAGAACGAATAAAGATCGTTCACCATCTAGGTCTCCTTCAGGTACTAGAACGACGATAAAAGAGAATAATGACAAATTCGCATCGCCCTTAGATAGTTTGTACGCAAACAAAGAAGAAAATAAAACCGGAAAGGGCTATGGAGTTCAATGTTTCCGAATTCCTAAAAAGAAAAAAGACGAGAAAGAACAGTTCGAAATTATAAAAGAAAAAAATAATGAAAAGGATGTAATGGTATCCGAATGCGATAGTTCACAAAATATAGAATTCTTCAACGATGATTCAACTAATACGGAGTCTACTAAAGCAATAGAGGATAATGAACATAAAACTATTCTTTATAATCAAATAGTTGAAACTGAAGACTCTGTTACTAAAACCATTCCGTTGTCAGAGGAAATATCCGAATCCATGGATGTTGAGTCAGAAATTTACCAATCAGAGAAAGACCCCGAAATAAAAACAACTTTAAATGAAAAAGTGGTTCAAAAGGATGTGGATCCGAATGTAAATTTAAAATCAGATAATTCGATTGCGGAAAAGTCCAAAATCGAAGAACCGTCTAATCCTCCTGCTGAACAAAGAATACTGGCACAGTTTTTTGCTAATCTTCTTGGCAGTAATGATAAAAAAGAAAAGAAAACGGCATTATATTCTCTTATCAGTACATTTTCCGATACCTTTAGTTCAAAGGAATTGTCTAAAATAACGAAAATCATTAAAACTAACGAAGACGAAAGTTCGGGAGAGGAAGAATCGCCTAAAAAAGATTTCAAAATAGAAGAAAGCAAAGATGATAATTTGGAAGCAAGTAAAGGTGATAATTTGGAAGAAAGTAAAGGTGATGATAAATTGGAAGTAACTAAAGATGGTGAATTTCAAGTAACTAAAGAAAATGATGATACGAAATATAATGAATCTAAAGAGAATGTCATAGAACAAGAAAAAGTTGATGATGTTGAAACAGAAGAAGTTATGACTGAAACTATTCCTAAGAGAAAACTTAGAAGTAGACGTATTTCATCAGTATCTCCTACTAAACATAACATTCAAGAAGTTACAAATAACGAAGAAACAATTGATGAAAATTTGAAATTTACTGATAATTCAGAAATTTTAGAGAAAACTGTTGATGAAAATGATGAAGTATTAGTATCAGTAGGAGAAAGAATAAAATCTAGAAAAAGGACTGCGACCCTTGGCGATAAACCTAAAAAGAAATGTAGGTCTGAATTAGATAAACTTCACGAGGATATCCAGGAAATGTTTATCAGAGATGGAGTTCTAACTGCTTCCGGAAAACGTATGTGTCATTTATTGAAAGATGACCCTTCCGTTTTAGATACAGGAACTATTGATACTAATGTAGAAGAAATTGTAAAAATTCGTAAAAAGCCTGGTCCTAAACCAAAGATGAAACCACCTACCGCCAATGACGTGAGAACAATGAAAACTGTAAGAGTGATTATACATAAAATACCAGATGTTACAATGGAAGAATCAGTATCTAACAGAAGATTAACCAGAAGTATGACCAATCCTGAAAGTGACGAAGAATCTTCAGTGGCAACTGAAATTTCAACAAAAGAGTTTTCAGATCTCGAAGAAAATGCATCCAGCGAGTCAGACCAGGAATGTTCATCACAACCTTCGGATAATATTCATAAAATAAAGTTACAGAAGCGAAAGCGACCGCGAAGTAATTGGGCTTCCGGTATAATAAAAAAAAAGAAAAAGAAACAATCTAACGAAGAATGTCGACAAAAATCACCGCAGCCTGAAGAACCCTCCGCAAAAGAAATATTTATGACTCCAGAGAAAGATCACTATGTAGACTTTAAAAATAAAAAATCATACGAATGTAGATTGTGCGACTTTCATGGAAGATATATAGCTAGCCATTATAAAATCGCACATTCCGAATCAGAGGTAATGTGTTCTAGATTTACCCCTCTTATTGCAAATGAAGCACTTGCTGATGCTAAAATGAATATGACAAAATACGAAAAATTTCAGATGACCAAATCTGGTGCCAAAATTGCTTATTCTTGCAGGTTTTGTAAATTTAGCACAAACGTCATACCTACATTCTTCTACGATCATATTACAACTCATACCGGAGAATATAGACATATTTGTCCAAATTGTGGCATCTCGTTTTGTAGCGGAAAGACTCTCAAAGTACATATGACGAACAATCATAAAGGCGAAGAAAAGATTATAGTACGTAAATCATATAACTCTGTTATTATATTTGGATATATTTGCGGCGAATGCAACTATGTGCAAATGAATAAAAATAGCATTGAAGAACATATAAACATTTATCATCTACTAAGACCTTCTATTCACAAAGTTAATATGAGTGCTACTTTTGACGAAGCAATCATTAAATTATTTAATGACATAAATCGAACCAGATTGACAAACAAAGATCCAGATGTGTCACTTACGTGTACTAAACCGAATGAAGGTACAACTGACAATGAAAATAATTCGCTTGAAGAGGTGAACAAAGAAGTGGAATCATCTCCGGCACGGAAAAAACCTAGGATGAAACCTGGTCCGAAATCGAAAAAAAAATTACATGTAATAAATCCTCCTTCGACTATCACTGAAATCGATTCTGCAAAGAAAGATGTCGATCCGAATAAAGTTAATGTTGCTAGACGCAGCACAGATGACATAGACCCAAAAAAAATATTGCCCTTCAGAAGTCAAAGAGCAGCCAAAGAAAAAGCTCAAGAAAAATTGAAGGAACTTATGGAAATAAATGATAATGTAAGTAAAAAGAAAATAAACATCGATGACAAAAAAGAACATACTGAGTCGTCACTTAAAGAAGCAGATGAAAATATATCATCTGAAAAAACGGAGAACGTTCCAACACAAGAAAGTACTGTTACCAAACTTTCTGAAAATGTCAATGAACCGTTTGAACAAATCAAAAGAGAAATAGAAATGAATGTTTTCACTTGCAAAACGGATATACAAGAAGAAAATAAGAAAATAGAACTAGAACGCCTTCTAAAAATGGATGAACTTAACAAATCGGTGGGCTCCAGAACGTCATTAAATTTCATAGATAAACTTTGTAATCGACTTAACCAAAACGAAGTCATAGTCAAACAAGAGCCCAACGATGATTTTATCGACACAGTACATCAAACATTAAGAATCAATTCACCTATTTCGATGCCTGTCTTAGAAAAGAATCCTGCTACACTCAAAGTAGCGGCCTTGCAAATAAAAAATCCAATCCTTGAAACCGAAACACATGTGTCCACTCCAACGTTCGATGTTTCTCAAAAGAATGATAAAAGTATTGTAGACATGATAGAGAAGTTGAAAGGTAAATTAGGAGCTGATGATAATTTTGATATTGGGTCGAATCATGATGAGGAGTACGAGGGTCCCCCTCCATTAACGCACGTTAATGAATTAACTAATATTAGACCGTTTGATGCTTCAATAAAAACATTAGAAATTTGTGGATTGATCAAATTAATTAAAACTGAAGAATCAATTATGTTTTGTTGTCTTGTTCCACCCTGTGTGTTTTCCACCGAAAATAAAGAACAATTTCAAATACATTGCAAGGAAAATCATTCGTCGACTACTTTGAGAAATTCCACTTTATGCGAAAGTTGCGGCTTGCAAATAATTTCTGAACCCGATACGAATCTTTTGGAAAATTTATTGACACATACAATTACACAACATGCAGATTTTCTCGACAGCCATTTTAAACCGCCAACAAGAATGCTGCGACTAAGAAAACTTAGTGGAGACGCTCTATCGGTAGTTAAAAATGAGAAAGAACAAGAGGGAAGTGAAGACGTGGTCGATAATAAAACCAATACGCACAGTGACGGTTTTGAAAGTTCCATTCGTTCAACAAATACAAACATAACTAACGATATAGTAGAAGATAACAATCCTTTCCCATTCAAAATAGCAGGTGTTATGTCACTTGCTGATTCTGAACCTCAACCACCACCTCTTGCTCCAATAATGAAACCCAACATGCAAATTGTAGTTAAAGAAGCCAAATTAACTTCTGCCGAATTGACAAAACCCAAAAAAACCCAGAAAGCAATCAAAAAGTTTATTGAAGAAGTAGGAAAACTGTACAAGTGCCCTCATTACTATTGTCTATTCACGACGAATTTTAGAGAAGTTTTAGAAAAACACTTGAAAGCTCATCATTCTGAGAAAGATTCGATGGTTCCTTGCGTCTACTGCGATTTAAAAACACCTTGGGAACATGTAGCTGTACACATTGATATCAGACATGCCAGCTGCAAATATGCATGTTCATATTGTTTATACAGAGCTTGTTTAAAAGATTACGTTATTTTACATCAAGATAGAGAACATTCGGCACAAGATTATTCAGTAATAGTCCTACCTTTACCAAAAGTTCATAAGAAGTTTGCCATTGCAGATGCTAAAATCGATCCAAAAACATTATGTAATCCTTACATATGCCAGACAAGTAAGTTAATTTATATTAATAGATATCGAAGAATAAATATATTATTCTAACGCTTTACAACAAAGTTTTGAAAAATATGTTTTTAAAACCGTTACCCTTCAACTAAAAAGAAACAACTACTTCCCGGGCTATATGCCCCGACAGACATTGAATTACATTTCTAAGTCAAACGGGGTCGGTATGATCTACAAGATTCTCGTCCTAGAGCTCTAGGAGCCTAATACCGGACTGAATTTGACACTAAAATCACAATCCATGTATTGATTCCAGTTACGGAAATGTTAAAGTTGTGACAATAGCGACATCTTCACCACCAACCGCAAACCAAAATTCAAAAAAGTTTACAACACAACAAGCCGATAGGCTTGAACCAATAAAGTATTATTACAGCTGCCTGTAAAATTGTCGTATTTAGTAAAGTACACATCGAAGAATAAATACATTATTCTAACGTTTTACAATAAAGTTTTGAAAAATATGTTTCAAAAACAGTGACCCCTCAACTAATAAGAAACAACTACTTCCCTGGCTATATGCCCCGATATTTATTCTTCTCTCCAATGTATTAAAGTGTATTTTTGTTTCCTATTTGATTGCTTGTCAGTAGAAAATAAAAATTTAAGTCTGGTGTATCCGAGGGCGTATCTATTTTTGACACAATGTTTGCCAGGCCACCCCGAAAATCATTATTTTAACGATACATTTCTTTTTAATGAGATACAAGTAAAAAATTGAGCATCAAATTGTCGGTTCTTTATTCCCGTTTTGAATAAAATTATTTAATCCTTGAGCAACATTTTACCAGTCCAAGATTGAGAAGATAGTTTGATGCGTGCGAGTTTTTTTGTTTCGTTTATCTTGTTAATTTTTTATTTATTTTCTGAGGTGTAAATTATCTGAACTTCTTCTAAATTTGATTACATTTTTTATGTGTGTTTGAATAAGTAACTGGATGGTTTAGATTCACAGTTAGTCCCAGTAAATGGCGCTGCAACTGAATTTCTCGATTGGTTCGATTTTGTTGACATTTTGCATAGGAGTTTTCTTGGTCAAAAAAGGGGCAAAATTCGCAAAAAAATTTGTTTGCCCAAAAAATCGGCCCGTTTCTGTATTTTATTTATTTAAATATTGATATTTGTGATAGTTACAAAAATAAAATTGAAAAAAAAAGTTCAATATTCAAGACACGATTATATGAAAACGGTTCATTTGGCGACAATTTACAAAAAGAGCTTTTTTGCAGAGAATTTAATTTCCTTTAATATTTTTTTCAGATTGATGATTTACGAGTACTAGATAAAAATCGCAACTATTGTAATAAAACCTGCAGTCGTTATGATAGATATCTTATTATGAATATTAATATAACTGTGTTTTGTCATCATGAATGATAATTTCAGAGTAGGTACCGATAAAAAAAATATTCGATTTTTTTTGTCCAGTCTTAATAGATACTTTCTGGGTACGATTATCCTTGTTCATGCATGGTCGTGCTTAGGATGCTCCATCATCATACATGGTCAATCTGTCGAAATTGTAGAACAAACATTTTGACGTTCAATTGTTGCTTATACCATATAAAAAAATGTAGCGTTAAAATTAATATTTTCGGGGTGGTCTGACAAACAATTGTATCAAAAATAGGGATACCAGTAGAATCCTATTGAAATATCTGTCTGTCGCTAAGGGGAGCGTACGCTTACTTTCCGCACTTTTGATGGGTTTTTTTTATAGAAACCCTGCAAAAAATTGTTTATAATAAAATACCATCAAATAAAGCTATAAAAAAATTGGTGAAAATGTCAATTTGTTTTTGGACCTTGACATTGCCTCGAGTCAAACTGCAAGGTTTAATATAAAAGTTTCACATGAATAGTTTGTTTTATCCATAAGTTTTTTTCACATTTTTCGATATAATATAAACAAATATGATTTTTTAGACTGCAACATGCAATTCCTATTTGAGAATGAATTTCGTGAACATGTGACGAGTGTTCACCAGATTAATACTTTTATTACATGTGGTCATGAACACTGTAGTAGTAGAATAAAGCCCTCTAAAATTGTACAGCACTGGTCAGCTGCTCATGATGTATCGGTGTACCAATGCGGATATTGCAAGACAAATTCAAATGAACTTCAAGCCATGTATCACCATTTATCTAAAGTACATCAAAACTTGAATCCAGAAATTTTGTTTCGATTAGTTACCCCAAAACCGGTAAGTTCTATTTGATTAACTATCGTTATGTTTTTATTTATTATTTCCAAACCCTAACTAACGGATATTTGTGCATATACAGGGTGATTCATTAAGAGTGTCAGAAACTGTATGTCCTAGTATTTGGGGAAACATTCTTATAAGAAAATCGGCCCTAAAGGAATGAAAAAAATGCTTTTGAGTCCATAGTTTTTCGCTAGTTGGCGCAATCTATCACTTACAAAGTATAATTGGATTTTTTACAAAATATTCCCCAAATTAGGTTGGTAAAAAATATCAACTTTAGAAACGACTGTCCTCATTCTATAATTTTTATTAGGATCATTTTTCTGTATCACCTATTCTGATGTGGTGGGGGAAGTATTCTTTCGTTGACATAAAAAAGACTCAATTCCATATGCCTGAAACGATTTTCAAAAACGTAGGCTCTAATGCAAAGAGCATCAAAGTTAGAATCCAGAAACAAATAACACTTTTAATTTTTCAATCGGCAACTAGAGGGCGTTATGTAACACCTAGCTCTATTTATGATTTTTTCTGTGAAATTTCAAATCAAATGCTTTACTCTAACCAGCTCACAAAAAGACAAATAAGATGACTTATTAAGCTGTCAAAACCGCGAACTGATATCTCTTGTCACTCCAAAGATATTGGCATTTTTTGTTGAGTGTTGATGATGGTTTGCTCACACATTAAGTTGTAAAAGAAATTATGTTGCTGAAATTGTTTTGAAAATAATATAACAAGTAAAATCGCATCATAAAAATATATATATTAACATTACATAATGAAACAAAACTAAGGGCTCTACTCGGAACAGAAATTTACAAAACGCACCTACTACCAATTATTTTAAATACTTAAAATGCTATTAATATAATGTATACATTTTCAGTCGATAACATTGGGATACACTACAGAAGCATTTCGAAAAATGCGAAAAATAGCTACAATACCTTCTGTCGCTGATGGTGACAAAACAATTACTATTACAGCAGCAGCAGCATCCCCTGATGCTTCAAGTACAGTTAATCATTTAACCAATACTATGCAAGTGGCTACGACAGCACCATCCACGAAAACAGTATTTATACCTAGTTCGGCATCAACTATAACTACTTCAGCAAATATGTTTCTTGTTACAACTACATCTACTGGAGCAAATTCATTATTAAAAGTGAACAATATGTCACCACCTTCTTTAGTTCATATTAGCAAAGATAGTTCACAAAAAGCGGTATCACCTGCTATCAATTCAACAGCTGTAAGTATTATCAATATTTTATAGTTCAAATTATCCAGTAGACTATTAAAATTTATAGTGCAAATTATCGAAGGTTCTATCCTCTTTAGTTTTTAGTACAAGATGTTACTAACGGCAGTGTTAATATTTGTTCAATTTGGATAGAAATAATTCGCATAAACATATTTTTCTCTTTTCTAATTTCATTTTAAATTAAACAATTAAGAATAAACGGTATACGAGGGTTGTGTTTTATATTTTGCATATAGCTAGAAAATACAGTAGATAACTTTTAAACACTGTTGTTTTTCAAAGTATTCTCCACGAAGAGAAATGCATTTTTGCATTCTTTGGAACGAATTCTGGAAGCAGTTATTCCACTCGCTTGTTGCTTGTTACATTCATAAATTCAGTTAGGTACAGCTTTAAACGAAGTTGCCGTTGAACTTAATCAATTATTTACTGATATCTTTGCTAAAATAGCGGAGATCAAGCTGCAATCACGGCATTTAGTAGTTTACGTATTTAGCAGATAAAAATGTTCAGCTGATAGTTTAATCTTGGGAAGTCACTAACTTGATGCGATATACGCGGATCGCACATCTATAGTAAATTTTATACCCATTTAGAATAAGACCATCCTTATTTATTATTAATAAATCGGTTGAAACAAAAAATTACCAACAAAAATGAACGTCGTAACTAATTTATTAGATGTCACGTTTTTGAAGTTACGTCAAATTTTGATTTCATGTTAATGTCATAACGCAAAATAAGATATAAAAATGCGATATTCTGATGAATCCAAAAAACTTATGCTTAATGTAGTAAACTATTTTCAAAACGATTTAGGATCTCGATTTAAGGCAATTCAAAAAGCGTCCGAAGCACTAAAAGTTCCAGAAAGCACATTATATAATCTTGAAAAACCAAACAGAGCTACAGATTTCGAATTTAGAAGAAATATGTCTGCAAGCGTTTCCCGGAGCAAAACCCGAATTACAAAAAATACCCTGCATTGTTTGAGGGAAGTAATTTATAAAATGTATGCGCGAAAGGATAAAATCACAGTAGAAACTATTTTACGGCAATTTATCGAAGAGTCTCCAGAAACTAAGATTTCCAAAGGTTCGTTATATTTGGGAATTAAAAAAATGGGTTTTCATTTCAAAAAACAGGATGGAAGAAAACATTTATTGGAAATGCCTGCAGTCAGATTAAAAAGAATATTATTTTTGAACAAATACCATGCTGCTAAAAGCGAAAAGCTCTTTACACCTGTTTTTCTGGATGAGACATGGGTTTTTAGTAAAATCGGGGACAGAAGAATGTGGCAAGATGGTACTAAACACAGTGATTTAAAAATAACTGGAAGTGGGACACGATATGTAATTGTTCATGCCGGTAATAAAAAAGGTTTTGTGGCAAATGCATCGCTTATTTTTAAATGCAATAAAAAAACAGGCGATTACCATGATAACATGAACACCGAAAATTTTGAAAATTGGTTTAAACAGCAACTAATTGTAAACTTGGAAGAACCATCGTTAATTATAATGGATAACGCAACGTATCACAGTCGCCTGGATGAAGAAATCCCAAGAAAAAGTTGGAGTAAAACACGCATGTTAGAATGGCTCAAAAAAAAGAATATTCCTTTTCCAGATCACATTTTAAAGGATGCTGTTTGGAATATAATTGAAAAGCAAGTTTTGCCAGAAAAAAATTATCATTTAGACAAATACGCTGCCGAGCATGGTCATTGTGTTCTCAGGCTACCACCCTATCATTGCCATTTTAATGCCATCGAAATGGTATGGTCAGAAACTAAAAGGCATTATGACCAAGCTATTACGAAAACTGCAAGGTCACCTACTGAAGTCTTAAAAGTATGGAATGACGTTGTAAAAAATGTACCGGAGCAACACTGGCAGAATTACATAAATCATACAGAGAAAATTATTTCTGAAGCATGGGAAGTAGAAAACAAACTGGACCTACTAAACATCGAACCTATGGTGATCTCTGTATCCAATGAATCCGATGATGAACTATCACTTTCCGAAAGTTATTCTGATTTAGAAACTAATTAAACTTTGCCTTGAAGATCACGTTGTCATTTTTTTTAAATCTAGACTTTGTACTTAATCGAACTCTGAATTGCCATATTTTTTTAAGAAAACTATGTATCTAGTTAATAAAACAATGTTTTTAAAATTAGTGCGCTTCTTTTATATTCTTTTATTATGTCAACATCTTTAGAATTTTATGAATTTCATAAAATTAATTTGTATTATTACAAACCGCCACTGATAATATGAAATTTCAAGTCACTACGCCAATGCAATAAGAAATATGTCAAGCATTTGACATGACAAAGGTCATAACCTAATTTTTTTCATGCGGGTTCAGATGGTTCAAGAAGCCGCATACGTTAAGTTACTAAAACGGCTGGTACCTCTAAATAGGTATTAATTTTACTATAAGCTTCGAGCATTTGAATCAGTTTTGTTCAAAATTACTTTGTAAAAACAATAACCTTAAAGTTGAAGCATAATATGTATTTTATAATTTACGACGAATGTGACCCCCAGCTGGCAATATCTCGCTGGGAAGTCTTTAAGTCGAAAAGAAAACGCTAACGCCAATTTGAACATGTGGGCACACACGGACATCGACCGTGATCCCGTCAGCTGAAGAACTTTGCAGCTCTAAACTTTCAGCTGAATCTTTTTATTTGTTGCATATGCCTGTGAACTATCATATATATCAATTTCAGCTGTGTAGAATTGACTTGAAAAAAAAGTTTTTTCACATTCAATGCCAGCTGAACAATTTAAAAAAAAAACATCATAAGCTTTTATACAAACCAGTTTCAAATGTGCAGAAATAAATTGATTTTAATAAATGTATTGCACCTGGATCGATCCGCCGTGAAAGCGTGCAAGGTGATCTTACCGACTGAAAGCCATTCCGTTTACTACTAGGGTGAGACCTACCCAAACAATCGAGAACTAGCTATACAGAAATGAGTGTCCAAAAAGTGCAGGTGGCTCCCTTACAAGTATTAACAGCCATAATTATATTAATGTGGCAACCACCTGTTATGTGTAGGGCTTCACACGAGAGCGAGATTTTTCTCGTCTCGTCTCGAAAACACGAAACGAGACGAGAATAGACATTTTTGAAAATATTTTGGGCGATACCGAGACCACATACAGCGCAACCCGAGAGTCTCGTTAAATTTTTATTATGAAGTTTTTATTAGAAAAATTAGAAACGGTCTACATAGAGAACAATACATTTTACAATATATAAAATCTGGTGACCATCTGTAAAATATTTATTGTAAATTTAAAGTGGTGACTTTTTCTTTTTTTCTATTTTGAATAAAATGATAAAACAGGTCGGTTTTACCAAAATTAAATCGACACATCCTGTATCGCCTCAAATACAATAGGGTCATAAAATTCAGCAGAATGGCTAAGGTTTCATTAATGTGATAAGCCTTTAAATCTTTTAGAAGCTCTTGAGGTAAATAAAAAAAAAGTTCTGGTAATCTTCTTAACGAACAAATAGATATTAAACATTCCCCATTATTAAACTTATTTACCTATAAACGTATTTATATCAGTTTACGCACTTGCCTCATTTAATGGGGCAAGAGCGTACCACTGTTGATTTTTTTCAAAATTCCCTGAAATTTTTGAATATATCAATTTTTCGAGTTTTTCCCTTTAGAAATGTACTGCGAACAAGCTAATTATATTGTCATAGGAAGCATAACTTATTCCTACATAACATAAAAAAATACGACTTTGAGAAAGATAACTTTTATAAATTTTACTCCGCACTTACCCCACCAGACCCTATTTAAAGACGAAACGGGAATTGGTTGTAGCCGAACAAGTTTGTGGAGAGCAATTTCTCAAATGGGATTTAAATATTGTACCATCAATAAGAGGCAAGCGATAATGGGTCATATCGTTTACGAATGAGGCT
Organism: Lochmaea crataegi; assembly: GCA_947563755.1. Classification (NCBI taxonomy): domain Eukaryota; kingdom Metazoa; phylum Arthropoda; class Insecta; order Coleoptera; family Chrysomelidae; genus Lochmaea; species Lochmaea crataegi. The sequence goes on along the minus strand of OX387424.1, from coordinate 10,621,668 downwards.
TCATGATTACTTTACAAGATATTCAAAAATATAGATGTGAAAATCGTTCAATTATCTACATCGACGAGATAATAAATTTAATTTATGTTTTAGTCTCTAAATTTTACCGACTACGGATCTGTTACTGTTTACTGTACAATGAGGGATTTATAAACTTTTATTATTAAATCCTTAAGGCGAGATGCCGAGTCAACGAAATATTGTGAAATATTCTTTACCAGAGTTAGTTTTCTCGGAAAGCGTTACTTACATTGATTCGAACAATTTTTTTTAATTAAGATTTATTTTTCAGCAATAAGTCTATTACAAAAATGTATACTACAAAAATTTTACGAATATATACAGGGTGTAAAAGAAATGATGTCTTCAATATAACCTTCGGCTATTGTTGATGATCTTCAACCCCCATGTCTTTTAACGTGTTTATATCTGCCCCAGAGTCCACCAACAATGTTGCAGAACTTCTGCGAAAACAATGCCCTGTAAACTCTTGATGGTTCGGTACTTTTAAAAATTTTGCTATTTCTTTTGGCATTTTTCCAAATTTATGGATACCAAGCGGTTGTTTGTATGCCTTACCATTAGTGTATTTAAAAAAAATAGGTAGTCAGCCTGATGGTCTACAATCTTCATATTTTCTGTAGAAGTTTAAATGTTCCACTAAAATAAATGAGCGTAATTTTTTTGTCTTCATGTCGGGAAGAGTTATAAATAATGTTCCCCCATATCTTCAATTTGAGCCTTTTCCAATCGGTATAGCTCATCACTTCTACATGCTCCTGCTATGCCAAAAAATAAAGCAACCTAAAATAAAAAAATCGTTTATTTAATACTAAATTAAAAATTTATCATTTCTAAATTCTTATTTTCGTAGGTATAATCTGGAGCTTCCAACAAAAATTCCTGAATTTGTGATTTCTGCAGTACTCGGGATTTTTTGGCACGATAACCATCTGATTTGCGCTTTAGAAGGATCGCAGTTTTAAATATTTGGATATATCTATAGTATTGTTAATATGCAATGAACATAGAAAATGTATACCATAAAGTCGAAGATTTCAATTTCTAGGCTAATTCTGCAACGTACGCAAATAAAATGGTTTCTGAAACTGATCCGATCTTCTTGTTATTGTGATAATCCATAAATTTTCTGTAACATATTTCATACAATTTTCTGATTTTTTAGGCAACAAATTATATTCTGCATCTTTTGCCAATTCTTTAATTTCCATTATTTGAGAAAATATCTCTAAACACAAATTAATCTCTTCTCCAAACAACTTAATCTTAAGATAAACGGATAAAAAATGGCGATTTTCAACCAAACAATTCAAAAAAGGTACATAGCAACCCAAACTTTGCGGCAATGATACTGTGATTTAAGCAGGCCCATGGAATCAAACAATCACTTCCACGTCACACATACATAGGATAACTTCACTTTGCACACTATTATTGTCGATATTTAACATTATATTTATTATCTTCCGGTAGATATTATTATGTATACAATTTAAGGTCTAATCGACAATAATATTTAAAAAATACGATTTAATTATTACCTAGAACATACGCCTAGAAAAAATATTAAAAATTGTCAGTTTTATCCGTTATAAATATTTTTCATTTTAATTTGATTTTTATAAACACACTGTACAAACAATCGGAGAAAAAAAATTACATATTTCACACGGCAGAGAATCAGATTTACTGCATTGGCTTGTTTCATTACCTCGGCTTCGCCTCGGCAATGAAATGCTAACCGCCGCACTAAATCTGTTACTTCTCTGCCTAGTAAAACAAATAACTATTTTTAGTTTGCGTGAAAGAAGGAAGTTCAAGAACATTTTGTTAATTAACAATTGCTTAACTTGTTGAAAAATCAACTTTTAAGAATTTTTTCCAACAGTAATGAATTCTTTTAGGTGTTCAGAATACACCACAATTTTTTTAAATTCACAATTAATACGTTATAAAAATCAATTAAGTAATGTGACCCCTTTGCAAAATGACTCGCGGAGACCTATTTTCAGCGTTGAATTAAAATTATGATTAATGGAGATAGTTCCTTTAGTTGGTACTTTTTCATTTTTAATTTCTAGAATGTTAATGCTTTTCAAGATAATGGCAAAAAACGAAATAACTTTTTTTTCATCTTTATTTGTTTATAACTTTTGAAATTTTTTATGTGCTAATAAACGCTGTCGATACATTTTTCTAGACATAATTCCGAATCTAATGAGCTATCACACATATTTTTAGGAGCAGTATCTCTATTTTCCACCACTTTCAACTTGTTGATTAGACTATAAGTGTATTTATTTATATTTATTTTATTGTTCGAATCTATTATCTGCTTATGGATTTTGATTTTTTTTACTCATACAATACCCACCTCGACTCTTATTTTATTTATATTATGCATTGAAATTGTCTACGTATTTTTTTGAAATTATTTATTAAAGAAGGGTATTTTAACAGGAGGAATCTTCCAGACCAGACTTACCAGTTGATCCATTAGAATTCGAAGAACCATCTCTTCCAGCTTCCGCACCGGAAGAATCAATAGTCGAACGTCCAAATATCTCTTGGCTTCAGACGATAGAAACACAAAATATAAATTGTTCAGCAGATACAAATATACCGGAAGATACAACTAAAAAGTCATGCACATTTGAAAGTTCTAGGACATCCCAAAATATGGTTCCTTTAGAACATGTTAATTTGAATGAGGACAATAATCGAGATGATTCAGCGGATTGTGACATTGATCCATTAGATCTGGGAGAATCACTAAATTCTCAAAGTATCGGATATAGTTCAGAGGACGAAAGTGATAATGCGAAGTCAGATAAGTCTAAAAAGCAATGCGGTTTGCTGGGATATCAACTATTTCGATGCGCTTTCTGTGATTTTTCATGTTCTAACACAAACGATTTCAAGAGACATATATCAAAATCCGTTCAATGTAAATCTGATAATCGCCACAAACCCTTTATGTGTGTACATTGCAAAAAACAATTTAAATATCATCATGCTCTCAGTGAACATATTCAGTGTCATGGAATATTGAGATATAATTGTTCTTTGTGTGAAAACAAATTCTCATCTTCCAGTCAAGCAAGGTAAGATCGACTTGAATATTCATTTCATTTACCGATATAAAATACACGGTGATCCATTTAAAAAATTGTTAAACCGAGTTTGGCCTCGCCCTGTATACGGTTTCTTGGATATGGAGGCAGGTCTAGTGAATTATGATACTAGACGACGATCACAGACGTATATTTGTAAAAGGTTAATTGTAAATTGCTCAGTATGCTCATTACGATTTTCAGGAACAAGTGGTCAGAACTTTTTAAATACACTGTATAACCTATTACAACTGTATATCATTGCAATAGTAAAGTCTAGCAGAATTCAAATTTAAAGTGAAATAGAGTGTCCCATTTAAAAAAATATACCTTTGATCTGGCACGGCGTTCTGGAATACGCTGTACAATTGCGACTAATCTTAAAATATGGGTCCTTGGGCTGGCTAGAATCATATAAATATAATTGAGGATTTACAAGATATCTTTATCGCACTAATATCACCCTGAATATCTTGCTCCTACTATACATATTTGACTTTTCATAATATCTGAAACAAAATTCAATTTTCAAGTTTTTCTTATTGATTCACTCAACCCTCTTCAATGTATAATCGACAGTTTGGTATTGAATAATTAAAATCATTCAATATATGTAAATTCTTATATGTATAATATTTAACGTCAGCTGTAAGTGCAATCAAGCGATTCCCTAATTTCTAATTACGTAACAAATATTTAAATTTAACGGCATAAATTATAATTGAATGTATAACAATTTGATTGAAAATTTCACACCTCTACTTTTTAATCAATAAGATGCCTTCATTTTGACTAGTTACCATGACAACTAAAAAATTTCCGGAAATTTTTTCGAGGCGCCACGATATTTAAGTGGAAACTTTTTGACAGTTGAAAAGGTAAACATATGATCTACAACCATTAAAATAATGTAGATATACCTGTGAATAATTTTTGGATTATTGTGATTATATGAAAATGAAAAACTGGTACTGGAATGATCTTTTAATGTAAAAATGACAACTATATAACTGTCTTATTTGAAAACATGAAAATACAAGTGAATGTTACAAAATTAAACAAAACAATACCTGCAGACAACGCTTTACTAAATTCAATACTCCCACTTTTTGTTACAAGTCAATGTCAACATTCACTTTGACAATACATTCAACATTTGACAAAAATGTTGATGTTTCAATTTTGATAATGCCTTTGTCATGATATCGGCTGCCTGGTCATCTGTTTGAACATATTGTAATTCAAAAAATTCATCTTTGAATTTCTCTCGGATAAAATGGTAACGTATATGCTTAGTTCTCTTATGAAACTCTGGATTCTTCACAAGTCGTATTGCGCTTTGATTATCCATAAATAAAACTGGTACATCCAATTTAACTTGTCGAAGATCACATAAGAGATTCTTCAACCAGACAAGTTCTTTTATAGCTTGTGACGCTGCCACATACTCGGATTCTGTTGTGGATAGTGCGACGGATTTTTGTCGTTCTGATCCCCAGCTAATTACACTTCCTCCAAGCATGAAAACATAACCTGATGTTGATCTTCGTGTTTGCGTGTCTCCAGCATAGTCGGCATCACTATACCCGCAAAAGTCTAAATTATTTCCGCTTACGAAACGTATTCCTTTGTTCATCGTACCTTTGATATATTTCATAATGTGTTTTACTGCATTCACATGTGCAGTAGCTGGTTTTTCCAAATATCGACTGACACTTCCAACTGCGAAACTAATATCTGGTCTGGTTGCAACGGCCAGATACATCAAGCTCCCGACTGCCTCTCGATAAGGAAAATCGATTTTTTTATCAGCTTCAAAATCTCCGAGGTTTTGTGAACCAGCTAATGGAGTTGTCACTGTCTTACAATATGTCATATCAAAACGATCAAGAACCTTTCTTGCATATCCTTGTTGATGAACATGAATCGATCCATCCAAAAGCTGATCAATTTCGAGTCCCAAAAAACATTTCAGCTCAAAAATTTTGATCTCAAATTCTCTATGTAAGTGTCTAATGACCGGCTTAATGGCTTCTTGTTCTTCTGCTACAATCAATCCATCGTCAACGTAAATTGCCAAAATTAACATTCCATCTTTTCCGTTGCTAACAAAAACGCATGGATCGGATCCACTCTCTTTGAAACCAAAACTGTTAAGGAAAGAAGTAAGCTTCTTATTCCAACAGCGCGAAGCCTGCTTCAAACCATATAAACTTTTGTATAGTTTACACACTCGGCCACTGTTGTCATTATATCCAATTGGCTGGCTCATATAAACATTTTCTTCTAAATCGCCATTTAGAAAAGCCGTTTTCACATCAAACTGTTTTAGTGTCATACGCTTTGCCGCAGCCAATGCTAGGATCGCTCTGATTGATGTAAACTTCACCACTGGACTAAATGATTCCTGGTAATCGATTCCGTACTCTTGTGTAAAGCCTCGTACTACCAATCGTGCCTTATACCGATTAACACTCCCATCCGGATTTTCTTTGACCTTGTAGACCCAGCGATTGTCAATCACTTTTTGATCAACTGGCGCATCGACCAAAATCCAAGTATGATTTTTCATAAGTGAATCGTACTCTTCATCCATTGCTCGCTCCCACTGCTTGTAATCAATCGACTGAATTGCCTCCTCATATGTTCTTGGCTCATCACTGACTGCCAACATTGCAGAATGTTCACCAGTTACCAGATGTGTTAATGTGTTACGATCACGTAGACGCCTATTGACAATATTTCTGCTATCAAGATCGCAGGTCATACCACGATTTTTCTGTTGATCTAGTGACGCACATTCATTTGTGTCCTTATCATCGTCATTTTCATTTTCTGCTCCTTTGTCAATACCATAATTGTCTTCGTTTTCGTTATTTTCATTCTTACTGACTACACTAGCATTTTCTTCAACACAAATATCGAGCGTTCCCATTGAATTTTCTAACAAAAAAACGACGTCTCGTGAGATCTCGATTTTACTAGTTTTCGAATTCCAAACTCGATATCCCTTTGAATTATTGTCATAACCAACAAACATACATTTTTCTGCCTTCGCGTCGAGCTTCTGACGTTTTTCTTTTGGAATGTGAATAAATACTTCCGAACCAAAAATCCGTAAATGGTCTAGCTTCGCCTCCTTGTTATGCCATAATTCATACGGTGATTTGTTGTCAACTGTGCTTGTTCCAGTTTGATTAAGCACATGAACTGCTGTATTTACTGCTTCCGCCCAGAATTTCCTATCAATCTTCTTTGCCTCAAGCATTGTCCTTGCTGATTCAACGATAGTTCGTATTTCCCTTTCTGCACAACCATTCTGCTCTGGTGTATATGGCACAGTTCGTTGATGATGAATTCCAGCTGCTTCAAAGAAAACTTTCAGCTTTTCATTGACAAACTCTGTGCCGTTGTCAGATCTGATATTGCGAACACTGTGACCATGCTTCTTCTGAATCAGTTTAACACATTTTTCGATAATACTCGCTACTTCTGATTTTTGTTTCATGAAATATACGAAACGAAAATGAGAATAATCATCTTTGAGCAACAAAAAATATCTGGATCCACCAATTGAATTCGTCTGAAACGGACCACACACGTCAGTATGAATGATTTCGCCACACATCTTTGACTTTTCTTCGCGACTCTTGAAACTGCTTCGATGATGCTTTCCATAGACACAAGCTTCACATGCAAATTCCTCATCAATGAAATCTATACCCCGACTTAGTAGAAACTTCTTCACATGTGTCGAATTCTGATGCCCTAGACGTTCGTGCCATGAACGAAGTGTAGCGTTTTTGATTGCTACACTCGCTGTAGTTTCAATCTTTGATGGTTGTATTGTTCTGAACAACATTTGGAACAAACTTTTTCTGCGAACTCCCACTGCAAACCTTTTGGATTATTGTGATTATATGAAAATGAAAAACTGGTACTGGAATGATCTTTTAATGTAAAAATGACAACTATATAACTGTCTTATTTGACAACATGAAAATACAAGTGAATGTTACAAACTTAAACAAAACAATACCTGCAGACAACGCTTTACTAAATTCAATAATAATGCAAAATTTTTATAAGAATTTTACAACTTTTCGTCACAAAATTCAACAAACTGTTTCCATACACTTGATTTTGATTTTTTCCAAATTATGGTGTGTTATTTTCTTACCGAATACCACGCAAGCTTAAATTATTCCTGGAAATAATTTAAGCTCTTGTGATATTATAAGTGAAAATTATTTTTATTTATGTGTATTATATATTTTTATTGTAGGAGTCATATGAAAAATCGACATAACATCAGTCAAACTACACAGACTACTTTGAATACCGAAGACGTTTCTCTAAGTAATCAAGAATATATTATAAAACCGAAGTCTTTATTAACCGAACTACCTTCGAAAGATAATGCACTTGTGGAACCTGCTTCACCTGTTTCAGGGTCTGACCTAATTTATCTTCCTGATGAAATCAACAAAATTCCTATGCGTTCCATATTCAGTTCAGATTTAAGGTAAATAAGAATTTATATAGTTTACTTAAGTAAAGTTATGTTAAAAAAGGATACAAAAAAGAGACTTTAACGTCATTCTATTTGCACGAAACCGGCTGAAGTTTGAAGTTATCAAATGTCATACATTGTCAAAAATGCAAATCATAGACGTAAGCACTATTTATACCTTGTTTTTAAACTAGGAGGAGCATTTTAGGAAACCTCAAACCACTAAAAGTAACTATATAGATTGAGAGTGTGTTCAGAGAGGGGCGCGTTCAGACTTTTTGAACTAATTGACAATTACGTGAAATATGTTTTGTACTGCTGGTAGTTCTCGTGGCCAATGAGGAATCAAGGCATGTCTAAATATCGAATCATCATTGGCCACAGGCCATGGCGAAAGTAGTAAGCAAATGTCACATTATTGGGAAAAAAAGTATGGTTATGGTTAGTAGTTTATATACATATATAGTAAAATTAATACCTATTTAGAGGTACCAGCCGTTTTAGTAACTTAACGTATGCGGCTTCTTGAACCATCTGAACCCGCATGAAAAAAATTAGGTTATGACCTTTGTCATGTCAAATGCTTGACATAATTCTTATTGCATTGGCGTAGTGACTTGAAATTTCATATTATCAGTGGCGGTTTGTAATAATACAAATTAATTTTATAAAATTCTAAAGATGTTGACATAATAAAAGAATATAAAAGAAGCGCACTAATTTTAAAAACATTGTTTTATTAACTAGATACATAGTTTTCTTAAAAAAATATGGCAATTCAGAGTTCGATTAAGTACAAATTCTAGATTTTAAAAAAATGACAACGTGATCTTCAAGGCAAAGTTTAATTAGTTTCTAAATCAGAATAACTTTCGGAAAGTGATAGTTCATCATCGGATTCATTGGATACAGAGATCACCATAGGTTCGATGTTTAGTAGGTCCAGTTTGTTTTCTACTTCCCATGCTTCAGAAATAATTTTCTCTGTATGATTTATGTAATTCTGCCAGTGTTGCTCCGGTACATTTTTTACAACGTCATTCCATACTTTTAAGACTTCAGTAGGTGACCTTGCAGTTTTCGTATTAGCTTGGTCATAATGCCTTTTAGTTTCTGACCATACCATTTCGATGGCATTAAAATGGCAATGATAGGGTGGTAGCCTGAGAACACAATGACCATGCTCGGCAGCGTATTTGTCTAAATGATAATTTTTTTCTGGCAAAACTTGCTTTTCAATTATATTCCAAACAGCATCCTTTAAAATGTGATCTGGAAAAGGAATATTCTTTTTTTTGAGCCATTCTAACATGCGTGTTTTACTCCAACTTTTTCTTGGGATTTCTTCATCCAGGCGACTGTGATACGTTGCGTTATCCATTATAATTAACGATGGTTCTTCCAAGTTTACAATTAGTTGCTGTTTAAACCAATTTTCAAAATTTTCGGTGTTCATGTTATCATGGTAATCGCCTGTTTTTTTATTGCATTTAAAAATAAGCGATGCATTTGCCACAAAACCTTTTTTATTACCGGCATGAACAATTACATATCGTGTCCCACTTCCAGTTATTTTTAAATCACTGTGTTTAGTACCATCTTGCCACATTCTTCTGTCCCCGCTTTTACTAATACCAATGTCTCATCCAGAAAAACAGGTGTAAAGAGCTTTTCGCTTTTAGCAGCATGGTATTTGTTCAAAAATAATATTCTTCTTAATCTGACTGCAGGCATTTCCAATAAATGTTTTCTTCCATCCTGTTTTTTGAAATGAAAACCCATTTTTTTAATTCCCAAATATAACGAACCTTTGGAAATCTTAGTTTCTGGAGACTCTTCGATAAATTGCCGTAAAATAGTTTCTACTGTGATTTTATCCTTTCGCGCATACATTTTATAAATTACTTCCCTCAAACAATGCAGGGTATTTTTTGTAATTCGGGTTTTGCTCCGGGAAACGCTTGCAGACATATTTCTTCTAAATTCGAAATCTGTAGCTCTGTTTGGTTTTTCAAGATTATATAATGTGCTTTCTGGAACTTTTAGTGCTTCGGACGCTTTTTGAATTGCCTTAAATCGAGATCCTAAATCGTTTTGGAAATAGTTTACTACATTAAGCATAAGTTTTTTGGATTCATCAGAATATCGCATTTTTATATCTTATTTTGCGTTATGACATTAACATGAAATCAAAATTTGACGTAACTTCAAAAACGTGACATCTAATAAATTAGTTACGACGTTCATTTTTGTTGATAATTTTTTGTTTCAACCGATTTATTAATAATGAATAAGGATGGTCTTATTCTAAATGGGTATAAAATTTACTATACATAGTAGTTTATGTAAAATTTGTTAATAATTTGGGGATAAAAGTAAACGAGAGGTTTTGATATCGAAAAATGCGATGATATTGTACTGTAATGATGTATGTAAAAATATTTAGAAAATTAAGATTTTACTTGGAAACTTATATTATTAACAAGAAAAAACAAGCATGGATTTTGTTTATCAAACTAAATAATAAAAATAGCACTTAACTTGGTTGGAATATAATACTTTGTTGAAAATAAAACAATAAACAACAAATGCAAAAAAGGGGTACAGTTGGGATTGAAGTAATAAATATTTTCACACAAAACTGACAAATGTCGTTGTCAGTTGTATCAAAAGAGCTGTGTTAAACAGCCTGCAATCTGACCAATCACTAGGCAGCAGAAATTCCAACTTAAATTCAAATCGCTCCTCTTAGTTTAAACACAAGGTAGGTATAGTAGTATTTGATACATGTGAACAAAAACAGTCCTTAATAAATACAATAAATACATATACAACAACGAATATAATAAAAAAGAAATATGCAGATTTAATAAAATTTCATCGTACATATATGATATAGAAATTATCATAAATAAATTAATCCCTCATCATAATTGTATCGCTCAAAAATATCGCACGCACATGATATAGAAATTTTTAAGATGAATTGATCCCTTAAAAAATGTCATCGCATGCACATGATATAGAATTAATTATGAATACATTGATTCCTTACAGAAACTTTATCGTATTCCCATGGAAGATAGAAATTTTTGCTAATATATGAATCCATTTTAAAAATTTCATCGCACGCCCATGATATAGAAATTCTTCCAATTGATTTGATCCCTTGAAAAAATTTCATCAGATGCACATGATTTAGAAATGTTGACAAATAAATTGATCCCTTTATAAAATTTCATCGTACGCACATGATATAGAAAATTTGACAAATAAATTAATCCCTTGGTAAAATTTCAACGTACGTACATGATATGGAAATTGTTTTTCGAGCGTAAAGTAAAATTACCGCTTTCGAAAGATCGCCGATTTCTCAAGCGGCAATCTGTTACTTTACGCTCTAAATCTTTTGAAAGCGGCAATTTTACTTTGCGCTCGAAAAACACATAATTTTTTCTACAGTCGCACTTTCAATAATTAAAACAGTTTTTTATATTATCTTAGGTTATAATAGAAGTGGATTATGATTTAAGATAGTACTCTGACGTTTTAGTTGTCATATTATTTATTAATGTTAAATGTCAAAGTGACATTATCATGTATGTATATTGTCGTTTTTAACATTGAATAAATAGACCAAAGTGTAGGTGGCTTCATTGCCTTTGCCATTGCCAAATTTGATGAAATAGGCGAGCGAAAAAGATTCATTTTTTGCTCTAGAGCGTAAAGTAACAATCCTCGGGGACGCACACGAATTCCCGTCAGGATAACCAGTCTACCTGTTCCATAATTAGGGTACGTTAAGCCGTCGCTCGAGTTCCCGTCAGGATGAAAACTGACATGTCTAAAAGGTGTTTATGGTAATTACGGTAAATTCTCTGAATCATCTGATATCTAGCTATGTATTTATTGCAAATTGTAATAAGTGAACAGTAAAAGTTTTAAGGGAGGTCCGTTTTCAGATGTATGAAATAAGAAATAGTTATAAATGTCTTATGTTTGTCACTCTTACACGCTATTATTTTACATGATATCATTATTGGAATAAAATACGGAATTTTAATTCTACAATTTTATTGCAAACTACTACTGGACTGAGTCATAAATACATACATGTAAAGAAGCTAACCTAACCTAACATATAACCTAACCAGAAAGGGTTTACCCTTTTCACTTAGTATTACTTCAAGCATTTTGTGTATCACTATAGCGTACGACAACAAACGTTCGGAAATATGTATATTAATAAACTGCCGCTTCGAAAATGACATCTTAATATAATAGAAAATATAATAGAAATATATATTCATAGCAATTAGTACTGACACACCCCCTATCCACACAATTGGTTATTCAACTTTTTCATTAGAATTCAGGAATACGAATATTATGATTTACTGGAATTTTCAGAACTATTTAGTTTACCTGGAAGCGGATTAAATAAACTGGACGGCAATTCGAGTGCGGGATTAAGATACCTGCAAAGTGTCGGACGGGAACTCATGTGTTTTTTTTATCATTAAGAAATCTGACGGGAATTCGTTTGCACCGATCCTCGGCATTTGTCGACTTTACGATTTCATTTGAATATATTAATTAGTCATTTTACGCGCGACTGTAGGAAATTTTTTTTTCAATCTATTGATTATAAATCTTAACTCTATTCTTATGAACGATTACATGTTTATTACCTATTTTTAGTGTTAGGTTTAGTGTTTCTTCACTTATGACCTCATATAATTCTATAAGACTACTAGCTTTTACCCGCGGCTTCGCTCGCATTGAAGCCCTTAATAACTATTAAAGGTCATTACATTCCAAAAGAACTGAATCAATGTAATAACTGTATTTTATTGCTTGTCTGGGATCACCAGTATTTAAAAATTACTACATACAATGAAGTTTCAAAAACTGAAAACATGTTTTTATTGAAATAATTTACTACAACAGACGTTAAAATATATTTCACTACAACAAAAATAAATAATTTTGAATTCTAATAATTTAAAAAGATAAAATGAAGAGTATTATTCTAGAATATTTTTGTATACTACGCTGTAAGTTTTTCCGTCCGGTGCGAAAATGTGTAAATTTCGAGCATTAGACACACGCGAACAGGCTACATATCGATGACCGTGAGAGAAGCATGGCTTTTCTAAGTGCACCCCTGCTACCTGTAATGTCTGCCCTTGTGCTACTTAATTTCCGTATAACTTTTATCATCTGTCAAATGTCACCTGTCATCTACCGTCACCTGGATATTTGCCTTCTTGTCTCCATTCAACCTCACTCACACAAAGTTTAATGGTTTTGAGGTTGAGTTTTCTTTTCTTAGTGGAGGGTATTAAGATGGTTTTTGTGGGGTTGATGTTAAGTCCCACTTGCCTACACCAGCTATTTGTATAGTTCAGTCCCTTTTGTATGATGTCACAAAGGGTGTTCTCGAATGTCCCTCTGGCCATTATGACAATATCGTCGGCATATCCTTGGCAGGATATTCCGAGGTCAGTCAAACCACACAGGAGTTCGTCAACCGTCAGGTTCCACATTAATGGGGATACTACTCCTCCCTGTGGACATCCCCTGGTTGTACAGATGGAGACAATGTCTTTACTCATCCTCGTATCTGCTACTCTAGTGGAGAGCAGTTCCGACATCCATTTGGATGGTCTACAGCTCTTCTATTTAATGCTCTTTTGACAGCATCATGTGGAGTATTGTCAAAAGCTCGTTCTATATCAAAAAATGCACATACTACGATTTCTTGGTTGTCTACAGCACCTCAGATATCCTCCGTCAGTTGTACCAGTGCAGAGTACAGTCTCCGTAGATCTGCCTGCCCGTAAATAGCTAATTACTACTTAGAAAAATGAAAATATCTCAAAAACTAATAACTTCAGATATGGGAAATGCTTGATAAAAATAAAAGTATGGTAATAGTACTTTTCGACAATGATATAAAATACAGGGTAATGCATTTAAAATTACTAAGAAAACAATTTACTTGAGTTTTGACTCACCATTTATTTGATTTAATAAATATTAGCAAAATAATTCGTGTTCATGAATTTTGATAATAAGTAATTAAAAAGGCTTGGCTCTAATAGATTATTACTCACCTACTCCAATTCAATTATACAGGACGTTGAACTTGTTATTATTTTGACGGAAAATTGAATATAACTTTTAAAATACCCCGTACAACAAATTACAACCTTATATTGTTGTAATGGGGAAGAGAAGCGGATTTCGGTTATAAAGTAAAATATATCATTTAAAAAAAACATAACTGATCAGGCACCGAGTTATATGGCGTGCCGTTCTGGTATTTAATAACATCGTTTTAAAAGAGGAAAAAAATATATATCTTTTCTTTCAAAAATATTAATTCCGTAATTATTCTGTTGAAGAATTAAAATTATGTTTTTCATAATAATAATACACGAATTTCCATTATGAAAAACATAATGGAAATTGCCGATTTAAAATTATGAAATACATAATAGAAATTCATGAATTAAAATTATGAAAAACATAATATAAATTAAATTTCCATTATGTATTGAGGTTGCCTATACTAATCTACTGCATGTACCTGAAATCGGATAGTAAATGTTTTACCGGCAACACCGTTTAAAAGTGATGTTCTATTATTAACGAGAACTTATTTTCCCGACTCGGCACCCCCCACTATTTAGAATTCTGTCAATTTCCTCAAAATAATAACCTTATTTTTTCTTGGTTGAAACCGATCATTGGTTAATTTATCGAGAAGGGCAAGGAAAATGATTGAAGAAGCCATACAACTTCAATTTACGCGGCCATTTTTTCAATAGTATACCTTCTTCAATTATTTTCCTTGCCCTTCTCGATAAATTACGAGAGCTTCTAAATAGTGGGGGATGCTGAGTCGGGAGAATAAGCTCTCGTCTATTATTATATTTGAATGATATTAAAACTAACCTATCCTTATTTGTTAATTTCTGTGGTTGTTTGTTTACCTTACTAAACTGTAAACCAAACTATTAAAAGAATCAAATTGAAGTGAGCATAAATTGTTTTATGTGTTACGGTATAAAAGTACAATAGGTATAAGTTCTAGAGAATTCGCAACTACACTGCTTAGAATTCGGCGTATTATTGGCGAGTCTTGTAGAGTTTTTCAGTCCAGCGATCATTCTATCATATTGCTTAACTAATGTTGGAGCCCTTTAAAAGCCAAGAAGACACTGGTTAGCGGTGTTGCCGGTTAAATAACCAGTTTCGCACTCTCGGATACATGCATTAGAACAGTATAGGCAACCTCAATACATAATGGTAATTGAATTTCTATTATGTTTTTCATAATATTAATTCATGAATTTCTATTATGTATTTCATAATTTTAAATCAGCAATTTCTATCATGTTTTTCATAATGGAAATTCGTTTATTATTATTATGAAAAGCATAATTGAAATTCAAGAATTAAAATTATTGAAAACATAATGGAAATTAAATAATTAAAATTATGAAAAACCTAATACAAATTTGTTTTGTATTATATAATCAATAATTTTAATTCTTGAATTTGTATTATGCTTTTCATAATTTTAATTATTTAATTTCCATTATGTTTTCAATAATTTTAATTCTTGAATTTCAATTATGAAAAACATAATAGAAATTGCTGATTTAAAATTATGAAATACATAATAGAAATTGCTGATTTAAAATTATGAAATACATAATAGAAATTCAAGAATTAAAATTATGAAAAAAATAATAGAAATTCAATTGCCATTATGTATTGAGGGTTACCTACAATTTTGCATTGAAATACAATAGTCAAAATCTCCATACATAATGGGAATTCGGTTTCGAATTTTTATTATGTTTTTCATAATTTTAATTCTTGATTTTCTATTATGTATTTCATAATTTTAAATCGGCAATTTCTATTATGTTTTTCATAATGGAGAAATGTGTATTAAAATTATGAAAAACATAATTTTAATTCTGCAACAGAATAATTACGGAATAAAAATTTTTGAAAGGAAATATATTCTTGGTTTTGTTTTTTAAACGATGTTATTAAATACCAAAACGGCACGCCATAGAGTTACACCCTTTAATATTGTATCTAATATTGAAATATGGAGCTATCTACAATTTTTTTACATAACTTTTATGATAACATACCAACTGAGCTTTATCACACTGATCAATCACCCTGTAGATACATTTTAATGATTCGATTAATATTTCAACATAATATATTTAGTACAAATTGTGCTCATTTCAGATGTGGAGTATGTTCTTACACAACAAAAGTTAGAACAAATATGGCGAGGCATTTACAATTTCATTCGGAAGAAAAATCAGTTCCTGATACAGCTCCTGTTAACCCGGTCCCATGTTTGGAAAAAAATGAGAAAATGTTTGATAAAATGATTAATTTAGCTTCTAGTTCACATTCTTCTGGTAGTAGAATGGGGAGTACTAACAAATCGGAAGTTAAAGGTAAATTAAATACTTACATTTTTCTACGAGCGTGCGGAAGTGTACTTTTCCGCATCCTTTTTAGTTCAGAAAATCCGCTTCGCGTCTGCGGAAAACTGCGGTTGCGTGCGGAAAAGTATCACCTTCTGCACTATTTATAACTAACAACTTGTTAGGATCAGTTAACAGTTCAGATCTGGGGTCCGGTGAACTATACGGAGACACGAGTTTTTGACTGATTTTACGAAAAATCGATAGTACTCACCTATTTTGAAGATTATCCGTCGAAAAATTTGCGGGTTATAAAGAATTTACAGAGAAAAATCCAAAAAAATATCTTTTTTTGTCACTTGAACCATCACTTTTTGACTAGATATTTTATACAAAAAACAGTCTAAATGTATGGAATTGTACAGGAAAGTGATCAACAATATGTATTCTTGTTGATTATGAAAAAAATTCAGTTAGTTTCCTCATAATATTATTTAAATTACCACTTTTATAAATATATATGTGAGGAGGAGGAGGCTGCAAATTTGGATGAAAACAATTAATTTAAATGACAAATGACAGACAAGCTCTTGCGTAAGCAGTAGTATGTAACGCCCGTAAAAAATCGGCGATAACCACAAATATATACCAAATTTGTAGTAAGTACAATCTTTCTCTTAACTGTTTTTTAGTTTGCTCTTTATCTCGAAAATAAAATGTTGGTCACACTGCTTGAGTGCAAAGCCAACTATTTTTGAATTGTTTTGTAGGTTATACAAACGTTTATAATTTACTTATTTCAATATGAACCCAAATAAAAGAGAAATCGCCGTAGCATTTAATGAAGTGGCAGATATTTTCGATTGTGCGCCACTTGGAATGGCCAAATTATCAAGGGAAAAAACATTATTTGGGCCACTAAATTATAGGGATAGACTTTATATAGCCGCATATGGATATGCAAATGGAATAGATCCGGATTTACTAAGAACAGCTCTTCATATGAATGAAAATAGGGGTCCGGTAAGATTTGCGACCCTCGGAATTTTGCCACCATTTTTTTCTTATTAGAAAGCCCTATTTCTATAGAACATTTTAAAAGAAAAAAATTCTTGGATCATGTACTTTTGAAAGAGAAAATCGCGATAGAAGGTACTAAAAATCCGATTTTTTAAATTTTGACAATTTTTGACAATTATGTCTAGATATCAGATGGTGGATTGAACAATGTTGCCAGTTCTCATTTCCGTAACTCGTTACGGATTGGAAATGCTTTACACAAGGTTTTTTACTAAAAAATTTGTGGAAGATTCAGAATTTATAGAGAAAAATCCAAAAAACAATATTTTTTCACCATAACCACTATTTGGACAAATATTTTATTTGAAAAATAGTTAAATACTTGACTTCAACATGAATTTTTTCATAATTCATGTGAAATACAAATTATATGTAATTTATTCGAGAAGGGGCAGCTAATAAATATGTATGTACCTATATAGATTAGACTTTTGATTATGGCTAATGTAATCTTAACGATAGTAGAAAGTATGACGTGTTGAGACCTAACCTAACCAAACCTAACCAAACATAACCTAACCCAACCAAACCTAAACCAGACCTAAACCAAACCTAAACCAAACCAAACCTAACCAAACCAAACCTAACCAAACCTAACCTAACCAAACCTAACCTAACCTAACCAAACCTAACCTAACCAAAGCTAAACTAACCTAAACTAACCTAACCAAACCTAAACTAACCTAACCAAACCTAACCTATATTTCTCCTTCTTGAAAAATATCCTATACTTTGTAAGGATATTTTTCTTCTATATTTCTCCTTCTTGAAAAATATCCTATACTTTGTAACGCGCACATCAACTTATTCAAGAAGGGGAAGGGTGAATCCAATGATTATATTCCCTTCCCCTTCTTCAATAACTTATAATGTGCGTTACAAAGTATGGGATATTTTTCAAGAAGGAAAGGGTGAATGCAATGATTAAATTCATTTCCCCTTCTTAAAATACGTAATGTAAGGATATCATCATATATAAATGTTTTTTTCGGTTTGGGTTAAATTAATTCAATAAAAAAATATAGTTTAATGAAATTTTTGATTTCGCATCTTAATAATACTGTAGAAAAATACCACGATTCTCAAGTAGCAGATCACAGCTGGCAACCATGCTACAAAGTATTGTATTATTCTGTTTTATGTTTTGTAGGTTGCATATATCTGTATAGTATAGGCTACTGATATAAATTTTCAAGTATTGGTTTCATGGTATATAAAGTATAAAATAAAGAGAAACAAACGTGATATTTATTTAAAAATTGAATGATAGGCACAAACAATTTTATTTTTTATAATGGCCTAAAAATTTAAAATTATTTTCTCATTTACATTAAAAAATGAAAAACAAATTTTAAAGAACGAATATTTAGATTTATGGTTTTGGTTACGTTTTACGTTTTACGGAAAGATATCTGTCAATTCTGTCATTAAAATTAATTACATACAAATTTGTTGCCTTACAAATATATATTTATAAAAGTGTTAATTTAAATGATGTTATGAGGAAACTAACAGAATTTTTTCATAATTAGCGAGAATACATATTGTTGATCACTTTCCTTTTTTTTTAGACTGTTTTTTGTATAAAATATCTAGTCAAAAAGTGATGGTTCAAGTGACAAAAAAAATCTTTTTTTGGATTTTTCTCTGTAAATTCTGTATAACCCGCAAATTTTTCGACGGATAATTTTCAAAATAGGAGAGTACTATTGTTTTTTCACAAAATTAGTGAAGATTTCGTGTCTCCGTATAGTTCACCGGACCCCAGATCTATTGTATAGCAACAACTTTTATTATGTACATTTTCTAGATACTACTGTCAATATTCCGGAATTCATCCCATCCCATACTCGTTATACATGTTGTGCTCAAGACTGTAGTTACATTTGCCCAGAAGAAGCAAACCTTCGTCATCATCTTATTGCATTACACAGTGAAGATACTTCGTTTGTATGTGTCCATTGCAAAGTAAAGTTGACTTCAATTGATGCGGACGGCTTGATTAAACATCTCAAGTTACACGGACTTCAACTTTATAAATGCCATTATTGTGATTTTGCAAACAATCTGAAACATAGAGTTGAAAAACATTGTAACGATATTCACAATGATGTACAATTGAAAATTATAACTGTAAGGTGCATGGAATCGGAACCTAAATATTCAGACGATGATGATGATCTAAAGAGTTCAACGCTCACTCCGGTATCAAATCAAAACAAATTCAACAAACCTTGGAGATGCTGTATGTGTAAAACTAGATCAGCAACGCAAGAAGGCATTAATAATCATGTCTTAGAAAAACATGATATTGATTCACAGTACAAATGCGCTTTATGCGTTTATAAGACCAATGATAAAAGTACATTTACTGAACATTTTATACAAGAACATTCTAATCAAGATATCAACATTGTACATGTTTATCGGAAGATTGAAGACGAACCCAAAGAAGATAAAGAATCTGATTCATTCGATACTACTCCATTATGGCAAAGAGACAGGCCAAGAGTTCGACATATCAGGTAAGCTTGAATTTCGATCTATATCTAAAATTTGTTGCTGTACTAATTATGTTGAATTGAAAGTAGATTAAGGGGGAAAATACCAAGAAATCTAATTTTTTAAAGTTCACAAAGAATCACTCAAAATATACTAAATTCAGACACTCGGACACAGATATCAAACCAGAAGCTGAAACACTAATTTAAATAAAAAAAAAAAAGAAATAGGCAGTCATGGGTACTGCCGACAAATGTGAAAACAGAACATTTTTTAACACGCTCATAGTAAATGGAAATGTTTACAATTGAATTATCCCCCTTTCAAAAAGTTCATCATGCGCCATTGTTATAGACATTTGAAGCAGCATTTCTTACAGAATTCTTATATCGTCATGTCAATAAACTACATTAAAGATTCGTTCTCATATAAGATAAAGTCGTGACATTTTACCTAATGGAAATCGAAAAAGCTCTATCATACTCGAAATAGGTACATCTCAGATGGTTCCTCGAAACATAGTTTTGAGCTTAAGCATTGCATGCGCCTATCGTGCGGAGGTAAACTTTGATGCCATCGTGTATTACATGCGAATTTCTGTTTTCCGACTTTATCTTGATGATTGGGAGGGAACGTGCCCTTGTGCCTTTCAGTACCAGTCGCCTATGCAACCTTCAGATTACGAAAAAGTTTATTAGGTCATACGATTTACACAAGTACGACAAGGATAATATGAACAACTCTACTTGAAAGAGAGAGACAAGAATTGTTCTGTTAAACTCACAATTAGATCAGTCCCCTCTAACAAAACAGGTGGGCGTGTGTTTATTGCCCGTCTTATTTTTTTCCGTTGTGTTTTGGTGGAGGAGACTGATCTAATTGTGAGTTTCACCAAATATTTTGTAATCTTTCATTTCACACTTAGAACAATTCTTGTCTCTCTCTTTCAAGTAGCGTTGTTCATATTATCCTCGTCGTACTTGTGTAAATTGTATGACCTATTAAACTTTTTCGCAATTTGTATATCGAAAATACGAGTTTTAATGTCTGCAGCCAGTCGGAACAAGATGTATTGTAACAAATTGAAGGCATTTTTCAATCGACTAAAAAAGGAGGTTCACAATTCGAAGTGTATATATTGTAATGTTGTCAATTTTTGAAAGGAAGTAAGATAAATAAAGGTGTCAAGAAAGGAGAAAAATATTTTTTTGAAAACGAGAATTTGGAGTTCAAAAATCTTTTAAAAGAAAAAGTATCTACGCATAAAATTTAAATATTAAATTGATAAATAAGCGTGTTAATAATATAAGTAGTGAGAAAACACAGAAATAATAAACCTACCTCCATGAATGATAGTGCAACTGTGAATCAAGAAGTACAAAGATATTCTACCAAGAATACATACTGATAGTTTCAGTATTCTCCAGGAACTACAAACATCCCAATTATTTAGTTCAAGATCCAGTGTAATAACACTAGTTCAAGATCTTGAACCGAACTCTTAAAAAATCCCTGAACCGAACTGTTTTAATACCATATTCAGGTATCGTTTTCTTATTTAAATCAATTTTGCTTCACTGTTTGCTAGTTAAGTATTTGTTTAGTTTCAATAAGTAAAATATTATATGTATATGTTGTAATACATTGTAAAAACTTAACCATAACAATATATTTTTTATGTAAGTATACTGTGGTGACATTCACTCTAAGACCTAAAAAGATCTATTATGCCCCCTTTCTTCCATTAAGTTTCTGAGGATAGTCTCAAAGACTAGTAGTACCTTCAGGCCTATTTCCTGAAGGAGTTTAAGGAAATCCGTAGGCTTCAATTTAGTCAAATGTCCCTCTTCTATATAGTTTTGTGTCCTAGATATCTGTATTTTTTTGCACTCCAAGTATGTGTTTCTTCTTCCATTCTACAGAAATTACATTATTTTTGCTCCACTAGTTTGAGCTTTTTAAGGTGCTCATTCAAGCGACAGTATCCTGTCCTGTCAGGACACCTGTCAAATCTCTTAGTGCAGTCTTATTTATGGCTTAGGCATTCATTTATTCCCACCTGGTTGTAATTTCGCAGGAATATCTTTGATTTTGTTAGACCTACTAGATATTTTCAATGGTCTTTTCTTTTCGGCGCTTCATATTTCATCGAATATTACATTGGAGCTGATACTGGCTCCCAAAGGGGTGTTGTACATTTTCTCTTTGCTATTTCATTTCCTTATATTTCAGTGTGTCTTGGCTTCTACAGTGAGATGACGATGTTCTCGCCTAGTTCATTGTGTTTTCCTAGGCATTCCTTTTGAATTATTGTGATTATATGAAAATGAAAAACTAGTACTGGAATGATCTTTTAATGTAAAAATGACAACTATATAACTGTCTTATTTGAAAACATGAAAATACAAGTGAATGTTACAAACTTAAACAAAACAATACCTGCAGACAACGCTTTACTAAATTCAATACTCCCACTTTTTGTTACAAGTCAATGTCAACATTCACTTTGACAATACATTCAACATTTGACAAAAATGTTGATGTTTCAATTTTGATAATGCCTTTGTCATGATATCGGCTGCCTGGTCATCTGTTTGAACATATTGTAATTCAAAAAATTCATCTTTGAATTTCTCTCGGATAAAATGGTAACGTACGTCAATATGCTTAGTTCTCTTATGAAACTCTGGATTCTTCACAAGTCGTATTGCGCTTTGATTATCCATAAATAAAACTGGTACATCCAATTTAACTTGTCGAAGATCACATAAGAGATTCTTCAACCAGACAAGTTCTTTTATAGCTTGTGACGCTGCCACATACTCGGATTCTGTTGTGGATAGTGCGACGGATTTTTGTCGTTCTGATCCCCAGCTAATTACACTTCCTCCAAGCATGAAAACATAACCTGATGTTGATCTTCGTGTTTGCGTGTCTCCAGCATAGTCGGCATCTTTATACCCGCAAAAGTCTAAATTGTTTCCGCTTACGAAACGTATTCCTTTGTTCATCGTACCTTTGATATATTTCATAATGTGTTTTACTGCATTCACATGTGCAGTAGCTGGTTTTTCCAAATATCGACTGACACTTCCAACTGCGAAACTAATATCTGGTCTGGTTGCAACGGCCAGATACATCAAGCTCCCGACTGCCTCTCGATAAGGAAAATCGATTTTTTTATCAGCTTCAAAATCTCCGAGGTTTTGTGAACCAGCTAATGGAGTTGTCACTGTCTTACAATATGTCATATCAAAACGATCAAGAACCTTTCTTGCATATCCTTGTTGATGAACATGAATCGATCCATCCAAAAGCTGATCAATTTCGAGTCCCAAAAAACATTTCAGCTCAAAAATTTTGATCTCAAATTCTCTCTGTAAGTGTCTAATGACCGGCTTAATGGCTTCTTGTTTTTCTGCTGCAATCAATCCATCGTCAACGTAAATTGCCAAAAATTAACATTCCATCTTTTCCGTTGCTAACAAAAACGCATGGATCGGATCCACTCTCTTTGAAACCAAAACTGTTAAGGAAAAAAGTAAGCTTCTTATTCCAACAGCGCGAAGCCTGCTTCAAACCATATAAACTTTTGTATAGTTTACACACTCGGCCACTGTTGTCATTATATCCAATTGGCTGGCTCATATAAACATTTTCTTCTAAATCGCCATTTAGAAAAGCCGTTTTCACATCAAACTGTTTTAGTGTCATACGCTTTGCCGCAGCCAATGCTAGGATCGCTCTGATTGATGTAAACTTCACCACTGGACTAAATGATTCCTGGTAATCGATTCCGTACTCTTGTGTAAAGCCTCGTACTACCAATCGTGCCTTATACCGATTAACACTCCCATCCGGATTTTCTTTGACCTTGTAGACCCAGCGATTGTCAATCACTTTTTGATCAACTGGCGCATCGACCAAAATCCAAGTATGATTTTTCATAAGTGAATCGTACTCTTCATCCATTGCTCGCTCCCACTGCTTGTAATCAATCGACTGAATTGCCTGCTCATACGTTCTTGGCTCATCACTGACTGCCAACATTGCAGAATGTTCACCAGTTACCAGATGTGTTAATGTGTTACGATCACGTAGACGCCTATTGACAATATTTCTGCTATCAAGATCGCAGGTCATACCACGATTTTTCTGTTGATCTAGTGACGCACATTCATTTGTGTCCTTATCTTCGTCATTTTCATTTTCTGCACCTTTGTCAATACCATAATTGTCTTCGTTTTCGTTATTTTCATTCTTACTGACTACACTAGCATTTTCTTCAACACAAATATCGAGCGTTCCCATTGAATTTTCTAACAAAAAAACGACGTCTCGTGAGATCTCGATTTTACTAGTTTTCGAATTCCAAACTCGATATCCCTTTGAATTATTGTCATAACCAACAAACATACATTTTTCTGCCTTCGCGTCGAGCTTCTGACGTTTTTCTTTTGGAATGTGAATAAATACTTCCGAACCAAAAATCCGTAAATGGTCTAGCTTCGCCTCCTTGTTATGCCATAATTCATACGGTGATTTGTTGTCAACTGTGCTTGTTCCAGTTTGATTTAGCACATGAACTGCTGTATTTACTGCTTCCGCCCAGAATTTCCTATCAATCTTCTTTGCCTCAAGCATTGTCCTTGCTGATTCAACGATAGTTCGTATTTCCCTTTCTGCACAACCATTCTGCTCTGGTGTATATGGCACAGTTCGTTGATGATGAATTCCAGCTGCTTCAAAGAAAACTTTCAGCTTTTCATTGACAAACTCTGTGTCGTTGTCAGATCTGATATTGCGAACACTGTGACCATGCTTCTTCTGAATCAGTTTAACACATTTTTCGATAATACTCGCTACTTCTAATTTTTGTTTCATGAAATATACGAAACGAAAATGAGAATAATCATCTTTGAGCAACAAAAAATATCTGGATCCA
Source organism: Lochmaea crataegi (assembly GCA_947563755.1). Classification (NCBI taxonomy): domain Eukaryota; kingdom Metazoa; phylum Arthropoda; class Insecta; order Coleoptera; family Chrysomelidae; genus Lochmaea; species Lochmaea crataegi. The sequence continues at coordinate 10,597,023 of OX387424.1, read as the reverse complement.
CCAATTGAATTCGTCTGAAACGGACCACACACGTCAGTATGAATGATTTCGCCACACATCTTTGACTTTTCTTCGCGACTCTTGAAACTGCTTCGATGATGCTTTCCATAGACACAAGCTTCACATGCAAATTCCTCATCAATGAAATCTATACCCCGACTTAGTAGAAACTTCTTCACATGTGTCGAATTCTGATGTCCTAGACGTTCGTGCCATGAACGAAGTGTAGCGTTTCTGATTGCTACACTCGTTGTAGTTTCAATCTTTGATGGTTGTAATGTTCTGAACAACATTTGAAACAAACCTTTTCTGCGAATTCCCACTGCAACAATGTTTCCATCTTTCAGCAATTTGCAACCTTCGTTGTTCATGTTCAATTGATGCCCGCGATCTAACACCTTTCCCAATGAAAACAAATTTTTCTTAAGTTCCGGCACGAACAAGACTCCCATGACTCGTTTGCGAATCCATTCATCTCCATTAAAAGCAAAAATGTTGATATCGCCTTTGCCCAGAGCCATTATCTTGTCACCATTACCAACTGTAATTGGTTCAGCTATTTCCGTATAGTTTTCGAACCATTCTCGGCGATGACTCATGTGATCAGTTGCACCTGAGTCCAAAATCCAAGTATCTTGGTCTCTATTTGTTGTTTTGTAACAAATCAAAGCATCATTTGAATTTTCTTCTTTTCTCCCGTTGAAGTTAGTCTTCTTTTCCGAGCATTCCCTTTTCCAGTGGCCCTTTTTTCCACATTTGAAGCATTTGCCTTTCGGTTTGTCATTTTTATCTGTCGCTTTGTTATTATTCCATGAATTTCCTTTCTTATAATTATTAATTTGTTTCTTCGAGAAGATTCTCTTAGCCATTAGCGCCTCTACTTCTTGAACTTGACCCTGCGACTTCAAACGAAGCTCTTCTGCCATCAAACGAGCCCGCAAATTTGCCAAAGTTTGACTATCTGCGTTTGCAGATTCCCATGCACTATGGAAATGATTAAACTCGGACGGTAGTGACATTAAAATCTTCGAAATTACCATGGACTCAGAAATAATTTCTTTTTGATCACGTAATTGCTGCACTATTTCCATTAATTTTGATAAAAATGTCGCAATGTCATCTTCCTGTTGTTTTGTGTAGCCATAATATTTTTGTTGTAAAAATAAAATATTTGCCTTTGATGTTTGCTCATACGTACTTTTGAGCGTCTCCCACATCTCTTGAGCTGTTTCACAATTCATAATCTGCAGTAATGCCTGTTTCATACAAGTCGTGGAAATTGCTCGTCTGGCCATAGCATCCGCCTTCTTCCAAGTCGCAATTTCCTTCGCATAATTTGTACATTCAGCTATCGGTTTGACGTTTGTTCCATCGACGTAGTCAAAAAGATCGTTAGCTTCTAAAATCTGACGCATTTGAAACTTCCATGTTAGCCAGTTGCTGCCGCTTTCCAGCTTTTCAATATTAACGCGATCGCCTTCCATTTATTTTGTCTTTTAATAATTATCGGCTTCAAAACTTCAAAAATAAATTGCTTTCCAATTTTCTTTTTTTTGAGTTCACAAATAAATCTTGCACAAAATAAATAACGATATTTACTGCAGTTAATCTTCCTTTACAATTTCACGTAATCTGGGCCCATAACCTTTTGAATTATTGTGATTATATGAAAATGAAAAACTAGTACTGGAATGATCTTTTAATGTAAAAATGACAACTATATAACTGTCTTATTTGACAACATGAAAATACAAGTGAATGTTACAAACTTAAACAAAACAATACCTGCAGACAACGCTTTACTAAATTCAATAATTCCCAAGCTTTTGGAGTGTATGGTTCCTGGCCTGTACACCTTTCTATTGCTTTTGACCCATCTGTATACCATTGAATGGCATTCTTTCCAAGTCTAGTAATCCCATCCCTTCTTGTTACGGAATTCCGTATCGAATTCTAATATCGCATATACAGGCTAGTCTTTGAATACTGGGGAGGTTGTCTCCCGTCGTCAATAGGCTGGTCCTACGACTCCACGCAATGGTTCCATAAGTGATGATTGGTTGGTCTCACTATGGTTGTGTACATACAGCTCAGGATCCTTGGGTTACAACTTCAATGTTTCCCTACCAGGTTCCTGCACATCATTAAAGCCATTTTCTTCTGACAATGCACGCCAGGTCAATATGGATGATAACATTGAGGTAATTAAATTCGTTGAGGAAGAGATGGTACTGGTACACTTTGACCGCAAGACACGGACGAGGAAATAATCTGCCGATACTGGAACTACTCTGACCACAGCCTAAGTGAGAAATTGTTTGGTTTCGATTGGCTTAACTGGCATTAAATGAAGGATATAATGAAGATGTGTTTTCATTCATTTCCTGGAAATGATTGTGTATAAATGTGTATAAAATTTATGCTGATCGAATTTCATTCATCACTAATATTTTGTTGCAGAGGTATTCTTTTCGATGAGTCTTCTCCTGTTACTTCAAAAAATTCCAAAAAACCACTTAAACAACCTCCGTCAATTCCTACTTCTGCTATGAAATGTCCAACTAACTTGGATTTGTCAATAAACGCGGTGGCAACTGGAAATGACGATGTTTTGGGGAATGACAATGTTATGGAAAATGATGAAAAATATTTGACCCATCAAGAAAATAAAGGTTCAAATATTTCCGATATCATTATTATAGACGACGATGTAGAAATTCTTGACAAAGAACCTGTTACAGAAACTTCATCCAAAATGAAGTTATTGGATGTGATGGATAAGACAGATATTCAAATGGAACAAAACGTTAATGACAGAGGTGAAAATGACTATTCAGAAATAAATTTGATAAAGTTATTTGGTGACTTTGGTCAGCCTTTACATAAACAATTGAAGTGTCCTGTCTGTAACAAATTTAAATCTAAAAGGATTTCAGATTTCATATTCCATTTGTTTAAAGAAAAGAAAGTATATAGGTATGTATTTCTACCAAACGACTACTCACAATAATAGAATTGAAATGTTAACTACTACTTTTTATATTTTAGATTTAAATGTGGAATTTGTGGAGACGAAAGCATTACATATAGATACATGGCCAAACATGTTAAAGAACATAAAAATGAATTGGATCTTAACAATATCATTACAATGCCCAGAAATCCCAAATTGGAAGTTTGGTTACAGATGTTAATAAGAATACAATGTGTGAAAATTATTGCTTCTCTTTCAGCTCCCGAAGATACGGCTAGTGGTGACAAACACACGGTACTGTGCCGATATTGCAATAAATGGTGAGTAAATGCTTATAACTAATTACTTTTTTCATTTGTACAGGGTTATTCATTATACAGGATGTTTCACGACGAGCTTACACTATCTATATATTGGAAACTACCTGCACGATTTTTTTGAAAATTGGTATATACGCGTCACAAGTTATTGCAAATTCATAGAAAATATTTTGTCAGACATACAATTTTGTTATTTTAAATAGAACACCCTGTATATTATTACGTTGACTTTCAATGCCACTTTGTGTAAAATACCATGTATAGTAAAATTAATACCTATTTAGAGGTACCAGCCGTTTTAGTAACTTAACGTATGCGGCTTCTTGAACCATCTGAACCCGCATGAAAAAAATTAGGTTATGACCTTTGTCATGTCAAATGCTTGACATATTTCTTATTGCATTGGCGTAGTGACTTGAAATTTCATATTATCAGTGGCGGTTTGTAATAATACAAATTAATTTTATGAAATTCATAAAATTCTAAAGATGTTGACATAATAAAAGAATATAAAAGAAGCGCACTAATTTTAAAAACATTGTTTTATTAACTAGATACATAGTTTTCTTAAAAAAATATGGCAATTCAGAGTTCGATTAAGTACAAATTCTAGATTTTAAAAAAATGACAACGTGATCTTCAAGGCAAAGTTTAATTAGTTTCTAAATCAGAATAATTTTCGGAAAGTGATAGTTCATCATCGGATTCATTGGATACAGAGATCACCATAGGTTCGATGTTTAGTAGGTCCAGTTTGTTTTCTACTTCCCATGCTTCAGAAATAATTTTCTCTGTATGATTTATGTAATTCTGCCAGTGTTGCTCCGGTACATTTTTTACAACGTCATTCCATACTTTTAAGACTTCAGTAGGTGACCTTGCAGTTTTCGTAATAGCTTGGTCATAATGCCTTTTAGTTTCTGACCATACCATTTCGATGGCATTAAAATGGCAATGATAGGGTGGTAGCCTGAGAACACAATGACCATGCTCGGCAGCGTATTTGTCTAAATGATAATTTTTTTCTGGCAAAACTTGCTTTTCAATTATATTCCAAACAGCATTCTTTAAAATGTGATCTGGAAAAGGAATATTCTTTTTTTTGAGCCATTCTAACATGCGTGTTTTACTCCAACTTTTTCTTGGGATTTCTTCATCCAGGCGACTGTGATACGTTGCGTTATCCATTATAATTAACGATGGTTCTTCCAAGTTTACAATTAGTTGCTGTTTAAACCAATTTTCAAAATTTTCGGTGTTCATGTTATCATGGTAATCGCCTGTTTTTTTATTGCATTTAAAAATAAGCGATGCATTTGCCACAAAACCGTTTTTATTACCGGCATGAACAATTACATATCGTGTCCCACTTCCAGTTATTTTTAAATCACTGTGTTTAGTACCATCTTGCCACATTCTTCTGTCCCCGCTTTTACTAAAAACCCATGTCTCATCCAGAAAAACAGGTGTAAAGAGCTTTTCGCTTTTAGCAGCATGGTATTTGTTCAAAAATAATATTCTTTTTAATCTGACTGCAGGCATTTCCAATAAATGTTTTCTCCCATCCTGTTTTTTGAAATGAAAACCCATTTTTTAATTCCCAAATATAACGAACCTTTGGAAATCCTAGTTTCTGGAGACTCTTCGATAAACTGCCGTAAAATAGTTTTTACTGTGATTTTATCCTTTCGCGCATACATTTTATAAATTACTTCCCTCAAACAATGCAGGGTATTTTTTGTAGTTCGGGTTTTGCTCCGGGAAACGCTTGCAGACATATTTCTTCTAAATTCGAAATCTGTAGCTCTGTTTGGTTTTTCAAGATTATATAATGTGCTTTCTGGAACTTTTAGTGCTTCGGACGCTTTTTGAATTGCCTTAAATCGAGATCCTAAATCGTTTTGAAAATAGTTTACTACATTAAGCATAAGTTTTTTGGATTCATCAGAATATCGCATTTTTATATCTTATTTTGCGTTATGACATTAATATGAAATCAAAATTTGACGTAACTTCAAAAACGTGACATCTAATAAATTAGTTACGACGTTCAGTTTTGTTGGTAATTTTTTGTTTCAACCGATTTATTAATAATAAATAAGGATGGTCTTATTCTAAATGGGTATAAAATTTACTATACCTAAATGTTAACTTTTCGAGTTATTATTTATTTTAATGAAAAATTGACAGATGCCGGCTTTTTTATTAAAAATTCTGGGTATAGTTTGACAAACCTATCTGAAGCTACGCGGTGTCGATAAGGGGTGAGGAAACAAGGCCGACAATCAATATCAGTCAATAGTTGAAGAGAGAAGGAAGAAAATACGCACGCGCTTGCCAATAGCAAATCAGGTGGTTACAACGGGCCGATCTTCACCAATTGTTATCGTTCGGAGAGCGCAGCAATATGGTTTTCGCAAAAAACTCAACATCTTTGGAAAAATGTTAACCTTTTAACATTCAGTATTTGAAAAAAAAAGTTAATTGACAAAATCCAATGAAACAAGCAAATGAAAGCACTAACCTATAATCATTATTAATATATTGTTGATAATCAAAAGTCTATTTTCAAATAATTACTACTACATACTCAGCACTTTAGCTTTTTTATAGTTAAACGTGGCCGCATTCCTTTCTTAGCTTTAGATAAGTTTGCCAAACTATAGGGAGGTAAAGGTAATTGGTGACATGTAAAAAACTGCTTTATTGTATACAGGGTTTGCAAAAAGTAATGAAAAGTCTTCTTGTCATATATCAAAATTTTCCCCCTTTGAAAATTTTTATCATTTTTCCCTTATTTTTGCTTATTATAAGTAGGCCATGTTATTTTTTGTTTTATTTTAGTAGGCAGTGTATATAGCTGCCAGAATTAAATATTGGTTGTCATTTTTAGTGGTAATTGGCAATAAAGTGACATAAATGGCTCGTTTGGAATTAAACAATGAAGATTACGTAAATTTACTTTTAACTCCTGGTTCATTCATGTGAAAAACTATTAGTAGAACCTGTGCTTTATTTGTTTCAAGATATCCAGATAGACCACGACCCATTCGTGATACTGTGAAGAGAATACTTAAAAATTTAGCTCAATTTGGTTGTTTTCAACCAAAAATTGAGAAAGTGAATTGTTAAATGCATGGTAATTCAAAAACGCTTAATTTTGGTCATGGATTTGTATAAAAGAGGAAAAAAATGATAGTTCAATTTAAATAATTTAAATATTTGACATTTGTTGAAGTTGAACTTTTCATCACTTTTTCGCGAACTCAAATCAGATGGTCATCTGATATATAAAACTGCTAATAAGTATTTGAAATTTTTAAGTTTCTAGAAAAATATACATTTTAGGAATATGGTATTTTACGTATAGTGGCATTAAAATTCAACGTAGAATCCGAAAAGTTGATAATATACTAAGTTGCATGTATGTCAAAATATTTTCTATGAATTTGACAAAACTTGTGACTCATATGAAACTGTCTTTTTCAGTTCGATGGTGACTGTAGCATTATGACTACTCTAACTCACGTCTCCATTCTTGACACACTTCTGACATTACTTTAAGCTAACATATTGATGACTGATAGGAACTCTACGTGAATGTTAATATGAACTATTTATATTCCACATCATCACGTTTATATATACAGGGTGATCCATTATTGCGATAAAGTCCAATATTGTGTAAATCCTCAATTATATTTGAATATAATTTTGACTGATTGTAGTCAGCCTAAATGCTCATATTTTAAAATTAGTCGCAATTGTACAGCGTGTTCCAGAACGGCGTGTCAGATCAAAGGGTCATTTTTTAAATGGGACACCATACGTCTGTAATGGTCGTCCAGTATTATAATTCACTAGACCTGCTTCCATATCTAAGAAACTGTATACAGAGCGAGCCCAAACTCGAATACATCGGTTTCTCAATTTTTTTTATATCGATAAACTATACTGTACTGTACTTTGAAAAAAGTCGAGCAGAGTTCAAATTTGAAGAAAAATACAGGGTTTCCAATTTAAGAAAATGTACCTTCGATGTGTCACGGAGTTCTGGAACACGTTGTACAACTGCGACTAATTTTAAAATATGGGTCTTTTAGGCTGGCTACCAACGATCAAAATATGATTCAAATAGGTATATTTGAGGATTTACAAGATATTGGACTTTATCGTACTAATGAATCACCCTGTATATAATAATTATATTTAAATCAGTAGTTATTGACTTACATATTGATCAAAGCAAATATGTTATATTTGTGTTGTATTTGGATAACATTCAAAACAAAAAAAACATTAAACAAAATGCCGAACACCTCAAATAATTTTCACTTATACCATACCTTTGTTGAAGCAAACCCAATAACACAGAAATACTCTATTAAAAGACTTTTATGTTTAAAGAAAAATTATAATAATGACAACTATTAAAATTATATATGACAAGTATCAATTTGTATATTATAAACAAGTACATAACAACTAGTAAACTAGAAGGAAAAACCTAGAAAATGATAATATTTCAACACTTTCCCTCATTAAGTGGTTTTTCTCTTCACTAAGTTAGTTTAATCCTATATTTGTACAAAGCTGTACTAATCTAGGTTTTGGAAGAGCTTTGGTCATCATATCAGCCAACTGATGCTCAGTATGTACTTTCTTAACGACAATTTCTCCTTCTGATACCAATTCCCGTACAAAAAAGTGCCTTGTTCGAATATGTTTGGTACGTCTATGGAATTCGGGATTTTGAGCTAACCTCAATGCTGGTTCATTGTCAATATGAAGTTCTGGTACAGCTGATAAGTTAGTTATTTCTGTCGAGAGACGTTTAATCCAAACTATTTCGCGAGCAGCCTCACTTGCAGCAACTATTTCTGATTCGGTTGTGGAAATTGCTACTGAAGTTTGTTTTTGGCTTAACCATGATACCGCACCTGCAGCATAAATACAAACAATTCCTGATGTTGATCTACCAGTGAGTGTATCACCACCATGATCAGCATCACTGTATATTCTTATGATTCCTTGCAGATGGTGTGGTTTATAAGTGATTCCATGATCCAATGTTCCTTGAAGGTATCTAAATATACGTTTCACCTTAATAACATCTTCTTTACTGGGATGTTCCAACGATCTAGAAACAACTCCTAGTGCATAAGATATATCTGGTCTCGTAGATACCATAAGGTACATTAATGAACCAACAGCTTCTCTATAAGGAAAATTTAGAGATTCATCTTGATCTTTCCCTGATTGAGAATAGTCCTTAATAATAGGTGTTGAAACTGGTCTGCAATTTTCCATGCCAAACTTTTCTAAAATTTTCTTAGTATAGGACTTTTGGTGTATTTTTATTGAACCATTGTCTTTGGTAGATATCTCTATACCTAGAAAATATAAAGCAGGCTTGAGGGTAATTTTGAATTCAGATTTCAGTTTTTCAACAAAATCTGCAGTATGCTCAGGATGATTAGAAGCTAACAGGCCATCATCTACATAAAGAGCAAGTAAAAGTTTGATTTTTCCATGTAGCTTTATAAAAAGACGAGGATCAGCTTCGCTCATTATAAATCCATATTCCTTTAGAAATTTAACAAAACGTTGATTCCAGCACCTAGGCGCCTGTTTTAACCCATATAGGCTCTTGTGTAATCTGCAAACCTTTTGAGAGTTATCATTGAATCCTTCAGGTTGACGCATGTATATTGTTTCATCTAGCTCTCCATAAAGAAAAGCAGTTGATACATCGAACTGAGTGAGTTTCAACTTTTCATTTGCTGCAACACTAAGTAAAAGTCTTATAGTGCTAGATCTCGCAACTGGACTAAATGTTTGATCATAATCTACGCCTTCTTTTTGAGCAAAACCTTTTATGACTAGTCGAGCTTTATACTTATCAATGGAGCCGTCGGGATTCGTCTTTACTTTATAAACCCATTTACATGGAAGTGGTTTAATTCCTTCCGGGAGTTCTTCCAAAGTCCACGTTTGGTTTTCTTGTAAAGATTCCATCTCTATCTGCATTACCTTTTGCCATTCTTCCTTCTCAGAGCTGTTTATAGCTTCTCTGTATGAAGATGGTTCTGAAGGTTCAGTTATATTTGCTAAAGAAGTCATTACAAAGTCTTCAAAACGTTGTGGAGGTTTTATTAATGCTCTATTTCGTAGATTTCTTGTTTCATCTATTTGCGGTTCTGAATTTTCTATTTCACCATCATCATTATCTTCGTCTTGACTTATAAATTCTGTTTTCTTCAAGATTTCTTCTGTTTGAATATCATTATCCTTAACATCTCGATTTTCTTCATTTTTCTGTCGAACAAATTCTAATTTGAAATTACTTTTAATTTGGAGAATGTTCTCTTGGTTACATCTAGTTACATCACGTGACCTGATTAATTTATTATTTTCTCTACACCATATGCGATACCCATCTACACCATCATAGCCAATTAAAATACCTTTCATGGCCTTTTTATCCATTTTATTTCTTTGTTGTTTAGGTATATGAGCATAGCATGTAGTTCCAATAATTCTAAGATGCTTAATGCTTGGTTTCTTCCCAGTCCATAATTGTATTGGTGATTTTCCTTCTATTCTAGAAGAACCACTGAGATTGAGAATATATTTAGCTGTATTTATCATCTCAGCCCACAATCCTTGAGGAATTTCTTCATGGGAGTGCATAAGAGCTCTAGCTGTTTCTACCAGCGTTCTATTTTCTCTTTCTGAAGAACCATTTTGTTACGGTGTATACGGCATAGTAAAGCGTTGTTTTACTCCATACTTAGCTAAAATCTCTTTAACTTCTTTATTATCAAACTCTCCTCCATTGTCACAAAGCAGTTCTTGCACTGTATGACCTGCAGCTCTTATCTCAAGCAACATTTCTTGCAGCTTAGAAGAAACTTCTGACTTATGTTTGATAAAAAATACTTCACGAAAACAAGTAAAATCGTCTTTAAATAAAACGTAGTATCTAAACCCTGACATAGAATTTAAAAATGGACCACATACATCCGTATGAATACGTTCTCCAGGTAGAGTTGCATGTTCTCTTGTACCAAATTTTCTTCGATTGGCTTTTCCAAACACACATCCTTCACATATTTCGCTATCGAGATATACTTTGATTCCAAATTCTCTTTCTATTAAGTTTTTCACATGTCTTTTGTTTTGATGACCTAGTCTTTCGTGAAATAACTGTAGTTGTGATTGATTTGATATGTTATTCAATTCAGGTAATTTCGTAATAGTGTTTATATTTAGTTTAAATAATCCGGAATTTTGGCTTCTGTAACCTTCAAGAACAACTATATTATCAATTTTTAGAAAACATTTTGTGGCTCTGGAGATAAATTGACTATTTGGTTTTTTATCTTGAGCAGCGAGAACGGAAAACAAATTTTTCTTGATTTTTGGTACAAGCCAAACATCACTAAGAATTAGTGTGTTTTTTTTATTATTGACCAATGTTTCAAAAATTATTGTTCCTCTTCCTAGGGCTTCAATTGATTCACCACTTGCAGTTATCACTTGATGAGCTGTTGTGAAAGGTTCATAAGTATCAAATAATTCTGGACAAAATGTAATGTGATTTGTAGCACCATTATCTACATACCAGTTACGAACCACTTCTTCTGAATTAAAACATTCATTTGAACAGACTAGAATGACGTTAGCTTTTGAATTTGTAGTACTTGGCTTAGGGGGTTTGCCATCAGCACGCCATTTGGGACACATTTTAACTTTATGACCTTTTTCTTTACAATATTTGCAATACCAATTCTTGAACTTATTTTTATTTGGATATGAAGACGTACCAGTAAAAAGAACTTCTTGATTCGCCTTATTTTTATCTTTTTCATTCAAGGCTTTCTCATAAACACACAATTGATTCGTAAGGTTGTCTATTGTTCTATTATTTTTGGATATTAACATCCAACTAGATCTAAATGAGAAATAATTGTCTGGTAATGTTCCTAAAATTTTACAAATTAGCAACACTTCTGGTAGTTCAATTGCATTTTCTTTTTGAACTGCTAATTTCATTTCATTCCAAAGATTTTTAAGCTTAGACATATGTGTAGCTACATCGTCATTTGGTTCTTTTTCAAAGCTAAAGAATTCTAAACAGAGATCATAAACTTTTTCTTCTGTTGCACCATCAAATAGTCTATTTAATTCTTGCCATATTTCTTTTGCTGTTGAAAATCTCATAATTTTCTTTAAAGTATCTTCGGTCATATTGGTTGTTAGGATAATCATTGCACTGCTTTCTACTTTTCTGTACTCTTTCAACTCTTTTTTGTACTTGATACCTTCTGCCTCCGTAGCATTTTCTGCTAAAGTTGTAGGTTCTTTTAGTGTACCTTCTACAATTTCTAGAGCTCCAATAATACCTCTTAGTAATATGCAAATTTTAAATTTCCACGTAGACCAATTTGATTTACCTTCTAAAAGTCCAATTTGTACTTTTGTATAATCCATTTTGTCAACTAAATCTATGACGACAAAAATTGGGGTATATTTATTTATTGCGTTCCTGGGCCCATAACCTGTTGAAGCAAACCCAATAACACAGAAATACTCTATTAAAAGACTTTTATGTTTAAAGAAAAATTATAATAATGACAACTATTAAAATTATATATGACAAGTATCAATTTGTATATTATAAACAAGTACATAACAACTAGTAAACTAGAAGGAAAAACCTAGAAGATGATAATATTTCAACAACCTTAACATTATTTATAATGTTTAAAATATCAATATCACAATTTTAGGTACAAAAATGAGCAAGAGAGAAACGAACACGCAATTTTCCATTGGAATTGTATCCCATTTAAGTGCAGTGTGTGTAATTTTAATTCATTTACAAGAAGTCATATGGTGAACCATTTTAATGCAGCTCATATTTCGGGAAAAGTCCCCAATATTGTTGAAGCGGGACCTACTGTAACAAGTGAACTTCAATATTCTGATTTATTGCATATAAAAGAAATTGACGAGGAAATAAACGAAACGAAGTCTGCAGCACAAACATTTAAAAAGGTAAAAAATCTTATAATTTAGGAATCATTGAATTACCTTCGCTCATTTATACTCGAATCAGATGATCATCTGATATATAGAACTGTTAATAAGTATTTGAAATTTTTAAGTTTCAAATGAAATCAGTTTTTCGAAATGATATGGGATTATCTTGAGTTTTATTTGTTAGTAGGTGATATTTTGGTGTAATGAATATTTTGCACAATTTTGTTACTGAAAAAATTGCTAATCTTATATAGTAAACACTCAGCTTAGAACTTGTACGAACTAGTGCAGGAGACAAAGGACAAACTAGTGAAGGAGACAAAGATGTTAAACTGGGCGCTATGAGAAAGCACGAGCAAAATTACAACAATGCCACTCGTCTGCAGTGTTATCGGAGACTCAGGCGGGATCGTGAAAAAAGTGTATCATTTAGGGTACCTAGTTTGATTTTTCATTGACTTGTTTCCGATATTTTTTACCCACGCTGTCAGTGAAATTATCATAATGACAAATATATTCATTTCAGACGAGTATTGCGGAAGTACTCGTGCCAGAGGTAATGGTTCCGGACATGATTGACGAATCAGAGCAAGATGGTACCGTCCAAGGAATGTCTTGTCAGGTGATGGAATCATCGGAAACAAATCATGAGGTAAGTTTTGTAGAGTTCTAAATGTATGCTTCTTATATAAACCAGGTGAGATTTGCTTTATAGTCGGTATGAATAAAATTATCGGTGTAAATGTAATAACCAGTAAAAGGGGGTTTTCTATATGCGGACTGATTGAAAAATATTATCATTTTTCATGGAGATTTTGATGCGTCCCATTTGGATCAATTTGTTTCCAGCCCTGTCCAATTCATAAACTATATTCATAGGGTGCTTTTGTTTTTAGGACTTATTTTTTTATTTTCGCTCCCAATTTTGAATCTTGCTGAAAATGTCCACAAAAAAAAATCCAGAAAATTTTTAGCTCTTAATATTAATTCTAAGTACTCTCCCAACTCGTAAAAAGACTTTCAATTCAAAATACACGTAAACTTGATGATTTTTTTTTAAATATCTATCTCGGTCGTATTTGATGTTTTTCTACTTCCATACTTTAATTTTATAAGAATTGGTAAACCTGCTTCAATCAATATCGCTGGATTATCTTCGATTGAACAACCATCCAAAAAAGGATTTTGAACTTGAGTTAAGTAATTTTTTTTAGCCCATAGACAACATAGATGACTTGGTGATGGTTACCAAAACTGACACAAATGTACCTCGTGCTGGAGACGTTTTTTGTTGCGAATATTGTCCTTATATGTTCGATTCGGAGATGCTTATTGTGTCGCACATATCCAGCCAACATGAACACATGCACATCAAGTTTAAAATACTGAACCAGGATAAATGTGAAAGTAAGCTTGAAGACTATGTCGCTTGTGTGATATGTAGTGAAATTGGTTCTGAAATTAAAATCCGGCAGCACCATCTGGAATTACACATAGGAGAGACGTTTGGGATTTACAGGTAACAACTTTTTAATGTTTAAAAAGAACTTGAATTAAATTTCGAAATATGGTTAAATTGAAACAGATATTCGTAACCAAACAAAATTCTGGACAACTGCAATCATTACGCAATGATTATACAGATTCGGCAAATAATTATCTTCTATATAGCCATTCAGTTAGTGGAAGAGAGGCAGCTACACAACAAGTAGTGAAATGGTGAAATGAAAATTGATACGATAATTGTGTTAATTATAATTTATAATCGCCAATCTGTATTAGCGTGTGGGTCATTAAGAAAAAGACTACCACATTAATTTATAATGTGCTGTACACATTAAAAATATTCGTATTATTTTATTTCAGTGTATCAAATTAGATAGGTACCTATAGTAAAATTAATACCTATTTAGAGGTACCAGCCGTTTTAGAAACGTAACGTATGCGGCTTCTTGAACCATCTGAACCCGCATGAAAAAAATTAGGTTATGACCTTTGTCATGTCAAATGCTTGACATATTTCTTATTGCATTGGCGTAGTGACTTGAAATTTCATATTATCAGTGGCGGTTTGTAATAATACAAATTAATTTTATGAAATTCATAAAATTCTAAAGATGTTGACATAATAAAAGAATATAAAAGAAGCGCACTAATTTCAAAAACATTGTTTTATTAACTAGATACATAGTTTTTTTAAAAAAATATGGCAATTCAGAGATCGATTAAGTACAAATTCTAGATTTTAAAAAAATGACAACGTGATCTTCAAGGCAAAGTTTAATTAGTTTCTAAATCAGAATAACTTTCGGGAAGTGATAGTTCATCATCGGATTCATTGGATACAGAGATCACCATAGGTTCGATGTTTAGTAGGTCCAGTTTGTTTTCTACTTCCCATGCTTCAGAAATAATTTTCTCTGTATGATTTATGTAATTCTGCCAGTGTTGCTCCGGTACATTTTTTACAACGTCATTCCATACTTTTAAGACTTCAGTAGGTGACCTTGCAGTTTTCGTAATAGCTTGGTCATAATGCCTTTTAGTTTCTGACCATACCATTTCGATGGCATTAAAATGGCAATGATAGGGTGGTAGCCTGAGAACACAATGACCATGCTCGGCAGCGTATTTGTCTAAATGATAATTTTTTTCTGGCAAAACTTGCTTTTCAATTATATTCCAAACAGCATCCTTTAAAATGTGATCTGGAAAAGGAACATTCTTTTTTTTGAGCCATTCTAACATGCGTGTTTTACTCCAACTATTTCTTGGGATTTCTTCATCCAGGCGACTGTGATACGTTGCGTTATCCATTATAATTAACGATGGTTCTTCCAAGTTTACAATTAGTTGCTGTTTAAACCAATTTTCAAAATTTTCGGTGTTCATGTTATCATGGTAATCGCCTGTTTTTTTTATTGCATTTAAAAATAAGTGATGCATTTGCCACAAAACCTTTTTTATTACCGGCATGAACAATTACATATCGTGTCCCACTTCCAGTTATTTTTAAATCACTGTGTTTAGTACCATCTTGCCACATTCTTCTGTCCCCGCTTTTACTAAAAACCCATGTCTCATCCAGAAAAACAGGTGTAAAGAGTTTTTCGCTTTTAGCAGCATGGTGTTTGTTCAAAAATAATATTCTTTTTAATCTGACTGCAGGCATTTCCAATAAATGTTTTCTTCCATCCTGTTTTTTGAAATGAAAACCCATTTTTTAATTCCCAAATATAACGAACCTTTGGAAATCCTAGTTTCTGGAGACTCTTCGATAAACTGCCGTAAAATAGTTTTTACTGTGATTTTATCCTTTCGCGCATACATTTTATAAATTACTTCCCTCAAACAATGCAGGGTATTTTTTGTAGTTCGGGTTTTGCTCCGGGAAACGCTTGCAGACATATTTCTTCTAAATTCGAAATCTGTAGCTCTGTTTGGTTTTTCAAGATTATATAATGTGCTTTCTGGAACTTTTAGTGCTTCGGACGCTTTTTGAATTGCCTTAAATCGAGATCCTAAATCGTTTTGAAAATAGTTTACTACATTAAGCATAAGTTTTTTGGATTCATCAGAATATCGCATTTTTATATCTTATTTTGCGTTATGACATTAATATGAAATCAAAATTTGACGTAACTTCAAAAACGTGACATCTAATAAATTAGTTACGACGTTCATTTTTGTTGGTAATTTTTTGTTTCAACCGATTTATTAATAATAAATAAGGATGGTCTTATTCTAAATGGGTATAAAATTTACTATACCTATCTTCAGTTCAACAGAATGGCCAATAAAATACAATTTTATTATTTGTACTCTTACTTGAGTAGTGAAAAGCGGTAGGCATTTTATTTTGTTTTCAAAAATTAATTATTTTTTTTTACACACCATCACTTCCTAAAGTCAAATGATTCTCCTCTTTCCAGTTCCACTCTCCACCTTCAGTTCAATTTCGAATTAATGTGTCGTGTCGGTTGTCGCTTAAAGCGCATCGTTGTTGCTTGCTTAGGTATATTTATTGGCAAAACTTGATCAGACACTGGCTAAGGATTTAATGGAAAATAAATTTTAAAAATCACCATTAAAAGCTTAAACGCGATTGTAAACGATTGGGAAATAGCCGGTTGCAGTACCCTCATTTTTACTCAACATTTTACTCATTTAAAGCAATTCTTAAAACGATTTCAAATGAATGAATGAATAAATAAATTGCCAATTCACGTAACAATGTTGATTGAAACTTTTCGCTTTTAGGTAGGTACCTGAAAATTTTACCAGAAACAGTGTTTATCGTTAATTTAAAAAACTAGCGATCTATTTCCATACACTCGTTCCTAACATCTTCCTAATAAAATTGCATTTAAATTTTTTCTTTGCTTAATAGAACATTTTATTTAGAAAGCTCTGGAAACTATTCAACTTGACAACCCTGATTCAGGTGTTTTGAACAGTGTATCGAATCTAGAAATGTGGGTGTTTCGTGGAGGGGAAGTATGTTCTCTCTTGGACATATATAATTGTATGTATAGTGCTCACCATTGCTCCTATAAAAGATTCTACAGATTATAATAGATAAATATTTCCCGTACCTGTATATTCATATCCTGTGTTAGAAGCAGTAAATCATAAGCATAAAGCGTTACTTTTCAGAAGTGTAGCGTATGTAAAACTACCAACTACATAGTTCAAACTTTGTTGAAATAATAGTGCTATAGAGATCTATAATTTTTAGGTATATATGCTGTAGTTGTCAAAAACGTTTCTTCAAAATGAATGGTTTGAAAATGCATTTTCAACGTATCCATCCAGGAGTGCCAGTAAAATATGTCAGCATCTTAGACAGCTTGGCAGATTCACAATTAGAAAACTCAAAATCGGAATCATCGGTAAATGGAAAAACTGCTATACCTCTTGTCTCCAGTCAAAAAGTTTGGAAGCACTATCAGTGTACAGAATGTTCGTATGAAAGAGATTTTACAGGAAGTAGTGTGGGTAACGTTAGAGCTCACATGAGAAACCATTTCAGGGCTTTTGTGTGCAAAGATTGTGACGCAAAGTAAGTATTATGGTATATTTTTATAAAATATCGGAAACTATCTAAAACATTTCTTATGAGCTAGTAAGCTTTTAAATGTTGCATGGGCGATTTGTGCATGTTCATTCATTCAATTTTACATTGGTCATTTGACGATATTTATCTTTCACTGGATCGCCGAAGGTCTTTGAATAATTCAGGAAACAAATAGAGATTTTTCCAAATTTAGTTGAAGTCGTAAAGTGTAAAACTGATATTTTTAGAATGATGTTTTAAATATTCAAGATCCCAGTGGTTTTGAAAAACTTCTTGTTTTTACGCACACACTTTATTCAAAAGAGATGTTATTTTTTCAAAAAATGAATTATTTAAGAAAGAAATTTACCTTTTTAAAATACAAATTACATTTCGCGCCAAAAGGCTAGAATAGTAATGGAGTCTCTTTATGACACTTGACAGCTTGCAGGTTGAAAGTTTATTTTGACATAATTTGAATTACTTTCTGCGATAGAATAGATATGAATTCTATTGTCCATCGATGGTTTGCGATTTCGCAATGTAAGAATACTGCGATTAAAAATCTGAACGTTATTATTAACTTATTTTTTCTTAACGTTCCAATGAAAAATAACAGTTAGAAATGTGTGGCTAAACCTTGTAACTATTAATTGTAGCAATTTGTATCGCAAAATATTTCCATACCTACCCCTTTGTTCTATCTAAATTTTCGACAAAAAAAATTAAAAAATGCTAAAAATCCGTAAAGAGGGGTTTTTTGGGCCGAAAAATCAACTAGAACAATTAGTTTTTTGATAAAATCATTATTTCGCCTTCAAATAGAGTCATGAAATTTTCGAAAATCCACTTTTCAAAACAAAAAATACTCATAACTCGACTAATAGGGAAGATAGAACGTTCTAGTCTTCACCAATCGATAGAGGGGACAATTTTACATATTTGAGTGAATTTTCAGTCGATATTGCCAGGGATTAAGGGAGTTAGAAAAAAGCAATTTGTATCGCAAAATATTTCCATACCTACCCCTTTGTTCTAAATTTTCGACAAAAAAAATTAAAAAATGCTAAAAATCCGTAAAGAGGGGTTTTTTGGGCCGAAAAATCAACTAGAACAATTAGTTTTTTGATAAAATCATTATTTCGCCTTCAAATAGAGTCATGAAATTTTCGAAAATCCACTTTTCACAACAAAAAATACTCATAACTCGACTAATAGGAAAGATAGAACGTTCTAGTCTTCACCAATCGATAGAGGGGACAATTTTACATATTTGAGTGAATTTTCAGTCGATATTTCCAAGGATTAAGGGAGTTAGAAAAAAGCAATTTGTATCGGAAAATATTTCCATACCTACCCCTTTGTTCTAAATTTTCGACAAAAAAAATTAAAAAATGCTAAAAATCCGTAAAGAGGGGTTTTTTGGGCCGAAAAATCAACTAGAACAATCAGTTTTTTGATAAAATCATTATTTCGCCTTCAAATAGAGTCATGAAATTTTCGAAAATCCACTTTTCAAAACAAAAAATACTCATAACTCGACTAATAGGGAAGATAGAACGTTCTAGTCTTCACCAATCGATAGAGGGGACAATTTTACATATTTGAGTGAATTTTCAGTCGATATTTCCAAGGATTAAGGGAGTTAGAAAAAGCAATTTGTATCGGAAAATATTTCCATACCTACCCCTTTGTTCTAAATTTTCGACAAAAAAAATTAAAAAATGCTAAAAATCCGTAAAGAGGGGTTTTTTGGGCCGAAAAATCAACTAGAACAATCAGTTTTTTGATAAAATCATTATTTCGCCTTCAAATAGAGTCATGAAATTTTCGAAAATCCACTTTTCAAAACAAAAAATACTCATAACTCGACAAATAGGAAAGATAGAACGTTCTAGTCTTCACCAATCGATAGAGGGGACAATTTTACATATTTGAGTGAATTTTCAGTCGATATTGCCAGGGATTAAGGGAGTTAGAAAAAAGCAATTTGTATCGCAAAATATTTCCATACCTACCCATTTGTTCTAAATTTTCGACAAAAAAAAATAAAAAATGCTGAAAATTCGTAAAGAGGGGTTTTCTGGTCCGAAAAATCAACTAGAACAATCAGTTTTTTGATAAAATCATTATTTCGCCTTCAAATAGAGTCATGAAATTTTCGAAAAACCACTTTTCAAAACAAAAAATACTCATAACTCGACTAATAGGGAAGATAGAACGTTCTAGTCTTCACCAATCGATAGAGGGGACAATTTTACATATTTGAGTGAATTTTCAGTCGATATTTCCAAGGATTAAGGGAGTTAGAAAAAGCAATTTGTATCGGAAAATATTTCCATACCTACCCCTTTGTTCTAAATTTTCGACAAAAAAAATTAAAAAATGCTAAAAATCCGTAAAGAGGGGTTTTTTGGGCCGAAAAATCAACTAGAACAATCAGTTTTTTGATAAAATCATTATTTCGCCTTCAAATAGAGTCATGAAATTTTCGAAAATCCACTTTTCAAAACAAAAAATACTCATAACTCGACTAATAGGAAAGATAGAACGTTCTAGTCTTCACCAATCGATAGAGGGGACAATTTTACATATTTGAGTGAATTTTCAGTCGATATTTCCAAGGATTAAGGGAGTTAGAAAAAGCAATTTGTATCGGAAAATATTTCCATACCTACCCCTTTGTTCTAAATTTTCGACAAAAAAAATTAAAAAATGCTAAAAATCCGTAAAGAGGGGTTTTTTGGGCCGAAAAATCAACTAGAACAATCAGTTTTTTGATAAAATCATTATTTCGCCTTCAAATAGAGTCATGAAATTTTCGAAAATCCACTTTTCAAAACAAAAAATACTCATAACTCGACAAATAGGAAAGATAGAACGTTCTAGTCTTCACCAATCGATAGAGGGGACAATTTTACATATTTGAGTGAATTTTCAGTCGATATTGCCAGGGATTAAGGGAGTTAGAAAAAAGCAATTTGTATCGCAAAATATTTCCATACCTACCCATTTGTTCTAAATTTTCGACAAAAAAAAATAAAAAATGCTGAAAATTCGTAAAGAGGGGTTTTCTGGTCCGAAAAATCAACTAGAACAATCAGTTTTTTGATAAAATCATTATTTCGCCTTCAAATAGAGTCATGAAATTTTCGAAAAACCACTTTTCAAAACAAAAAATACTCATAACTCGACTAATAGGGAAGATAGAACGTTCTAGTCTTCACCAATCGATAGAGGGGACAATTTTACATATTTGAGTGAATTTTCAGTCGATATTTCCAAGGATTAAGGGAGTTAGAAAAAAGCAATTTGTATCGGAAAATATTTCCATACCTACCCCTTTGTTCTAAATTTTCGACAAAAAAAAATAAAAAATGCTAAAAATCCGTAAAGAGGGGTTTTTTGGGCCGAAAAATCAACTAGAACAATCAGTTTTTTGATAAAATCATTATTTCGCCTTCAAATAGAGTCATGAAATTTTCGAAAATCCACTTTTCAAAACAAAAAATACTCATAACTCGACAAATAGGAAAGATAGAACGTTCTAGTCTTCACCAATCGATAGAGGGGACAATTTTACATATTTGAGTGAATTTTCAGTCGATATTTCCAAGGATTAAGGGAGTTAGAAAAAGCAATTTGTATCGGAAAATATTTCCATACCTACCCCTTTGTTCTAAATTTTCGACAAAAAAAATTAAAAAATGCTAAAAATCCGTAAAGAGGGGTTTTTTGGGCCGAAAAATCAACTAGAACAATCAGTTTTTTGATAAAATCATTATTTCGCCTTCAAATAGAGTCATGAAATTTTCGAAAATCCACTTTTCAAAACAAAAAATACTCATAACTCGACAAATAGGAAAGATAGAACGTTCTAGTCTTCACCAATCGATAGAGGGGACAATTTTACATATTTGAGTGAATTTGCAGTCGATATTGCCAGGGATTAAGGGAGTTAGAAAAAAGCAATTTGTATCGCAAAATATTTCCATACCTACCCATTTGTTCTAAATTTTCGACAAAAAAAAATAAAAAATGCTGAAAATTCGTAAAGAGGGGTTTTCTGGTCCGAAAAATCAACTAGAACAATCAGTTTTTTGATAAAATCATTATTTCGCCTTCAAATAGAGTCATGAAATTTTCGAAAAACCACTTTTCAAAACAAAAAATACTCATAACTCGACAAATAGGAAAGATAGAACGTTCTAGTCTTCACCAATCGATAGAGGGGACAATTTTACATATTTGAGTGAATTTTCAGTCGATATTTCCAAGGATTAAGGGAGTTAGAAAAAGCAATTTGTATCGGAAAATATTTCCATACCTACCCCTTTGTTCTAAATTTTCGACAAAAAAAATTAAAAAATGCTAAAAATCCGTAAAGAGGGGTTTTTTGGGCCGAAAAATCAACTAGAACAATCAGTTTTTTGATAAAATCATTATTTCGCCTTCAAATAGAGTCATGAAATTTTCGAAAATCCACTTTTCAAAACAAAAAATACTCATAACTCGACAAATAGGAAAGATAGAACGTTCTAGTCTTCACCAATCGATAGAGGGGACAATTTTACATATTTGAGTGAATTTTCAGTCGATATTTCCAAGGATTAAGGGAGTTAGAAAAAGCAATTTGTATCGGAAAATATTTCCATACCTACCCCTTTGTTCTAAATTTTCGACAAAAAAAATTAAAAAATGCTAAAAATCCGTAAAGAGGGGTTTTTTGGGCCGAAAAATCAACTAGAACAATCAGTTTTGTGATAAAATCATTATTTCGCCTTCAAATAGAGTCATGAAATTTTCGAAAATCCACTTTTCAAAACAAAAAATACTCATAACTCGACAAATAGGAAAGATAGAACGTTCTAGTCTGCACCAATCGATAGAGGGGACAATTTTACATATTTGAGTGAATTTTCAGTCGATATTGCCAGGGATTAAGGGAGTTAGAAAAAAGCAATTTGTATCGCAAAATATTTCCATACCTACCCATTTGTTCTAAATTTTCGACAAAAAAAAATAAAAAATGCTGAAAATTCGTAAAGAGGGGTTTTCTGGTCCGAAAAATCAACTAGAACAATCAGTTTTTTGATAAAATCATTATTTCGCCTTCAAATAGAGTCATGAAATTTTCGAAAATCCACTTTTCAAAACAAAAAATACTCATAACTAAAGTTGTAATTGTAACTAAATCCGAGCAGGTGGGGTTCAATATAAGTCCCACCAAATCAATAATGCCTTACACCAAAAGAAGGGACCTGGAAAACATGGTGGTTAAGTCCACGCATGATGCACTGGATATACAGAGTAGTGGTTAAACCCATAATAACATTATGCGTTTTTGGTATGGTGAACAAAGACGACACAAAAGAATGCAATGATAAGACTAGGCAAGGTGCAAAGGATTCATTGTCTCAATATTGTAGTATTGCATGAGAAGCACGCCAACGGCAGCACTAGAAGCCTTATTTGGAATCCCCCCTCACCTCGTAATAATAGGGTTATTTAGGCTGCAAAATAAGTTGAGCAACGTAACTTTTAGATCAAGACATGTATCCATTAAGGACATCATAAGTGAAGCTATTTTAGATACGAGAACTGAATATATATGGCCACTAAAATTCTCCCCATCCCTAAATATGAGGTAGGGAGAGATAAGCTTTATTGTCATGAAAAACTTTATGGACAGGGCGTAGAGATAACTCACAGAAAGGACTGGCAGAATGACGTTACGCCGAGTGAGTCCTGGTACAAAGACTGGGGAAGGGATAGAAGCAGGGTTGTATAGTGAAATGAGGAACACAAGAAGTTAATTCCTTCTCACTAGAAAACATACATCTGTATTTCAGGCGGAGATGTATGCAATCTTACAATGTGCGAGAATTAACAAATACAGCACTGATACTAACATATTAACTGACAGCCAGATAACTCTTGTGGCATTAAATAGTCGCAAGGTAACATCCAGACTGGTAGAGAAATACCAAAAAGAACTAAATGAACTGGTAGACCACATTAAAGTAAGATTACTGTGGGTGTCGGGTCATAATGATATTTCTGCTTGTTTGCTTCTGCTGACTGTACACAGTAAAATCTTTATAGGCGATACATATGTTAAACGGGCCGAATAATTACTAAATATCAGTAGAAATCAGCTAAGTATCAGTACAAGTCCATCTGCATAAAATGGTACTGTAGATCGAGGATCTTAGCTGCAGACTTTGTGGCATGGAGATCGAGACCGTAACCCATATCTTATCTGACTGTGAGACACTGGACTCAAAGGGTCAAACACTTTTCGGATAGGCCAATGTGCCAACTGAAACATATGGTACGGATCCAGCGGACCTATATCGTCTACTCGAAGGTATAACTGGGTGGGTGAACTAAATATGGGAGTAGAGTACAATAAGCAAACAGGCTGCAGTGCTCCAGGTATGAGGACGGCTCTCAAAAAAACATGTTTCTGTCTTACTTTTGGTAATACAAAACTGAGATTCTTAATAGTTAATAACGAATACATACCACATGAACGATGTAAAACCAGCAAATACAATGAAAATTCGAATGATATACAAAATGTAAAATTATATTTACAAAAGCGTGAAGTCGCGCGCTTCTGATGGAGGTTTGGGCTAAGTTGGCGGATTGTTATTTTTTCTTGCATTTATATTTTTACTAAAATGAATATAATCATAATTGTATTATAACAATGAGTTACATTTTTAGAATCTCTGTAACCTATATGATTATTTCAAAGTTGAATTATCAAGTCGATTTTTTGTAAATAAAAATATTTCAAATTATTTGTTTAGTTTCAGAAGTAAAACGGATGCTCTGAGTCACTGCCGCAAGGAACACGGCCAATCAGCAGATAACATAATTCATGCACAAGATATTGAAGATAGATTCCAAAGCGCTCTGCGTAGTGTTCTTGACAAAGCTGTCATAGTTCCAGATCCCGATAATCAAAACCGTGTCAGCATACATTCCAACCCTTCGCAAACTCCTACCAAACAAACGGCGAGGAAATCAACTTCATCTACTTCTATACTTCCTATGGATGAATACAGTTTTTACGGAGAATCTATAGAAAATGTAGATTTGAATAAAATAATGACTTCCGTTGAAATGAATGGAGTTTATCTTCATATGACTGCTGATAAATTGGGAAAGATTTTTGATTTGAATCCGTCTGTTTGTTTAGAAAAATGTGATACATTACCCAACGATATAGCCATTAATCTTGACTCATGACAGTCATGACCAGATGACAGCAGTATTGATTTTATTTTGGAGGACTGTAGTGACGATAATTTTGAACTTGACAGCATAACCTCTTCAGTCGATGAACTTTTAGCGGAAAGTTTATCAGATCCTTCATATTTCAGGAACTGGTCGCCATAAACATAATTTTTATTATTAGTTACGTTTATTTTAATATTGTCGCATAACGGATAAAACGTAAATAATGTTTTATTAATGATGTTATTCGCTTACATTATAAAAACGCTAGTTTTTCCGTTATTATCCAAATTATCTTGGTATTATTATTTTTCCATTGAAAACTCTTCTGTGATTTAGGTACGTTTAAGGATTCATCTGTGTATAGACTAGACTAAGTAAAAATAAAAATACCAATTTATCCTGTAGTATGATTTTGTAAAATACATTTTTTTAAATATTTGTTTTTTTTTTTACATTCAATATAGTGGAGTCTACATAAGGAGCACCAAGTTATGCGGGAAAGTTGGCGGAATTTGACTACAAAATCGTCTATTAGGTTTTTCCCACCACTGGGTTCGCTTATGTTCCATGTGTACCTCTCTTAACCTTAGTTTTCATAAGAAAATAATGAATATTGAAAAATAATAAAAACGAGGGGGATTAAACTTGCAATAGTAATAGTGCAGCTAATTAGACCTTTAAATGTCTTCCATGCCAAAGAGATTTTTCATATTGGGTGGAAATATTATTTTTGTCATGGTAGGAACAAAACCATGAACCACCCTCTTTATGGTAGTAATAACTGGTAATAAGAGTTCCCATTTTTTTACAACCCCACTCCGTTGGCTACATATTATAATTTCCTTTCCAAGGCTGAATTTGGTGAAATATCCAGTAAAAATATTGTTTTAATGCTGTAGAGCATAACTAGCGTGACGATATTTTCTTTTTATTTATTTTCGTATTTGTATTATTATTTGAAATTATTTTATTTCACTTTATTTTTTTGTTGGGCGCCAATTATGAAATTTTACTTTTGTTTAATTCTATTTTTTTTTATAAATAGAATTTAATGAATTTATAAAGATTTAATTTTACTTTACCTTGAGAACTCTTGAGCGTCAGCACTCTGGGCGTACGATTCGATCTTTTTGGTTTTTCAAATTTATGATAGTCGTCACAGAACTATCAACACACTATCTACTGTAGAAACAACTAATTTCAGGAATATAAGTTTATTTATTGAAACAAATTTGATCTTTCTCAAAAATTACCTTAAATATTGGATCAAATAAATTTATCTACATACTCATTTTTTTTAAATGATATACAATGATCCTTTAATTATATTTGCCTATTGACTGAATATCGTAGAATGCATTCTTTCTATAAAAAAAACTTAACTAAGTTAACCTACAAATACATACAATGCGATATAGGAACGTAATGAGTAATTTGTAAAAAAAAAATATAACGATGTGGGAAAAGTTTTTTTTTAAGACAATTTGTTATACATCTACCGATCAACTATTGTGGAATATAACCATCGTACATCAACTAACGACAAGTAAATTCACTTCGTCGAAAATTTCCTTACCCCTTCTATCGTCTGCTGAGTTCTGGCGAGTTTAAATCGAGAAAGTGTTGAATACAGGGGTAGCGCGCAGTGTTAATGTGATACTGATCGGAACTTCGGAAATATAATTAAAGCTTTTTGTTTTCGTTTTTGTGAGCAGATCATTGTTTTTGCGTGAATATTAAAATATTTATACATATTTTTATTATAATTTTGTATTTAGTATAAATATTATAGTGACTTATTTCATTACAAAATGCCTAGAGTGGTGTATTGTTCTGTTGATGGTTGTCGCAGTAAAGTGAAAGAGAGATCGTTTTTTAGATGCCCAAAAGACAAAATTAGGTAAGAGAAGAGGTAATTTAGTAGTATACAAGTAAACTTTTTTTATTTTCTATATTATATTGCAGATGTGAAGCTTGGAAAAATGTTTTGGGTTTTAAAGGAAACCACCGATATGCCAATATAACGGTGGAACAATGTTATAATAGGATAAAAATTTGTAATTTGCATTTTACTGACAATAGTTTCACAAATGAATTGAAGAATCGAATTAACTGTTTCGCAATTCCTTCTTTATTATTACAAAGAACTGAAGGTGAGAAATTTTTTCTATGTGTTTATTGCTTTAATTTTAGTTAGAGGTTGAACTAATTAATTATTGATTGAATTGGTTCTATTAAAATCTGAACATAAACGATGAAAGTGAAACTTTTGTTTTAGATAACGACGAATATATTGATGTTCCTATTAAAGCCTGCAGTGACGTTCCTATTAAAGTCTGCAGTGACGTTTCTATTCAAACAACTAGTGCTCAAATAGGTATGGTTAAATATATTTTTAAAAGACCTTAACAAAATGAATAAACTTACTTTATAGATATTGGAGTTCAGACGTGCCCAAAGCTTTCAGCTTCTACACCAAGGAAAAAGATATATAGAAAAAAAAATTAGGAATCTCAAGAAAACCTCTGCCAGATTATCTAATTCCAAAAGGTGTCTAGAAACGAACATTAATTTTGAAGACGTTTTGCAATTCTTAAAAAAAAACTATTCCAAAAAATCATACAACTTTCTAGAATGTCAGTTTAAGCTACTGAATAAAGCTCCAAAAGGAGCAAGATATACTGACAAATTTAAGCAATTTGCTTTGAGTGTTTACTTCTTAGGTCCGAAAGCTTACAGAAAAATGTCAACAGTTTGTACAATGCCTTCAATATCAACACTTCATCGTTTTTTTAGTCGCTGGATTTTAAAACCGGGATTTAATGATTCAATTTTTAATTTAATGAAATCAAGATCCGAGCTGTTAGGTGAAAAGGAAAGAGATTGTGTTTTGTGTCTAGATGAAATGTCAATCAAATCCAATTTATTTTATAATATTTCTATTGACAAAATTGTTGGGTTTAAAAAAACTAACCAAAATAGTATGGACATCGCATCTAGTGTACTGGTAGTGATGGCTAGAGGTATAGCAACTAGCTGGAAACAGCCTGTTGCTTATTTTTTTTATAAAAATTCGGCATCCGCCGATGATCTAAGAGACATATTATTTGAAAGTGTCAGAAAAATATCCAATGCAGGATTAAATGTTTTGGGAGTAATATCTGATCAAGGATCTAATTTTCAAAAACTGGTGAAAAGTTCGTTAAAGTTAACTGAGGACAATCCGGTATTTTTTGTGGATAGTATAAAAATTGTTTATTTATTTGACGTACCCCATCTTTTGAAATCGACAAGGAAAAATTTCTTTAAATACAATTTCATAGTTAAAAATGGTGAAACCAACAAAGCCTATTTAGATACGATGTATAATTACGAGAAACAAAAAGAATTCAGATTGGCACCCAGACTTACTAATGAACATATCTACCCCAGCAGTTTTAAAAAGATGAAGGTAAAACTTGCTTCCCAAGTTTTTAGTCACTCTGTAGCCGTGGCATTGAGTACTTATATTGACTTTAAAATTCTACCAGCTTCAGCCAGAACTACAGTTACTTTCATACAAAATATGAACGATCTCTTTGACATTCTAAACTCGTGTCATTTAAATAATTTCAATGCCTTTTTGGGCACTGAAAAGCAAAACACTTTTCTTAGAGATATGCTCACAATGTTTAGCAACCTTCAAGTTTTCAGTTCTAACGGAAAAAATGTTACTAAACAACTTAAATTTATATTTGGGTGGAAGTTGACAATTAAAGCTATTTTTATTTTGTGGGAAATGTTACACCAAACAAAAAATTACACTTTCTTATTAACGAGAAACCTTAACCAGGATTGTCTGGAAAAATTTTTTGGGCAAATCAGAAATTGTTGTGGTAATGCAAGAAACCCTACGCCAATCCAATTCTGCAGAGCGTTTAAAAAAATTACTTCTCTTAAATATTTAGATTACTCCGAAGGAGCAAACTGCATGCAAGATTTAAATGAAATTTTGCTTAATACAAAATCTGAATTGCTTAAAAGTACAGTTAGTTCTACGACTACAAATAATATCTATACTCCTCTAAAAGTGTTTACAACTGATTATAGAAATATAAAAAGTGTCGATGGAAATGCACTGGTATACGTTACTGGATACCTACTTAAAAAGTGTTTATTGCAGCATTCGTGTAACACTTGCTTAGAATTTATTAAGATAGATAATCTAGAAGGAGACGCTACCGTTTTTATGAAATATAAAGATTATAGTGTTTCATCCAACATTTGTAATTTGGTTGTGCCTCCCAAAAATTTTGTGGAACTCGTTATAGAATTGGAAAACATATTTATAAATAAATTTAATAAAATAGCCTCTGAATATGGTGTCGGTATGAAGCTTAAAAATAGCTTTAAGAATGTTAAATTGTGGCATCCTTGTACAAATTTCCCAGTTGATTATTTGTATTCATTGTATACAAGATTACGTATTTATTATACATTAAAATTTGCTAATCGTAACATTAAAACAGAAAAATTACAGAAACAACACCCCAAACTAAGTATACTTAAACATTTGTAATAATTACTATGCTAAACATAACAATTTAATCAATAATATTCATTAGAAGCTTGTTCGATTACACCGTAGATTGATTTAAAAGTTTTTAAATTTTATTTTAATATTCCTGTATTATAATGGTCACTGCAAATCAGTACATACACGTATTTAACCACACGTATGTCCCTCGTAATTGTTGTATTATGATAACGGGCGAGTATGGCGCCAGAGAGACGATGTGCCAAAAATTTCAAACGTTCCGACGCAAGTGAATCTACTTGTCGTTAGTTGATGTACGATGATATAACCTTCGGCAAGTCTATTTTATATACCAGATTAAATGTTCACTGATAATTGTTCAAACAAATAAACTATTACTTCTTAAAATTTTAGGATAATATGGAGGTTATTTCCAATGAAATGTTTGTTACCTTACATCTTCTAAATTCAAGGAATTGCTTCATCCATAAACCATGTATTGTGTGGGAGTAGTTTCCGAGCTATAGCATATTATATTTATTTCACAGCTTCATAACCTTTTCGATAACTCTAAAGGTATGTATCCGTGTACTTTTTCTTTAAAATATAATTAATTACTACCTTTATTCTGTATAATTCCAAAATTTCTTATTTTAAAAAACTTCTGACAACCATTAAAAATTTTCTGTCAGAATCTTCCTTTTGACACTTCCTTATTTATTTTAGCTACCTTGTAGTTTCAGAAACAAAAGACTATCACAGCAAAAAATTAACGTGCTTCTCTGGCAACATCAAAATACAGACTGAATTTGATTTTTTGATGACATAACCACCAAATATGTGGACTTTCAAAATTTTTATTTCAGCTAGGACACCTGTGCTTGGCCCCATTTTATAGAGCTTGACCTCCTGATTCTGAAACTAGTCTTCTTTTTCCTTACAAGTTCCTAATTCACTCTAAAACTTTAATTTTTCACCCGCACTTGACAGTTCACAATTTTAACCTTTTTTAATTTCCTTATTCCTTTCAATAATATTTTGAAAACACTAATTTAGAACATAATTCTGTATGTTCAAGTCACATTACCTAACCTTTCAATATTTAAACATACATTTCTTATCTACAGTATAAAACATTTTCACAATAAGCAAATATAATTAGTTTTTTTTAACTACTTGTGAATTATTTAATTTTCAGGAGCTTGAGAAGGCCTATTTCTTTATTTGACCGTATCGTTTTACTATATTCCAATTCCTAAACTTTTCTTCAACTTTTGATTACCTGTTATGCTTGAAAATAAATACAGAGTGTATCAAAATTATCTATTATTAGATAGATCATAACTATAATATAATTTTTGATATATTCCTTAAAGATTTTTTTTTAATTTCAAATTTCTAAGACGATAAATTCGTCTTACTAGATAACAGCATTAGTGGATTAGTCAATTAATTAAAAAATGTTAATGGTTCAGCTTTATAAAAGGCGAGCGTGAATTTCTCATCAACACTCAATTTGATTTTGTGTAGATTGAGGGTTCGGGTAGATGATGTGGCTGTCGTCGAGCTAGTTTACGTTGAACAAATATGTGCTCCACTACCATGGACAGGGTTGATTAATTGGTTAGTGAAAATCCGCCAGTCAGATTCTGCCTCTGCTTTTTGGGCTGTTGGTTTTACCGATTATGTGAAAAGACTAGTTGTCCTTTAAGGGCTTAGTAGACTTTTCACTAGGTGTTTTTTCGAGAAATCATAGGATAGTTTATAATATAATATATTCAATAAGTTTTTGCTTAACATTCGAAGATAATGTGTGAGGCTGTTTCCTCTACTTCCATGTTCAACCGACAAATGGGTTCATCCCGGTATATGCAAATTGTATACATGTGTTTCCTTAGGGTACAATGAACGGTGAGTAATCCCGTCGCTTTCCTTATTTGGCCCCTGCTGAGGTTTAATATGTCTTTTGTCAGCGACTCCGAGTGTTTTTTGACTAGGAGTTGGCTCTGTTCCTGCTTTGGCGAATGCAGCTTGAGACCCTTGTTTAGCTGTGTATCTGCCATTTCATTGGTTATAATACCCTTGTGCCACGGGACCCTCTTGAGTGTCACTCTAATTTGGTTTGCCAGGGCTAAGAGTTTTTGAAGGCAGTCCCAATACATGTCGGGGGCATGCTAAGGATAAGAATTTTTAAAGTTGACGAAACAGTCAAAAATAAGTCGACAATTTATCGTTGGTATGGAGAATTTGAACGAGGACGGATTATTCGTAGCGCAACGGCAGTCGCCTAGGAAAACGTCGATGCTGTATGTAAGCTGATCCAAGAAAATGTAAAATTGGAGCATCATTGGGCATTTCAAAGACCACAATTCAAAAAATTTTACATCAAGAATTATGTGTAAAAAAATTAGTTTCTCGTTCGATACCGCATTTGTTGACGGAAGAACAGAAAGCAATTAGATTCAATTGGTGTCAAAAACCTCTAAACCGCTTTAACAAAGGAAACTTGAAAAAAATATATACACTATAATATTGTCAGTGGCGATGAATCCTAGATATACTTTTATGAACTGTAACGTGATTTCTTCTTATACGTGGTTCCTGCCACACGAACACGTCACTATGGACACCCTTGATGCTAAATTTCGGTTCAAATCTCGGGCGCCAAACTTTTATAGTGGACGGTCGAACTCAACGTGTTAAACTAGTTGTGTTGTATTCTGAATTCTAACACATAATTTGCTATATAACTGTTCAAATACAGTTTGTATCTAATTACTAGGCTACAATATAAATAAGCTAAGCTTCAACATTTGTTGATTGAATTCTATATTGTGTCATTAACCTAATATTATCGAAAAGCATTGTCCATAATTTATTGAAGGTTCAGAAAGATTCAATAGTAATTGGTTTTCAAACCACTTGAAAACATGTTCTTCATTCATTTCCTCATGATAATCACTCAACTGAGATTCATATAAAACTTCAAGCAAAGTTTTCTTCTGTAAAGAGTGGGCTGCTCAGGTCGACCCATGACTGTATTTTGTCTATGATATGTATATACTTAAATCCCGCTAAACATAAGCTTTTAATTCTCAACAGTCAAGACGCTAGAGTCGATTAAAATTCACAAAAAATGAGTAAAAAACACTCATTTTCAGCACGCTGTTATTATTTAAAGGTATTGACCAAGCCAATTATCGTTGCTCACACTTAAACTACTATCTTTCCCCCTGAAAATTCCGCTTCGATCATATAAATAACTTCAAAAAGAAAAATTTTAAAGTAAAAGTTGATAAAAGCTTAAAAACATCGATTTTTAAAAGTCTTTATTTGAATAGGCGGAAACGAGCGCTTGTAAAAATCAAACTCATGTAAATTTTCTTCTTTGGGACCCTAGAGAAGAGTTTCTCAAAGCTACACCAAAATCTAAAATGATCGACAATTTTTTTTTATTTTCAGACGATTTTATATGGAATGACTCATGATTATCTGTAAATGAATGTCCATTATTATGAATGTAACAGAATATAATAAATTCAGTTGTTTGGGCATAATATATATTAAACTCATACTTATACTTGTTTCATACACCCTGTAAATAGTATCCCATGCAAATGCATTAACTATTGCAGTATTATTAAGTTTCATTTATACATTTTTTGGGATATGACTTTAACTTTGATAACTCATTACTGCTTGTGAAAAATTAATTTTCCGATAACACCCCAAAAATGTCAAGACGTCAACTGATCTCTGATGACTGAACCAAATAATTAACCATTTTAATCGCGGCAGAGACAACCCTATCGCGGCAACATCGCGCATTTTTGCCAACATATCAAGTTTTTAGTACGACTGACGTTAGTTTGAGTTTAATATTTAATTAACCTACGAGTTGTATTTGATATGAAATTAATTACGAAACTTTTCTTTAAGCATATATTTATATTTTTTAATACCATGCGACCTACAAATTTCAATATTTATTGAGTTTAGAGAGGCTAAACATAGTGATTGACAGCAGCAAACGAATGACATAATATAAACGAACGTCTCTTTTTCGACATTTTGATGACGTGCAACGGCAAGGTCCCTGAAACGGTTTTAATACTGAACGGGCACTAAACGAAATGTATAGGTAATGTAACGTTTATTCTAATTTATATTTACAATTAATTTATATTTACAGATTTATATCAGTCCTTATTTAATAATTTATGTCATACACTAAACACACTAATTATAATTTATATGAGAGTCACTTAATAATCACTTTATCGAGGCGCGATTACTTTCCTTCGGTATCAACACTGACTGATTGACTAATTGCCTGCAGCGAAGCTGGTGGCCTATTTATACTCGCACGCCGTAATTCTCGAAATTTCTCGCGGGTGCACTGGATATTTTCGACGTTCTGGCGGATGCACCGGGTGCGGTGGGTATTCTCGATGTTTCTCGAAGTTTGGGCGGAGGAGCCATAGTCGTCTCATACGGGGATTTCACTGGGGGCACTAAGTGAGAATATATTGCAGTAGCTCGCGTAACATTGCCCCCTCCTTAAGAGACAGTTCCTCCTGGAACTAGCTAGGAAACTGGAACGAGATGACTGTATCGACAACTGGTCCCCTTGTTGCATTTTCCAGTTGTATGGAAGTAACATGCGACCGTCTTCTCTGTTGGCTGCGTTTCCCGAGCATGGCCGCAAACCAGTACCTGCACTTCGGTGTCTCGGAAGATTACTTCTACCATGTTACGGATTATTCGCCAATCTAAATGCCTACATTCAATCTTGGGCATGGCTAGCCTATGCACGTTCAATTCAAGCACATGCTCCCTCAGGCTTCGTAATGCTTCCCAGACATCCTCGTACGTTGGTCTTTCGTCGAAGGTGTTCCTCGTCACTAGGTGGAAATTGTAGCGGGAGCCATTTTGCAGCTTCAGAGCTTTACCTGGTACTGGTAACTGGTTTACCAAAGGTCGTGCGCCACTCTTCTTTATAAACAGAGATGCCAGTCCGCGCGCATCGGTTACGCTGGCAGGGATGTTTATTGCTAGTGAGTATTCCTCCGGAACGGTAAGCAGGTCTTGTCGTCTCTCAGTGGTGACGCCGAATCTTGCTTTTCCGGTACCACCATAAGCACCCATGAACTCTACAAAAGCAGGATCGGCTACTTCCTGAAGCTGGTTTACTTCCTCATCGTGGTCACCCTCGAATGGCGCTAATCGGTTACGGTGTACCACCTTTGGCTTTCCATTTGGGATCTTGCTGATACGATAGATGAGATCGTTGATTCTTTTCTTTACGAGGTACGGACCGTCCCAGGCTTTCTGCAACTTTGGGTTATGCAGCCAGACTTTGTCTCCTTCGTGAAAACCTCCTTCCGTAGCTTGCGTATCGTACCTTTTCTTCATCCTATCGCTAGCGATCTGGAGATTTGATCGAACCAGCTCGTGTACGTCGTCCATTCTTTTTCTCAGCTGGGTCACGTAATCTTCACCAGCTATGTCTTCTCCGGGTCGGCATCCAAATTCAAGGTCGCAGGGTAATCTCATTTCGCGTCCGAAAAGAACTCTTGCTGGTGTTTGGCCGGTAGACTCGTTGATGGCAGATCTGTAGGCCATCGCGAATAGCGAGAGATATTGGTCCCAATCTCGCTGATGGTTAGATACTACCTTAGACAGGTATTTGCCAAGAGTTCTGTTCATTCGCTCTACCATCCCGTCCGACTGTGGGTGCAAAGCCGTAGTTCTCGTTTTCTTCATGCCGAGCTTTTCACAAACTCCCTGGAGCAGCTGGCTTTCGAAGTTTCTGCCCTGGTCGCTGTGTATTTCCAGGGGCACTCCATATCGGCAAATGAACTCATTCACAAGCACGTCGGCAACCGTTGCGGCTTCTTGGTTTGGAATGGCATACGCTTCTACCCATTTTGTGAAGTAGTCCATCACCACCAAAATGTACCTGCTGCCATTTGCTGTCGGTGGAAACGGTCCGGCGATGTCCAGGGCAATGCGTTCAAAAGGGCTTCCGACATTGTACTGCTTCATAGGAGCCTTTCTTCTCCCGTGCGGTCCATTGGTCGTAGCACAGGTAGTGCACTTCTTACACCAGTCTTTCACATCTTCGGAACTGTGCATCCAATAAAACCGTTCTCGCACTTTCTGGAGGGTCTTCTTCACACCTAGATGTCCTCCTGACGGACTGTCGTGTAATTTCCGTAGTACTGCTGCTATCCTTGTTCTTGGGATCACCAACTGTCTTCTACTTTCGGAACCCTTATCGTTCTCGATTACTCGCTGTAGCAAACCGTTTTCTAAAACCAGCGAGTCCCACTGGGCCCAATACGATTTCATCGTTGGCGAGTACCTTGAAATCTCCTGCCAAGTAGGTCGACAGTTCTCCTTTTTCCAATGTCGGATTTTCTTCAAGTCGGGATCGTTCTCTTGTTCCTCTTCCAACTTTTCTGGTGTCCATTCGTCGGTGGTCACCGTGGTTCTTCGAATCGCAGCTTCCTTAGCTTCTGTTTTGCTGCAGTGAGAGCACTCTGCAGGGCATGGTCTTCTAGAGAGGGAGTCTGCATTTCTGTGGCTTATTCCGGCTCTATGCTCAATAGTGAAATTATATTCTTGGAGCCGCTCGATCCATCTAGCGATTTGACCTTCAGGGTTCTTGAATTGCATAAGCCACTTAAGTGCTGCATGATCGGTTCTGATCACAAATTTCTTCCCATACAGATACTGATAGAAGTGCTCCACTGACTTCACTACTGCTAGGAGCTCTCTTCTTGTGACGCAGTAGTTTTGTTCTGGTTTGGAAAGGACTTTACTAAAATATCCCAGAACTTTCTCTTGTCCTCCTTGAACCTGTGATAGCACTCCTCCAATTCCAACATTGCTAGCATCAGTATCTAGTATGAATTCTCCCTCTGGTAGTGGATAACCGAGTATAGGTGCAGTAGTCAAGTGCTTCTTCAAGGTTTCGAACGTTTGGCAATCTTCGTCCCAGCGAAACTCCCTTGCTTCCTCTGTAAGTCGTGTCAAGGGCTTAGCGATATCTGCAAACTTCTTTATAAATCGCCTGTAGTATGTACAGAGTCCAAGGAAGCTTCTAACTTGGTGCTTGTCGGTGGGTCTTGGCCACTTTCGTACGGCAGCAGCTTTTTCTTCGTCTACAGCTACACCATCCTTGCTGACTACATGGCCTAGGTAATTGACTTTGTTCTGAAATAGTTGACATTTCTTGGGGTTGAGCATCAGTTGGACAGCTTGCAACCTTTTGAAGACACCTTCCAAATTCTTTTGATGTTCGTCGAATGTCCTTCCCAAGACTATGATGTCATCAAGGTACACTAAGCATGTCTTCCAGGACAACCCTCGCAGTACGTTTTCCATCAGTCTTTCGAACGTTGCGGGGGCATTGCACAGCCCAAATGGCATAACGGTGAAATGCCATAGTCCAGATCCGGTGGTAAACGCTGTCTTTTCTTTATCGGCTGGATCCATTTCTACCTGCCAATATCCAGACTTCAGGTCCAAGGTAGAAAACAATTTGCTACCGGCCAGCGTCTCCAGAGTGTCGTCGATTCTCGGCAGAGGATAGCTATCTTTCTTTGTAACATTGTTCAACTGCCGGTAGTCCACGCAAAACCTCGTGGTTCCATCCTTCTTCTTTGCCAGAACTACCGGAGAGACCCAAGGGCTGGTAGAAGGTTCTATTACCTTGTCCTTTTCCATCTCGCGAACAATTCCCTCCGCTTCCTCTCTTTTGGCCTGTAGTAGCCGTCGAGCCGATTTTCTTATCGGTTTAGCGTCGCCGGTGTCAATTTTGTGTTTGACAGCAGATGTTCTTCCTGACTTTCCTCCTTTTAGTACAAAAAGAGATCGGTATTGTAGCAAGAGTTCTCTGATCTTTTTCTTCTCTTGCAGGCTAAGGGATTGTCCAGCCACTGCTATCATTTGTTCAAATTTATTGTTGGCATCATTGGAGGTTGTTGTTTGATGAATTATCGACGCCACTGGTACGCAAGTTCCAATTTTGGTATCCTTCTTCATAGTTATTGGATGGTCATTTACATTTATAATGCGTACAGGTATTTCTTCGGCAGCCATGACTAACCCTTTTCCAACCAAGATTCCTCGACCAACCTCTTCATCGTGATTCCATGGTTCCATCATGACCGGTGTTCCTTCTTCGACGGTTCCTTGTAGCCTTGCCACAGTGAAAAATTCACTCCTTGCGGGTACAACTGTATCCTCCTGTACGGCTACCTGAACAGTCTTATCCTCGTGTGGGTGAAGGAATACCTCCTCAGAACCTACTCTAATCACTCGGTTCTTGAAATCTAGCTGGAAGCCATGTAGGTTCATAACGTCCATTCCGAGTATTATGTCCTCTTCGATATCGGCGACAACGACAGTGTGGGTGAACTTCTCTGCGCCAATTCCCAATTGCACCGGTAGTTCTCCATGGACATTGGCGCTTTCACCTGTGGCAGTCCTGAGTCGCAGTCTCGTCGGTAAAAGTCTTTTCCGGGTGTTGTCAGTCTCGGGGCGAATAATAGTCCTCGTTGCTCCAGTGTCCACCAATAGTGTATACTTCCTTCCATTAACTTCACCATCCACGTATACACTATCATCGCGACATTTCAGAGAGGCTATTAGGATGAGAGGGTCTTTGGAAGGTCTTCGGGTCGAAGCTGCCCTCTGAGGGTCGACCCTT
The DNA here is from genome assembly GCA_947563755.1 of Lochmaea crataegi. Classification (NCBI taxonomy): domain Eukaryota; kingdom Metazoa; phylum Arthropoda; class Insecta; order Coleoptera; family Chrysomelidae; genus Lochmaea; species Lochmaea crataegi. The sequence goes on along the minus strand of OX387424.1, from coordinate 10,559,139 downwards.
CCTAGTTTTCCTGCTGGGCGTCTTCGTTTGTAGCAGTTCTCGGTCGCTTGCACGAACTGCGTACATGTCCCATTTCTCCACAATTCCAGCATCTCACAGCTTTCAGTTTTCCATTTGAGATGCTTTTCATCATGTTGACAAGCTGGTCGAGCTTGTTCTCAACTTCTTCGTCTGCTACAGCCCTCACCTTGCCGTATACTCCGGAAGCCTGTGTAGCTGCTTCGTACTCCAAAGGCTGCAGAGAGTACGTCGACCAGTGTCTTATGCCGAGCCAAGCGTAGAGTTCTTTGCATTTCATGGTCACGAACGCCGTCGATGAATGTCTGTACCCCTAAACATTCCATGACATTCTCCGGTGCCGATGGATAGGCAAACCGCACCAACCTCGCAATGTCTGCTTCGAATTCTTGCAGAGTTTCGTCGCGTTTTTGTTTGCGGTTTTTCAGCTGCGACTGGTACAGATGCTCCAGGTGTTCCAGGCCATATCTCATATTCAATCGCTTTTTGAGTTGTTCAAAATCTTCGGCCTCTTCCACTGGAATTGTCTGGAGGATATCCATAGCGTCTCCTCTAAGGGCAAGAGTTAAATTTAACGCTTTTTCCTTCTCACTCCAGTTGTTTGCCTTTGATGCCGCCTCGAATTGCTTAAGATAGTTCGGCCATGACGTTTTACCATCGAATGTTGGCAGTTTCACTCGGCTGTTAATATCGTTTTCCATTTTCGGTTTCAACTCTACTTTCTCTGCCAGTTCGTCGTTATTCGGGGCTTGCCTAGTTGTAATATCCGGTTTATTACTAGTCTTCCTTTCGATTTCTTTGATTTTTTGTTTCATTTCTTGCTCCATTCTTTCAATCTTTTCTTCCACGGCAGAAATATCAGTCTTCATGGATGTCATTTCATTTTTCACGTCCGACAATTTGTTTTCCATGTCCGCCGAGAGTTTACTTTCCATGGCTGAAATTTCGTTTTTTATATCTGTCGAAATTTTATTTTCCATGGATGAAATTTTATTTTCCACGTCCGACAATTTGTTTTCCATGTCCGCCGAGAGTTTACTTTCCATGGATGAAATTTCGTTTTTTATATCCGTCGAAATTTTATTTTCCATGTCCGACATTTTGTTTCCCATGTCCGACATTTTGTTTTCCATGTCCGCCGAAAGTTTTTTTATGGAAGAGGTTATAGAGGCGGACGCTTCGTCGGTGAATTCAAACGTTTCCGGGTCCAATCCATTGTTAATCATAGCTTCTTTTAGTCGTTCCACTAACACTGACTTGACCCCACTTGTGTCCAGTTCGTAATCCTCCAACTCTCTTCGAAGCTCTGAAACTTTTAATTCACAAAGTTTCTTCGCCATCTTCCTGTATATTTATTTATTTATTTTATTTTTTTTAACCCCACACCTGACACCAATGTAACGTTTATTCTAATTTATATTTACAATTAATTTATATTTACAGATTTATATGTAATACGGTCCTTATTTAATAATTTATGTCATACACTAAACACACTAATTATAATTTATATGAGAGTCACTTAATAATCACTTTATCGAGGCGCGATTACTTTCCTTCGGTATCAACACTGACTGATTGACTAATTGCCTGCAGCGAAGCTGGTGGCCTATTTATACTCGCACGCCGTAATTCTCGAAATTTCTCGCGGGTGCACTGGATATTTTCGACGTTCTGGCGGATGCGGTGGGTATTCTCGATGTTTCTCGAAGTTTGGGCGGAGGAGCCATAGTCGTCTCATACGGGGATTTCACTGGGGGCACTAAGTGAGAATATATTGCAGTAGCTCGCGTAACAGTAAATTATAAAAAACTCGTATTTTCGCAATAATTATCATCCCATATCTTTCGTCTCACACTGTATATGAGCGTGGAGTCATGTGTTTTGAATGGATCATAGTGAAGTATCCATAAAGCTTGAAATATAAAAAATATATACTTATTCAAATAGCCAAAAAAAATTCTTATTTCATTATTTACCCTATATGCAATATTGAAGTACATGAGCAAATGATTACTATTTTAGCAGGATTGTTGCTTTTGGCTAGTGAGGATTGAATTTTAAATATTTCTTGACTTACCCTGTAACCATCAATATTTTGGGTAAAAAATCAGTCTAAAACTATATAATGCCTCATGAGCAAGAATTACTAGTTGTGCAAAATATTTATAATAAAAAGCTTTTCCTAAATGAATTATTACTTTAGAAATACTGCTACTTTTCAACTGTAATGTCCTGTATATTAAAAAGTAGTCATATGAATGAAATGTGAATCTGAACACTCTTGTTCAGGAGATTAAACTCTACATCATATCCAAAATTCAAAAAAAATAACCTAGATCCATTTTGCATGAGAGAAGTTTGGGGTCCTTTGGAACAAGAAATATTCATAATGAATTTTATGGTCAAAGCTGCAGCTAAAGTAGAGTGATTAAAAGATTTATTTTAAAATATAAAAAACAAGCACTTTCTGAGGACAGAACCTACAAAAAGCACTATCCTCCTCAAAGGAAGGTGATTGGTCACCTTACAATTACACAAATACATTTCATCAGCTATTTTATGATAATAACCTAAATTAGCAGGCACAGTTTTACATGTTAATAAATTAAATATGTAGACACAAATTCTTTTATTTGACATAATTAATTTTAATTATCTTGGCTAGAATGAAGTGTTAATAAATTAGATGTTAATTCACTTTCACATAAACGTGGTTGTCCTTGAACAGCACTTTTGCTTTTCAAATTCATTTCAGAGTTTTTAATTTTCCAATTGTTATCACAAAAAGGGTCCCTAGCCAAAGCAAACACTTGTTCGAATACTCCCACACACGTTTCTTGGACATGAAGTGTACCACATACAAGAATCATTACTAATCCATGAGAATCCATCCTTCCTTGTGTACCTTCTTTGCTAATATTTGGATTGAAATGAAGGTTATGCTGCATTCTAACATTTAATATTTCATGTGCTATATTTTCAGGATTGTTTTCTACAGTAATTATATTATGATCATTGTTTGATAACAAATTGATTTTCATTTTTGCATCGGCATAGAAATGCTCAGCTCCAACATTATTACTATTTAAAAGTTCGTAAAACCAACTAGCAAACTGTTCAGCTAGTGCTGTGATACTATTTTTATCCTCTTTGGAATAACTTAAACTGTCTTCATTATTTCTACAACTAATACTTTTACTTTCCAAATTTTCAGAATTTGTCCCAGATGATGACTCATTCCAATATTCAATAATTTTATCAATAAGTTCATTTTTGGTTATTGGTAATCGAACAGTTACATTTTTGTCATCCAAGTATGAAAATAATATCTCTCTTGTTATTGACTTTCTTCTTAGAATACTTAATGTATCAGGTGAATACTTTAAAATGCCTTTTATTGCTTCTAAAACAAATATGTAATTGAAAGATAAAAAAACGAGATCAATGAAATCATATCCATATTGAAACTGTACATTAGTCATTAACATTTGGGCATAATGACTTACCACTACTTAATACATGGATAATTTTTTGGGACGATTTACAGGTATTCAAAGTTGAAAGATAAAATTCGTTAAATGTATTTGAAATATGTTAATGATTAATTGCAGTGTAAAAATAATCTTTATTTGCCTAAGTGAAAATTTAAAACAAGACAATTTGATCATTATAAGTAAATAAAGAATGGGTATAAGTTCTGATTTCTGATGATTTTTTAAATTGTATTCAATAAATCCTACCTTCTATGGTATTTATTTTTAATAGACCTTGAGTGACAGTTCTTGCCAGTGATAATAAGTTATCCTCATCAAGTTTAGATAAAATTTCTACTATTCCTGGGTCAGGACTACTAGTCGTCATATTTCATTTATTTGGCGTTATACATTAAAAACAACAACAAATTATGACAGTCAAAATAAGGTTATGTCCTTCTTCTTCTTCTTTCTCCTTTATTGGGTAATATCCAATGAACTATAAATCCGTATTCATAGTTCATTGGTAATATCCCAGTACTTTCTCCTTTATTGGGTAAATATGTGCATAGTGAAATAATAAGAAGCGGCTATTTCATCTTATCTCTGGCTATTTCCCACTTTGCATTCCACAATTTCACTGGTCGTCTCCCCATATATAGTATTTATCTATGCCGGAATTCGCCATTGTTCAGTGAATGTTGTGAGTTGTTTTGTGCTTTGTGTTTTTGATAATTTTAAATTTAAAGACTATTTCCTAGTTTTATATTTGCATTTTTTGGGGTAAGTATTAACATGAATAATAAGGCAGAGCAATCCAACATGAGGGTACTTATAAAAATTTATTTCAAGAGAGATATTTGAAAGTGATCAGGTTTAAACTATGTTTATTCTTATAATTATTTGTGTGGTTCCTTGCAAGTCTTCATAAATATAAAAAGGATCAAAATAAGTGGATTTAAGTAAACTTGCCAAAAATTGAAAGCATAGGCGTGCCCACGGGGGGGGGGGCAGGGTGGGCCATGGCCCACCCTAATCGGTCTAATTCCTCAAAATATCAATATATTAAAAACATTTTATAATTTCAAATTTTTAACGTTCTTCTTTTTAATGCTTTGGATAATGTTCTAAGATCATTGAAATTGAAGTGGGAACAAGTAGTTTTGACGGAGCTTCGACCATGTTTGGAAATATTTCTGGTGTTCAGTCGCGATGCAAGCAAAATAACCCTGATATATTATAATTATGTTCACTGTTACACACACTGTTTAAATTTAACTCTGGAAGATGCTTGCTGCTCTCACTCGAATAACAAGTTAATATTTGATTTTTTTGGAATTATTCAATGTGTTTATTCGTTTCTCGAAGGTAGTTGCGTAAGACATGCAATTCTAGAGAAAATAGCTAACAGTATAAATATGTCACTCAAGACATTGAAAATCGTTGTCAACAACTAGAAGGGCATGCAGATCTAAAGCGGTTTCTGCAGTAAAGGATAATTATGAAATTTTGATATTAGCTCTTCAAGAAATTATTGAAACCTCCAAACAATCTGATGTTAAAATAAAAGCTGTAGGATTACTGGCGCAGTTGAAATCATTTAATTTCTTGATTTGTTTACATATGACTGCTCCTATTCTAGTAATGATACTCAAAGTAAGCAAAGCATTACAAACGGAAAATTTGAATTTACTGTCCGCAATCTATTCTGTGAAGAGTTTACAATCAAGTTTACAAAAATTGAGACTGGATTCTGAAACTTTTTTTAATAAAATGTATGTTGAAGTTGAAAAAATATTAGACAAACATGGTATTACAATGCCGGAAACTAGGAAAAGAAAAATTCCGCGTAAAATAGATCAGATGTGTGATAATCAACATGAATTTGGAAATATGAAAGATTTTGTTAGAATAAACACATTTTATCCATTTTTAGATTCACTTGTCTCCAGAATAGACCAACGTTTTAGTCAAGAAACGACAGACATTCTTAAAAGTGTGAACGAAGTACTATTATTGAATTGTGAGGGCGATTTCACTCCAATTGATTCAATATATTTTGTTATATTACTTATAATTGCGTAATTACTAAATCTTTCAATTAGAAATGGGGCAACGACGTTTTTTTATTTCGCCGATGAGCCTGCAATGGACTTTTGCATTATAGAAAAGGCAGCGTTATTGCTTAATTATCATTTTTAATAGGCATACTCAAATGAATCAAGGGCCCCCCCTAATAAAAAAGTCTGCGCACGCCTATGATTGAAAGTAATGAAGCTACATAAACATTTTTGCTTATATCTTCCAAAGTTTACTTAAATTTATTTTGAACCATTATATATCTGGTGGAGCATTGACAAGACATCTTAGAAACACTGTATAACTTAAATAATTTTTGTTCCAGAGTATATCCAGCTAGCATATTTGAGTCATGCCTTCACTCTCATGCTGTGTTAGTGGTTGCTATAAAAGCATCTACTCTAAGCATCGTTTTCCCAATCCTGCCAAGAACAGTAAAACATTTTTTGACAAATGGGTAAATTTATGTGGAAATAGAAGGTTGAAGGAGAAAATGACATCCAAAAACATTTATGACAATTGTAGAGTGTGTGCCTTACACTTTTTACCCGAAGATTTTGGTCCAAATAAAGTTCTGAAAAGAGGAGTTTGCCCATCGGTCAATTTACCAGGTAAATCCATAATAATAAAAAAAAACAACTGACTAGCATACATTTATTCAATTGTTTATATTTTCTAGAATCTTTAGAACCAGTAACTGATGATGTTCCTTCCTCAATAATTGAAGCACAACCCTCAACCTCTTTGGCTGTACCACAAATTGGTGCTGAATCTGAAACTGAGAGTCCTAGGACTTTGAAGTTACAGGAAGCTTTAAATGATCAGTTTGCAAAACTGAAAGCTAAAAAAGCACAAGAATTCTGTGCTGTTAATGAGGCTAGTTGTAGCTATTTCAGTTAAACCCGAGCTGAATTTAACAACATATATGCTGCTTGTTTTGTCGAAAACACTTGAAAGGCAATTATAGCTTTATTCAAGATTACAAAACTGACACTCAATAATATTATATTGACATCTAATCAAAAACTTTTTTAAGTATCTAAGTATTTTCAAGAGAATCTAAACTAATCACTAACCTTCTCCGGGCCTCCCGAAATTGAGCTGCTTTTTTTAAATAATATTAATTTAGTGATTGGTCTTCTGTATTCCCCCAATGATGTCTTCACGTTTACGACTCTAACTTTACCGTCACGCCCTGGATAAATTTTCGTTATTCTCCCTATTGGCCATGTGTTTCTGGGAAATGATTCATCTGCCAAAATAACTAAATCGCCTTCTGCAACATTGGATATATTATGTTGCCACTTACTCCTTTTGACTAAAGTTGGAATCCATTCTTTAACCCATCTTTTCCAAAATGAGTCCGCAAATGTTTGTGCAATACGCCATTGTTTGCATAGATGTATTTCAGAGTCAGTAAATTTTCCAGGTGAGCCAACAAAATTGAATGGTCCGATAAGAAAATGATTTGGCGTTAAGGCCTCGTCATCTTGATGATCAGAAGAAACAATCGTCAGAGGGCGACTATTAACAGTGTGCTCTATCTCTACCAATAGAGTCTGCAGCATTTCTTCTTTCGGGCATTGCTCTTTCAATATTGTTCGAAGAGTATCTTTAACAGATCGTATAAGTCTTTCCCACACTCCACCTGCATGACTTGCTCCGGGAGCGTTTCTTTTCCATTTGATATGTTTATTGCAGCAAAAATCTTGAACTGCTTGAGGGTTTATTTCTAGGATAGCCTTTTTCATCTCCTAGTCTGCTCCGCAAAGATTTGTTCCATTATCAGAATAGATTTCAGATGGGTAACCTCTTCGACAAATAAATCTTCTGATCGACATAATGGCAGAATCCGTTGTGAGTGAAGAAGCTAATTCGAGATGAATAGCTCTGGTGGACATACACGTAAAAATAACACCATATCTCTTTTCACGTCTTCTCCCAATCGAAACTAGCATAGGTCCGAAATAATCCATTTCAGTTATCATAAAGGCTCTGACTTGTGGTGTTACTCGAAAATCTGGCATCTGACCCAACCTTGCCAACCCTGCATTTTTTCTTATGCAAACCACGCAAGAATTTTAACAATTTTTGACTGCATTTCTTCCATTGATTATCCAGAACCTTTCTCTTAGATGGCTTAAAACATGTTCTCTCCCTTGGTGATAGTTTATTTTGTGATAATGTCGGATTAACAACACCGTCATCAAATGTTTGGGGTCCAAAATGATTGGTTGTCTCATAGACACTTGTAAGTGCTCAGCATAATCTAATCTGCCACTTAGTTTTAAAATACCTTGGGCATCAATAAATGGATTTAGCTTATAGATATGGCTAGATTTCTTGATATTTTTATTCCTTGATAACTGTTCCATTTCTTCAAGAAAGGTTTCTTTTTGTGCTTGATTAAAAAGTGTTACTTCGGCTTCTTCGAATTCTTCAACAGTTATTTGTCTGGAGAAGTTTGGAACAACAATTTTACCAATCTTAATTTTACATGATTTGACAAATTTCAAAACCCATGCAGCTGATCTAACAAGTCGTAGGTAATTGGAAAATCTTGAAAATTCAAATACTTTTTCATCTTCGGGTAATACAAATAGCAATATATTTTTTCTCTCGACAACAGTATCAAGTTCATACCGATCGTTATGTAGATGCCATTTTGTTTCATCTGTAGTTAAGAATTTTGGGCCCTGCAACCAGGTTTCAAAATTACCTATATTCCATAATCCTCTAGTCGCGTCATCAGCCATATTCAGCTTGGATGGAATCCAGTACCAATCAGTAGGTTCAGTCAAATCCAAAATCTCACTAATTCGATTTGCGACAAATATCTTATAATTTCGAGGATTTGACTTGATCCAGCTTGAAACAATTTTAGAATCTGTCCAAAAAAATTTCTTGCTAATTTTGAAATTATGCCCAGATTCAATAGTTTTCGATAGACGTGCTCCAAGCAATGCAGATTGAAGTTCAATTTTTGGAATAGTCATAGGTTTTAGAATAGTTACTCTTGATTTGGCCATAACGAAGACTGTAGATATGTCTCCCTCCTTCGACATTATCCTGAAATATGAAACAGAAGCATATCCTTTTTCGCTACCATCATTAAATATATGTAATTGAATTTCAACTGAAGAAGAAAAATCTATTCTATACCAGCGAGGAATTTTTAAACTCTGAATTTTATGAAGACTTGCTACCCATAAACACCATTTTTCGAATAATTTAGGACTCGGCTTTTCATCCCATTCTATTTTCTGAGACCAAACTTCTTGCATGAGAATTCTTGCTTGGATAGTAAAGGCAGCAAGGAAACCAAGAGGATCGTATATAGACATAACTATTCTTATTACCTGTCTTTTGGTGGGTACATTTTCTTTTGCTAGTATGTCTTTAAAATTGTCTAGAAACTTATCTGAAAATGTCAGGAAATCATTTTGTGGTTCCCAGTTTAATCATAACGTTTTTTCATAAGTGGGCGACTGCCATTTTTCTAAGTAATTCAAAGTTATTTTTTTTGAATGAAGAGTTTCTGGTATGTGTTTCATCACTTTAGGTGAATTGCTAAGCCATCCTCTCATATTGAAACCTCCATACTTATGAATTGTAATGATCTCTGTTACTATTCTTACAGCAACTTCTTCAGATGCAAAACTATCCAAGTAATCGTCCATGTAATGATAATCTCGAACAGCTTTGACAGATTCAGGATATTCTTCTTCGTATTTATTTGCATTTTTATTAAGAATAAAATTTGCGCAGCTAGGAGAACAAATTGTGCCAAAAATCATTACATTCATTTGGTATGTTAGTATGGGAGCGTCTTTATCTTTTCCTCGCCATAAAAATCGTTGAGCACATTGGTCATCCGTTTTTATGCGTATTTGTAAGAACATTTCTTCAATATCTCCTAGAACTGCTATAGGGTTATGACGAAAATTGAATTAAATATTGATTAAGGAATTTAGTAAATCTGGTCCTCTATATAAATGCTAATTTAAACTTTTTCCTTCCACCTTGGCTTTGGCATCAAAAACAAATCGAAACTTTTCTGGTTTATTAGGGTGATTCACGGAAAAATGCGGCAGGTACCACGTTTTGGCTGTTGTTATGGCAACTTCTTCTGAGGTAAGAATTCTAGCATATCCCTTCTTCAAGAACGAGACCATTTGATTGCAATATTTCTCTGCAAAGATTACGTCTTTATCCATTCTTTTCTCTATTGTGTACAATCTTCTTAATGCGACCTCTCTACTTTCTGGCAAGTTTACATTTTCTTTCCATAAAAGACCAATTTCCCAATGTCCGTTTTCCAATTGTTTACTGGTTTTTTCCATTATCGATAAACCTCTTTGGTCATCTTCAGACAACAAAATTTGATTTTCACTTGTGGCACCCATATTATCGACAACAATGCACTGGCGAATTAGGTCTTCTAGATAATCTTTTTCGTCTTTTCCTTTATAATGGCAAAACATCGAATACTGGGGCTCAATTCTGTGCTTTAGGTAGTACACTTCTACTTCTTGTTTCAACTTGTAAAGAGTGCTCATCCATAAGAAATGATGAATTTGTTGTTTCCTGTGAGTTTGTGATTCCATTTTCATTTTGATTAAGTGGTATCTCTACATCTTGACACAAGTTTCTGTTTTCTGGTATGTTTGCATGTAATAGACGGTTATGATATTTTTTGCAGTCATCAACTCTACATCTCTGCTTGTTTTTACATTTGAATACTTGATGAGAGCCTGCCAGGCAGGAAAAACAAATTTTATGCTCCTTCACCCATTCCCATCTTCTATCAACGGCCAGATCAAGAAATTGTCTACATTTGTATATCAAATGATTCGATTTAGAACAAAATTTACATTGAATTTCTCTTGCTTTTCCTTCGGAACCCAAGAAAACTACGTTTTTGTTTCTCTTTTCATATTTTTCATTTGGGCTGGAAGTTGATGGTTTACATAATATGGAAGCTGCTGAAGATTCTTCTTGAAGCCAAACAGAAAACTCGACCAAAGTAGGCATTATACAATTATTAAGTTTTCTTACTTCTCTGGCCCACTGGAACTGCATGTGCTCTGGCAATTTCAAAACTAACGTGGAAATAAGTTGAGGATTATTAATATAATCTTCCATTTCCAAAGATTGAGCTGTTACAGTAAGATTTTGAACCGAGTTGGCAATTTTAATTAACGTTATTGGATAACGACTATTTACAGGGGGTAGTTGTCTAACCTTACTCATCATGGACTCTATTATAAATTCAGGACGACCAAATCTTCTTTCAAGTGTGTCAAGGATACATTGTAAATTATTTGGAGATATGAATAAGGCTTTAACACTATCTAAAGCTTTCTGTAAACGTACCATATTTTCTTCCTCCGTAAAATGGCAAGTTTCGGTCGATCTTTTAAATAATGTAAAAAACATAGGCCATTCTTCAACATTGCCACCAAATGTTGGAAGATCTTTACCAATCACAGATCTTATGGACATTCTATTGTAATTTTCGGTAGGATTGTTTTCAGATACTGACTTAAATGCATTTGTCATATTTCGAGTAGCATTTAAAAATTTATTTGTTATAACTTGAGTAGCAGCTGTAAACTCTTTGGTCAGATGACCAGCTACTGAGGGTAACGGCTCGGGCAGCTTATTTCTAGAACTACGGCGGTCGTACATGTTTTGTACTGATTCACTAACTTGAGAAGATTTTTCATCTTCCAACCACCATTTCACTTTATCATGAGCACAAGATAACTCATTCATTGGAATAGCAGCAGCTGACTTGTTACTTTTGCTAGAAATACTACGACTTTCTAAACTTCCTTCTGTAATTTTATCTTTTTCTATGGCTGCTTGTATTTCCAATTCAGATAGTTTTCTTTCTAACTCTTGCCTGTCAAATTCTTTCTGACGCTCTAGCTCTCTTAAATCATATTCTCGTTGTAGTTTATTTATTTCTTCCAACTTTCGCAGATCAATTTCTTTAATTTTTTAGGCAGAATAAGAGGTTTCCGTTTTTGACTTGTGTGACATTTCCTCTTTTCGATTCGGTAATGTTCTTACTGCTTTGGATTTGTTTAAATTCTGTTCATCAATGTTATTATTAACTATATTAGATGGAGAGTATCTAATTGGCGGCACACCTGCATTAGATCTAAGTGTTTTTCTTGACTTCATTTCGTCGACTGACATATTATTGTAAGTAATCCAAAATTCTTTTATTCTCGGCAAGACTGAGATGACACAAATAAATAAAATGGATTCTTAGCTTCGAAGGACCATAATGTTTTGTCGAAAACACTTAAAAGGCAATTATAGCTTTATTCAAGATTACAAAACTGACACTCAATAATATTATATTGACATCTAATCAAAAACTTTTTTAAGTATCCAAGTATTTTCAAGAGAATCTAAACTAATCACTAACACTGCTCAAGATTTTACTGATGCTGCACTAGCAGACTTGACTACTGCTGTTACTCCAAAAAGAAGTGAGTGATTAATTATTTGATTTATTAATATAGGTGTTTAACAAAGAAATTTTCACAGAAATGGTAGATATTATAGGCAAATATTTTGATTGATTAAAAAACATGGAAAATTATTGCTTAAAAATCCATTTATAAATTTTTATATTATTTACTTATGTCAAGTTTTGACTGTATACTTCTATTAGAATATTGTCTAAAATAGGGTTGAAAATTTAACATTGAAAAATGCTATATCTATATGCAAAGTATATTGCATATTGATATTATTAATTGCTAATGATATTATTTCTTACTTTAGAAAGATCTGATTTACTTGCTGAGGTGAATGTCTCAAGGGTTAAAGACAACACCAAAAGCCAGACGTCTCTATCGAAGAGCCACCCAATTTAAAAAAAGGGCAACCGAGTTTAGAAGAAGTCATCTGTTGCTGAAAAAAAGGTTGTATGCTGCTGAAACCTTTAAAAAATCTGAACTTTTTGAAAACTGTATATCCAGTATGGATCGCATTCGCAAACGATTTTTTGAAAGTCAAATTGAAAATGTTGATAAAAAACCAAAAGGAAGAAGGTACACACTCGAAGACAAGGTATTGGCATTAGCTTTATACAAACAAAGTGGATATGGGTACAGATTCTTGTCTAAGCTATTTGCATTGCCAACAAGGAAAACAGAGTCATGAAACTCCTTAATAGAATTCCAATTCAACCTGGTATACATGACGAAGTTTTTGCAGTTCTCAAAGCTGAAACAAAAAACTTTAAAAAGCAACTAGATAAACATTGTATTATAATGTTTGATGAAATAAGCATACAACCAAATCTGCACCCAAATCGGTATGAGGGAAATGTAATTGGCTTTGAAAACCTATGATTTAAGCAAACACCAGAGATAGCGAATCATGCTCAGGTAATACTGTTTTGACACCTCACATGTTTTGGATAAGATTATTTCAAACCAAGCACTGATTAACTAAGAAGAAACAACTACTTTCCGTGCAATTTGATGTTTGTAGGGGCATATAGCTCGGAAAGTAGTTGCTGCTTCTTAGTTAAGCGGACATTGGTTTGAAATAAACTTTTTTAAAGTTTGAGGTGGGTTTGGTTAGTAGGCATCCCATTGGGGATGAGTCCAACACTGTTTGGGTCCTGGACCCATTCGAACATGAGTTTCCCATCTCGACCCGAAAAAAAAAAAAATTATGAAGATTCTTAGGAAGGCTTATAAAAGAAGATATTCCTGACAGCTGATTGATTGCTAACACTTTTTGGTTCTTTTTACATTTTGTAAGTTTTTAATAAAGCTGTTTATGTAAAAATTATAAAATAAGGTTTTGTTCAATTAAAAATTCTATTTTTATTAATGACGAAATAAAACAATTTAATTTGTTTAAATCTTCATTTTTATTTTGAACTAACGTTCAAATTAAAATTAGTGACGCGTTTCTCTACACTAGCTTTTTCAAACATAAAAATGAAGATTTAAACAAATTGAATTGTTTTATTTCATCATTAGTATGGATCTTCATCAAGTAAAAGCCTCATCTATTCAATTCTATTTTTATTTTCAGGTGGTGAAGCTTGGGGAAAGCAAGATCTGTAGAGGTCTTTGAAAAAATAACAAATAATGACAAAAGTTATGGAAAGTTGTTGATAATAAACGTATTTGCTTTTTCTTGTCGAGGTAAGCTGTAAAATAAACCCATAATATAAGCAATTTATTTCATAGTGTTTATTTTTTAGATCTAATGTGTAACTTTAATTAGAAGTTTAATTAGAAAATAAGGAAAATCACCTGTATTATTTTATAGAAAAAATGTATAATAACTTTTTTCAAAATATTTGTTGAAATAAGTCTTTTAATAAAATCTCCTGGTTAATAAAAACAGTCCCACAAAGTTTAAACGGCTTTTTGAAACAACCTATTCTACTTTTGAGCCAAAATAAAATAACGGGTTGCTTCAAAAAGTGTTTAAACTTTGTGCGACTGTTTTTATTGGTTTATTTAAGAAATAACAATATAGGCATAATTTAAAAAACCCGCCAATATTTGCTTGGTTTGCCATCTAGTAGTAACTAGTAAACTGTGCCTGATCATGCAGGTCTCCTCCTTTATTTTTTCCCCGTAAGTGAATACTAACCTTCCACCATAATAGATGGCGCAACACTCGACAAAACTTTGTGGGTTCGGACTTGAGTACAGGAGAGTCCATTCTTCCCCGTATATAGTATTTATCTATGGTCGTCTCAAGGTTACATGAATTTGACGCTTGTGTTGTAAAACTTAAAACTGATCTTTGATTAATTCATCGAGAAGGGCAAGGAAAATCATATATAAGCCACTGTATAGCTTCTTCAATGATTTTCCTTGCCCTTCTCGATAAATTAATCAAAGATCAGTTTTAAGTTTTAACACGATGAACAACTGCACAATTTGATTATCCAGCAATGAATTTGGAACTACTAGAATGAAAATAATACATAAATAAAAATCAGTGAGTTGCCTCTTTCCATATGTTGCAATCTATCATTTTTTGAGAGGGATTGAATTTCAAAATTCCTCCTCCATTTTACCAATAACTTGTTTTGAAAAGATCAGTGCAGATATAGTCTCTGAAGACAAAGTATTTCTGTGGAATGTTTTTATATTATTTAGCTCAGAGAATATCCCATGGAGGCTATACAGAATTCAGGAGTTCAGCAGTGGGATTCTGTGTCATGTTGATATCAACCATGGGGTGCTCACTCTCGATGTTTGACAGTTCTTTATTTGTAGTTACTCCTCACGTCGCAATTGTCGTGAGCGTCGTTACTAGCCAAAGAATAGCTCGGACGAGACCACGGAAAAGAAGATTTGAGCAGTAAACTGTGCATATTACCATTACCACCATTTTACATTCGTGAATTTACGGTTACGGTTGTGGTTTTTAATTTTACAGTTTCTTATATTTTTTATCAAAATGGTTTTTATGTGTTCTATTCCTGGTTGCAATAATACAAAATTGTTACATTGTTTACCAAAAGATCCAGAGGTAAGCAGTCCATAATTAACTAATTACCATTTTATACATATTATGATTTATAGAATAGACGACAATGGTGCCTTGCTGTAGGAAGACAAGATCTTCTTGATATAAGCACCAAACAAAGGCATGCATATAGGGTTTGTGATCTACATTTCTCTGAAGATATGAAATTTATTAGCCATAAGAATAGAACCAATTTAAAATTTCATGCTGTACCATCCTTATATATGCCAAGTAAGTATATGTAAATATATGTCTATACTAAAAACTAAAATATATAAAATACACTTCTACAGATTGAAGTATATACATTACAATTTCAGCAGAAAATCAAGATAATTGCATATCTTTCAACCTTATGTTTAAAACAAATATAAGTTTTGATACTTAAAATATTCATAATTTTCAGCAAATATGGAGATCATAAATCCCGTTACATCTACAAGTTTAACTTGTGAGGAGGTAACACCTATTCCGTCAACAAGTTCAGCTTGTGAGGAGGTCACATTGGTGCCTTCCACTAGTTCAGACCTGGGAGAACATACACCTAAGACTCCAACTTACAAAGGTACTTTTATGTTCTTTTCAAAGTTAAATAAATATCCCATTGTCTAGTTTATTATCAGCTTATCATTATTTATTTTTTTAGGTACTACTCAGAAAATTAGCCTTCTAAGATCTGTCGGTGTTACTAGAGTTTCAAAATTAACACCTAGGAAACGAAAATTGTACAAAATAGCAGTAGATCTTGAAAAAGTTTCTCGTCGTCTCAAGTTTCAGAATGCATCAAATAAAGAACGTCTTGAAGAAGCTTTCAAATATGCAGAGTCATTAGCCATCTTTAAAAATAAAGTGAATGAAAGAACTTTAAATTTCATTCAGAGTCAACTGAAAATGCAGAAAAAGCAGGCAAGAGGAAGACGATTTAGTTTGGATGATAAAGTGTTTGCCCTTTCACTTTTGAAACATGGCCCAAAAACATACAAATTATTGAAATCTACTTTTGCATTGCCTTCCAGGAAAACACTTATGAATATCCTGAACAAAATAAATTTTGTAGTGGGAATTAACCCTAAAATAATGACTGTTTTGAAACAATCTGTGGAAAAGTTAGACGTTTTAGATAGATACTGCACATTAATATTTGATGAAATATCATTGGAAGCAGGTATCACTTTTGATAAAAAATGGGATACTGCTGTAGGCTTTGAAGACATAGGAGGTGAGAGACGTCTAAAATTTGCAGATCATGCTATGGTGTTCATGCTGCAAGGGTTAAGGAAAAAGTGGAAGCAGCCTATTTCATTTCACTTTAGTCAGGGAGGAATGTGTTCTGATGATTTGAAAGTTATTCTGAAGAATACAATTTTGGCGTTGCAAGAGATAGGTTTTGTAGTTGTTTGCACAGTTTGTGACCAGTATTCAGCGAACATTAATGCTATTGGAAAATTAAAAAAAGAATCAACTCTAAGCAATAGCAATAATATTGACACTTTCAGAATTGGAACGCACGAAATAGTGGCAATTTATGATCCCCCGCATCTACTAAAGGGCATGAGAAACAATTTCATCTCATATAATTTGAAATATAAAATTGATAATGTCCAAAAAGAAGCATCTTGGAATGATATAATTAAATTATATGAGCTTGATGTGGGTGACTTTAACACAAGAATGTGTTACAAATTGACTGATGCCCATATCTACAAAATGAAACTTAAAAAAATGAAGGTCAAGAATGCTGCTCAAGTATTTTCTCATAGGGTGTCATCTACTATGAGATGGACAATGAAATATGGTAATTCTTTTTCTACTATAATAATCTTATATAGTTATTTTACTAGATTTTTTTTGTTATGTCTAATAACTAACATTTTTTGCAGGTCAGCAAGGGCTAATGTCAAAGACAGCTGAGAATACATCCATTTTTATAACTTTTATGGACCAACTCTTTGACAGCATAAATGGTTCGACTTATGAAGCTGATCATGGAAAAGATTTACGATGTGCCATCAAACCAGACTCACTCCATCACCAATTTTGGGAAAATGCAATAAAAATTCTTAAAACTATGAAGTTCATCACTCCTAAAGGAGAAAAAGTTCCTCCTACCATAACAAACTGGGTGAAAACATTGAGAGGCTTTATGCATATTTGGGAGAAATTACATTCATCTGGTTTTAAATATTTCATACCAAGAAGAATCAATCAAGATCCATTGGAAAACTTTTTTGGGCGTATTAGAAGCCATGGTGCAAGGAATATAAATCCAACATGCTTTTCATTTATATGTTCGTTCAAAAGTTTAATCATCAATAATTTTACATCTCCACTTTCAATCAATGCCAATTGTGAAAATGATGATAATGAATTATTGGATTCATTAAAATCATTATTAACAATTGAAGACTGTAATGTTGTAAGTGAAGATGCTCTGTTAGATGTCAATATTATAAATAATACAGGATTCCAGAATAATGAAAATGAGAGAGTAGTTGCAACACATGCCTATATAGCAGGTTATATAGCCAAAAAAATTAAAAAAAAAATTGGCAATTGTCAGAGGTGCCTTAATCAATTACAGGCACCAGCATCAAACGAACACTCACTTATAGTAGAGAGGGAATATAAGCCTGGCAATTTGGTTAAGACAAAAACCCAATTCCGGCGAATGTTTTCAAACATGGTGACAGTTTTTATGGCCGAAGCACATAAATACATTCTAGACACAAAATTTAAAAAAAATATAGCATTAGCATTGAAACGTAGTATTTACAATCCATTTCTGTGTGAGGACCATGATATGTTTTCAATCTACATTGATTTTTTTTTAATATTTTTTATATTCACTTATTTTAAAAATATAAATTCTATTTTAAAAGGGCAGATACAGTATAACCTATCAGATAATGATATTTTAAAAAAAGCTGCATGGCAGAGACATTTAGTACTAAAAGGCAGAAATAAAAAAATTAATACTATTAAACAACGCATTTAAAACTCTCGATGTACTCACTAACTAAAATATTCGAATTATTTATCTGACTCCTAATTGGTAAAAGGGTATATGATCATATATTTATATATTATGTTTTCTAATTATTGTGTACAGTATTTCACCGAATCTTGAAAATAATCTTGTTTTTTGCTATGTTCACTTAAAGTTTGTTTATTCACAGATGTAATTGCTACTATATTATTAAAAAAAATGTTTTTGTCTTTTTGATATCAAATATTATCATGCATAATAAATTTTGTTCACTATTTGTTTAAATTTTTTCCCAAGTCCAATTAACGTTGACCAAAGCAATAGTGAAACATGCAGAATGTTTGTTTCAGTATCAAATATTAATGTATTGTGCTAAGATTTGAAATTTCAAATATTATTATTGGCATTTTATTTATCTAAGTAATTTTTTCAAGCATTTAATAGAATCAACTTCTACCTTCAACTGCTTGCAAAAATTTAAAACAATTGTGTAAAAATAGTGTAACCCTTTTTTTGTATACATGCGTTTTAATTTACCAAAGCGTCAGCTTAATGGTCATTTAAAGAGATAAACATTATATGTTGACGCTTTGGAGGATTAAAACTCATGCAAAAAATATGGGTTACACTATTTTACAGTAATTGCATCATTTACCATTGAACTTGAACTAATTTGAAATTGGCGCCTTTGGACATAGTACATCCTCATGTCGCGAGTGTCACTAGTGAAACGTGTTTTGCTGTAAGGGAAGAGTCGGCTATCTAAGTGAGTATATTATCTGTGATATCAACATAGCCATGGTGTAAATATATACTATATTTACACCATGAACATAGCGACAATTGATGTCGACATGTCGTTACCACATCAAGCTATTTTGGTATTCTGTGTCACTATCGCTTTACCTTCGGGAAGATTCGGAAAAATATTACTCCAAGGTATATGTGTTATCTATGACTCCAAGGTCCCTGAAGTACATATAGGTTGTCTATAAACTATGGAAGGTCATCCGACGTCGCCATATTGCGCGTCATCGAGCCTGCCGTATATATCAGTTTACCATTTGTATAGCCTCCATGTTACCATTGTTCAGTGTTGTTTTCGTTTTGTTTTTGGTGCTTATTGTAGTTTTTCATCGAAGTTTCGTGTAATTTTATTTATAAAAGAAAGACAATTAATAGTGTGTATTCTATTGTAAGTTATCAGATCTTCATCAACGTAAGTTAACAGCTATAACTTTAAATTAAAAGTCATGTAACATTTGTGGTTGTGAAGCTTATACTTTTCTATCTACTTGTATTTTCTATTTTACCAGATGCCTGGAGGAAAAATATGTAGTGTTGCTATTTGCAAAAGCAATTCGAAGAAGGCAAAAGAAACTGGAGAAGACATCATGGTTTTTTCGTTTCCAAAGGACCCAGAAGTTAGGAAAGAATGGATACGGAAATCTTACAGAAAAGACAACTTTTCTGTTGAAAATAAAAGAGTGTGCAGCAAACATTTTAAATCAGATGACTTTGAAGATGACTTGAAGATTAATGGGCATTCAAGCTAAAAAATTGAAAAATACAGGTAATACTTGCAGATGAGCTCCATTTAGGAATGATTTATGCATTTTTGTTTGTTTTTAGCGATTCCTTCATTGTTACTGCTACCCCAGGTTAGCTGTCATACAAAACCTTTGTTGTCGAAACGATCTACAAGAGCAGAAAAGAAGGAGAGACAAGCCTGGGTGGAAAGTTTAATAACCGAAACAAGCAAAGTTGACGAACATGGCAAGAGCTTCAAGTTTTAAAATTGAATATTGTGTGTATTGACTTTAATTTTGTAAAGCTAGAGTTACCGGAACCAGAGGTACAACAGACACAAGAGAGGGAAGATGTCTACACTGAGTCATCATGCAGTAAAAACTCTGATGTACTGGAGCAGCTACACATCCTACAGCAAGAAAATCTTCAGTTAAGGGATAAAGTTCAGCAGCACGAAGAAAATAGTGAAGTGCATAAAAATCACATAAAAGCATTGGAGAAACGTCTTAAAAAATCTGACTGCAGTTTTGAAGACAGAGCCAAAATAGCTTTTAAGAATTTCTTGACCCCAAATCAAATTGCAATTGCTTTGAAGAAAAACTAGAGCTTGCTGGACTACAGAGGAATTTTCCAGATCTTTT
Organism: Lochmaea crataegi; assembly: GCA_947563755.1. NCBI lineage: Eukaryota > Metazoa > Arthropoda > Insecta > Coleoptera > Chrysomelidae > Lochmaea > Lochmaea crataegi. The sequence continues at coordinate 10,538,878 of OX387424.1, read as the reverse complement.
ACAATTCGATATTTGGGAAAACGAAGCCATATCTATTTAAGAGAAACTCTAAAATATCCTCTTCCTGGAATCTCCACCCTCCAAAAGTGGGCAGCCAACATAAATTTAAGAAGCGGAGTGTTACATGATGGAAACTACAGGCAGAGATCGAAACACTTACCAAAAAACCACTGTTTTGTCCTTTGATGAAGTGAAAAGAAGTTCGACGACTATTTAACCGAGCTAAAGAGTCAGGCAACTGGGAGCTTTATAGAACAACTCTAACAAGTTACAATAAAGAAATCAGAAAGGCGAAGCGGGAGTCTTGGAAAAAGTTCTGTGAGAGTATTTCTGATATACCTCGTAGTACTAGAATCCACAAGATTCTCTCTAAAGAGTCGATTGCCGAGATTGGGTCGATGAAGCGACCTGATGGCACTTTCACGACCTCTAGAAAAGAAACGTTAGAGCTTTTGATTAAAAATCACTTTCCTGGAAGTTTGACTCTGGATAACAATCGACCTCCGCTCTTTGAGGGCGCAAGGCGGCCAAAAAAGATCGATTGGGAGGCCGCCAAGGAAGTTATCACAGCACCAGCAGTTGAATGGGCAATCAAATCTTTTCAGCCCTTCAAATCTCCTGGTGAGGATGGAATATTTCCAGCTCTGCTGCAAAACGGACTGGAATTACTTTTACCCATCCTCATTAAACTGTATAGAGCTAGTCTGGCGTGGAATTACATACCACCCAGCTGGTTGACGGCTAGGGTGGTATATATACCGAAAGTGGGCCGCACACAGACCCACACCCTAAATCGGTCAGACCAATTAGCCTAACATCTTTCCTGCTTAAAGGGCTTGAAAAAGCACTGGATTGCTACATCAGGCGGGTAGCTTTATATAATTCACCCCTGAGCATCCACCAATATGCTTATCAAACTGGCAAATCAACAGATTTAGCATTACACAACCTTGTTGAGAAAATCACACAATCCCTTAACAACAAGGAGATTGCGGTGGCCATATTTCTTGACATTGAAGGAGCATTTGACAATGCACTACCGACCTCCATTGGTTCAGCTTTGACTGAAAAGGGCATCAAACCAACCATTACCGGTTGGATATATGCCATGCTCACTAATAGGACAGCCACTACATCTCTTCAGGACGAGACCATTAGCTTTAAGGTTTCCAGGGGCTGCCCACAAGGCGGAGTACTATCTCCCCTACTATGGTCACTCTTGATGGATAACTTGCTTAGCGCTCTCGAAAGAAGAGGGGTAGAACTGCAAGCGTATGCAGACGACCTTGTCATCTTGGCAAGGACCAAGTCAGGAAGGGTAGCATATAATACCCTCCAAAAGACGTTGGACGATGTCCACAGTTGGTGTCAGAGGGAACAGATGTCTGTTAACCCTGGTAAAACTGTAATAGTTCCCTTCACTAAGAAAATAAAGTTGGAGGATATTCCACCACTTTCCTACAATGGTGAGGTTATTCCATTTGCAGCGGAAGTAAAATATTTGGGGATTATCCTAGATATGAAACTTACTTGGAACGCTCACTTGGAAAAAGTTATCCATAAGGCCAGACTATCCTTGTGGACATGTCGTAGGATCTGTGGAAAATCTTGGGGCTTGGGACCCAAACAAATCTATTGGATATATGTGATGATCGTTAGACCAATGATCACATATGGAGCTATTGCCTGGTGGCCAAAAGCTTTACAGCGAACGGCCCAAGCAAAGCTCTCTGGTTTACAGAGACAGGCTTGCCTGGCAATTACTGGTGCTATCAGCTCCACACCGTCAGCAGCCATGGAAATCCTTCTGGATCTACCTCCTCTCCATATATTTTTGGAAAGAGAGGCTAGATGGACAACTTACAGAATTGTGCATATTTCTAAATGCACAAATCAGGCTTATACAGAACGAAGCAGAATGCTAGTGGACACTGAAAGTCACAGTATTCTGGGAATGACCTCTGACATAATGCCTCCAACAGTAAACTACGGCCTGCCTTATAGGGTCCTAATTCCAAATAGAGATGAATGGGTCCTCCGTAAGGATGAACTATTAAGAGCAGACAGCTGTTGGTACACAGACGGTTCAAAAACACCCTCAGGCTCTGGTGCAGGTGTATACGGGCGCAGACCTAGGACAGAAATCTCAACCTCTCTAAGATCCTATGCAACCGTATTCCAGGCGGAAATTTACGCCATTGTTTCATGTGTGGAGAGATTGGAGCAAGCCAATCTCATACATAGAACAATAAAAATTTTCTCGGACAGCCAAGCGGCTTTGAAAGCACTTAGCTCTCACCGTGTAACGTCGAAATTGGTTTTAGACTGCCAAAGAAGACTCTCCTTAATCGGAGAACTCAATAAAGTATTGCTGGTCTGGATCCCTGGCCATTCTGGCATGGAAGGAAACGAGAAGGCAGACTCTCTTGCAAGGGAGGGTGCCGTACGTGTTTCTATCGGACCAGAACCAATAATTGGCATCGCAATAAGTTTTGCCAAACAATCATTGAATACCTGGACGGCAAGAAGAGCTTTAGACTTCTGGCATAATTTACCAGGATTGGTTCATTCAAAGGCTTTCATACATCCTTCGAAGAATGTCTCCAAAAAAATGTTGACTATAGCAGGCATGACCTACGTTGTCTTACAGGTCTTTTAACAGGCCACTGTCATCTGAATCATCATATGCTAAAACTTGGGCTGTCGGAAGATCCGACCTGCCGTCTTTGTCTGGAAGATGATGAATCAGCAGAGCATATAATTTGTGCCTGCCCGCCGCGGCTCGAATCAGGTATCTGATGTTTGGCAGGGATTCTCTCTCGCCCTCGGACCGGAAATATCATTCACCAAATAAACTAATTGGCTTTGTTAAGAAGCTGAATTTGTTTGGTGAAATCTGAATAGGTGTGAGCCACAATAGACTCTTGCGAGTCGCAGTGGAGGGCCTTATAGGCCCACTCATCAAAAACCTAACCTAACCCTAAGTGAAAGTTGCTTCATTGTATGAGTATGATCAAAAAGATGATGAAGTTGTTGGACCTCATTCATACATGCAGGTCATTATGACTAGAGGACTTTTCAACAGTTGGAAGCAGCCAGTATATATTGGATTTGATGAAAAAATGACAAAAGAGTTGTTGGATTCGGTGACCAATCTACTAAATCAAATTCATTATAATGTAGTGGCATGCGTGTCAGATTGTGGAGGGGGAAACCAAGGATTATGGAAAGCACTTGATGTGGATATTAATAAAACTTTCTATCCACACCCTGCAACCCAGGAACCAATCTTCTTTTTTGCCGATGCCCCACATCTTCTGAAATTGGCTAGAAATTGGTTTATTGATATTGGATTTGTTCTTGGAGATGGAAAACCAATAAACAAAGGACCTATACAGAAATTAATAAAGGATACAAAGACTGAAGTCAGTTCATGCCACAAGATTTACACAGATTTACATATTAATTGTGACAAGACCCAAAGGCAGAATGAGATTACGGGATCGAGATAATTAAACCCAATATATTTTACAAAATAAAAGTCTTTTTTATCAAAAAAACAAAAATAAAATATAAAACTGGTTTCTAAACTTAAAGGAAAACAACAAAAGACATTTATATTAATACAACGTAAGTATATAGTAATTTACGTCATAAGTCCGGTAAGTCAAGTGTATTACAGTACGAATGAAATGTTTAATGAATGAATATCGAAATGAGTACTGTAAGAGACTTACCGGATGTATCACACAACGTATTTTATTTCATACTGTAAAAAACTGAATATTTCATTCTTTCGTATCATTATTTCAATAAGGTCAATATTTGACATTATTAGGAGCATTTTTGTGTCAAAATCACACTACCACTTCTACAACGATGTCAATAAATTGAAATTTCCGGAAATTCGAAGTGTACAATTAATATAAATATTTCTAATACATACATCGAACCCAGCGATTAAGTAGGTAGTTTTTGTTGTATTCTCTTGAGAAATTAAATTTTGTTAAAAAAATTTCATTTGAGGTTTTATTGTGTCAAAACTCAAAATTAACAATCCGGTACGTGTTTCTTGGTTACACTTACGGGCTCTGATACTATAATAGCTCACTTACCGTAGGTTCTCAAAATGGAGTCTGTAAACTAAGTCTACCAGACAGTATCAAATAAATAATAGTATAATATAATAAACCCACTCCATTTATTTTCGAAAGTAATGTCGCAAAAACATCAATTTGTCAATTGTATGGTCTTCTAATTTAGATCTAATTTTCGAACAAATTAACTCTGCTTAGGAAAAACATCTTTCAGATTCGACGCTTGTCGGCTGAATAGTTTTTACGTAGTCAGAGGCTAATTGAAAATGTATGCCAAGATTGCCATCTTCATTCAACAAGTCTATTTCTTCAGAAATAATATATCTATTGGCACTGGCTCTTTTAAACGCCGTAACTGCGGTGTCTCGACCTGGCTTAAAGCACTTTTAAGTCCTCAGCATTTTTTCAGGAAGTATAATTATTGAATTTATAGTGAGGTTTCAATAACAAACCCCACAGAGCAGTTTGAATTGGGCAGTGCAACGGCTGCTCAGGTTAGAGAGCACCTCAGGTGTAGATTCTGAGACCAAACTAGTATAAATTCAGAGAGTAGTCTTACCGGTTCGCGGGTAATTCTACTTGAAATTTATTTAAAGTGAAATAAAGATAAATGATGTAAATTAGGAAAGGTAAGTGGGCGCCACTCTGAATAATACTAGTTTATTTGTTATTCACCTCTGCATTATAGCGACAAATCCTGGAAGATTGGAAGGGAAAAAAACTATATGAACAACGTTATTAAATTTACAAGTTGTATATTGACTTTTGTTACAAACAAAGTAAAAAAAAATTGACTAGTTTTTATTGAAGTCGTTGAAGAAGCGATGAAATATATATATTACTTTCCTGGAGTGATGGTGAGGAGATGGTGTCCTTGGTGTCCTTTTGAAGTTACATATCTTGTCCCAGATAATATTCCCAGGTAGAGTATTCCAGGTAAAAGTCCTGGCCCAGGTAAAGTTCCAGGAAGTGTCTCAGGTAAAATTTAGTCCCAGGTAAAGTTTCAGGTAACGTGTCTCAGGTAAGTGTCCCAGGTAAAGTTTAGTCCCAGGTAAAGTTTAGTCCCAGGTAAAGTGCACTCAAATGAATGCACTTCTAAGATAAGATAATATAAGCCAGAAGGCTTCAATAGCACATGTATGCAGGAAAGAAAAGAACGAAACCCCTTTGCCACTTGTTTAAATACACTAAATCATGTGAACGACAACCGACTTACGTCTCATGTTCGTGTCACGCTCATACGATTTGACCAGGAAAGGAATTTACCTTTCAGTAGTGAATTCTTGATTCATATTTGATTTATAATTGGTAGAAGAAGAAGAGACACGAAATCGAAGTGGGAATTTCAAGATGGGCGTGACTATTTTCCGACAGACGGGCCTCGATCATCGCGCATAGAAACGTTGATTTCGACTCTCGTCGACAGTAAATATATTCAGCCTTGAAACATTTCTCGGCGTTGGGCATGAGAAAGGACTGGCTATTCGCCGCCCATACGATAATTTATTAATTCAATCGAGGGAAGTAAAGTGAACGAAATTAACGTTACACACCCTTACAACCCGAAAAAAAATTTTTTCAAAAAAAAAAATTTTTTATAAGTGAAAATCATTGAGCTATTACGAGACTGAAATAAAGAAGATATTAAGAAGATATTGAACGATAGGAAGACTAAGAAGAAAGGAACGAGTCACTGCGATACTGAAGGGAAAGAACAAATTTGAGGAGATTCTTCCGAATAATTAATTTAGAGAAAAATAGAGATTAAAAAAAATATGAAAGAAAGGGAGCGTTCCAAAGTCTTCACCGGTAAGCCAGGTGATTTTTTTCCTTCCTAGGCTCTTACCAGGGAGGTTGCCAGTTAGCGTCCACAGTAGCCATTGGTCATCGCGCAAGCAGAACACTAGGAAAAAAAATCATCTCACAAACACAGCAGAAACTTTGAACGGTAAATTCTGAGAAAAGCGGAACCAGTACCAGGTATCTACATACCAATAATTTAGAAATTTAATATTAAGATAAATCACTGCATCAGTGGGTTCCCAAAGATAATTACTAAAGATAAGATAAGATAAGGGAAGAAATGAGACTCCCATCAGATACATTGATTATCCCTCAGTTAGATAAAAAAAGATATGGATGAGTTATTATTTATGAAATGTTTCTTTATTTAATTACTACTATCATATGAATAGAAAAAAATATTTTTTGGAACAAATCCAAGGAAGTTTGTATTACTCCCTAACAGAATGTAGCTCCTGTCAAGCTAAAATGTTTTGGAACAATGCCAAGGAAGTTTGTATTACTCCCTAACAGAATGTAGCTCCTGTCAAGCTAAAATGTTTTGGAACAATGCCAAGGAAGTTTGTATTACTCCCTAACAGAATGTAGCTCCTGTCAAGCTAAAATTTCCAATGTATTATACCCCATATAACGATATATGAAGAAAAATAAAAAAAAACCAAAAAAAAACTACTCATATTTTTGGTCGGATATGTGCATCACCACAGTATCACCGATCAAGAAATCAACTTCTGCCTAATGAGAAGGACCTCGCGAGAGATGTTAAATCGCGTCGTGGTCTTCAATCTCAGCTTCAGATGAAATCCAAACCCGAAACACCATGACAATACAACATAACGTTCCTTAAATAGGAAAGCTTTTAAGATCGATAAACTAAATAATGAATAACAACAACCGATAAAAACGAAAGAAAAAAAAATTCAAAAAAAATTTTTTGGAACAAGCTGATACAGCAAGTCCAAGGAGGTTCGATCTAACCCCCTAACAGAATGTAGCTTCTGTCAAGCTGAAATTTGGGGAAAAGAGAAATTGACAACGGCATCCCACAACAGTACTGTTGGAAAATCCCCAGAGCGATATGTGAGCCATGTTGGCACAAACGCAGTAGCTAACCCCCCAAGTAGATTTAACTAAATGACAGCAGACCTTAGCCACCTCTGCCTCCCAGGCTGATTAACCCCCCGACGCTGAACCCTGAAACACATTCCAGACCGCTCTGAGCTCCCTCAACACCCACTGCTGAGAAATCCAACAAAAAATATATCAAAAAGGGAAAATATGATGCAATAAAATATAGACAGATTGAATCCATGTCTATAAGTGAAATATCTAGATCAATCTTTCGGAATGATCATAGATAGAGGTATGTAATGAGCAAAATAGAAAAATTTTAAGTATCAAGATATTAGGTAAGATATTGATTGAAGATAGGCAAAAAGAATTTCTGTAATGTAAGTTGACATCTCGAACATATTAACAAATAGATAATAGAAAAAATTTAAAACACTTGAGATACTAAACATTTTCAACATGAAGGTAATGAAAATTTTTAAGATAATTAAGATAAAGGAAATTTTAAAACAGTTAAGATATTAAAATTTCAAGATAGTTAAGATAATAGAAATTTTAGATAACTGAAGTAATAAAACTTTAGAGCTAAGATAATAACTTCGATATCCCCTGATATGTCAGCAACTATGTAAGTTAATTGCAAAGTCAAATTGTCAATGGTCTAAAAAAAATTTAATATACCCATTCGGTATATAAATACAGACAAGACACTTTGTCTGTAACGATAAGATAAGATAAGTACTATAAAATATATAGTACAGTAGACTACCCTTGTCCACTTAGATAAGATAAGATAAGATAAGTTAAGATATTTATCGTAAACTACGATAATTAAGATAAGATAAGGTACTGAAGATATAATATCACCCCTAAACATTTAAGGTATATCCGATATTTCTCCAAATCAATTAGACCCAATTCATTAACCTCTATGCATGTGCGCAACAGGTTTATTACTCAATTTGATTTGACGGTGCAAAAAAACTTTTTCAAAATTATAATAAATTTGAATATTTTAAAAATTCGAAAAATTCTCAACAGATTTTATATTATAATTCTTAGATTAGAATTCCATCCGGCTAGGAAAATATTTATTACACTACTCATTTATCCCAGAACACGAATGTTAATTTGCTAATCAGTAGTAGGGAAAGAAAGTCATTATCGTTTACTAGTCAGAGAAAAGGAAAATCTCTATGATAAAAAGATACAAAAAAAATATTCGAGACACCAACATACAACACAAATAGAATGAAAAATTAGGAAAGATATATTTATCTGATTACGTTAGGGCTGCTTCGGAATCATCGATATCAGAACACTCATCATCAGACAAGATACCAGCTTTAAGGTCTTTCATGTGCCATCGACCAATATTTTTTCCCGTTTCATCTTTTAATTCATACACTAAGGGAGAGATAACACGATATACGGTACATTGTGTATATTTCGGTAAAAATTTTGCGGAAATATATCTGGCTTTGTCCGATTTTGGGTAGTTCTTTTTCCAAACCCGATCACCTACATAAAACCTATGATCACGTTTGCGCAAATTATAACGTTGACTACTTTGTCGATATGCTGTTTGCAAGTTCTTTCTCACCACTTCGAAAAATTTAGGCATTTCTTGTGTATCCTGAATTCGGTGAACTTTGTCAGAAATGGTAACCTGATTATTTGCATTTTCTGCAATTTTATCATAAAAATTTCCCGAGACAGGTACATTTCGAGCAAAGGTAAGGAAGGAAGGGGTGAAGTCGGTAACCTCATGTTTCGACAGCCGAATTGCTTGAGCAATTTTATATATTTCTTCATCCCATGTTCTATGATCTTCAGAACTATAAGATCGTATAGCTGTGACAATGGATTTGTTTACGCGCTCAGTATGATTAATTTGCGGATGAAAGTTAGCATTATACCATATCTTTTGTACAGAATATTTTTCCATGAGATTTTTGAAAAGATGACTCGTGAACTGTTTACCATTATCACACGAAACGATTTGAGGTATTCCAAAAATGAGGAAAACATGATTTTCTAAGAAATCAACTATAGAACGAGCGGTAGCCTGACGTAAGGGATGAACCAATACGAATTTAGTGAACCAGTCAACTACAACAAGTGCGAACTGATTACCTTTGCGAGATCGGGGATATGGCCCTAAAAGATCACACGATACTAATTGGAAAGGGAAGTTAATATTACGATATTGTCCCATTAATCCTGCTTGGGGTAAGTTAGAGGGTTTGCACGATGCACATATTTTACAACGAGTGACATATTTATAAACCGATTTTCTAAGATTTGGCCAATAATAAATTTCAGAAATTCTCTCTAATGTTTTAAAAACACCGAAGTGAGAAGAAGTTGGACTATCATGAAAATAATGTAGAATTTCATTTCTATTTTTAGTAGGAACGACAATTTTCCAATCGGAAATATTACTAATTGGTCCAAATTTATTAAAGACATGTTTATATAATATGTTATTCTCAACTCGAAAACTTGGGTATTTTTCCGGAAAATCCTGAACATGAGAAATCATATCATTATACCATTTATCAGGATGCAAGGTAGATAAGTCTAAAATACTAACTTCAGGTATACGAGATAAAGCATCAGCAACTACAGTTCCGGTAGATCTACGGTGTACGATAGAAAAGTTGTATTGCGACAATTGCAATATCCATCTAGCTAAGCGAGGAGAAGGTTTTTTCATGTTATTCAACCAAACCAGAGAAGAATGATCGGTAATTACGGTGAAATGACGACCGATAAGATAATACCTAAAATGATCGATCCCTAACAAAACTGCTAACAGTTCCTTTTCGGTAGTACTGAACTTCTTTTGACCCTTTGTGAGTTTCTTACTCATATAAGCTATGGGATGTTCGAGTCCATCTTCCAGTTGAAAAAGAACACTTCCTACCCCAACATCACTAGCATCTGTCATAAGGAAGAAAGGTTTGGTGAAATCGGGACTACTTAAGATAGGAGCGGTAGTTAAGACTGTTTTCACCTTTTCGAAAGCTTGATCTGCTTGGGGTGTCCAAGTAATGGGTTGGTGTTTCTTTCGCTCATTTAGAAGATCAGAAATTGGAGCAGATAAGGAAGAAAAATCTTTAAGAAACCGTCGATAATACGAAACCATTCCCAAGAATCTACGCACCTGAGTGGCAGTTTTCGGAACAGGATACTCACAAATAGCAGAAACCTTTTCAGGATCGGTACGAAGACCATTTTCATCCACTACATAACCTAGATATCTAAGGGAAGAACGACAAAACTGACATTTATCTAAATTCACCGTCAAGCCGGCATCTCGTAATCTCTCAAAAACACTCTGGAGAATTTCCATGTGTTTGTCAAAATCAGGAGTACAAATGATGATGTCATCCAGGTAGTAAAAACAATACGGTTCTAAGGAAGGACCAATGACCAAATCGATCAAACGACACATACTAGCAGGAGCAGAGACTAAACCGAAAGGGGTAGTGACATACTCGAATAAACCTTTACCCTTAACTGCAAAAGCTGTTTTTTCCCGAGATGATTTCTCCAACGGAATTTGATAAAATGCTTGCTTCAGATCGATACTAGATATATAACGAGTATCTCGAAGTTGACTCAGTATAACTTCGATTGAAGGTAAGGGATAAGCATCTTTATTTAAAGTTACACTATTTAATTTACGTCCATCAAAACACATTCTGTATTTACCATCTCCCTTTTGAACTAACCAGATAGGGCTACAATATGAAGATTTACTTTCCTGAATTACACCTAATTCAAGCAAAGTATCTACTTCCTTTTCCAGGTAAGCTTGCATTGCCTGAGGTAAGGGATATTGGGTTTGTTTAAAAGAAGGGGAATTTCCGGTATCAATGAAATGCTCTATCAAATGAGTTTTGCCGATTTTATCTGATGGACTAATAGTCTTGAAGAGATCAATAGTTTGATTTAATTTACCAGTTTGATTAGGAGTTAAATGAGATACATCCCGAATTGTATTGACTACAGCCAACGAGAGAGAATTTACAGTTAAAGATAATTTAGAGAAATTTATTTTTACGTTAAAAATCTTAAGAAAGTCCATACCGAGAATAATGTCATGTTTAACAGAAGGTATTAGATAAAATTTCATAAGCCTAGATATCTTGTCTGTGATGACATATGTTTCGATATAACCAAGAACGTCCTGCAACTTGCCATCTGCAGTAGATATTTTTAAGTTATCATCGTCTAAGATAGGTATCGATAAGTTATGAATAAAATCTAGTGCACGAGAACCAATCAATGAGATATTTGAACCAGTATCAACAAGGCAAGAAATTGTTTTATCAAAAATTATGATATCGACATAAGGTCGATTATCATTTTCCATGTTATACAACAGTGACCCTACATTTGCTAAAGACTTATGCTTCGAATTTGGAACTATTGAATTTAGTTTATAGAAATTTTTGACAAATAAAAGCCATGAATTCCAGTCGGAGCGACTTACAGTAGGAACCTTTTTTAAGATAGAAGGAGAAATTTTCCTTGCAGAACTGGAATTTACAGGATTTATTTGAGATAGCCTCAATTTTTGTCTTTTGTAGGTTTTTCCTGAGGTTTTGGTTTTACTTTGGTGCTGGATTTTCCTGATGTTCCCGGTTTCTGAGCGACTGTGGTTGAGTGGGAAGTTCGACCACCGCTTTGTTCGTTTTTTGAACACTTTGGACATTTCGTTTTTACTGTATCAGGATGTCCACAACCAAAACAAAACAGTTTCCTAGGAACTTGACAGTTATAATACATATGACCTGCTTGTTTGCAATTCCAGCAAGTCCAGGTAGAAGATACTACAGATAGATTTTTTCGTGTTTGCTTAAAACAAGAATTATCTTTAAAAGAGGTACTAGGTATGCTCAAATCTGGTTCAAGTAAATATTGACTGCTTTTATGATTAGCTGTGAACTGTTGGTCCCAAGTTAATGTTTCCTCTAGTCGTTTACATTTTTCAATCAAAATATCAACAGTATCAATATCAATTAAAGCTAATGGTTGTGCATAATGAGGTAAAAGATTTCTACGAATAATGCGAATGATGGCACTTTCACTTGGTTTGTCATCAAGACGGTTGAACAAACCACACATGGCGTTAATATACAAGGTAACTCGTTCATGTTGACCTTGTTTTCTAGCTTTGATTTCCTCTAGTAAATCATCTTGGTAGTTATACGGTAAGAAATCGGATTTTAATTTGGTCACTAATTGTTCCCAATTCTGAACTTTGCATCTGTTAATAAGATACCAATTAAAAGCCTGATCACTAAATAAATCAGCTGAGCTAGAAAACAATTCAGCATCTGTGATACCTCTCGAAAGTTTGAGGCAATTTACGCGTTCTAAAAATCCAAGTACAGATTCTTTGGAATCTATTCCTGAGAATCTTATTCCCCATTTATGTACAGGTACAGGTTTAGAAAAAGAAAAGCTTTGACTTGTATTTACTGGAGTGGATTGTCTGTCTGAATCGATAACATTGATTTTGCTATCTAATTCACCTTCTAAACAAAATATTTCTGTTGTTAAATGTCTCTTTACTTGTTCTTGTTCGTCCTCCTCGCAAGTTACACGAGAAGTACGTTGAGTGAGGTGAGTTAGACGGCAAGTCAATCTTCTGTACTCGACATCCGAAGAAGTTCCAACAAAATCTTGAACCTTCTTCTTCAAGTCGGCAAAAGACATCTTAATACCTGTAATTTCGGTAATAAAAGGAAGTTCAACATATGAAATCGAACTCCTCATAGATACTTCCTGTGTTAGAACACCGCGTAATAATTTCCTCTTCTCTGTAACCAGTGAAGGGATTTCCAAGCCACGATAAGAAAGTTCGTAATCCAATTCATGAGATAAAAGATAATCAACATTTAATTTGAAAATTCGAGCCATGTTATTATACGTTAATTGACGGTATTAAAAATATAAGATAAAAGAGAAAAAACGAGTACTGTTGATATTGACGAAAAAGAAAATTTTATAGGTACGATACGTGAAGATATACGATAAAAATATAAAGATATGTTAGATAAACGATAATAAAAATAGATATTACCAACTCAACATATGAACGATATGATAAGTAAAAGATAGAAAGATAAATAATACGATAAGTGAAAGAAAAGATATTGCTTCTGACTTCAACTACTGTCCAAACTTCCAAGTTTCAAGATTTATTGATATAAAGCAGATGTGTAAAACAAGGCCCCACGTTGGGCGCCAATTTGCAACGGCTGCTCAGGTTAGAGAGCACCTCAGGAGTAGATTCTGAGACCAAACTAGTATAAATTCAGAGAGTAGTCTTATCGGTTCGCGGGTAATTCTACTTGAAATTTATTTAAAGTGAAATAAAGATAAATGATGTAAATTAGGAAAGGTAAGTGGGCGCCACTCTGAATAATACTAGTTTATTTGTTATTCACCTCTGCATTATAGCGACAAATCCTGGAAGATTGGAAGGGAAAAAAACTATATGAACAACGTTATTAAATTTACAAGTTGTATATTGACTTTTGTTACAAACAAAGTAAAAAAAAATTGACTAGTTTTTATTGAAGTCGTTGAAGAAGCGATGAAATATATATATTACTTTCCTGGAGTGATGGTGAGGAGATGGTGTCCTTGGTGTCCTTTTGAAGTTACATATCTTGTCCCAGATAATATTCCCAGGTAGAGTATTCCAGGTAAAAGTCCTGGCCCAGGTAAAGTTCCAGGAAGTGTCTCAGGTAAAATTTAGTCCCAGGTAAAGTTTCAGGTAACGTGTCTCAGGTAAGTGTCCCAGGTAAAGTTTAGTCCCAGGTAAAGTTTAGTCCCAGGTAAAGTGCACTCAAATGAATGCACTTCTAAGATAAGATAATATAAGCCAGAAGGCTTCAATAGCACATGTATGCAGGAAAGAAAAGAACGAAACCCCTTTGCCACTTGTTTAAATACACTAAATCATGTGAACGACAACCGACTTACGTCTCATGTTCGTGTCACGCTCATACGATTTGACCAGGAAAGGAATTTACCTTTCAGTAGTGAATTCTTGATTCATATTTGATTTATAATTGGTAGAAGAAGAAGAGACACGAAATCGAAGTGGGAATTTCAAGATGGGCGTGACTATTTTCCGACAGACGGGCCTCGATCATCGCGCATAGAAACGTTGATTTCGACTCTCGTCGACAGTAAATATATTCAGCCTTGAAACATTTCTCGGCGTTGGGCATGAGAAAGGACTGGCTATTCGCCGCCCATACGATAATTTATTAATTCAATCGAGGGAAGTAAAGTGAACGAAATTAACGTTACAGCAGGCACGATGACGTATTACCGCGCATTTTAATCGAGGTTCTGATTGGCCGAAAGTTAGTAGACAACCTATGTACTTCAGGGACCTTGCGCCCACCCAGGGCTCTTGTTTGGTTCTGTTAACTGTATTTCATGTGATGGGAGTGGATTTGTTATGTTCGAGCAGTATCTTCGAAATCTCGAATGTTCAACTTGCAATCTAATGAATTTATCCGTCGTATGAGTCAGAAAAACAAATAAACATAACCTGTGGCTGTGGCCTAAGTTTTTTAATAATACTACTGAACAAAAATCAACGCAGATGAAGCTTTTTTTAAACTACTCTACAGTACACATCAGATCTACAAAGTTGTTCGTCAGTGTGTTTGAAAGATATTGCTATTGAACTTTCGAGTAACGTTCGATTCGGGTGAAATCATTCGTACGAACAAAATCCATTAGACGTACTCGCGAACAGTCGAACGTTCAAAGATACGGGTCCAGAATTCTTCAGCGAGAAAATGTATTTTCCAACAAAAGACGTTAAAAAGTTCCAACACATTTTCTATTTCTTTCCCTCTTTCTTACCGTAATGCAAAACAACATGTGTTTGTCTCTATTTCGAGATGTCAAGAGGTATCGTTATTAGGCGAGTGAGTCGAGGTCCGTTTGTAGCTATAAAACGACAAATAGTCATATGGTTAGGTGATCTGTGGTATGGCACACGGAATACGAATAGTGTCGTTTTGTGGCGACTGTTGATATCAACATGATTTTATTTACTGAAAATGAATAAGAATAAAAACAGGTCAGAAAACTTTACTGCCAAAGAAGAACGTAAATTTACAAGTTCATTAAAATCTTCGCCATCAAATAAAATTTGGTAAATCAAAATATTCCATTATTATATTTGGTAAAAATAAAAAAATTACAGAATCCACTGACACAAAGTTTTTAGGTTAGAAAACTAGGATTATCATTTTAACCACTCACTTTTAGGCGGTTAACAAACCTGTTGGCAAAACTCTGGTTACCCACTGATCCAGTCTGGTACAACACCCATTTTGCTTAAACCA
The DNA here is from genome assembly GCA_947563755.1 of Lochmaea crataegi. Lineage (NCBI taxonomy): Eukaryota > Metazoa > Arthropoda > Insecta > Coleoptera > Chrysomelidae > Lochmaea > Lochmaea crataegi. The sequence continues at coordinate 10,523,511 of OX387424.1, read as the reverse complement.
TTAGTTATGTTTTGAACCGTGTTGGTACAAGTCGCCCCTATTATACGATGAGACCGAGCGCGCCCTACATCAACATTAGCGGCCGCGGAGGAGTAGTTAATAGAACGAGAAATTAAGAATGACCCGTGAACAGACAAGTACGATATGTACAGTACATACTTACTCTTACTGGTTATTTATTGGTGTAGTAGTTATAGAATCTATAAAATAATGATACTTTTAAATATTGTTTAACTGTAATTATTATAATAACTTTACCAGCGCACCAGCACCCAACCAGCGAACCAGCAACTACAACCAATGAACTAATGGTGGATTGTACTGTTAGTACAATAAAATTGTACGGCACGCACACCGTACATTGAAGTGTGCCGTACATTTTATACGACACGTACACGTACATCTCTACATGGTATACCTAGTATGGGTACTTAATGTTTCCGTCTTGCGAAACCGTACTAGAATTATGGGACCATAGCATACACAGCGTCGGAGTCGAGTACATACACTTCGTTTAGTACGAAACTTCTTATTCTTCTTGTTGTCATATTTATTCAATTTCTCTAAACGTTGCAATTAATATTTATTTCTGTGGTTTTAAGCTGTATATAACCACAGAGACAACCCTCTGATAACCTCAAAAAGATTTCGAACTTGTGTTTATTATACGGCTACAAGATGGTGAAGCGTAAAGGTTCTATTTTTGAAATGAAAACTTCTTTAGGCGCGTTAAGCACTTTTTTGGGTGAAGAAAAATCATTGGTTTTGGTCATCGTCACGCCTTTATGCAACACACAATGCTTTTGGTTATGCAACACAATTAACAATAAAGTGTAGGTATATAGTGTTGCATAAATCATCGTCAAGCTTTCCATGAGCTATATGTATACTGTGTATATATTAGGGTGCTTCAAAAAAAAATTTTTATTATTTTTTTCAACTCTTACCCCCTCAAACGTTTCTATTTGAAGTAAAAAAAATCCTCACCAAACATGAGCCCATTGGTCAACCCTAAGGGGTCGCTATTTTTATTTTAGTTTCTCATTTAATTAACATGGGAAAAATTCTGTTTTTATTAAAATTGAATTTACTCATAATTGACGCAATTTTTTACAAAAAACCATTTTATATTCTTAAAGTTGAGTCTTTGAACTTTACCAAACTCTAAGACCAATTATGATTATCTTTACTAGAAGTGTAGTTTCAGCCATTTAAAAATTACTAAATAGCTTGTAATAATTTTTTTTCTTGCATAATTTCTCAAAATTTTTACTCAAGCTATTAGTCATTATTGTATATTTATGGATTACATAGACATGTTTAATTTGTTGTTGGCTAATTAATGTAAACTAATACATATATAACAAAATTAAAATCCATGATTACTTGTAATCATATACATAATTCATTCATCTTATGATTGTGGCTGTTCCAACCAAACGCGCCAGGAAGCAAACACTAGTGCTGAGGCGAGACGAGGCCTATGGCTGAATGGCACAAGGACGGAGGCCATAAAAGAAAAAAGGAAGAAGAAGTGATTTTGGTTCGAATGTCAAGTTAATGCACACAATAGGGCCGTTCGGCAATGCTACTCCATTGACTCCGAACACTCCTCCCTTCTTTAAACCGTACGGTTATTACAAAACGTGTAAAAGGAGCAGTCTTTAAATCCATGGAGGCTAGATATTTAAATCGTTCGTTTACTGTGGAGTGGTGTGAACAGAGTACCACCTCGGTGAGGTAGGGTTTTAGGAGTGAATATGAGCATTTCGATTACCGGCCAAAAAATAAGTATTTTAGGTTACATAGTTTACAATTGCGAAGTAATATTCATTCATATTTTATAAAAATACTAAAAAATAACCACAAAAATATTACACCGAATGACATTTGTTTGAGTTTGACGTTTGATAGATGTCCCTCGTTTGACAGTTTGAGAGTTCGGTAACAAATGATCCTTTTACTCTACGATAAATCTGCTTCTGCTCCACTCTTTTCACTCTCCATTTCGGAGTTAATTACCGAACGGCCATGTTGTATCTTATACTTTTTATAATTTATCTAAGTTAATAAAGTTATTAGTTCTGTTAGTTGGTAGCAGATATTTGTGGTATCGGGAAGACCGTCAACCCATGCAACAAGCAGATACCCACATTATTACAATGAATGCTGCCACCTACACTATGTAATGATAACCATTTTTAAAATATGTAATTCATAAATATACAATACTGACTAATAGCTTGAGTAAACATTTTGAGAAATTATGTAAGAAAAAAAATTATTACAAGCTATTTCTCCAAATTTAAAAATTTAGTAATTTTTAAATGGCTGAAACTACACTTCTAGTAAAGATAATCATAATTGGTCTTAGAGTTTAGTAAAGTTCAAAGACTCAACTTTAAGAATATAAAATGGTTTTTTGTAAAAAATTGCGTCAATTATGAGTAAATTCAATTTTAATAAAAACAGAATTTTTCCCATGCTCATTAAATGAGAAACTAAAATAAAAATAGCGACCCCTTAGAGTTGACCAATAGGGCTCATGTTGGGTGAGGATTTTTTTTACATCAAATAGAAACGTTTGAGAGGGTAAGAGTTAAAAAAAAATTATTACAATTTTTTTTTGAAGCACCCTAGTATATATGTGTACTTTTTTTGTAAAAAATTCCATTTACGATGGGCTTACGATAAAATTTTTAAAAGGGATTCATTTATTGGTGTTTTCACTTTTGTCGGCAGTCCCATGACTGGACTTTACCTTTTTTTTACAAAGGGAAATTTGTTTTACGTCCGATTGCACCACCTTGGCTTAATGAGTAAGCCAGAGGCTTAAGAAATTAAGCTCGCTGTATCTGAGCGAAGCTTATATGCACGAAATTTTAAGCACAGCCTTGTCCATTTAAGTGAAGACATACGGTATTGTACGTAAGCGTGGCTTTACTAGCAAGCAAAACAATGTGCAATGAGTATAATAGAATAAAATAATTATTTAATAATAATTTTTTTATTAGAATTTTTTTTATTTAACAATTAAATTATTTAGACACCCAATAGCCAACTGAGGAAGGTTTTACTTACAATAGAATAGAAGTTCTTCAAGAAGAGGCCTTTTCATCATATTTATTTTTGGGAATTAGAATTTATGAATGGGTGAAAATTGTATGAGGAAGGAATGATTGGGAACGGTCGTTGCTGTTGAAAGATGTCCCCAGCTGGTGAAGGATGTCACTACCGATAAAACATATATCCAACCGGTAAGAGATGTCCCCCAGGCGGCGGAGGACTGTCTTCTCGGCTGGTTGATCCCGCTCTTGGTTGGAAGGTGTTCCTCGCGGCTGGAAGCTGTAAATGGAACATAGTTAGACTAGCTGTGAAAACAAGTAAATTAAATACAAACAACAATAAAAACAACTCGACTAATTCAATACATATGGAAAAAAAACAATTTCAGTTGGAAGATATCCCGAACTGGTAGAAAATATTCTAACATATAAAAAATACATCCAATGACAAAAAATGTTTCTCACCGGTGGAAGACGATCCTCCTGGCTGGAAGATGACTCTCTCGGATGGATGGTGACCCTCTCGGATGGATGATGTCTCTCTCGGTTGGAAGATGTCCCACTCGATTGGACGATACTTCCCTCTGCTGGATGATACCCCTCTCGGCTGGAAGATGTCCTCTAGACTCGGTGATGTGACTCTTGGTTGGAAGATGCCTTCTAAGCAGAATTATATCCTTCTCGGATAGAAAACTCCCCATTGGGCTGGATAATGTCCTTTGAATGGGTGAAACTACTCTACAAGGCAACAATATTACCAAAAAAATACCACTACCACCTTCGGCAAATATAATATCCCCTACTAGACAACAATAATACAAAAAATTTACCACCACCACCTTCACCAGCAAATATAATAATCCTCTACAAGGCCCATGCTGATGAGGAATAGAACTAAGAAAAATTCACTAACAATCCAAGGGATTCCAAAGATAGGTCTATCACCTCCCCAACCCTAACAAAATATCTGAAACAGAAAACCAAATGAAATAGAAAAAATTCAACAGAAACATCGTTTGACCCTATAAACCCTGTAAAAAAATATATGTAAATTACAAACCAAATGGCGAACAAATCTGGAATTTACAGGTGTACAATTGATGATCCCCCTGGATGGAAGATGACCCTCTCGACTGGAAGATTTCCCACTCGGTTAGAAGATGTCCCTCTAGGTTGGATGATACACCCCCCGGTTGGAAGAACCTAAAAAAATTCTGGAACAGAAAATCAAATAAAATTGAAAAAATTCAACAAAAACATCGTTGGAACCTATGAACCCTGTAAAAAAATATATGCAAATTACAAACCAAATGGCGAAAACAGGAGGGACACCTGGAATTTACAGGGGTGCAGTTGACGAACATCCTGGCTGGAAGATGACTCTCTCGGCTGGATAAAATCCCTCTCGGTTAGAAGATGTCCCTTTAGGTTGGATGATTCACCCCCCGGTTGGAAGAAACTAAAAAAATTCCGGGAGCAGAAAATCAAATCAAATTGAAAAAATTCAACAAAAACATCGTTGAAACCTATGAACCCTGTAAAAAAATATATGCAAATTACAAAACCAAATGGCGAAAACAGGAGAGACACCTGGAATTTACATGTGTACAGTTGACGATCCTCTTGGCTAGAATATATGACCCACTCGGCTGGATGATAACCCTTTAGGTTGGGGGAAACTGATCATGGTTGGAAGACGGCTCCTTCGGCTGGATGAAATCCCTCTCGGTTAGAACATGTTCCTCTAGGTTGGATGATACACCCCCTGGTTGGTAGAACCTAAGAAAATTCCTGGAACAGAAAATCAATTAAAATTGAAAAATGTCAACAAATACATCGTTGGAACGTATGAACCTTGTAAAAAAATCATTGCAAATTACAAACCAAATGGCGACAACAGGAGAGACGACTGGAATTCACAGGAGTACCGTTGTTTTTTAAAAGAGCAAAAAATACAAGATAGATTATGCGCCATCCTACCTTTTTTTGTCAAAGTTATGGTTGAGTGATTCCTTCTTTGAATGTGAGATGGAAAATTGGTAATTAAATTCATTGCTGTTTGTCTATCCAATCCGAACAATTGCTTAAGCTGGAAATCCGGTATTCCATAAGGATCCATCTCATTCCTCAAAACTCTCCATTGAAATATCAAATGATTTCTAAATTAATATATGTATTATGATACCACATATACCTATGATATAGGACCATATCTTACCTGACTCGATCTTCTATCTTTTATTTTTTTCACTGAAGAATGTTGCTTCACCAATAAATATTCAACACAAAAACAAACTGTAAGACGGATTTCCGAAAACCCGATCGAAAATATTCACAATTCTATAAGATTTTTCGTAAGTTACGGGATGCGCGGAATTTTATATATAGCTTGAAAAGTTATAAATTTGCGCAGAATTTTATATATAACCTGAAAAGTTATAAATTTGTTCATAATTTATTGTCCTTGAAGACATATTAAATTACATTTTTATATCATTTGGTTGAATGGAATAATATATATATATATATATATATATATACGGAGAGGAACTACCCTAAACGCGTATGTACCTATATATATATATATGTATATATATATATATATACATATATATATATATATATAGGTACATACGCGTTTAGGGTAGTTCCTCTCCGTTACCTTAAACAAAAAATTAAATTGATAAACAGTGTGTCTCATCTAACCTTTCCCAATTTCAGGTGTCCCAGAAGTTTCTGATCCATTTTCTATCCATTCCATTATTTGTGAGTTTGGAGATTTTTGCAGTTAAAATAGGTCGGAAACTTCTGGGACACCCGGTATTTTATCTAATATTTCTAAATAAATGTAGTAATGTTTTCAGAAAGAAATAAAATTAACATAAAAAACTGACACAAGTAGACATGGGAAGATATTAAGTAGATTTATTGGGAAATGTATAGGTATATATAAAAAAGAATTTAATATAAAAGCTGTTCTATTTTAAATATATAAGCAAGAAGTTATTAATTTAAAGTTTTCTAGTAATCACTCTGTAAATAGAATTTTAAAAAAAATATTGAAAATCGTTTTCACAAGAAATGGAACTTTGTTAAAATTATTGTTATTTTAAATTAAAATCAATAAAAGTCCAAAAATAACGAAAACATAAACTTACCCTAAACCTATAATATTATAAACTAGAACTCCAGATCCATTCCAATTTTGTGAATTTGAATTCCAATTCCTACAAAATTTAGTCATAAGTAATGAGTCAATGTATTATATAAGCGTAAAAACTAGTTATGCCGGTCGGTTTTTATTTTTGTAGAATATGGAATTTTTTAGTTAAAAAGGACACAAACGTTGATTATAAAGAATTAAAAACTTTCATTATTGATTACCAGGATATTCGGAAGAAGTTCAAAATAAATATTTTGTAAATTTTATTTTTTAAAGACCGGAAAATTTCTGTTTTTAGATAAAATGTATTCGATAAGGATCTAAGAATTTCTGTGGGATAAAAAATAGTATGGAAACTATTATAATTACTAGTAAACACCATTAAATAAAAGAAAAGCTTACCATATCCATTCCATTTCAATATATGATTCCAATCCATTGCACTCACTCACTACACTACACAAAATTTCGAAAACGCCACTTTCGACACTACACTACATCACACGTAAAACCGAAAACGTCACCCGGCTTTTACTACACGTAAACCGAAAACGTCACTACCGGCACTTCACAAAATTTCGAAAATGCCACTCCTGAAACTACTCTACACTTAATACCGAAAAGGTCAGTCCCTCAAAATTTCAAAAACGCCTTCTCCGACACTTCACTTCTCAAAATTTCGAAACCGACACTCCCGACCGATCCAAACTACAATACGGTTTGCGCGGTACTGTACTGAATGAGAATGTTGAATATTGTATCCTGTGTAAGAACGACTATTTTTAACGATACTGATTTTATTTAAATAATTACACAAACTTTTTTGAAGTGAAAACTTCTTTAGGCGCGCTGAGCACTTTTTTTGGTGAAGAAAAAACATGGATTTTTCGTCATCTTCATGCTTTTATGCAACACAATACTTTGGTCATTCGTCACGCTTTTATGCAGCTCACAATACTTTTGATTATGCAACACAATTAACAATGAAGCTTATATAGTGTTGCACGCTTTCCATGAGCTATATATATATACTGTGAATATATGTGTACTTTTTTGTAAATAATTCCATTTACAAAGGGCTTACGATAAAATTTTTAAAAGGGATATATTTATTGGTGTTTTCACTTCTGACGGCTGTCCGATGAATGGACTTTTTTATTCCATGAAGGAGCTTAGCTGTGTTAATTCAGTTTTCTTTAAATGTATAGTTTTTTTAACAAATCGGAGGGAAACTTTTCTTGCAGCACTTTTTTCTGTTGAAGAGATATTTTTATGTTTTAAACAATTTTACCATGCTATCTGCGTCTGAGCTAAGGACTCTGGGAAAGTATTTGAGGAAAACTGCAGTACGATACGATGTTTACCTTTTAAGTTATCGTCGAAAATATATCTGGCCACGTTAGCTTTCCCTTGACGCGCCTAAAACTTCAAACTAGCCGCCTTATTGATTTAATTGGCCAGTAAAACCACCAGGAAATGACCTATTTAAGTTAACTGCTAGATGGCGTAACGTTGTCAAGAAATGGAGGAAATTTTAATTTAATAATATCCTCTCCAAGTAACAATAAACGCTGATTTATTGAGCCTGTTCATACAATAAAACTAAATACTGAATAAGTGCCTCTTCAGTCAACTTAGTAGATATTGTTCAGCAATATGCTTATGTGGATGAACATAGGTTGAATAAGCATTTCTTCAGCTTACTTCCATTAGCGCCCAGTGATACCATATGGTATCACAAAATTAGTCATTTTCAATACGTCGGCAATTTTACTAAAAACGGCGATAAGAGATTTTCGACCGCTGTATAGGTTTCTGGCAACATAAGCAGTAGGGTTGGCGATTCTTTCCAAAAAAGATCGATTTTTGAATCGATTCGAATCGTAACCTGATGAATCGATTCATAAAAAAATGGAGGTCTAAAACCCAAAACCAAACAGAAAAAATCGAATGTCGATTTTAAAGGGTGACATATCGATCCACTGAATCGATTCAGTAAAACATATCGATTTAAAAAATCGATATATTTGGCCCGAGGAATCGATTCTTCGATTAATCGATTTCAGATCGCCATCCCTAATAAGCAGTCGCCCTCCAACTATTGTGATGAGTGGTTGTTAATTTAAAAACTGAGGAACACGAGTTTTGTAGAATTGCGTTCTATGTAAATAAGAAAACATGGACATTCGCTTCGAGTAAGTAAATTTTTTCAAGTAGGTACTATGAAGTTTTTTCTGCTTATAGGTTTGATTACAGAGTTAAAATGAAGTGTAAAGCAATATTGAATATATATGTATTTAGTTTTTATTTGCGTGACGTTATAATATGGCCCTGAAATGTGTTGATTCCATATGGTATCACTGGGCGTTTTGACTGCTACGTTTGTATTTTTTTTCAGACATGGATTTTCATTATCGGAGGCGTTAGATATGGCTTTCGCGGACGACGATCTGGCAAATAACATAGATCAAATATTTATTGAAGCTCCTGATCCAAATGTAGACACCGACGAAGATTCCGCTGATGAGAATGAGGGAGGTATGATTCATAATCTAACGGGTCGCCAATTATGTGCTCCCGCGGAAATAAAACTTGTAAATAATGAACGTATTGGCTACAATGATGAAGATATTTCCACAAAATCATCTACTCAGGCATCATTAGCACAAAGTTGTACTCCTTCTACTTCCGATAATATGTACAGCCCAAAGTTAGAGAACTGGATAAACAATTATTACCATGATAAAAAAAATTGTGAGTTGATTGAAGGAGATCTTCAGCCTATGTTATCACGCTATTTTCCGGAAGAAGATTATCACAGGTTTGAAAATATGGCTTGTGCAGATATTTTCGAATTATTTTTTGATGATGAAGTAATTAGCTATTTGATTGAAGAAACACAAAAATATGTCCAATTTTGTAACAAGCTAGATCCAAAAATAACGGCATCTGACATAAAATGTTTTCTGGGTATCCTCATTCTAAGTGGATATAACTCACTTCCTTCTAAAAGAACGTATTGGGATGTAAAAGACGATGCCAAAAATAATTTAGTTTGCAAAGCAATGTGACGAAATACGTTTCTTCATATACAAAGATTTCTCCACTGTGCAGACAATACCAATATGAACGACTCGGACAAAGCCTGGAAAATACAGCCTCTTATGGATAAAGTAAAAAACCGTTTTTTGAAAAATTTTATTCACGTTCCAAACCTTGCCTATGACGAAGCGATGATCAAGTACTACGGTCGGCATGGTTGCAAACAATATATCCGAGGCAAACCCATACGATTCGGGTATAAGATGTGGTGCCTGAATTCATCGGCAGGGTATTTGGTCAATTTCGATCTGTATCAAGGAGAAAATCCGCGCTGCTGCCAAAAATATGATGAGTTATTTGGAAAATGTTCATCACCTCTCGTACTTATGCTAGAAGAATTATATAATCCAAATTTACCCTATAATAAATATGTTGATAACCTTTTCACGGGATTGAACTTATTCAGCTTGTAACTTCTAGGTAAGCTCTAGTGATAAAAGATAATTCTAGTGTTACTTACGGTATGCCTTCGACTAAGCTCTAGGTAAAACAATGGGTCGTGAATTTTCGCCTAAATGTTGTATAACACTTAGATAATAAAAATTTGTCTGGCATATAACTTATTTGAGCGCCACGTCATTTGTAAAATGAAATAATATAATTTACCCTGATCAAATGACGAAAAACAGAGTATATGGTTTTTTATAGGTACTTAGAGGATCATTAAATAAAAATCGGGAAAGTAACTTAACAATCTAATGAAGAATATCCTACTTAAAGTCGACTTTGGTCCCTACTATTTTACAAATATGGCCCTTGGCCGTCGTACATTAAATATACAAATTAATAAGGTTCCTAGGGAAATTAGTTCAATGCTAAAGGTTCTACAACAATATGATGAATCAAAGAAATATGGCCCTTGGCCGTCGTACATTAGGTATACAAATTAATAAAATTTCGAGGGAAATTAGTTCAATGCTAAAGGTTCTACCATGGTATGATTAATCAAATATTAGAAATATATATCGGCTTATGCATCTATAAATGGTTTTCGTATTCTCCAATGGAGAAGAGAAACGCATTTTATGTCAATAAAGTACGGGACATAATATGATCCATACTTTTAAAAGCAAGTATAACGTAGTGTCGGAAGTAGATAATCGAACTGAATTGATTTTCAAATCAAGTTGCTAGTTGAATCAGATTGATTGTAGAATGTAAACCCGAATCAGGTTAATGGTAGAATGTAGAGTTGTTGCAATCTAAAAAGACAGAGGAATTTTTAGAAGCTTCTACAAGCGGTAAGTGCTGTCGGCGAAAGCAATTAATTTTGAATGACAGAGTCATCCCACAACATTTCAAAGATCTATACACGACAATCATTAGTAATGTATGAAAAGGTATTGACTTACTTAGAATTTCCTTCGACACAACTCACATTATAATTGTCTTTCTTTTTAGACAATCAAGAGAACGCCGGTCAGGCTTGTCTCCAAAATGGTTTCTTATTTTCAACAAACTTTTCTGCGCACACCATTTCTGACAATTTTCGGATGTTTTGAATCTTTAACAGTGCCCTCTCAGAAAAGAGAACATAAGTAAGGAATCTAACGTTCGTAGACATTGTAGTTAAATGCGTTCCTAGGCATTGCCGTTAGATGGCTCGAGAGGTACTAAAATAGGTAATATATAAGCAAAACGAATTATTTTGAGCAGAGAAACAGGATCTCCTGTTACAAGCTATTTGAAATTCTTGGGATACAGTGCAGCAGGTACTATTAGACAAAATTGTATTCCACAATCTTGCCCATTGGAAGATACAAAAACATTTTCTAAAAGAGAAAGAGGTGACTCAACACATTTTAGAAAAAAAATATGGAGTTCTTCTGATACGATGGCTGGATAATTCCATTGTGAACATGGCTTCAACTGGTACCGGTGTTTCTCCAATAAGTACAGTCAAGAGATATTCGCAGAAACAGAAAAAACACATAATGGTTAATCGCCCCAATTGTATTGCACAATATAACCGTCATATGAGAGGAACTGATCAAATGGACCAGGGTATTGCGAATTATAGAGTTGGTATTCGTGGTAAAAAATGGTATTGGTCAATTTTTACGTGGATTTTGGATGCCGCCATAAATAATGCGTGGTTTTTATATAAGCAGAACCACAAAAAAACATCCAACCTGGAATTTCGAAGAGAGTTAACGCAAGTTTATTTAGCACGTTATGGTGTCCCACCAAAATCACCAGGTCCGGCAAGAACATCCATCACATGCACTCTTTTATCAGGTGTTCGTTATGATAGTATGCACCACTATGTTGTTCCTTGCAATAGACGTCGCTGTGCGGGCACAGATTGCAAAAGTTTTGGAAGAACAATGTGTTCTAAATGTGACGCTGGCCTCTGTATATCTTGTTTTGCTGGTTATCATACTATATAAAGTTGTTTCTAAAAAAACAGTACACGGAATACGAAATATCGAAAGCGACGTGTCGCTATGGAACAGAGGAGTTCAGTCTAAGGTCAGTGTGACCAACAAAAAGTGGTTTTTATGACAAGAATGACAGTTATTGTCTACCATTCAAAACATAAGATTTTTGCAGGTTTTTTATCATTACGAACATCTATATTGCTTTATTAAAACAATGAATACACCCCCGAAGCGTAAATCTTAAAATCTAAAATGACGTTTTAGCTGAATAGAGGAGTTCAGTCTAAGGTCGGTGTGACCAACAGCAAGTGGTTTTTATGACAAGAATGACAGTTAATGTCTACCATTGAAAACATAAGATTTTTGCAGGTTTTATATCATTACGGACATCTATATTGCTTTATTAAAACAATGAATACACCCCCGAAGCGTAAATTTTAAAATTTAAAATGACGTTTTAGCTGAATTCTCAATGCATCGGTGGCCAGTAATTCTAGGAACTTTCGGCAAATCACCAATTCTCTTCTGTCATTATGTCACTAGTTATGTCAGATGTCAGTGTTATTTGCTTTTGTTGATATTTGTTTAATCGTTTATGTTTATTTTCCATTCTTTTATAGTAGTTCTAGTTAGTTGTTACTTTATTCTTCTGATTGCTTTTTCCACTGACATCTGACATAACTAGTGACATAATGACAGAAGAGAATTGGTGATTCGCCGAAAGTTCCTAGAATTACTGGCCACCGATGCATTGAGAATTCAGCTAAAACGTCATTTTAAATTTTAAAATTTACGCTTCGGGGGTGTATTCATTGTTTTAATAAAGCAATATAGATGTCCGTAATGATATAAAACCTGCAAAAATTTTATGTTTTGAATGGTAGACATTAACTATCATTCTTGTCATAAAAACCACTTTTTGTTGGTCACACTGACCTTAGACTGAACTCCTGTATCATGGAGGCTATACAAGGAGATCGAACTCCATGTATTCCAATTTCTGGTCATTATAGAGGGCACCACATAAGTTGCGATACCAAAAAATCTGACGGCAGCCAATCATAAAACTCGAGTTCATGATGTTTTATTGGTTGCTAGCTTCTTTGACAGTTCGCTGTTTACATGTGAGGTAAATGAGGTTAGGTCACAGAAATGAAAAATATTGTGAATAAGAAATCCGTATTTTGTCCTCGTTTTCAAAAATATCGAAAATTGTAATCGTTTGGTGGTAAAATAATCAGTTCCATTCTGCGCTGCTGAATTTATTTATGTTTTTACGTGATAAAAAATATGAATATCTACTATCATGTCTTCTCTTCAGTATGGAATTTTAGAACACTCTTAAAGGTCCAGCACAGTTAGAATGAGTATGTCTTTAAAAGAGAAATTTGAAGAATAAAGAAGACTCATCTCTACGTGCAAGTAAGTATATTCTAGAACCAAGTTCACAAGTTGGATTGTCCAATTATAAAAAATAAATTGAAGATGAATAAAGAGATATGTTTACAATATGTATAAAGTTTTTCAGAATCTGGCTTCCTAAATAGTAAAAAAATCTTAGCTACACAAAAATATGAAAAAACGGAGGAAAAAAAGGAAAAATCACTTGAAATGCTTGGAGGAAATGTGCCACTTCAAATGTACTATATTAAATGGCCTTTGAATAATTGAGAATTGCAACTAGAAGAAATACAGTTTGAAAACATAGAAAGTAGGTATGTATAGATAAATAGCCAGTAGCCATAAGCTTTAATAACACACAAATTTGGTCATATTAATAAGAAGTAATAAAACAATTACAGAATTAATATCTAATATTTTAGGTTATTTTCCATGAAATTAACGAAAAGATAATTGCTTCTGAACTGGTCAAGCCTTTACAAGAAGAAATTATGAAAATATTGAATATACAGTGTTGCACGAGAAGTAATTTACTACACACTATTTAACTTCTTTTACCTAAATATAAAGTGTACAATCCTTCGATCATTAAACATTGTTCAAAGATACAATCAGTATTTTGTCTCTAACTTGATAGGTACCTACCTATCCTATTGCCTGTTATACTTATTCAGCTTAGGTATTATGAGTAATAAGTGAACTGTTGAAGTTAAAATAAGGTAATTAGAATACTTCATATTTTTTGCTCAATTTACCAATAGGCTTTATAGGATTCCGGGTACTCTTGCAAAAAATTTTAACTGAAGGATATCAGAAAATACATGTATATCTTGATACCAGATGCTCAACTATGCACACTATCGAACCTGACATCAAATATACAAACCTCTAGTCTATGATGAAAACATAGAGCTGCTATTTTTCTAGGCATTACTGAAGCGTTTGATGGTGTTTGGAACTGTGGTATATTCTACAAACTATATGAAATGATGTGTTCTAAATACTTGCTTTTAATCTTGAAAACTACCTTAGTGATAGAACACCACAAGTAAAAGTGAATTACAGTTTTATTCAAAACATCTAAGGACTTCTCCAGTGTTCCTCACTGTCCTATTTGCTCTACAATCTATCTATCTTGTTACAACTATGATTTAGCAAAAGAACATTTAAATTTGCATACATATTGCAGTATATAGATGACATCGCTTTGATCAGTCATAATAATCTCAAAATAACATTAAATAAGCTACAAAAACTTATAAAAGAATACTGAAATGGTTTAACATGTGTAGGATGAAGCCCAAAGTCTTAAAACTCAATAACAATGAAAAATACAATATATTTTCAATCAATAGGTACAACTTACTAATGACATTAGTTCATGCACAGATTTTCAATATAAAATATATTTAAATAATTCCGTATCATACATGAAAATAATTTTTTTAAGTACTTTATTTTAAAAATACAAAAATTGCAATTTACAAAAGTTTATTTCCTAATGAAGCAAACACAGTGGAAAGACACAATTAGTAAAATACATAAGTATGTACACGAAATATATAACTGTGGACGATCTGTAACTGAAATTGCACAAAACATACTCTACACTATTTTGGATCCTCTGTGTTTTATCTATGAATGTTATACTACAAGTGTGCCACACTGGAATTAGGTAGCTGAAGATTGGTAAGAACCTACCGATTAGTTTCAATGTCTTATGGTTTTAGTAATCCCTTCATTGGTAAAGTGCACCAATAATTGGCAAACATAAATTTTATTCTATTTGATGAATATATTTGCTTCAATGTATGTTCTCACCTTATTTATATTTTCATTTCCTATTTTTATCTGAACATCAACTGAATTCCTATTTTTTTGTATAACATGCCAGTAATATTTTCAAATTAGTATTACAGCTTATTCCTTATCAACCATCTCTGGTTTTTCTTCAAATCTTTGTTCACCGTTTTTCTTCCAGTTCTCTTAAATTGTATTTGTCTAGAACATAATAATGTCATCAGCAAAAGTAAAGTATTTTGTGTGCAATTGTGCTTTTTCTAGACTTCTCACAAGTAAGGTATATAATTTAAGTCTATCATAATGAATATTTCCTCTCCTACTTTATTTTTATCTTTGAATATTTCTTATTATTTTTGCACTCTGGTTTACTTAAATTAAATTCAATTCACGTCTTCCTTTTAAATAATCTGCACTACCAACCACTATTGCAAAAAATTTCAACAACATTATCAATTTTTAACAAAATTAAAATTTTCTAGTTTTTATAATTCACAAGTAATGTTTACTATTTGCCTACTGTCAAATTGGTAAAATATAAAAAGTAAGGTTATTGTCGTGACAGTTTTAAAATGGTATCTTAGGTACAATGCGCGACGCCGCGGTGAAAAAACAAACTGCTTAGATTGGCGATTTTGAGGACACTTTTTGTCAATTTTCCCGTATGAGTTCGATCTCCTTCTATTCTCAATGCATCTGTGGCCAGTAATTCTAGAAACTTTCGGCAAATCACCAATTCTCATCTGTCATTATGTCACTAGTTATGTCAGATGTCAGTGAAAAGAGCAATCAGAAGAATAAAGTGATACAACTAACTAGAACTACTTCAAAAGTATGGAAAATAAACATAAACGATTGAACGAGTATCAACAAAAACAAATAATACTGACATCTGACATAATTAGTGACATAATGACAGAAGAGAATTGGTGATTTGCCGAAAGTTCATAGAATTACTGGCCACCGATGCATTGAGAATTCAGCTAAAACGTCATTTTAAATTTTAAGATTTACGCTTCGGGGGTGTATTCATTGTTTTAATAAAGCAATATAGATGTTCGTAATGATAAAAAACCTGCAAAAATCTTATGTTTTGAATAGTAGACATTAACTGTCATTCTTGTCATAAAAACCACTTTTTGTTGGTCACACTGACCTTAAACTGAACTCCTGGGCTATTGATGCATTTGAAAGATATGACCTTCCTCAAATTTGGGAAAAGCAGAATACCGGCAGCATTTTTCAAAAGAAATACTTTTTTCCAATATTCTTCTGCTGCCAAATTTGTGTTCAAACAATGATCTAAGTGATTCAACAGAGCATGTTGTCTCCACTCATTATCAACTTTTTGTAATTTCAAATGGTGTTTTAAAATGGGAAATCTATGGAAACACTTGTTTTAATATGAAAGGCTTGTGCTTCACTAGGCTCAACTATTGATATAATTTCAAATACTTGATCATAAAATTTGAATTTTTCTTTAATTTGTGAAGCAAGCTCAATATAAAATTTATTCAGCTCGGTCATAGTCGATGTCAAAACAGTGCACGGATTCATGAATCTATAGAACGTCAACATGGTTTTTCATGTTATGTCACTCGAGCCGCTTCATGCAAATTACACGCAAATTACGCCCATTTGACCACTACACGAAACCTATACGCAATGCAATGAGATTACACGAATTTCGTGTAATTACACGCACATTGGCAACACTGTCCTAGGTCCTAGACGTCATTATTTTATTTATTTTATATCAGGTTTTTGTTTAAAGTTAACTTTAAAACTAATCATGGAAAATCGTTTAAAGGAATTTTTAATCATGAGAGGCTTATCATCCCAAAACATTGAACTCATGGAAAGTGAGAAGGTTAGTAAATAGCAATCATTTGTTCAGCTTTTAGAAGAATAGTTCGTTTCTAAGTAGCCAAAGAAAGCAATTTAATTCTATAGTTGTTTCTTTTCATATTAAGACAATACCAATTCGCAAATCCCACTGCAGTAGACCCAATTGAAAACATTCGGGCTTCCCATTGCAGCTTCTACATGATTCATTAATTAATACTTTGAAGTAGTTCAGTTCAAAATGATTGAAGTGTTTTTATACTTCAGTCCTATTATTCATGTAGTGCTAGCTGCACAACTGTTGGTTTCGGTCAGATTTACTTCATAATCTAAAGAAGAAGAAGAAGAGAATACAGAGGGAAAGGGAGACTGGCGAGGTAATAGTTACAACACGCATGTTTACACACAGCTTTGAGTTTCTTATGTTTTTTATTTAATATATGTATAATACAAAATGCTCGGAGGTAATACCACGAGTGCTTGAAAATTACCGATAATTTCCATGAAAGCTTGTTTTTAATAATTCCACTAGTTCGAAGAACGAGTGGAATTAGACAACAAGCTTGAATAAAAATTATCCGGTTTATTTTTAAGCACAAGCGTTATTTAGGGAGAATATTTCTCGAATAAAAATACAAATTACTGTATATCTCCAAAATATTGAATTTGTACTTTTTTTGTCGCAAAATAACATAAATTGTCTCCATACACTATCCTTTCTCTTTTCCGTATTTTTGGGTACACCTTTAATGACATTTTTGTCAATTTCCCGTTCTGTTATGTCTCCGAATCGATTCATAACCTCTGAGAAACTCTTTTTTGACGTTTCACGTTTATTATTTTAATGTTGTCAGTCAACGGTTGTCATGGCAACGTGAAATTATCGCTGAGTTGTCATGGCAACGTGGAATTTCCAGGGGTAATACCACGAGTGCTTAAAAATTATCATTAATTTCCATGAAAGCTTGTTGTTAATTCCACTAGTTCGAAGAACGAGTGGAATTAGACAACAAGCTTGAATGAAAATTATCCGGTTAATTTTTAAGCACAAGCGGTATTTAGGGAGGATATTTCTCGAATAAAAATACAAATTACTGTATATCTCCACTATATTGAATTTGTACTTTTTTTCGACGCAAAATAACATAAATTGTCTCTATACACTATTCTTACTCTTTTCCGTGTTTTTTGGGTACACTTTTAATTACATTTTTGTCAATTTCCCGTTCTGTTATATCTCCGAATCGATTCATAACCTTTAAGAAACTCTCCTTTGACGTTTCACGTTTATTATTTTAACGTTGTTTGACAACGGTTGTCATGGCAACGTGGAATTATCGCTGGGTTGTCATGGCAACGTGGAATATCCGCTGAATTTCCATTTAATAATTTAGCATTCGTTGCATTGATACAACATGTATGAGTGAAATATCCAGAATAATTCGCTGTTGGGTACCCACGAGGAAAAAATTCCAACTCAAATTCATCCGTTGCCATGGTGATCTGTCAAAACAACACGTTTTGATTGGTTAAAAATTACAGGTGTGGAATTTTTGGGGGTAATACCTCGAGTGCTTAAAAATTACCGATAATTTCCATGAAAGCTTGTTGTTAATAGACGTCAAAAAATAACAGTTCAATACTATTAAACGCTTTACAAAATTAGAAAAATTAATTTCCACAGAGCAACACTAACAAGCAACAACTACTTCTCGGGCTATATGCCCCGACAGACATTGAATTACACTTCTGAAGTAAACGGGGTTGGTATATCTGTTAAGAACCAACCATTCTGGTTTGCGATTAGAAGGATCACTTGTGGACCGGTTTCGGCGTATTGCGCCTCATCGGCACAAGGTAGATGCTACTCGTCCAGAAGCTCCGAGAGCATAATCCTGGACTAGAGACTACGTTGATATCACACCAATACATTAGCCTCAGTAAAGGAAATGCTAAGAGTGCGATATCAGCGACATCTCTACATCTAATAGTATTGAACTATTATTTTTTGACGTCTATAGATCACGCTTTACTAATATGACAATTATTTACAGGTAACTGTAAAAGTAAATACTTGTTGTTAATAATTCCACAAGTTCGAAGAACGAGTGGAATTAGACAACAAGCTTGAATGGAAATTATCCGGTTAATTTTTAAGCACAAGCGGTATTTAGGGAGAATATTTCTCGAATAAAAATACAAATTACTTGTATATCTCCACTATATTAAGATAGATAATGTAACGTCTCCAACTTAAAAATCTCAATAAAAACAAATTATTTATTTATTGAAACAGTTACGTAATACATTTTTGTCAATTTCCCGTTCTGTTATATCTCCGAATCGATTCATGACCTCTAAGAAACTCTTGACGTTTCACGTTTATTATTTTAACGTTGTCTGACAATAGTTGTCATGGCAACGTGGAATTTCTGCTGAATTTCCATTTATTAATTTAGCATTCGTTGCATTGATACAACATGTATGAGTGAAATATTCATGATTATTTCCTTCCTATTAATTTTGACCAATCGCTATCAAGAATTGGTATGTCAAATATAAATTTTAAGTGGAAACAGTATATTATTTTATATCGAGCAAAAGTGATACTTTTCATGACGCGCTCGTGTTTAACAGCCGAACGGAGTGAGGCTGGTAATAGGGAGCAAGTCATGAAAAGTAACATTTTTTCCTCCAAATAAAATATGCTGTTTTTTCTTCAAATGTCGACAAATTGATGCAAAAACGTCTCTTTTTGATAGTAATAATTTTTAAAGATAATTGGGTTCGCAAGGCGGTTTAGACCGGTGAGACAAAATATCGATGAAATTGACAAAAGTTGCACTGAATCCCCATCACTAAAATCCTCGGTAACATCAACAGTTGTAAACGCTACTCTAAATTCACAACAAGATGCTATAACGGTATTGCGCGGGTTTAATTTTCAAAATGCAACAATTTCGCATTGTACATTCAATATTCAATTGAATGATAAATAAAAGTTTTAGTTTTGTTTTTAGTTTAATAAATCTTGAGTTGTTGACGCTTGCTTTCTTGTTTCTATCTATGTTGCTATGATAACACTTTTCCCTCCGCTGGCGGGAAAGTGAAAACTAATCCTTCGGCGGAGAAAAAATGAAACTTTACGGTCGCCCACACAGTCGAAAAATGACAGATTAACTGACATTTGAAGAAAAAATTACTTAACAACTGTGAACTTAGCTGTCAGCAGTTTTTCCGGAAAAAAAATCGAAAAAATTTCATGCAAGTTTGACAAGTTGCATTAAAATAAAATGTTTATTTAACTCGGCAAATAATCTTACCAAATATCCCTCGTGCATCTAATTTTTCCTGTGGAAAAATTGGAACACTCGTTTCTAAGTAATCTGTTTTAACAAATTACTTAGAAACTCGTTTTTCCGATTTTTTCCGGAAAAATTAAATGCACTAGGGATATTACCCCCGATAAAATATTATGTTTTCTAATAATTTGATTTCACGTGTATACATTTCTGGGATTGAACAATATTTTTCCTATTCAAGATAATTTCAATGAAGAATTATGAAATCAATTTGTTTGTTATTTCAAATAATTCTATAAAGATTTATTAGATTTTTATCAAAATTGAGGTAAGTCTTTTCTTCTCATTTATGAATTCCTATAAATAATGATATTTTATAAAGATTTAATTCTTGCATTCGGTTTTATTGTAAGCTTTTTAAGAATAAACACAGATGATTCAAGTCTCATCATCATTGACTGGTATTTCCCCACTATATTCTTTCCCAATTTCCCTATTTTTGTTATTATTCTTATTTTAATGATTTGATACCATTTCAATATATATATATATATATATATATATATATATATATATATATATATATATATATATATATATATATAAAGTTATAGTAGATATTTGCCGAATAATAATGTACAAGGACAGGAATATTGGGGAATATTGACATATGTTTTGTCAGATTATTGTAATTCTGAATTAATTGGATTTTTCAATATATGCATTAATAAGAACAGTGTTCGTCGAACCCTCAACCAACTCGCAAGACCGAACTGATCTCAAACAATTGTGTTTTTTTTGTATTTCGTACCAAGCACCTGAACTACCCACTCGGGAGTGTTTGTGAACAATGGATTCATTGATGGACAGCACGGAAGAGCACCCTGTAAGCTCGACCATATTAGAAATTCCCTATTACTATATTTCTTTGCCATACATTAGAGAAATTACACCAAAATTAATTAGAACTTTCAAACCACTTACTAACATAAAAATTGCAAATAAAACATGTTTAACGATCAAATCAATTTATACAAGAGTTAAAGATAAAACTGATATTCTTAATCTTTCAAATGTAGTATACTGTATCCCTTGTAGAAATTGCGAGGATAAATATATTGGTCACACTAGCCAAAAATTAAAAAACCGAATTTCTCTCCATAAAAGTGATTCCAGATTATATCCCGATAGATGTGCTTTGGCCAAACATATAATTGATAAAGACCATATTATGGATTTTGATTCTGTCAGTATTTTAGATATACAATCAAATACCAAAAAAAGACTTTTCTTGGAAATGGCTCACATATCTCAAGAACAAAATATCATCAATAGAAAGAGTGATCATAAAAATTTGAGTGATATTTATTACTACCTTTTGGCTATTGATAGGGAGCATGAGTGTCATCAAATTTCAAATTCGTCTATTTCAAACATTTGAGGTTAAAATAACATCAAACAAATTAAAAAAAAGAAGACGAACCTAGCCAATCTTGATATTTTTAGATATAAGTTAGTTATAATTATATACTATTTCTTTTTCTATAAGCAAACGATTTTGTTTGACATCATTTTGACATTTACTTTTTAAAAAAATTCAAATCAAAATTATTATTATTAGATGTATTTACCATTTGAAACAACTTGTAATACAATCTCGAATGCTGTCCTTGAGAATGGAAATAAAGATATTCCGAAAGCTTGGAAAATAGTGTAAAGAGTACTCATTTTACAATTTTGCCGCTTCCCCAATATTCCTGTCCTTGTATATATATATATATATATATATATATAAAGTTTGATATAACGGCTGAAAAATGTTATAGAGGCAGGATAACGATGATTTTCAGTCCAAAATTCAATGTAAAATCTTTTATTTACAAAAAGCCAAGCTTTCGTGTCGTTTTGACCATCTTCAGGGCACTAAAATTTACAATATTGAAAAATAACATGATTTAAAATAAATACAAGTACTTACATGTAAAAATTAATTAAATTTGATACATAAAATTATTAAATTTTTTTTGTAAATGTTATAAAAATTATAATTATAAATGGGGTGACATACTTCACACAGACAAATCAATGAATGATTTTGTTTATTTTTGCAATTATTTATATCTTTTGGGTTGTTTTTTTATTGAAGTTTGAACAAAATATTTCTAAGAGGTATTTTCTTGAAATGATAGAAATTAACAAGGCTAAGAATAGTATGAACAAGAAAAGTGACATTGAAAATCTTAGCAATATTTATAGCTACCTCTTTTCTTTGGACTAAAATAAATAATATTCGATACAATTCAATCATCTAATATAGATTTGTATGCTTATTTCATAAAAAATAGATTTATTTTTATAAATGTCAAAGTGTCTAACAAATTATTTGTCAAAATCATTTTCTTAGGTTATAGTCTAACCTAAAATTTTCTTCAAACTTCAAAAAAAAACAATAGTATATTATGCAACTAGTGGGGAAAGTTCAACTTTTCTCACGAGTATGGAAGTTGACACACGTGTTGCATTGCACAAGATGGCAAGCATTTTGAGCATCTATTATAGTAATTTTTCATTTTTTTCTTTTAATAATTTGTTGTTCGTTTTGTAGTATTTATGTATTTGCTTTATTAAAAATGTGTTTTTGTTTTATTATGCACTCAAATACTTATCGGTAAAAAAGAGCTAGTGTACCTCATCAACTACAAGTGTGCATATTTATTAACAACTTCACTTTTTTTTACAACACCTATGCCAAGATCATTAGTTTAAAATTTAGAGAGAATTGCAGATGTTTTAAAATCAATTTACCATACAATTTGAGAAAATTGTAAATTGCACGAAAAGTATAATACCTAGGTATAGGACACCCTTATACCATTCGAAAGAGGACATTTTTGTGAACATGGTGAATTATTAAAATCCAGGGTGTTCCATTTAATATAAGCCCGATATTACGCATTGAATGATCTAATAATGAAACTGAAAATTCTGAACACCCTGTAAAGAGATGTTTAGTACTCAATCGTGGAATACATTCAACGAATGTCCAACTATTTAGATGTAAGAGAAAATTTGCTAGAATTTGTTAAATCAATGAGTTATTAATTTTTTTCGAAATAATCACATTTAAAAAAAAGTCAGCATAATTCGGAACCCTCTGTATTTAAGTATAGGGAACCATTATGAAGGAGTATTTTATTTTTTAGGGGCAATCAGAAAATGCAATAAAATATAGGATGTCCCATAAGAAAAAATATAACTTTGATACACCACACTTTATTGGAACATCCCGTATATTTCAAAATAATTTTAAAATGTAGCCTATATGAATGTACAAACTACTGAAGTGACAAAAATTTTAAAACTTTTACCGTTTCGCTATAAACCTCCATCCCGTTGGTCGTGATTCACTATATATATACATACAGTGTGACCCATTTTGTTTGGTAGCACCCCTGTAAAATCCGCATTTTTCAACCGATTTTGATTTAATTTTTTTTGTTAGATTCAGTATCAAAAACAGTATGTTGGCACAAATTTTCATAGCTTAATTTCTATTTTCAATCGTTACAAATGTAAACTACCAACATTTTATGAAAGAAATTTATTAACGACAGAGTTATTACAACATGAATTTGGAAAAAGTTGTATTATAATTAATTTTTTACGTAGAATGTAGACAAATTTTAAAAATGGCAACATGGTAAACAAAAACTAGGACTCAAACATATTGCACAGTAAAAATTCGAAGCCGATAACTTAACCCGTTCTGGATTTATAGCTTCTGAAAGTAATGTAAAATTATGCTTAATAATTTCATTTATTAACAAAATGCAATCAACGAGTATGCCATGAAAATACAAATTAACAACTCTTAAAAATAAATAACGATACATTTTGATCAAAGTAATAATAATAATTTAACTCTAAACTTGCCACTTAGTTTTTGTAATGTCCACAGCTTTATTATGTCCATACTTATTAAAGCCATTTTTACAAAATTCAAACAAAATCGCAAGTAGGCTTTGATTTTGACATTTCATTTATGTCAGTCAGTAACATTTGTATGAAAAGTAAGTACTAAATGTTCTAAATAATTACTTGACAATGGCTGCTTTAACTATTCAAGACAAAGTTGAAATTGTACGTTTGTGTAAAAAAAGTGCCTACTTATCCCCATTTAAATATTGTAATACTTTTGTCAATATCTTAGAATTCCGTATTAAGGCACTATATAAATTAAAAGTTTTTCATTGTATCTTCACTAGTTTGAAAAAGCTACTGTGTAGCGAAACGCGTCACTAATTTTAATTTGAACGTTAGTTGAAAATAAAAATGAAGATTTAAACAAATTAAATTGTTTTATTTCATCATTAGTATGGATCTTCATCAAGTAAAAGCCTCATCTTTTCAATTTTTCAAGGTGAGTACCTTAATTCAAGAAAATTCTTAGCCAGTGTTTTTTTCAGTTAGATGGTTGTTCTGTACACTATTCTAGGATTTTCAGGCACTGGCTTAACGAAAAACTTCCAAATGGTTGGATAGGTCGCGGCAGCGAGTTGATCGAATGGCCTCCTAGATCGCTCGATTTAACTATATTGGATTTTTATCTGTGGGGTTTGTTGTCACAAAAAGTGTATAAGACACGTCCAAGGAATAGAGCGGAATAGTGTGACAGAATACGACAGGCCTGTGCTGAGATAACGCCACAAGAAATAAAAAAAGCGCTAAGACATAGTCGCAAACGATACGATAAATGTGTGGAAATTAACGGAGGTCTAGTCGAGGCTACAAAAATTTAGAATTAAATCATTATTAAGTACTTTAATTAAAATGTATTATTAGTTGTTAATTTGTATTTTCATCACATCAGCACAATTTTACATTACTTTCAGAAGCTATAACTCCAGAACGGGTTAAGTTATCGGCTTCGAATTTTTACTGTGCAATATTTTTGAGTCCTAGTTAGTGTTTACCATGTTGCCATTTTTAAAATTTGTCAACATTCTGCATAAAAAATTGATTAATATACAACTTTTTCCAAATTCATGTTGTAATAACTTTGTCGTTAATAAAAATTTTTGTATAAAATTTTGGTAGTTCACATTTATAACGATTCTGAATCCAGTGGTGTAGTCATATTTGAGAAAAAAAATGCCTAATTCACTTTCGTCTTTTTTGGCAAAGAAAAATTAACATAGAGGGCCTCGAAAATAAAAATTAAGCTATGAAAACTTGGGCCAAAATACTGTTTTAGATACTGAATTTAACAAAAAAAATTAAATCAAAATCGGTTGAAAATGCGGATTTTACAGGAGTGCATCCAAACAAAATGGGTCACACTGTATATATATATGCTCGTCTAAAGTCTCACCCCCTATCTATTTCATGAGCCATAGAACTCAAATCAATAATTGTTTGGGTGCCTGAAATAGGGTACAAATGCAACGTTTTTGATAGTATTTAGTGACGTCATCATTCAAAATGGCAGACGGCCGCCATTTTGTGAGATAATTTTAAATGGGATCATATGGCAAGTAATACCTAATTTGAATGTTCGTTCCAAGACCTGTTCAACGACACCATCACGATCAAACTATTTCTACTTATTTATGAATTTCAACGCAAAAACGCCAAATTGTGAAAATTACTTTAAATAGGTGCTTTATGAAGAACAATCATAACAATACTGGCTTCAAGCATCAATTGAAGTACAGACTGAAGTACCATACTAACGCAAAAGTTAACATAACCTGTCGTTAAGATACAGAAATGAATAATAATAATAAAAAAACTTAATAATTAAAACAAACAAGTTTAAATAATATGCTCAATATGTCCACCGTTGATTCTTGGCAAATAAAAGATTCTAGACAAAAACTCTTCCCGAACGCGTTCAATGGTCTCTGAAGAAATCGATCTGCATTCTTCACGAATCCGTTTTTTAGATCTTCAACGGTGCCGACTGGCGTAGTATAAACTTTTGTTTTCGATAACCCCACAAAAAGAAATCGAGTGGTGTCAGATCAGCAGAATGAGCAGGCCACTGTATTGAACCCCGTCGTCCTATCCACCTACCAGGGTACTGTTCGTTTAAATATCGCATTACTGGTCCATTAAAGTGGGGAGGAGCACCATCCTGCCGAAATGTTATCTCCAAATCACGGAATTCATTAGGATGATCCTCAAGTACTTCAAGGATTAGGGGTTCAATAGCATTTCCAGATATATTTCTCCGGTCAAATTCGTGTTCAGGAATACAGGTCCAACAATGTAGTTTCCTAGAATCCCTGCCCACACGTTCACTTTTTGAGGGAACTGGGTGTGTCCTTCATGGAAAATGTGAGGATTTGTGTCACTCCAGTATCGCACGTTCTGAGTGTTCACATTACCATTAAGAAAGAAGGTAGACTCGACACTAAAACACACTGTTTTGGGATAATCGGGTTCTTGAGTTATTTTCTCATCTATTTTGGATTATCTTCTGTCAGCTGGTGGAGCATTTTCATTTTGTAAGGGTGAAATTTATGATTCTTTAAAATTCTTTGTAGTTTTTGGACGTACCTCACAAGTATCTGCAACTTTTGAGGTGAATTGTGATGGGTTCACTACCATTTCCGCAACTATTTCAATTTGTTCATCTTCTGTGATGCTTGGCCGATCTGGTTGCCTGTCATTAAACATTCGTTCGGCTGCGTGCTTCAAGTTTCACCAAGAATTAATATCGCTTCCACTTTGTCCTCTACAGACTACGTCTCATTTTGAAAAAGTTGTAGTAACAAACAAAAGTAAAATAACACTGAATACTTGAGAAGTCTACTTTTAAATTAAACAACAGGGTAATAGATTCTTACAAAAAACCTCAATTTTGACAACAGTACGAAGCTAATGTCAAAAATAAACCGATTAATAGACCAATGAAAGAGGAAATATCCAAACGACCAATGAACACGTTCGTCTTTTCTAAATGAGCAACTGGGTTGAAATTCATAAAATAGTTTGATCGTGATG
Organism: Lochmaea crataegi; assembly: GCA_947563755.1. Classification (NCBI taxonomy): domain Eukaryota; kingdom Metazoa; phylum Arthropoda; class Insecta; order Coleoptera; family Chrysomelidae; genus Lochmaea; species Lochmaea crataegi. The sequence goes on along the minus strand of OX387424.1, from coordinate 10,496,444 downwards.
GTGTCGTTGAACAGGACTTGTAACGAGCATTCAAATGAGGTATTACTTGCCATATGATCCGATTTAAAATTATCTTACAAGATAGGACGGCCGTCATTTTGAATGATGACGTCACGAAATACTATCAAAAACGTTTCATTTAAACCTATTTCAGGCACCCAAACAATTATTGATTTAAGTTCTATGGTTCATGAAATAGATAGGGGGGGCACTGTATATATAAATATAAAATTATTGTTTATAATCATTAAAATTTAATAATAAACATCCTTAGAATATAATGTTTATTTTAGATTTTATTTATACCTTACATTAAATATAAGAGTTTAATACAAACTTACTGCTGGACCACATGGTTTCTTTCATATATGTATACCTATTATTACTTTGTAGGATTCCTTCCTACTTGCTTGGGTTGAGGGGTATGTAAATAACCGGTTGACAAGTTGATTGCACTTTATTTATCGAAAGAAAACTAATCTCACTGATATTTTGTACAGAAAATAAAACTTGTAAAACTTGATGAATTGTTCATGGGCCGCGCTCCGGCATTTTTTTTCGGACCGTGATGGGAAACTCATGTTCGAAGTCCCCTTTCTATCTCCTCTCTTACATTCTTCCTCATACTCTCTGCCTCGGCCTTCGTCCACTTCCATCCCCACTCTTCCAATAATTCCTTTCTCCCTTTCCTTAGATCCGTCTCCACATACCTATATGTAATCTCAAGTTTTCCTCATCCTCCAGCACCCTCCAACTACTCACTCTTTCCCCCAGCCATTCATCACATGCTGTTATATCAATGAAAGATGAACCCCCGTCTCCCCTCACGAAGGTTGGCAGTAGTCCATCATTCAGCACCACCAACCCGTTGGATGTCAACACTTTCTCTAGGATCTCCCCTCTCCTGTCCGTTTTATTTCCCCCCCATACAGTATTCTTAGCATTGAAGTCCCCTGCCACCATTCTCCTTATGATCCTCCGTTTTCCTTTTGACACCCTCAGCCGCGCTCTGGCATGGCAACGTGCATACATACGTCAACGACAACAATGACAATCTTGACAGTTCTTCTTTTTCACCACTTGATCTAGCTACTGATCCGTCGTAAGTGGTACGTTACAACTTTAAAATAAATGAAATGATACTTCGGAGTTTTACCTCTCTAGTTTATTTCATTGTTGAGTTTAATTTGGTTAATATAAGTTTAAAAAGTTAGGTTAGGTTTTGGTTCTAGTTACACTTTGATTTCTGTCAGTTGGTGTGTTGAATTATAATGAATATTCCACTCATACATGTTGTATCAATGCAACGAATGCTAAATTATTAAATAGAAATTCAGCGGAAATTCCACGTTGCCATGACAACCGTTGTCAAACAGCGTTAAAATAATAAACGTGAAACGTCAAAGAAGAGTTTCTTAGAGGTTATGAATCGATTCGGAGATATAACAGAACGGGAAATTGACAAAAATGTCAAAAAGTGTACCCAAAAACACGGAAAACAGTAAGAATAGTGTATGGAGACAATTTATGTTATTTTGCACGAAAAAAAGTACAAATTCAATATAGTGAAGATATACAGTAATTTGTATTTTTATTCGAGAAATATTCTCTCTAAATATCGCTTGTGCTTAAAAATAAACCGGATAATTTCCATTCCACTCGTTCTTCGAACTCGTGGAATTAACAACAAGCTTTCATGGAAATTATCGGTAATTTTTAAGCACTCGTGGTATTACCCCCGGAAACTATTATTTATTGAGGTTATTTCTATTATTTACAATTTTCTTATTTGTTTTCTGTTTCTTATTGAATTTTCTGATATTGTTATAAACAGTTACACTTTGATTAGTGTCATTTGGTCGGGAAGCGATGTTGATTTGAATTATGAAAACTATTGTTATGATTATTATTTGTAAAAGATATGTTATTCCTAATTATGCTAATTCGGTACTAAAAAATTCCATCCGACACTGTTGGTCGGGTTATAATTGGTACGAGAGGTGGAAAGAAATATGTGAATCTTGGTATATTCCTTACCCTTTCTCGGAAAAATATTAAATGATTTGATATTTATGTCTATCTATATACATACATATTTATTCCCTTCCCCTTCTCGAAAAAATATCAAATAATTTGTATTCTACATGAAGTTTTCCAAAAAGGAGAATACAAATTATTTGATATTTATGTCTACATATATACTGATATGGAAAGTGGAATCATACAATACATACACCAAACAAGGGTTATTTCAGCATAAAATTTGAATTACATTTAACTAAATAAAATATAAACAAATCACCTGAAAAATATTTACAACCCAAACTTTAAACGGGAATCTTTATAACTTTTCTCCAATTTATTGAAATCCTATCACATAGTTTCAGAATTTTCAAAAACTTTGCAAAAGTTTCTTGGCTCATCATAAATCTAAAAAAGAAAGAACCTGAAAATTAAAAATTATTAGTCAGGTTATAAAATCTGACACTGGTAAAAATAGAAAAAGTACACTTATGAACATATTTAACAAAGTGTGAATCTAGATTTGTCACCTAGAACGGAAGAAAGGAGATGACAACTGAAATTAAAACAGATGTCAAATAATTTTAAATTTTTTAACTAAAAGATAAAAACAACAATAAATTATTTGGAGACATTAAAAATAAACTTTCATATCAGAAAAAGATCAAATTATAAAACAATCAAGTCAAATAACAGAAATCAAAAATTATTAAATGAATTTGATTGGTCAGCAAATATAGAAAAACTTAAAAATAAAGAGACATGTGGTTGTTGAATATAGAAAATTTGATACGTTGCTATTGATTAGAAACGGGTAGTTACAAAAAAAGATACAGAATTGAGAGGTATAAGCTTTTTCATGTTAAAAAATTGATTTAAAATTAGGCTACGTTATGTTAAAAGGTGAAACTATAAAGTGAATTTGTGTTACTAACCTTCTTTACAAGTTCCTGTTAAAAGCAGATGTTAAATAACCTCTGTAAATATCAAATTCCTCAAATAAACCATGAGTGAAAACTCCGAGAGGTAAGCAGAACTGAAAATCTTCCCAAGCCGACCCCGAAGCCATATCGAAGCCACTTCTACGAGGGTCTCCAAGGCTCAGAAAGGTCTAAAACACAGAAAAGAAGTAATTATCCAATTTTCAAAAAGTAATACAAGATAAAAGGTATTCTATAAACTATAAATTAAATCATTAAACTTACGTGCGTGTGAATAAATCCAGAACTTGATATTTATTCCTCTTCGTTACGATTACAATATCGTCCATTTTGTATATAAAATCTGTCAGAAACAGATGTTCTATATTGTCTTTGATTTTTAGTAGTACATGTAAAAAGAGTTGCATAATTTCATATATTTATTAGATATAAAAACTTCATTTAGTGTGAATGTTGAGCGAAAGATCATTTAGATAAGTGTTTTGAAGTGTTCCTTATGTCCTTATTTATCAATTCTGTATAAATATGCCGCACAATAGAGAATAAATAAAAAAATATTTTTCATAAATTTCAAATATAAAGAGTTTTCTTCCAATAAAGTTGGCAAAACTGCTTCACAATTAGATAGTTCCTATTATTCAAGGGCAAGGACACAGGACCGGCCTGAGGATATGTTAAATATAAATCAATAAAAAAAAACTAAGTGAGCATTAGGCCCATGAACCCAACCTGAGGTGAAGAGTCATCATAAAAGGTGAGTGATGTATGATATCACTAAAATTTAAATTAAAATTCATATTAATTGGCGCCCAAATAAATATATTACAAAAAATTAATTAGAATACATATCAACACTATAAATTAAAAATACATATCAATACATACATATTTATTCCTCTTCTCAAAAAAATTCATGTCGAATATGAAGTATTTCACTATTTTTTAAATGAAATATCTGTCCAAATAGTGGTTGTGGTGAAAAAATATCATTTTGGATTTTTCTCTATAAATTCTAAATGTACTACACATTTTTCAGTAAGAAGATCTAAAACCTTGTGTAAAGTATTTCCAAGCCGTCACGAGTTACGAAAATGAGAACGGGCAGCTTTGTCCATCCACCGATTTTTATAAAATTTGTAACCATCTGATATCTAGACATAATTGTCAAAAATTAAAAAAAAATGGCAGATTTTTAGTACTTTTAATTGTGATTTTCTCTTTCAAAAGTGCATGATCCATTAATTTTTTAATTTTAAAATGCTCTATAGCAATAGGGCTTTCTCATAAAAAAATTCTGAGGGTCTCGAACCCTACCGGACCCGGAAAAAAGCAATTGTGAAAATGTTTTGGCTTCGGGATGGTTTTGTTCCCGCGGCTTAAGATTTAGTATATAATGATGACGAAGCACCATAGTGTTAGTTCACTTTCAGTCTCTGAAGAAGATAACTGCTTACTTATCGAAACGCACGTAAGATAGTGTAAAGTGTTTGTGTTGGTGTAGTGGTAGTGTTCAGTTTCGAACACGACCGATACTACAAAAATTAATGTCAGATTAAAATGTAGCACTGTTATCAGTCACTGTTTTTTTGGAACCTTTTACTGAAAAACAGTATGATCTATTATTCCAAGTGGAGGTCTTTAGTTTGATTTAGTTGAAAGATTTAGGATTTATTGTAATTTTATTCTACTTGAATAAGTACAGGGTGTCCCAAATTGGTGTTTTGCAGGGTATCTCGTAAACTAGAAGAGATAGAAGAAAAGCAGTTAAGATGTTATGACTTCTTTTTTGTTGAAGTAACGATAGCCTTATTAAATCTTTAGTAACTCCCTGCAGTTGGAAGATACAGGGCGATTATTGAAAACTACAAGGTACTATATCTTCTTAATTAAGAAAAATATAAAAAAACGTTATAAAAACTTTTTATAGATATAATATTAAAGAGTTCAGTGGCGCACAGAATTTTTTTGTTAGGGGGCCCACTAAGGAAATATAATGCAAACTTATGTTGTTTTAAATGGGACACCCTGTATATTTTGACGTTTTTCGTTTCCTTTTTTAATTCTCATTAACCTGATATGACATATATATCTATTTTCAATGGTTGGAGCTATGGTGCAAATAAACCATTTATGGATGTTATCAGGTGAAATACCCTTAAAAAATTGAACACTCAGTAACGAAAATTAACATTTTATTATGAGGATATTGATGTGTGACAATTTTATTTATCACAATTATAATTAATGAAAAATAAAACCAGATTAAAAAAATAAAAACAATAAACTTATGAAACAACAAAAAACATTGTAACAACTAATCTACCTATAACTAATTTTATTAGAATGTAAAAATTACATTAAATGTTCAAAATGTCCTCCGTTTTGTTGTAATAATAATTGACACCTTTTTCTTACTGATCTTACACAATTGAGAATGTGCACTGGCTTTATTTTTCTAAATACGGCGTGAATATTTTGTGATAAATATTCCCTACTCTCGAAGTTAGTCTTGTAAATGTTATTTTTTAAAAATCCCCAAATAAAAAAATCAGGAGGATTTACTTCCGGAGAACGAGGGGGCCACCTAACCGGTCCATAAGTACCAATCCACCGATTAGGAAATTTTTCGTTTAAATAATCTCCAATGAATAGAGCATTATGGGCAGGTGCTCCATCTTGTTGGAACCAAAATGTGTCCCTATCAGCCAACACTTCTTCCTCCAAAAGTTGGTGTATCGAGTATGGATGTTTTGTGAAACCACGGCTTAAGTACGAAAAGAATCATGAAGAAAGAGAGGTGAATACGTTGGGATATTTCCAAGGACATCATGAATCTTCTTGCGTCAAATTGAAAATGAAATAGGTGTTCCAAAAACTACTGCAGGAAGGATTTTAAAGAAATATAAATTTAGGCCTTATCGGACATCCGTCTGTCAAAAATTATACCAAAACGATTTTTTAAGAAGAACACAATTTGCACAGTGGTATATAGGAAAATGTAATGAACAGCCAAATTTTTATTCGAAGGTAATATTTAGCGATGAAACTCGCATAAGCAGTGCAGGAATATTTAACAGACATAATGAACTATATTGGAATTACTCAAATCCACACTTAGTTCAGGGGATCATGAGACAAGGCAGATTCGGCTTTAACGTTAGTTGCTTTGTCAAACATAATAAATTAGTTTATCACACATTTGATGATAAACTAACTGCTGCTGGATATATAGATATCTTGGAAATAAACTTACACCAACTTTTGGAGGAAGAAGTGTTGGCTGATAGGGACACGTTTTGGTTCCAACAAGATGGAGCACCTGCCCATAATGCTCTATTCATTGGAGATTATTTAAACGAAAAATTTCCTAATCGGTGGACCGGTTAGGTGGCCCCCTCGTTCTCCGGAAGTAAATCCTCCTGATTTTTTTATTTGGGGATTTAAAAAAAATAATATTTACAAGACTAACTTCGAGAGTAGGGAATATTTATCACAAAATATTCATGCCGTATTTAGAAAAATAAAGCCAGTGCACATTCTCAATTGTGTAAGATCAGTAAGAAAAAGGTGTCAATTATTATTACAACAAAACGGAGGACATTTTGAACATTTAATGTAATTTTTACATTCTAATAAAATTAGTTATAGGTAGATTAGTTGTTACAATGTTTTTTGTTGTTTCATAAGTTTATTGTTTTTATTTTTTAATCTGGTTTTATTTTTTATTAATTATAATTTTGATAAATAAAATTGTCACTCATCAGTATCCTTATAATAAAATGTTAAATTTCGTTACCGAGTGTTCAATTTTTTAAGGGTGTTTCACCTGATAACATCCATAAATGGTTTATTTGCACTGTAGCTCCAACCATTGAAAATAGATATAGTGTGGAAACCAATTCTTTATGTCATTATTTTAGAAAATTATAAAAAATGCCGAGACATGTCAACTTTTGAATTGAGTTGTGCGTTATGTAAACATAAATTTAAATGTACAGGGAGATTCACGCAAGTATGCCATAGTCGGTGTTGTTTTTTTTAATGAAACACCCTGTATGTTTGCATATTTTTGAAATCCTCTTAATGAACCGATTCCAACAAACTGAATAATGTATGTTCAATTATGAATTATACAGGGTGAAATTTTTATTTTTACAGTTATTAAACACACACATAAAATATCTGATGTATTTGATTTTAATACATTAAAATAAATGCTCAAAATGTTCTCCACCTAGTTGTTGGCAATAGCACAGTCTCCTATAGAACTCGTCCTTAACTTTGTTTAAAGTTTGAGGTGAAATATTCCGTATTTCTGTAGTTATCCTGTCTTTGAGGTCTACAATGCTAGTTGGTTGTGTTGCATATACTTTGTTCTTGAGATAACCCCACAGAAAAAAATCTAACGGTGTAAGGTCTGGCGATCTAGCTGGCCACTCAATAGTACCTCTTCGTCCAATCTATTTATTGGGGAAGATTTCATCTAAATAAGTTCTTACCATTAAAGCATAATGGGGTGTTGCCCCGTCTTGCTGGAACCAAACATTTTCATTCGGTAAGCTAGGATCTATTGCGTTGGGATATAAGTTTGCCAACGCAGGAATAACTTCATTTCTAAGCATATTTAAATATTTTTCAGCTGTCAAATGTCCATCTATAAATATAGGACCAATAATATGGTCGCCTATGATACCGGCCCAAACGTTCACCTTTTGAGGGTACTGAGTATGTGTCTCACGCATCCAATTAGGATTCTCTGCTGACCAATATCTACAGTTCTGTCGGTTTACCTCTCCATTCAAAGTGAATGTTGATTCTTCAGAAAAAAGAAGGTACCAAGAGCTATCTCATTTCTGTTCAGCTTATTCATCAATCTTTCGCAGAAATCCATTCTACGATCTGGATCGTCTTCTGTTAACTCCTGCACAAAAGTTAATTTGTAGGGATGAAGTTTTTCTTTATGAAGACATCTTAGAACAGTTGTATGACTAACATTATTTTCACGGGCAATTTGACGTGTACTTGAAGTTGGATTCTCTTCGACACTTAACAAAATATCCACTTTCACATCATCTTCAACGAAGTGTGGTTTTCTTTTCAATGGTTTGACATGTCCAAGTTCTCTGAATTGTGCATGAATTTTAGACACAGTACTTTGTGAAATATTAGGCAATTCGGGATACCTGTGATTAAATAAGTTTGCCACTTCAACTTGACTTCTGCAGTTATCCCTGTACCCGATCATCATTAAAATCTCAATTCGGTGAGTCTCAGTTAAATATTTCATTGTTATTTCGACAAGGAAAGAGTGTTTGACAAAGATTTTACTTTTTCAGTATAAACTGTCAACACATCAACAACTGACAGAATAGAAAACAATCCACATTATTTACCGATTTTGTCTAATTATTGGCGTTTTTAGGCAATTTTTAGGTATTTATGATAAAATTCATGGGCGTAGCAGGTTTTGTTTAATATACAAATACGTCTAATAATTAGTTAGTTTAGATTTTTGATAAATCCATATTTAGCTAATTTAAAAAAGTACCAATATTTCAAGTGTAATAAATTATTAATTTTAAAATTTCACCCTGTATAATTCATAATTGACCATACATTATTCAGTTTGTTGGATTCGGTTCATTAAGAGGATTTCAAAAATATGCAAATATACAGGGTGTTTCATTAAAAAAAAAACATTGACTATGGCATACTTGCGTGAATCTCCCTGTACATTTAAATTTATGTTTACATAACGCACAACTCAATTCAAAAGTTGACGTGTCTCGGAATTTTTTATAATTTTCTAAAATAATAACATAAACAATTTTATTCCATAAGTGTTTTCCACACTGTATATAATATGTCATATCAGGTGAATGAGAATTAAAAAAGGAAACGAAAAACGTCAAAATATACAGGGTGTCCCATTTAAAACAACATAAGCTTGCATTATATTTCCTTAGTGAGCCCCCTAACAAAAAAATTCTGTGCGCCACTGAACTCTTTAATATTATATCTATCAAAAGTTTTTATAATTTTTTTTATATTAATTAAGAAGTTATAGTACCTTGTAGTTTTCGACAGTTTTCAATAATCGCCCTGTATCTTTCAACTGCGGGGAGTTACTAAAGGTTTAATTAGGCTATCGTTACTTTAACAAAAAAAGAAGTCATAACATCTTAACTGCTTTTCTTCTATCTCTTCTAGTTTACGAAATACCCTGCAAAACACACCAATTGGGGACACCCTGTACATCTTCTGTATTTTAAATAATGAATTCACTCCAGGCAACAATATTTGCCACGTTTGTTTCACGAATAAATTACTAAGATGGAATTATTTATTAAAACAATGTAAATATGCTGTTGTTGTTGATCAACGTTCGGCACGCGACAAAAATATAATAAGTGGGCACCACAAACCATAAATAAAATTCAACCACACGGACAGCGAACCGCAGGCAAGTGCATTTATACATACTTCTATTCCTATCCTACCATTGAAACTGCACTCCCACGTTTTCCCCTAACTGCTCAGAAATTCCTGCAGCCACAAGCTGCTCTCTGTTCTTTTCAGTGTTCATCGCTTTTCGCATTCCAGTTTCAGCCGAAGGCCGGTTAACAACGAGCAAGAATTCTTTATTCTACCGCAATTCGAAATTCACGTGGTTATTTTCAAAAAAAATTACAAATAACAACAATCATTTATAATATAACTTTTAATTTTTTACTTCGAGTATATTGTTTAGATAGTAGGGAAGATGCGATTTTCACTCGTTTTTATGATCTTTGCGTGTTTTTGTTGTGCAGTAATGTGCGGAAGTTGTCGTGAAGCAAAACTTTGTTGTACAGGGAGAGATTCATCCTGTGTGGTACAAAAAGCTCCTGTTAACGCAATAATCGAGGATCTTAGCGATAAGCCGTGTTATTGTGATCACGCCTGCTTAAAATTGGGAGATTGCTGTGCAGATTTCAAAGACGCCTGTGGAGGTTTGTTTTAGACAATAGTTAGATTAATTAGATTGAGAAGTATTTTTGTGTAATAAGGATCATAAAGACGATCATTATGGTACAAGTCGCGAATGCACGACGTGTGCCATAATGATTACGATTGGTATTACATACAAAATTAATTATCTATTAGAATTTCCATTTTTCACCTAGTAGGAGTCTTAATATTACGGTGTTACCGTGGGATTACTAATAACGTGCATTGGGTTTTGTGTGAAATTGGAGATTGTACTTAAATTAATTAGTTTATTGAGAGAAAAATAAAGAACCCCGTACATAATGTTAAAAGATTGGTCCTCGGTGGAAGCAGATGCAAATCGTATAGGGGGTAATTCATTAGTGAGATAGAGTCCAATATATTGTAAATCCCCAAAGATATTCGAAAAAAATGTTGACCGGTTGTTGCCAGCCTGAAGGTTCATATTTTAAAATTAGTTGCAATTGTACAGCGTGTTCCAGAATGCCATGCCAGATGAAAGCTACAGTTTTTTAAATGGGACACCCTGTATTCCACTTCTAATTTGAATTCTGCTTGATTTCTCTATTGCAATGATATAAGGTTGTACCTGGTTTTACAGTGTATTTAAGAAGTTCTGACCACTTGTTCCTGAAAATCGTAATTAAATGTCATTTCCAATTTTTTCAACGTGACTAATGCACTTTTGCCAGGTTTTTTCGGTAATATTTCCAACTGCACTTAATAGTAATTTCTTTACATCTTCTAATTTGTATGTAAGATTGTTTCTCGCAACGAACTGTTTAATTTCTGCCCAAACCAACTCTATTGGGTTTAACTCGCAGTGGCAAGGGGGGAGCCGTAAAACACTGACACCCGCTTTTTTTGCAAGTTCATCTATCACATATTTTTTATATTTTGACTGATGTTGTTTAGCAACCTCATAGAGACAGGCTTTGGTAACGCATATATACCTTCATTTTGTAGCCATTCCATTAATTCAGCGTTCCTCCATGAGCAGGTTGGTCCTTGCAGGACACTATTATCAAGAGCTATGAGAGATCCGTGTGGTATATTTTCCAAAAACGACTTAAACCAATTTTAACATTTTCCCACAAGGACCTTCAATGCCGGTTGACCATCCATCCATAAACGCTTGTTTACCGCTGTTAATGCCAAATCTTAGAAGGGGTATGTCCTTCGTTAACCCAAGTTTCATCAAGATAAAAAATTGTTTTCCCCGTCGTCTTGCTGCCATTATCTTGCGAAGATAATCTGATTACACGTTTTCCAGTAAGACAACTATTCCTACTCCGTTGCTTACATTTAAAACCTATTTTATGCATAATGCGACACAACATTGTTTTAGTTATATGCGACAAATCCGCATAAATTTTTAATAATTTTAATATTTTATTTAAAGTAAGTACTTCAGTACGTTGTTTATAAATTCATTGGTTTTCTTCACTTTTCGTCCTGGTTTCTCCTTAGGTTCGCTTAAAACCTGATTTGTGTTTTGTTCACGTATTACTTTGTAAATATAGCCCGTTCAGTATTAAAACCGTTGCACGTCACATCTGTCATAACTGTACTATGTTGCCAAGCCCTTGAAATAATATGAGAATCTAGTATATGTCAAATGCAGTTAATCAAATATTCTAGGTTAGGTTTAGGTATTGATGGTTATTGCGTGCAAAGAAACTTCCACTTATTTCAGTTACATATAAAACTTTAATTTGTATGTTAACCGTACAGCACTAAGAAATTCTTATTCTAAAAACTATGGAATTATTTTTAGCACTAAAAAGGTATGTATGGAATAGTTAACACTTTTATTTGTATGTTTATACCACACACTTAATTAGTTAGAAGTTATGGAACTATTCTAGTATTTAAAATGCATGTATGTATAAATAGTATTAAGGAAAAAATATTATCTAATATAATTTTTAGGTTACAATTACCTAAGTATATGTTGGCTTCTAAAATGTTGTTACTACAATATGAAAGATTGATGTAAGGTTTACAGAAAAATTATAAATAAAAAAGTTCTGATAACCTGGATATACCTCCTTTTTAAAGGTAGGCAATTTTATTTTATATTTTGTTGAAATAAATCTTAAATTTTTTTTAGAAAAGCCGGGATGTGAAGCTTTAGTGTGTAGGTCATTCTCAACAAGGAAAATCTTCCTGAGATATATGATCATTGATCATAGCAAAAGAAAATTTTGGAGCAAGCACCACCACAGCTCAGAAAAGAAGAGCAAATCCATTCTATTCTCCGAGTGAAGGTATATGCGAATGATTGACTAAATCGTAGCACTGAAATCAATACATATTATAATTATCAGTATATTGGTGAATTATTTATCACTCCATCATCTTCTAATCAATCCAAATTTATATTTACCATTTTGTTTTAGCTCTCCAGCATCTACCGCAACTGAAAGTATTGCTAATAAATGATTGATCGAATGAGACCTTTCAATTCAATAAAAACTATTAAATTAATTCTTTGTAGTTTTTATAAAACTTTGTGATATACACATGTACCTTTAGAAAATGCTGCCTGAATTACTTATTTTGAATATCAAAATAAAAATAAAATAATAAGTAATGCCACCCCAATTTTTATGGAATTGTTTTATTAAAAAGAAACATTGCAAATTTATAAATTAGTTACTACACCGAAAAGTTTGTAATACTATTTTTTTAAATAAGGTAGAACAATAATTGTCAAATAGAAATCTTTCAAATTTGAGAGGTTCACGACAAACCAATTCCAACCCTCAACTTCTGGAATGCATCTATCGGCTTGCTTGGCAGTAGCCAGTATTAACTCAATAGGATTTTTAAAAAGATGGTAGGTAATACTTTGTGACTATACTGTTCTATCATATCCACAATGTATTTTGTTGGGGGGTTTGTTTCTGAAAAAAACATTTATTGAAAGGGCAGTATTCAAATAACCAATTCTTTTCTTTTCAAATATACCTATATTATTATTTTTGTAAAAATAAAAGTAAAACAGCATTTATTGTCTATTAGGTATACTTTGAAGTAAGAATTTTGAATGTATTAAACTAGTTGTGTAGTCCTCTGAATTCTAACATATAATTTGCTATATCACTGTTCAAATACAGTTTGTATCTACTTACTAGGCTGTAATATAAATAAGCTCAGCTTCAACATTTGTTGATTGAATTCTATATTGTGTCATTAACCTAATATTATCAAAAAGCATTGTCCATAATTTATTAAAGGTTCAAAAAGATTCAATAGTAAGTAATTGGTTTTCACACCATTTAAAAACATGTTCTTCATTCATTTTCCCATGATAATAACTCAACTGAGATTCATATAAAAATATACTTTCTGCTCCATCAATATAACCATTTTCATTCTCAGCATGTAATACAAAATATCTAGAATAAAAACAATTTTGCATTCTAAAATTTTACATTATCATTGTAATTTGACATGAACAGCCTACAGCACCATTTTGGAAAATTCAGGATTCATTAATAAAAACAAATTTATACAGTGGTTTATTTTTGTTGAAAGTTCCATAAGTCCTCTTTGTGGATGTGTATCATATTTTAGTAAACTACTCAGGAGCATTCTACATTTAATAATTATTGTTCTTCCTTCAATTACTGCAGTAACATTCCTAAAGTGACATGATTATCTGTAAAAAAATGTCCATGTATAATTGCCAAGTATTAAGAATAATGTAACAGAATATAATAAATACCGTTGATTGGGTATAATATTGAACTTATACATACTTGCTTCATAAACGCTGTAAATAGTATCAGGAGTAAATGCATCAACTATTGCAGTATTATTAAGTTTCATTTATACGTTTTTTTTGGATGTATCTTTAACTTTGATAACTCATTACTGCTTGTGAAAAATTACTCACAGTTCTTTGCAGTTTTTGTCACAACATAACCCCAAAAATGTCAAGACGTCAACTGAACCAGAAATAAATCATTTTAATCGCAGCAACAGCGCGCATTTTTGCCAACATAAAAAGTTTTTATTAAGACTGACGTTAGTTTGAGTTTAATATTTAATTAACCTACGAGCTGTATTTGATATGAAATTAATTACGAAACCTTTCTTTAAACATATATTTATATTCTTTAATACAATGCGACCTACAAATTTCAACATTTATTGAGTTTAGAGAGGCTTAACATAGTGATTGACAGAGGATTGACAGCAGCAATCGAATGACATGATATAAACGAACGTCTCTTTTTCGACACTTTGATGACGTGCAACGGTTTTTGTACTGAACGGGCTATAGTCGAGTTTCCCACTCCAGTAATTTGTGCACATTTTTCTATAGTGCTGTCAACACTGTTTTGCAAACAGTAAGCACTAGAAGAAGGCGTGTTTAAGGACATGCGATTTTCTTTCTGTATGTACCGAAATCATAGTTTTTTCGTTTAGACTTAATGGTCCAAATTTCGGGAGTTTAGTACAACGTTCACTCATTTTCACGAAACTTTCACAAATACAACCCTTCTCAAAGACGGTTATTACAAAACTAAAACCATAATTAAAACTAATATATGAGTACCTATAGGTCATAATGACGAAACTGTACATTAATATTTCCCAAAATACGTAACCAGGTTTCTGTTGTTCTACCTGCGAATTGGAAAACAGTAGATGATCTTTCTGCGTTTAATCATAACATGTCAAATCGATAGTGAAAGCTTGTTTACGATGAGTAAGGAAGCTATAATATTTTATAGTACATAATTTTATATTCACCCTGTAATTTATATCGGTAAATGAAAGTTACTTTACTATTCTTCAAATTTGATAAGTATTCCCTATACCCAAACTGAATAGTTTCTGTGATATTTCAATTTTATCATTAAAAATTTTATTTACAACAAAAAATCAATAAAAAACAGCTACATAAAATTCATTCACAACAATTAACGAGTAGGAGAGTGTTATTTTAGAAAAATATTTTATAAGATCAATAACAGTGCCACATAAAATAGATACACACTATTATTGTCGCTCTTAGTAATTAGGTAGGTTCTGATATATTTACATTTACCTAATTCGTTTGTTAACAAATGGGGTTCTATATGACGGAGCTCCTACTCATCATAATGCTCTCATTCAGAGTCAATTGAATGATATGTTTCCTGAAAGTTGGATTGGGCGATAAGGACCAGTTTTCTGGGTACCAAGATCACCAGAATATAGAATAGAGTGATTTGTTATTTAGAGGCTACGCTAAAGATTAGGGTGCCTATTCACTAACTCGAGAGAGCTGTCATCTGAGAGTTTACTCCTATGAGATCTCTCTCTCTCCGTCGCTGCGTTGATGTACCATGTGCATGTCCACTCCACGCTCTCTTGAGCTTACCCAGTAGAATAGGCGCATAGGAGTATGTGAGCTCTCTCTCTCTCTCTCTCTCTTGGGTTTAGTGAATACGGTGATTGCAATTTTTAGAGAGGCCACATGCGCTTTTGATAAGAGTTTACTCTCCAGAAGCTCTCACTTCTTAGTGAATATACACCCAGGGGTTCAAAGTACACCAGACGATAGGAAATATAGAATAAGGCAGGCTTTCCGAAATGTTAATGCGCAAATGCTTATTGTTTATCAACCTTGTCACTGTAGATCTACTTATAGGAGGACATTCAGGATTTAAATCGTTAAAAATATGAGCTGCTTCATCATGGGAACGTTTGCGATCACCATATTCAACTAACATTAAGATTTCGATTCGTTGTTTTTCCGAATTCTCAATTTACTTTTAAACTTTGTGCTAATTTGAAATGAGTATCAGTTTTGACAATTTGTATATAAACGTGGTTCACGTTTTTAATAAATAAATAATTCGTGTATGATTAAATGAAAATCAGACAAAAACGTATATGTTGGAAGTTCAAATACTTATGGCTGGGAGGAACTAGAAGTACTTTGGAAAGTCAAAAATGCAAACATTTTTTTGTATATATATAAACTAATTCAAACTGACGTTGCTGTTGTAGTTGCACAAAAGAGTAAATATACACAACCAAAATATTCAAAAATTTGTACATTTCCTTGTAGGGACGCACAATAGATAGCGGGATGTAAATACAGATACATTCAAACAAAAACGGAACATAGGGATTTTAATCATTGTATCAGAACTGCTTTTGAACTAGTCGACCAACATCCAGCTTCATCAGATTAAAAACACAATTATTACAGTCGTTTATTTGGACACCTATAACGTATCGTACAATTCCCACCACTCCGTATTCTCAACTAAGGGCGGTCCTTAATTGGCGTCAGACAGTCAGTAAACAATACTCGGCAGCAGAGAGTACTGTTCAAGTCCATAACTTTTCAAAATTAAATAAATTCGTAGAGAAATAAAAATGTACACCCTTCAGGAAAAAATTCAAATTTTATCGTGGTATTTTGGAGGTCATTCGATTAGGGAAATAGTTAATTTATTCTTTGTTGCTTTTGAAAACCGACCAGCGCCTTCACAGTCTTCAGTTGATCGAATAATTCAAAAATTTCGTAAATGTGGATGTTTACAAAACTGCAACAAATGCAGTAATCTCGGTCAACCACCTGTAAGGCAAATGAGTGAACAACGAATAAATAGAGAAATTGATGTTTGTGCAGTGGTTGTAAAAAGTGAACCATGTTCGAGCAGAGAAGTTGCTGAAGAAGTAGACATGGAACAAAGTACAGTTCGACGTATTTTAAAAAGAAATGGGTATCGGTGCTATAAGGTTCATACAACACAAGAGCTATTTCCCGACGACAATATTAAACGGATGGAGTTCTGTGAAGAGATGATGGAGAAAGAAAATTCAAATAATAATTTTTTAAAAAACGTTTTATTTACAGATGAATCGACATTTTCTCTTCACATAAAGCACAATCCATCTGTCGTTCGGTATTGGTCTCGGCAAAATAAGCACCTAAGTATTCCCGTTCGTACGCAATATCCACAAAAACTTAATGTGTGGACGGGAATTTTAGGCGATTATATCATAGGTCCCTTTTTTATTGAGGGAAACCTTAATGCCGCCAAATGTCTCGAACTGCTACAAAACCAAATAGTTCCGGCAATTCAGCAACTTCCTACTGATTTTGGAGATATTTGGTATCAGCAAGATGGATGTCCTAGTCACAATTCTCGGGCAGTTACCGAATATCTCCAAACCACATTTCCTAACCGCGTTACATCCACAAACGGTACAATCAAGTGGCCTCCAATATCAGCCGATTTGTCCCCGAACGATTTCTTTTTATGGGGTTTTTTTAAAAAATGAAATTTATCGGCACAATTTTGAAGGGGCTCAAAATTTAATAGAATTAAGGGCGAAAATTGTCCAACATTGTGCAAACATTACACCGAATCAGCTCAGAGATACAAGATTATCTTTGTTTAATAGATTCGGTTTTTGTTTGGCTCAACAAGGAGGACTATTTGAACCTTTGATTCATTAATTTTTTTCGTTTTAGCATTTTAAGTTGTTTTTAGGAATTTATTTTTAATTTGTTTCAATTTAAAGAATCTTATTTTTTTTATTTGCGAATTTATTTTTATTTTGAAAGCCGTTATGGCCAAAAGAAATCAAAACATATTATCTTAGCTCGAAACATTAATTGTTAAAGAGAATTTAACAATTGATTTTCGATTTGAACTATATAAAACGTAAACATATTGTATCAATTTGTAGCGTCGTTTACTATCCCCATCAAATAATTATTCAATACTAAATCGCAGTAACTGTCGCAGTTCGCACTTCGCACACACTACATTACTAGAAAAATTTTAGAAGGAGAAGGGGCGGAGTTTCTTAGACTGGTTCTGAATCCAGCTGTCTAGCTAAATACTTGATATTCATTGGAGTGAATTTATAGAAATGTTTTGTTGGTGAACTATTTAGATCGAATACATTAAACTGCTATGTTCCGTTTTTCTTTGCACGTATCTGTATATACACTGTGTTTATTTGAAAAGGACCCACCCTTAATATTTCAGAAATGGGACATATTAGAAAGAAATGCCGAAACACGTCAACTTTTAACTTGAGGGGGACACTTTTTAACGCTAATGTCATAAACGTCAGATTCACCCCCTCCTTTCTGGAGATACCCCTCGAATTCTCTCAAATGGCATTAGGTATCAAGTCATACCGTATTTTAAAGGTCTGGTAAATCTCTATTCAATAATTTTGATTTGCCTTTGATTCCAGCTTTCCATTGTTATTGATTCGTTGTTTAAAATTGGCTTCCTTTCGAATTTTCGTATGCCTCCGTATTAGGTTATGACCGAAAGATTCTTTAAAGAATAAAAAATTTGCAAATAGTGAAAAGACAACTGTTAACAAGAAATAACTTTTATTTAATCATGTGTTCAAAGTTACCATCGTTAACATTCAGGCAATAAAAGTTGAAAAAGAGCCATTTTTAAACAACGATTACATAACAATGGAAGGCTAGTATTAAATGCCGACAAAATGATTGGATAGAGATTCACCAGACCTTTTAAATGAGGTATGACTTCATACCTAATGCCATTTGAGAAAATTCGAGGGGTATCTCCAGAAGGGAGGGGGTGAATCTGACGTTCATGACATTAGCCCCCTCAAGTTAAAAGTTGACGTGTTTTGGCATTTCTTTCTAATATGTCGCATTTCTGAAATATTAAGGGTGGGTCCTTTTCAAATAAACACAGTGTATATATATAAATCAGAAATGCTCGAAACAACCCGTTGGAATTGACAACTTTGGTAAAATGCCAAAAGTTATTGCCACTTTTTTGAATTTACCTTACCCTGAAGAATATACCGGAAATTGTTTTCTCCACGATCATCACAGAATTTGTCAATTCTGAAATCAAATTCGATTACAGAATGCTGGAATTCTCTCTCTTGAGATTGAAGAAATATTCTGCCCCATGCAATTTAAATGTATTTACATTCTCTCTCTTGTGATAGAATAATATTCTCACACTGGTAAGCAATAATAGCAATAGCCTTGAAGCAGTTGATTGTCATCGTAGTGGCAAAACTTGAGTAAGTGTCAAAATTATTGCTGTCACGTAACCGTAACCTAACCTAACCACGCAATTGTTGAAAATTCCTGCAATAATGCACCAGTTTTTCTTTCGGAGAAATGTACAAATATAACAATTAATACAAAATAGAATATTTCTTGAATTATTGAGTGTTTACCTAATATAATTGTGATTGAGTTCTGTAATATAAATTATCTTTTGTTCATTTCCATTTAAAAATATATATTTAAAATCTTCGACCGTGGAGAAAGTATAGTCTGCTACTCGGTTAGAATGAAAATTCGTGATGCTCGTGGTTCCTCACGCTCGCCTTCGGCTCGCGCTCGGAACTTTCCACTCGCATCGAATTTTCATTCTATCCTTGTTACAGAATATACTATTCGGCGATCGTCCGCTTCATTTTTGGTCGATTCTTGAGCTGATCTGTGTACCGTGAAACGCCATGGCGGATGGAAAAGCAATATTCTGGCAGAAGGTTATATCGAAAATTCGAAAGAGCAAAAGAAACAAATATCAGAAGTAATTCTTGGTGCCAACAACCAAACAGGATTACAAGTTTACCAAAAAGCATCAACTATGTAAAAAATCTAGAATCCTTTGGAATTGTAGTAATTGCTCATTTACCATTTATAATAAATAGTTTTGTACCTAGTGTAATATTGTAGTTTTGGTTGTTATTATTATTTTATTTAATGATTTAATTTTATCATCTTTTCCATTAATAAATTTAAAATTTATATTTCTAATTAGATATGCCCGGCACCAGCTCACATTTCAAATAAACGAAACAGAGCAAAATAAAAAAAAATACTCAAATTTTCAAGGCCTTCAAAATTGACTCTGTTGTAGTTTCAATAATTAAACAAAAAATTTACTGATTCTAAAATCAAACTCCGATGAATTTGTTTATAAAGTCTTTTAAACAATGATTCTATCCTAACTTACACTAATATACAAATTTTCCTTTTTAAGGATTAACTTTACAAAAAAAAATGTTCAAAACACAGACAAACTATACAATTTATTTTAAAAGTTCATACCTTCATTCACTTTTGAAGCAATAACTCTTCTTTCTTCGAGAGCTCTCTAGGAGATGAAGGATCTAAATTCTCTGTTCATATAATACTTGCAATGCTTTAAGAAATGCTTCTTCCTTTTATCTCTTTGTTGTGCAGATATTTCTAACCTTTCCAATTGATCTAATATATAATTTTTAAATTTTGGAATTTTATTACCTCGTTTCTTGCTCGAAGTCTTTTTCTTTCAATTCCTTTCAAAATTTGTCTAAATTTTTGCATCAAAATCAAAATTAATCTGACATTTTTTTTATCTTTTTCAATCTCTCGTCCTTTATGTTCCCATGTCAACTTCTATTCATCGATATCAAAGGCTTCCCTTCTATTTGATTATTTTTAAAATACAGGATGTTTTCCTTTTAAATATAATATCTTTAGAATATTCCCTCAACATTTCCATAAAACCATTCTAATACTAACCATCTGTATACACAAAACTTAATAAGACAATACATTCCAATAAAATATTTTAATTAACCAATTTCCATTAACGTCTTTATAAACAAATTCTCTTCTTTATACTACTATAAAAATATTTATCCCTTTCACAGCTCAATCTCATTTATCATTTAATTAAGCTGTCCGGGCACAATGTTTATAATCAACTAACCAAATACAAATCGTTAAATTTATTGCTCATGTTTAGCCATTTATCAATAGTTATGCTTATGCATTTTGAATAAACTTTTTTGATTTCACCATCACATGTTTTTCATATAGAATTTCATTATGGGACTAAGCACCATAAAGATAAAAGAATTAAGCTTTAAAAGAATAGCTTGTACGCGAGACTTCACGTAGATAGGAGACTAACGAAATCTGTAGATCTGTAGTTTATTTGGCTGGAATAACTTAAAGCGTAGATTTAACGAGAAAATATTTGAAAAAATTTGAAAATGGTTCTTTTACCGCTTTCTGTTGTAACTACGTAAATGTATTCCATAATTCGAGTTTTCAATTGTTTATAACAAATGCAATTGTTGATATAAACGAAAAATAAATAAAAAAAGTAACCTAAGACCTTCCTGGTGAATATATTTTAAACGAAAAGGATGATATTCATGAAATTTTTTTGATAAGTGCAGTGGGGCATAATGCATCTGATGTACATTTTTTATTAATAATATACTTCCGGTTTAATCAGAAATACCCCCAATTCTTTAAATTGAAATGGGAGACCCTTCATATTTTTGCAGATTTTGGAAATGCTTGTTATTTTGTACTCGTATATACTGGGTTTAGTGGAAACAATTTGCAAAAACCAGAAATAACTCACTTTAGTTGTAGAGTAAGTAAATTTATTCACTCCAGACTAATGAGAATAATAATTTAAGCAAAATCATATCAAATGTTCAAAATGCTCGCCGTTCACCTCCTGACAATATACCAGCCTATTAACAAATTTTTGAATCGCTCTTTCCAGTTCTCCACGTATTAGTTCACAATCATCAATAATTCTTTGTCTCAATTCCTGCAAGCATGTTGGTCGTCTAACGTTAACACGTGATTTTAGATAACCCCAAAGAAAAAAATCCATCGGGGTAAGATCTGGAGAACGATTAGGCGACTCTATGAATCCTCTACGTCCCATCCATCGATTTAGAAAATTCGCTTCCAGAAAATCCCTAACCCGTCTATTATAGTCTGGAGGTGCTCCATCTTGTTGAAACCAATAATTTTGAGGTAATTGCCCATTCTGTTGAAGTGCAGGAATAATTTGGTTAATCAGTACCCATCCAAACATTCAACTTGATCAATATCTTGAGATAT
Organism: Lochmaea crataegi; assembly: GCA_947563755.1. NCBI lineage: Eukaryota > Metazoa > Arthropoda > Insecta > Coleoptera > Chrysomelidae > Lochmaea > Lochmaea crataegi. The sequence continues at coordinate 10,474,592 of OX387424.1, read as the reverse complement.
GGAGGTTAACTGTTACATTTAAGCAAAAAGTTGCCTCATCGGAAAACAGTACATTAGATGCAAAATGCTCGTCAACCTTACAGATGTCCATCAGTCGTTCGGAAAATTCCAGTCGTCGGTCAAAATAATCCTCAGACCATTCTTGAACCAATTATATCTTATACAGATGATAATTTTCACTTTTCAATATCTTTCCTAGAGAACATTGGATTTAGAGCCAAATTTAAGGTAGAAGTTTGAGGTGATTCCGCTGAATCACAAATAGTCAAACAGTTTCGTTCGTTGCGGTCCGCGACCAGGTTTCGGCAAATATTTGACCATCTCAGTTGCATTAAAACGTTGTAATGTTTCAGTAACCTTTGAACGTAATATGGGATTTATTTCAGGATGCAAATCATATGACACTTCTCCATGAGTTCAACACGATCACCATAATCATCAATAATTTTTTAATACGATTATTTTCATTTAAATCAACCATTCATAATTGTACAATTTATTTCCGTAAATTAGAATTTGACATTTGGGCAACAGTTACTTACTTACTTAATTCTTACTATTCATACAAACAACATCGATGTGTTTATCTAAATGGTTTTTTCCTCTAATGTGAAAAACTTAAAAGGTTGATTAAATTGCTGTATTTCTTATTTTTATAAATTATTCCCACTAAGCCAAATATTTACGAATTCGAAATAACAAGGTTTTCTGCAAATCTGCAAAAATAGACAGAGTGTCCCATTTAAATTTAAAAAGTTGAGGGTATTGCCGGTTAAATTATTAACAAAAAAATGTACATAAGATGCATTTTGCATTTTGCACTTACCTGCAAAATTTCATAAATATCCCTTTCGTTTAAAAGATATTTACTTGGCTCCATACTTATCCAGCCCTGTACAACCCGTTTTCCGTTGGAACTACGCAAATATCTTCCATATTACCGGTTTTCAATACTTTATAAAAAATTCAATTGTTATGAACAAGAGAAAGTAACCTTTGTCACTCCTGATGGTCTATCATATACAGGGTGCCCAGAAACTCTCCTGTCAAACCGAACTACAGATACTGGATAAGATTTTATGTCCACCTTACCTGAATCCAAAAGTTCCTCCAGCGGAGCCAGCGCCTTTTGAAGATGACGATGTGGAGTCAGTATTTTAAGAATATATAAAAAAACCGCTTCCAAACTTGGTACATTGAATAATCCTGCCATCAAAAGCGTTCAACATGCGAGGGACAACGGATGAATTTTGCTATTATGTGTTTTCGAGAAAAATAAATTTTAATTTTCTGACTAACTTTATTATCTGAAAAACTGAAGAAGAATACTATTGGCATTTTTTACATTTGTTCTACATGACGACCATTCTTCTGTAAGGATTGTCTAACTGTTGAAAAAATTCTGGGATCATTTCGAATTTCATTACATGCACCCTCTATTATTTCAACAGCTGAATATGATTTTGTATGGGAACAGCATAAACTGATAATTTTAAGTAGCCTCAAAAGCAAAAATCGCATGGATTGAAAACGGACGACCTTGCAGGCCAATTGACTGGCTCTCCTCGTCCAATCCATCGATTTTCATACGTAGTGTCAAGATATTGACGAACTACTAGACTAAAATAAGCAGGACAATCATTGTGCATGTACCAAAAGTTGTGTCTAATCATTAGAGGAATGTCGTTCATTAAATCAGGTAAATTATTTGGCAAAAATGTGAGGTAATCCTGTCCTGTCCAGGTAACTCTACTGGTTCCAGTAGTCTCGGCTCACCACAAAAATAAGTAGTTGATTGCCGATTACACCTATCCAGAAATTTACGCTAAATCTTTGCTGGTGCTCCGTATCTTTTATATCGTGCGGATTTCCACCAATGTGGATGTGCATTATGTGAATTGAAAATTCTGTTTCGAGTAAACATAAACGTAGCTTCATCGCAAAATACATTCTTGAGAAAAAATTGGGATCTTGCTTTTTTTGATCTAGTACTCAGTTTGCAAAAGCTACTCGAGAAGGGGAATTACCATCCAGAGCTGCATAATTCATTCATGGAGGTACTAAACTCCGGATTCTTTTCTATTGCTTCAAAATATCATTTTCGTACAACTCCGTAACATCCGGTTGCCTGGTTGAAACTGGTTCAGTACTTTTAGGTACTACTGTTAGGAAATCGTAACGCGTATCTTCGTGCGGCTGCATGAGTATTTACATTGCAACTCACTGTAGATTATTTTGATGAAAAATTAGGATTATCTTCCCTTATTTACGCAACAACAATAACAATAACTCTTTAACTTTAAAGCAACTTGACGTATTGTCAATTTTTGTAAATTGTCAAAGCCAACTTAGTACTTGAAAATCGTTTAGTAATTCATTAAAAATATTGAATGCAAAAATATAAAAAAAATTTAAATTCATTTTTCTCGAAAACGGTGTATAATAGCGAATTCAAACACGAGTACATTTTTGAGAAAATACCTTATACTTTTTGAATTTGATGTATAATTTGTCAAAAACCTAATGCACAAAAAATTTAACCAAATTTACCCTTTGTCACTCCCACGTTGAACACTTGTGATCTCATTAAAAAACGCGGGTTTGTAGTAAACAATTTATCACAGCAGGGTTATACAATGTACCAAGTTTGAAGTTTGTACGCAACGGTTTTTTTAAAAAAGCTGAAAAAACAGCGTCATCTTCATATATATATATATATATATATAATCCATATATCCTTCTACCTAGGATAGGTGTAGGGCGTGATGTTTCCATTATTCTTCCTCCATTTCTTTTTGTCTTTCGCCAATTTGATTGCTTCTCTTCTATCGATCCCCCTTCGTTCTAATATTTTATTGATGGTGTCATCAGTTATAACTGGTCTGCCCCTTTTCCTTTTTGTGGGTCGTTTTGCCTCCCATATCTGTTTTACCGGTCTCTCGTTGTTCATCCTTATTAGGTGTCCGAACCATCTTAACTGATTGGTTTCGATTGTCTTTGAAATTGGTTTTACACCTAGTTTTTCTCTGATATGGTCGTTCATCATTCTGTCTTTCCTCGTCACTCCTAAAATTCTTCGCAGGTACTTCATTTCCATGGTTTGTATTCTTGATTTTAGCTTTTTTGTCAGTACCCAGCTCTCTGACCCATAAGTTAGTATTGGTACAAATACTGAGTTGTATACGTTTATTTTGGTCTTCCATGATATTTCTTTTCTCCCGATGAAACTATTTTTAATGGAGTGGTACAATTTTGAGGCGTTTCCAATTCGTTTGTTGATTTCTATTTCCTGTGTTCCGTTATCATTTATGTACACTCCTAGATATTTAAAATTCTCCACTCTTTCTATCTTATTATTATCTATTTTTATATCTACTGTTTTTTCTTCTTTGCTACTGATCATTATTTTTGTTTCCTCTTTATTGATTTTTAAGTTTCTAGATTTTAGTTTTTCTTCCCATATCTGCAAATTGTTTTTTATTTCTGTTTCATTCTTTGCACATATAACTAGATCATCGGCGAATAGGCACTCTTGTAGATATATTGGTTTTAATTCTCTATGTCCAATGTAGAGCTTGTTCGTTTTATTTCTCGTTTCCTTTGTAACATCGTCCATCACCAGGTTAAATCATGTCGGGCCTAGTACCCCTCCTTGTTTCAGTCCAGCATCTACTGTAAACTCTTCTGATTCCATGTTATCAGTCCTTACATACATCCTATTCTTCTTATGTAGGCTCATTATAGCTCTTGTTAGGGTTTCTGTTACACCTCTTTTTTCCAGAATTTCTAGTACTGTTTTCCTTGACACACTATCAAAAGCTTTCTCGAGGTCTATGAAGATCTGATATAATTCAGAATTTGCTTCTTTGAGTTTTCCGATGGCTTGTTTTATTGTAAAAATGTGATCGTTGATGCTTCGTCCTTTCCTGAACCCACTTTGCATTTCTTCCAGTTGCTCTTCTATTTCTTTTGTTAGTCGTTGTTGTAGGATTTTTTCATATACCTTTGAGGGCACGCCGAGTAAAGTTATTCCTCGATAGTTTTTGCAATCTCGCTTGTCTCCTTTTTTAAATATAGGTAGAATAATTCCCACCTCCCAAATCCTTAGGTATTGTCCCATCTTGCCAGGCCCTGTTGCATATGTGTGTTGAAAGTTACATGCCAGTTTTTCCCATATTCTTCAACATCTTCGCTGTGACCTTATCGTGCCCTGCTGCCTTGCCATTTCTTAGCGTTGCAGTTGCTTCTCTGATTTCCCTCTCAGTTATCTCATCTCCATTTCTTTCTATTTCAGCTTGGTCTATCTCCTCGCTTTCTGCTGTTGTTTCGTTTGTGGTCAACAGATTTGCGAAGTACATTCTCCATCTATCCATTATATCTTTTGCGTCTGTTAGCAGTTCTCCTCGGTTATTTGTAATTTGCTTAACTTCTTGGAATACCTTCTCGCTTATTAGATTTTTCAGCGTTTTGTAAAATCGTTTTTGATTTTACTTGTAGTCCTCTTCAATTTTTGTTCCGAATTCTTCCCAAGTTTTCCTCTTTTCTTCTTGTATAAGATCTTTTACTTTCTTTCTCTGCATTTTGTATTCTTCGTATTTATTTGCCTTTTTAGAACTTAGGTAAGCTTGCCACTTTTGTTTTTTGATCTTGACCTCATTTTTTATTTTGTTGTTCCACCAGTGTGTCTGTCTGGCTCTTTCTGTTTTTGCGACTCCAATCAGTATAAGCATATGTCCATTTTCTGTCTCTATCTTTTCTTTTTTGTTTCAGTTATCGCAAGTATGTCTATTTTAGCTTTTACAAATTCATCTACGAGTTCTTTTTCTTTTCCACTTAGTCCCCTTTCATTCCACATTGCAATTTCCCAGCCTTTGTTCTTTTTTGTTTCTTTAAATTTATCTTCTGCTTTATTTATTTCCGGTAAATCATAATCCTGTCCATAGCTATTTCCGTCATCGTTGCCCTTGGGTTTATCTTTATTTATTAGTTTTTTCGGTTTATACAGGTTATTTTTCTTAATTGGTCCTCAAATCCGCCGCCCTATGGAGACCTGTCATTTACGGTTCTCTTTTGTGTGCCACTGCTTCCTCCCTCCTCGTTTACATCCGTCTCTTTTTCTTATATGTCTTTTGCCATGTATGTTTCGTTGTTTATTATCAGTTTGTTGTATCTGATATGTGCCTTGTATTCTTTGTTTCTTGCCTCTTTCATCTGCGGCATCAGTAGTCTCCGCTGCTCTTGGATATCTTTAGGAAAGTCCTCATCAATCCATATGGTAGTGCCTTTTAGTTTTTTTGCGTTATCAAAGATTTTTGATCTCAAGCTTTCTTTGCTCAGCTTGACAAATACTGGTCTTTTCTTTCCAGCGTTGTACTTCCCGATTCTTCTTGTTTCATCTCGGTTCTCTTGTGTGTTCATGTTGACTCCTATTTTTTGTAGTATTTCGCAAATTTTTCCTTTTGTTTCTGTTTCATTCTCCATTTCATTATCTTCTATTCCTTTTACTATCTTTTCTTTTATTCTCGTGTTTTCATCTTTGATCTGCTACATCTCTATTGTTAGAGCATCCAATTTATCATTCATCTGAATCATGTTCCATCTGTATTTGTTGGAACATTATTTCTATTTATCCTATGTCCGACATCTTTTGGTTCGCTATTGATCGCGATAAAAGGCAGACCCCGGTCGACCAGTCGGAGGTCTAGCTTTTATCAATCTTTAGCTTATATAGCGACTTTTAGGAACGTCTGGCAACACCGCTTTAAATTTCGACAAAGTTTTGCTTTGAATGTTGTCTGTTATCAGCTCGTTTGTTAGCCTCGCTTGCACTTTTGTTTTTAACACTAAAGTTTTTAGGCTTTTTTATACTAATTTTGATGTTTATTTTCACTTTGCGCCAAGATTACCACTCTGGTTTCACTGTGAAGTGTTTAGATGTACTTAATTGATTTCCTCTGTACCTCTCGGTTTCCGAGTTTGATTCAGGAGAAGATACAAATACGTATTTATCACTTGACACAACGTTGTTTATAACCAATTCAATTGTCATGAGCATAAAAAAATGAAAAATTTGGCTATGTCTTTCTTGATGGTCTATTCTTTTCACTCGTTATAACCAAACTGAAATTGAAGCAAGAAAAAAATTTGAAAATACTGCAATAAACTATATGAATTATGAAAAAAACTCATTAAGTTGATAATTCTATAAATGAAACATTCGGAAAATATGATAATGGAGTTTGAAGAAAAAACAATTTCAATAAAAGGTTTTTCGAATTAAATTCGTGTGAAGGCTAAAAATACAAATGAAATACCTGATTCTTTGAAATAAATGAAATACTTTTTTTTTCAAAATATCACGAACTAAAAAGTAAAAAATAATAATAAACGTGGGGCGCATGCGACAGTTCTATGATAATGTAGAAAGTAGCTGTGTCGCCTCAAGCTTATTATTATTATTATTATTTACTTTTTAGTTCGATTTACCCTAAGGTGTATTTACGGATTAATAGGAACTATATTGAAGGTTATTCATATACAAATGTCACAATATAAGAAATGAAAAAATTATCACCGTGTCCAGGATTCGAACCTCACGCCTACAATTCATAATTTTCGTAGCCAAACCTCTATACCACTGGGCTACTAAAACGTATTATATTTATATCAACCAAGCTGTTGTATATAGACCGTATGATGGATGTCAACACTAAAAAAGTGATGTCTTACTAATAATTCTCCATTTTTTAAAATTATTTCCATATTTTCTTTTATTTTCATCCAATTCTGAATTATGTTGGAAGTTTTAAGTGTCTAACCCATCGGAAAAAGAGTTTAATATCATGTACCAAATACAACAAAAATCGAGTTAATAAAAACGTGGTAATAATAATAAAATAGAAAAAAGCTTTTGTAGAAGATCAAACTAAAAATATATTTTTAATTATTGGAATGTTATCCGACAACTCGATAAAATTTCCGAAGAATTCAGTTAAAAAATAATCGTAAGATGAAAAATAAATTATATAAAAAGCGGTACAAATAAAGTGTTTATATCTTGGTTATTCCCAATATAAATAGAACAAAACAAACTACACATCATGTCAAATTTGCTATTAAAAATTAGATTGATTTTATGTATTAAAATTTTAGCAGCATGTTTAAAATTTTAAAAATAAAAAAGCTCAAATTATTCAACCAAATTTTTAAATATTGATATCTGTCGGAGAATATCCTCTGACGTGTAGTTGTTTCTTCTTTAGAAAACGTTTAAAATTTGTCGAGACAAGTGTTGTTTGTTAAAGCTTCTTATTTTAGTCGTCAGACCTACCTCATACCATACTTGTTTGCGTTGGTCATTTATACTATTTTTAACTATCCTATTTTTCATCGACGCCCTATTACTATTTTTGTTACCGTTAGCTATGAATATTTAGTCAAAGAAGTACCACTGATCATTTTAAAAGCCCCTTTAAAGAAATTGTCAAAATTATTTTTTTCTCGATAAGTTGGCACAACTGTATTCTACCGCGGAGTTTGACCGCCATTATCCATTCAGTTTATGAATCAAAAATACGTGCGTATAAGTTATACATTGCACCAAAAGGCGGTCGAGATGTGGTGAGAGATTTGCTTTGCCCTGGCCGGTCAACAACGGTGTACTATGATGGTCAAACATCGAGAGTACTGTAATATATGTGTAGCCGATGGATACTTTGTGAGATTATAGGTGTGGAAGGGCCTCTGAATAGGTCACAGGGAGGATCATCTCAAGAGAATGAAACAACTACTTCTAGCACTGGGATATGTTTGATTTATTTACTAAATACATTAAACTACTTACTAACTAATGCTTTGCATAAGTACCTAGCTGTATAGCATACTTATGCGTAATTGTTACTGATTACTACTAGCTGACTATTCAACTATATAGAATAGTTTTCTTCAAGTATTCTGCATTGACTTCTTCTTCGATCAATACCGAATGTATATTTATATCACCAGTCAAGTTCGAGCAGAACAGATAAATATATAATTGTTTTTGTCTTGCTTCACGCTTGAACTTGACAATAACCTTCTTTATTTATGTTTATATAATAGTGAAATGTTCGAACGTTTTGTTGAAATAAGATCAAGGGAATTTAATTCTTATTTTAAATATTTATTATTATATTATTATATTGGGCCAAAAGGCATCACACCTTCCCCTTTTACAAAAAGAATAAATTCCGTTGAACTTCCTTTCCCCTTAATGAAATGAATACATACGTACCTAAAAATAAATATAATTACTAATACTAAAATTACAAATGTTTATAAATTACTGAGTGTCTATTGTTTTCCGTAATTGTTTACGATAACTTAATTGTTTGTCATGTTTGTTTATTGTCAGTAAATGTTCATCGTATTGTTATTCACTTTTATTTTCACTAATTGCTTGTAAACTTAATCACCCACGCTGCTTTTTATAATTTCCAATTAATTTACAAATTTACAGTAAAGGTGTAGTCTGTTTTTGTGTATTTCTTTTATCAAACCTGATTCTAATTTGACTTTACAATTAACATCACTCACCTCTGTGACTGTAAATGGACCTATATAGTGAGATTCGAATTTGGTTCTATTTTCCCTGTTACTACCCGCTATTCCCCTTTATCCCCTAAGCGGGTTTAGAAGGTAGTAAAACGGAAAGAATGGTTAGTGTGGAGGTATTTTTCCACTTAACCAGCTTCGATGAAGTCTTTTCTTCCCGGACTTCTCGTTCGCGGAGAGTGGGTGGGTAAAACCTAAATGAGGGAAAGTTTAAGTGTTTCACCTCTAGTGATGGGATAGTCTGTGATCCCTAAGATTGAAGGGGTAAATGATCTACTCAGTAGGCGTGTTGGCTTAAGATCTATTTCTGTGAACCTACAGATTGACACAAGACATAGTTGACAGCGCTTGGCTTGCCTTATACCAAAAATAACATATAAATAATTATTCTGATGAAATATTTAACTTATTCTACGGAAAGATTCCACAGTAGTATACTTCTGGGATTACACTTGTTTCCTGGTAAGTATTATATTATAGCTAGCTTATGAATACTTTGTTAACATGATACTATTTACATTGAGTGATAAATCTTATATGGCTAAATTAAAAGGGGGAAATCTGTTTTAGATATTAAACTATCGCGGAGGTTAGCAAGTATAGGACGAACTATATCAGATATACTATTACTACCCCTGGAGGCGCTTAACTCAGTTAATGGAAAATGGTCTAAAATAAAGTCTGAATGAACTCCAAATAAACTGTATAGGGTAAGGTACACTTCCCAATTGTTAATATGTACTATCGTCACTATCTAACTAGTAACCGAAAGAGATGAACTCTAGCCGAGAGGTATCACAAAATTTGTTAATCAGAAAGATCTTACTTGAACTGATCACGTCGGAGAATCCTGATGAGGTTACCTACAGGCGGTGTTCTGTTCTGCAGTTGTATTTATCGATGTGTAGTAACTATACGCTTACTGTTGAAGACGTCGTCTTGAAGTAAAGGTACCAAAAGAAACTGAAGGAAACAATGCAGAAGATCCGAAAGAAAAATATTTAAAAAGAAGAAAAGAAGGAAGAAAGAAAGAAAGAAGGTCTGAAAAGAAAATATAAATAAGAAACTGTGTTGGTGATTGAGTCCCAATAGATATCGGGTAGATTACTTACCCTAGATGGTGGGTGACCTTTAAGTGTTTTGTATTTATAAAATCAGGAACTATATCCATGCATACGCATGCTCCTTAACATCCCTTTGTATTGGAGAATCCCTGATTGTTAATTTTCCTAAATCACAAATCCGTATTAAACGTAGGTTGAACAACCATGTAGACTTGGAAAAAAAGCGCAATACAAAATGGTGGTTTCAAACCAGTCCTATGTCACTGGCCTTGAAAGGTCAAAAGAGGTCTTCTACCTTTTGAGTTGGGTCAAGGTCAAATGGCTGACTGGATACACAAAGAATCAAGACACATTTGGAATGTGTAAAATACTCTCACCAAGGTTAACCTATGAACCAGTTACTAATGTCAACAAATAACAATGATTTGTTTCTTCCACTTGAATAAAAATATTTACAATGTACAGATTCATGACTTTAAAATAAATATATACATTTTGCAGGTAACAAATAAATCTTTTATGCATCACCCTATTTATTAATAAATTTTATTGTTATTGCAGGGTGAACCGTAACATCCCTTGTTACTAAAACTGAATCCCCTACTTTAAAATCAACTGGATTGGCTACCTTACTATATTGGCTTTGTCTACTCAGTTTATATTTTACTAAATATTTTCCTGCTCGCTGATGAGCTACCTGTAGTTTATATTTTAACTTATTCTGATATTCATCAACATTATAGCATGGATCGATTTCATTCGTGAGAGTCTCGGGTAGGTTAGCACGTCTTCCATACATTAATTCAAATGGTGTATAACCATGATTATATAACTCATGTTCTAATGAACCAATACAATCCTTGAATTTCACTTAGTTACGACGTATTGATAAGTGAATATACCCCTTGACGACGTGATATAATCGTTTTGGTGTTTCGCCTCCTGCCATATTGTGATCATTTCCATAGTAACGGGCAAGCTCAATGAAATGTCAGTTAATTCTACTACAAATTCCGAAAACAACAATACATCAAATATGTATTATAATAATTATTGTACCTTCAATATTAATATTAATCAATAAAAGAAATTAGAATATTATTCGTTATATAATCGTAACGAATACCAACTCGAGCATAGACAATATTTTTCGATTATTCACCTCTTCACTCGACGTATTTCGCGAAACACCACTCGAGCTGCGCTCTCGTGATGTTTCGCCAAATACGTCTCGTGACTCGGTGAATAATCGAATATTGTCTATGCTCTTGTGATATTATAACTGATAAGAGTTTGGAGTCGTATTATTACAATAAGCGAATAATTTGCACCATTCGTCCCAATCATCCTTACTCTTATTTATGAAATGTCTCACGTACTCATTAAGTGTTCTATGTAGTTTTTCGCACCCCCCTAAGGACTGGTGGAGGTACGCTGTTGAATAATTATGACTAATGCTTAACATCTTCGTTAGAGCATTGAATATTTCATTTTTGTATTCTGTTCCTAAATCCGTCCTAATTTGTTTTATCAGACCGTACGTTGGTATGAAATTTTCAAAGATTCCACGAGCTATCGTGTTTGCTTCTTTATTTTTTACTGGGATTATTACTGCATATTTGGTTAAATCAAATACCAGTGTAATGCAATAGCGGTTACCATTTTCACTTTGTGAAAAAGGACCTATCGTATCTATATACGTTATATCCTATGGTTTTGATGAGGTATCTGTTAATACGAATTCTTCCTTGTGATTATTCTTTGCCTTATTGACTTGGCACTTGTGACATTGCTTAATATATTTTCTTACATCTTTTTCCATGTTTCTCCATCTAAAATTTGCTCTCAGTTTTTTCAATAGCCTGTTATTTCCTACGTGACCTCCAAATAAAGGGTCGTTATGAAACATTTCTAAAATTCGTTGCTTTTCTTTTTCTTCTTCCACTACCTTTGGTACATCGCAAAAACATATTTGTACGTTTTTTAACGTATTATTTCCTTTTTCCATAAACTCTTTTATAGTGCACTGTGTAAAAATAATATCATTCATATAAATTTTCATCCTTTTTACTCCATTTTTTACCGCTAGCTTATCAAGCTGAACTAACGTTTAACTTAAATCAAAGTTAATTATATCGGAATTTAATGAGGCTTGGCTAAATCTCATCCTGTTTTTGATCCGTATGTTCATCCTTAGCGAAACACGGTTATTTTCAAATTGCAGAATTGGTAATTTATGCGCCTCTAAATTATTCAGTACTTTATATACTGCTGGTTTGCGAATTTCTTTCTCTATTTCTGTGGAAACTATTTTATCTTCTCCTGTAGGCTGATCTTTGTTCTGACGAGTTTTTGATCTCGTTATAGCTAATACGTGAGCATTGTCAATGTACAAGTCTTTTAATTCCTTTATGGATATTCTTGAGATACTGTCAGAGTAATTTGAATTTCCTTTCAAATATTGTATTTCGAAGTTATATTCTTCTAAATCTAGTCTAATTCTTGTAAGTTTCGAAGTTGGTTCTGTCATCGAAAAAAGATGTGTCAACGGCTTATGATCCGTTTTCACAATGAAATGTGGAGAACCATATAAATAACACTTACAATGATTAATTCCCCAATGAATAGCTAACAATTCTTTCTTGATTATAGGTTTATTTAATTCACTTTTCTTAAAACTTCGCGAGGCATAAACTATAGGTAGATCTATACCTTCGTATTCCTGACTAAGTATTACGGAACACGCATTATTTGAAGCATCAGTTGTCAATATAAATTTTTTATTGAAATCTGGATATTTCAGAATAGGCGGCTGTATTAATGCCGATTTTAATATTTGGATTGAACTTTCGCAGTCTTTTGACCACTCGAATTTTACGTTTTTCCTAGATAACTTAGTGAGAGGTATGCATATTTCAGCGAAATTTGGAGTGAACCGTCTGTAATAATTACAGAATGATACGAACCTTTTAGATTCTTCTGAATTTTTGGGCACTGGATATTGCTCAATGACTGAATATTTTGCTTTATCGGGTAAAACCCCTTCACTAGACAAATTGTGTCCTAAATAAGTGACTTCTCGTCTGAAGAATTGACTTTTTTGTGGGTTTAATTTAAGGTTGAATTTTCGACATGTGTTAAATACCTTCTCGAGATTACTTAAATGATGATTTTCTGACATCCCTATTACAACTATGTCATCCATGTAAAGAAATGATTTTTCTGGAGTTAATCCTGAAAATGCTATGGACATCATCCTTGAAAAACTATTTGGACTTATATTCAAACCAAATGTTGTATACTGAAAAGAACCTTTTTCTGTGCAGAAAGATGTATATTTCCTTGAAGACTGTTCTAAAGGAATTTGATGAAAACCTGACATAAGGTCTATGACTGAAAACCATTTCGACCTCCCTAACTGATCTAAGATCGAATCTATTCTAGGTAATGGAAATTTATCTGTAACTATTTTTTTGTTCAGCTGCCTGAAATCTATGCAAAGTCTCCAAGACTTTTCTCCATTGATCGCCATTTTGGGTACGAGTAAAACTGGACTGTTATAATCTGAGATTGAAGACTCGATTATACCTTGATCTAATAACTTTTGAACCTGATCATTAAGCTCTGAAGATTGAGAATGTGGTGTACGATAATTTTTAATGTATACTGGTGTATCATCTCTTACCAATAGCTATTGCTCGTAAAAATTATTATGCGTTAAAATGTCATTTTTTAAAGTAAAAATATCTGAAAATTTTTCGCAAATATTTATTAGCTTATCCCTTACGTATTCTGGTACGTCTAAATTCAAAGTTTTCCTTAATTCCTTTACCCTATTCTTACTTCCATTCTTCACTGCATATAGATGAAATAAATTTAAATCCAATATTTCAATATTATTTGTACTTATCGACTTGCTTTCATAATTTGTGTTCAAAATTCTGACATAAGGATTAGTTTTTGATATAATAGATTTTGCTATAAATATTCCTGGTACTAATTCTTGTTGCTCAACAACTTTCTCTTGTCTCAAATTTTTAAAACTTTCTACTAACCGATAGACTTCACATCTAGGCGGTATTGCTATAGTATCATATTCAGGATTATCAAAAATTTCTAATGTTACTGGATTTCCAGATTTGCAATCTATATATAATTTCAATTCTGAATAATCTAAAATGCAATTATAATTACTTATGAAATCCCTTCCTAGAATTCCATTCGTAGGTATAGGAAATTCTTCATCTAGTATATGAAAACAATGTTTAAATGCTATATCCTTATTGAAAAGCAAAATTTCTATTTTACCCAAAGTTCTAATTTCTCCCTGTGTTATGCCTTTCATATTTATTTGTGTTGTTTGCATTAAGATATGGAAAATTATCTGAAATTTTTAATAACGAAATATATGCACCTGTATCTAGTAGAAAAATATCAGTCGTATTCGATATGTCAGTTTTGATTTGCACAAAGTTTGAAAGAGTTAAATCAAAGTTATAAATGTAACGATTATTGTTATGCAAGTTATTTAAAATTTTGGATTTATCACCTTTCTTTCTCAAAACCCCAATTCTTTCTGTACATTTTCACTTTCACATATTCTTACATTTCTATATTTACTATCATTGTTGAACCTATTGTTTCTATATTCTTCTGGTTTCTCCTATTGCCCTGATTTGCTTGAAATTTTCTACTGTTATCGTAGTTATTTTTCTATGGAAATTATTTCTTCCATTCTGATTAGCATGAGAATGCTTATTCTGAGGAAAATATCTATTTCTTGACGAAAACCTATTTCTATCATCCTTATAATACATCACATTTCCAGCTACCTGATTGTTTCCCACATCGATGGACACTAGTTTAGTCATCACTCCTTGTGGTGTCGAAAAATTTCCTGCTGCTATCACAGTTTTTATCCTCTCTGACGCTGAGTTACTTATTAAGGATTTTACTGCAGCTTCCGTGGTATACTTTGTTGCTAAGTGTACTGGCATTCCTTCTGCCAAGTTCGCGGCTTGTAACTGCTCTGCCAGTTTCTCCATTTCAGAAGCATATCCGACAAGATCCTTGTTGTTCTGCTTAAGTTTGCTTAGTTCAGCACTTACCAAACTAGCACTGTCTCCTCGGAGCCCGTTTTTTAGTGTATCTGCTATTCATTTCAAGGAATCCTCAGTGGTGATCAAAACCCTGGCTTTCCCAGTCAGTCTTGTTTTTACAAACAACACAGCATTTCTCTCATGCTCTGCTGCGTAAACTTGCAACAAGCTAACTTCATCTAAGAAAGATTGCAGTTTGTTCGTATCACCATTGAACTCATTTGGCAATATCTTACCAGCTAAATTCAAAAAATCACTCATACTTAATGCCATTTTCTCACTGTCACTCTTGCTAAATTCTTGTAATACGTCCTTAACAATCAAATTATTTCTTGTAATCAGCTGTGACGGAACTTTATACCGACAATCTAGCACCTGAAATGATCTAACTACCTCTTCTCTGATTTTGTCAAAATATAAAATACATGTATTCTGCTGATCCTCATTCAACTTATACCAATTCTTATTTATTAAACTTGAAAAATTATTAAATCAACTTCTCAAATTATTATTGATAGCAATATGACTCTCTAAACTTTTGGGAACTTCCTTTTTGAACACTCGCTTACTATTTTTACGTACATCTTCTAAGATTAAATTCAATCGACTCTCAAATTGATCCCAAGTTACTGCATTCCCATGACTCGAACACATTTAAAATTCATTGTCAATAAAAAAATAAAAATATGAATAAAAATATCAAATATCAAATACCAAATATAGCCACAAAACAGAATATACCTTTAAAGTTTACAAAAAAAAATTCTCACCATCTTAAAGATTCAGTGTGCTTTGCTGTAAATTTCTTCTTATTTCCCTCTTCATTTGTCTTCTATAGTTCTTGTAAATGGACTCCGGATTGTAGTACCAAAACAACCACAATGATATAAATAAGGGTCTTTACCTCCAGATCTGCTTTGATCTCATCCTCTTGAACTATAAAATTGATGTTGACCACTCCATTCTCCTGGACCGCTTGCTTCGGAGATTTACCACCCATTGTCTCAGAATTCCGATTGTTTGCAGGGTCGCCATGTAATATATGTGTCGTCGATGGATACTTGGTTAGATTATAGGTGTGGAAGGGCCTCTGAATCGGTGGTGTTGCGGGTCGCTGGGAGGATCGTTTCCAGGGAATGAAACAACTACTTCTAGCACTGGGATATGTTTGATTTATTTACTAAATACTGTTACGCGAGCTACTGCAATAATATTCTCACTTAGTGCCCCCAGTGAAATCCCCGTATGAGACGACTATGGCTCCTCCGCCCAAACTTCGAGAAACATCCAGAACACCCGGGTGCGTCCGCCAGAATATCGAGAATATCGAATGCACCCGCGAGAACGCCGAGACACTTCTAGAATTACGGCGCACGAGTATAAATAGGCCACGAGCATCGTTGCAGTGAATTAGTCAATCAGTCAGTGTTGATACCGAAGGAAAGTAATCGCGCATCGATAAAGTGTTTATTAAGTGACTCTCATATAAATTATAATTAGTGTGCTAGTGTATTACATAAATTATTAAATAAGGACTGAATTACATATAAATCTGTAAATATAAATTAATTGTAAATATAAATTAGAATAAACGTTACATTGGTGTCAGGTGTAGGATAAAAAAATAAATAAATAAATAAATAAATATACAGGAAGATGGCGAAGAAACTTTGTGAATTAAAAGTTTCAGAGCTTCGAAGAGAGTTGGAAGATTACGAACTGGACACAAGTGGGGTAAAGTCAGTGTTAGTGGAACGACTAAAAATAGCTATGATTAACAATGGATTGGACCCGGAAACGTTTGAATTCACCGACGAAGCGTCCGCCTCTATAACCTCTTCCATAAAAAACGAATTGTCTTCGATAGAAAACAAAATGTCGGACGTGGAAAATAAAATTTCAGCCATGGAAAGTAAACTCTCGGCGGACATGGAAAACAAATTGTCGGACATGGAAAATAAAATTTCATCCATGGAAAATAAAATTTCGACGGATATAAAAAACGAAATTTCAGCCATGGAAAGTAAACTCTCGGCGGACATGGAAAACAAATTGTCGGACGTGGAAAATAAAATTTCATCCATGGAAAGTAAACTTTCGGCGGACATGGAAAACAAAATGTCGGACATGGAAAACAAAATGTCGGACATGGAAAATAAAATTTCGACGGACATGAAGACTGATATTTCTGCCGTGGAAGAAAATATTAAAAGAATGGAGCAAGAAATGAAACAAAAAATCAAAGAAATCGAAAGGAAGACTAGTAATAAACCGGATATTACAACTTGGCAAGCCCCGAATAACGACGAACTGGCAGAGAAAGTAGGGTTGAAACCGAAAATGGAAAACGATATTAACAGCCGAGTGAAACTGCCAACATTCGATGGTAAAACGTCATGGCCGAACTATCTTAAGCAATTCGAGGCTGCATCAAAGGCAAACAACTGGAGTGAGAAGGAAAAAGCGTTAAATTTAACTCTTGCCCTTAGAGGAGACGCTATGGATATCCTCCAGACCATTCCATTGGAAGAGGCCGAAGATTTTGAACAACTCAAAAAGCGATTGAATATGAGATATGGCCTGGAACACCTGGAGCATCTGTACCAGTCGCAGCTGAAAAACCGCAAACAAAAACGCGACGAAACTCTGCAAGAATTCGAAGCAGACATTGCGAGGTTGGTGCGGTTTGCCTATCCATCGGCACCGGAGAATGTCATGGAATGTTTAGGGGTACAGACATTCATCGACGGAGTTCGTGACCATGAAATGCAGAGAACTCTACGCTTGGCTCGGCATAAGACACTGGTCGACGTACTCTCTGCAGCCTTGGAGTACGAAGCAGCTACACAGGCTTCCGGAGTATACGGCAAGGTGAGGGCTGTAGCAGACGAAGAAGTTGAGAACAAGCTCGACCAGATTGTCAACATGATGAAAAGCATCTCAAATGGAAAACTGAAAGCTGTGAGATGCTGGAATTGTGGAGAAATGGGACATGTACGCAGTTCGTGCAAGCGACCGAGAACTGCTACAAACGAAGACGCCCAGCAGGAAAACTAGGAAGGGTCGACCTTCAGAGGGCAGCTTCGACCCGAAGACCTTCCAAAGACCCTCTCATCCTAATAGCCCCTCTGAAATGTCGCGATGATAGTGTATACGTGGATGGTGAAGTTAATGGAAGGAAGTATACACTATTGGTGGACACTGGAGCAACGAGGACTATTATTCGCCCCGAGACTGTCAACACCCGGAAAAGACTTTTACCGACGAGACTGCGACTCAGGACTGCCACAGGTGAAAGCGCCAATGTCCATGGAGAACTACCGGTGCAATTGGGAATTGGCGCAGAGAAGTTCACCCACACTGTCGTTGTCGCTGATATCGAAGAGGACATAATACTCGGAATGGACGTTATGAACCTACATGGCTTCCAGCTAGATTTCAAGAACCGAGTGATTAGAGTAGGTTCTGAGGAGGTATTTCTTCACCCACACGAGTATAAGACTGTTCAGGTAGCCGTACAGGAGGATACAGTTGTACCCGCAAGGAGTGAATTTTTCACTGTGGCAAGGCTACAAGGAACCGTCGAAGAAGGAACACCGGTCATGATGGAACCATGGAATCACGATGAAGAGGTTGGTCGAGGAATCCTGGTTGGAAAAGGGTTAGTCATGGCTGCCGAAGAAATACCTGTACGCATTATAAATGTAAATGACCATCCAATAACTATGAAGAAGGATACCAAAATTGGAACTTGCGTACCAGTGGCGTCGATAATTCATCAAACAACAACCTCCAATGATTCGAACAATAAATTTGGAAAAATGATAGCAGTGGCTGGACAATCCCTTAGCCTGCAAGAGAAGAGAAAGATCAGAGAACTCTTGTTACCGATCTCTTTTTGTACCAAAAGGAGGAAAGATAGGAAGAACAGCTGCTGTCAAACACAAAATTGACACCGGCGACGCTAAACCGATAAGACAATCGGCTCGACGGCTACCACAGGCCAAAAGAGAGGAAGCGGAGAGAATTGTTCGCAAGATGGAAAAGGACAAGGTAATAGAACCTTCTACCAGCCCTTGGGTCTCTCCGGTAGTCCTGGTAAAGAAGAAGGATGGTACCACGAGGTTTTGCGTGGACTACCGGCAGTTGAACAATGTTACAAAGAAAGATAGCTATCCTCTGCCGAGAATCGACGACACTCTGGATACGCTGGCCGGTAGCAAATTGTTTTCTACCTTGGACCTGAAGTCTGGATACTGGCAGGTAGAAATGGATCCAGCCGATAGAGAAAAGACAGCGTTTACCACCGGATCTGATCTATGGCATTTCACCGTTATGCCATTTGGGCTGTGCAATGCCCCCGCAACGTTCGAAAGACTGATGGAAATCGTATTGCGAGGGTTGTCCTGGAAGACATGCTTAGTGTACCTTGATGACATCATAGTCTTGGGAAGGACATTCGAAGAACATCGAGAGAATTTGGAAGGTGTCTTCAAAAGGTTGCAAGCTGCCCAACTGATGCTCAACCCCAAGAAATGTCAACTATTTCAAAACAAAGTCAATTACCTAGGCCATGTAGTCAGCAAGGATGGTGTAGCTGTAGACGAAGAAAAAGCTGCTGCTTCCTTGGACTCTGTACATACTACAGGCGATTTATAAAGAAGTTTGCAGATATCGCTAAGCCCTTGACACGACTTACAGAGGAAGCAAGGGAGTTTCGCTGGGACGAAGATTGCCAAACTTCGTTCGAAACCTTGAAGAAGCACTTGACTACTGCACCTATACTCGGCTATCCACTACCAGAGGGAGAATTCATACTAGATACTGATGCTAGCAATGTTGGAATTGGAGGAGTGCTATCACAGGTTCAAGGAGGACAAGAGAAAGTTCTGGGATATTTTAGTAAAGTCCTTTCCAAACCAGAACAAAACTACTGCGTCACAAGAAGAGAGCTCCTAGCAGTAGTGAAGTCCGTGGAGCACTTCTATCAGTATCTGATGGGAAGAAATTTGTGATCAGAACCGATCATGCAGCACTTAAGTGGCTTATGCAATTCAAGAACCCTGAAGGTCAAATCGCTAGATGGATCGAGCGGCTCCAAGAATATAATTTCACTATTGAGCATAGAGCCGGAATAAGCCACAGAAATGCAGACTCCCTCTCTAGAAGACCATGCCCTGCAGAGTGCTCTCACTGCAGCAAAACAGAAGCTAAGGAAGCTGCGATTCGAAGAACCACGGTGACCACCGACGAATGGACACCAGAAAAGTTGGAAGAGGAACAAGAGAACGATCCCGACTTGAAGAAAATCCGACATTGGAAAAAGGAGAACTGTCGACCTACTTGGCAGGAGATTTCAAGGTACTCGCCAACGATGAAATCGTATTGGGCCCAGTGGGACTCGCTGGTTTTGGAAGACGGTTTGCTACAGCGAGTAATCGAGAACGATGAGGGTTCCGAAAGTAGAAGACAGTTGGTGATTCCAAGAACAAGGATAGCAGCAGTACTGCGGAAATTACACGGCAGTCCGTCAGGAGGACATCTAGGTGTGAAGAAGACCATCCAGAAAGTGCGAGAACGGTTTTATTGGATGCACAGTTCCGAAGATGTGAAGGACTGGTGTAAGAAGTGCACTACCTGTGCTACGACCAATGGACCGCACGGGAGAAGAAAGGCTCCTATGAAGCAGTACAATGTCGGAAGCCCTTTTGAACGCATTGCCCTGGACATTGCCGGACCGTTTCCACCGACAGCAAATGGCAGCAGGTACATTTTGGTGGTGATGGACTACTTCACAAAATGGGTAGAAGCGTATGCCATTCCAAACCAAGAAGCCGCAACGGTTGCCAACGTGCTTGTGAATGAGTTCATTTGCCGATATGGAGTGCCCCTGGAAATACACAGCGACCAGGGCAGAAACTTCGAAAGCCAGCTGTTCCAGGAAGTTTGTGAAAAGCTCGGCATGAAGAAAACGAGAACTACGGCTTTGCACCCACAGTCGGACGGGATGGTAGAGCGAATGAACAGAACTCTTGGCAAATACCTGTCTAAAGTGGTATCTAACCATCAGCGAGATTGGGACCAATATCTCTCGCTATTCGCGATGGCCTACAGATCCGCCATCAATGAGTCCACCGGCCAAACACCAGCAAGAGTTCTGTTCGGACGCGAAATGAGATTACCCTGCGACCTTGAATTTGGATGCCGACCCGGAGAAGACATAGCTGGTGAAGATTACGTGACCCAGCTGAGAAAAAGAATGGACGACGTACACGAGCTGGTTCGATCGAACCTCCAGATCGCTAGCGATAGGATGAAGAAAAGGTACGATACGCAAGCTACGGAAGGAGGTTTCCACGAAGGAGACAAAGTCTGGCTGCATAACCCAAGAAGACAAAAGGGTTTTTCTCCAAAGTTGCAGAAAGCTTGGGACGGTCCGTACCTCGTAAAGAAAAGAATCAACGATGTCATCTATCGTATCAGCAAGATCCCAAATGGAAAGCCAAAGGTGGTACACCGTAACCGATTAGCGCCATTCGAGGGTGACCACGATGAGGAAGTAAACCAGCTTCAGGAAGTAGCCGATCCTGCTTTTGTAGAGTTCATGGGTGCTTATGGTGGTACCGGAAAAGCAAGATTCGGCGTCACCACTGAGAGACGACAAGACCTGCTTACCGTTCCGGAGGAATACTCACTGGCAATAAACATCCCTGCCAGCGTAACCGATGCGCGCGGACTGGCATCTCTGTTTATAAAGAAGAGTGGCGCACGACCTTTGGTAAACCAGTTACCAGTACCAGGTAAAGCTCTGAAGCTGCAAAATGGCTCCCGCTACAATTTCCACCTAGTGACGAGGAACACCTTCGACGAAAGACCAACGTACAAGGATGTCTGGGAAGCATTACGAAGCCTGAGGGAGCATGTGCTTGAATTGAACGTGTACAGGCTAGCCATGCCCAAGATTGAATGTAGGCATTTAGATTGGCGAATAATCCGTAACATGGTAGAAGTAATCTTCCGAGACACCGAAGTGCAGGTACTGGTTTGCGGCCATGCTCGGGAGACACAGCCAACAGAGAAGACGATCGCATGTTACTTCCATACAACTGGAAAATGCAACAAGGGGACCAGTTGCCGATACAGTCATCTCGTTCCAGTTTCCTAGCTAGTTCCAGGAGGAACTGTCTCTTAAGGAGGGGGCAATGTTACGCGAGCTACTGCAATAATATTCTCACTTAGTGCCCCCAGTGAAATCCCCGTATGAGACGACTATGGCTCCTCCGCCAAAACTTCGAGAAACATCCAGAACACCCGGGTGCGTCCGCCAGAATATCGAGAATATCGAATGCACCCGCGAGAACGCCGAGACACTTCTAGAATTACGGCGCACGAGTATAAATAGGCCACGAGCATCGTTGCAGTGAATTAGTCAATCAGTCAGTGTTGATACCGAAGGAAAGTAATCGCGCATCGATAAAGTGTTTATTAAGTGACTCTCATATAAATTATAATTAGTGTGCTAGTGTATTACATAAATTATTAAATAAGGACTGAATTACATATAAATCTGTAAATATAAATTAATTGTAAATATAAATTAGAATAAACGTTACAATACATTAAACTACTTACTAACTAATACTATGCATAAGTACCTAGCTGTATAGCATACTTATGCGTAATTGTTACTGATTACTACTAGCTGACTATTCAACTATATAGAATAGTTTTCTTTAAGTATTCTGCATCGACTTCTTCTTCGATCAATACCGAATGTATATTTATATCACCGGTCAAGTTCGAGCAGAACAGATAAACATATAATTGTTTTTGTCTTGCTTCACGCTTGAACTTGACAATAACCTTCTTTATTTATATTTATATAATAATGAAATGTTCGAACGTTTTGTTGAAATAAGATCAAGGGAATTTAATTCTTATTTTAAATATTTATTATTATATTATTATATTGGGCCAAAAGGTATGACAGTACCTAATAATCGTGACATCCGAAATCAGAGTGATATTACGTTCGGAAAACAAACTAGTACCTCAGCTGTAGATAAAATTTTATTAAAACATAAAGCTAAAACTTTAAGGAAATTTAAATAGTTTATAATGAACCACATCTTTGAAATAAATTCTCTGGATATGTTTCAAACAATATCAGAAGAAATTGAACATGTTTTTGTTCTAGTTGGAAACACTAGGAACAAATGTATAATTGGAGCCATCTACTTTCCCCCACTTTCCCCTATTGAAGATTATTTATCCTTTACTGAGAACCTAGACGCCATTTCTGAAAAGTATCCTGATGCTAAGATCTGCATTCTGGGTGATTTCAACTTACCTAAAGCAGTATGGTCTGACTTAAATATTTGTTCAGAAGCTATTTCACCCCCTGGAACCAGAGCTGATGAAGTGAATGCTACTTATACCGTTTCTAATATGTGTGCCTACCATAATCTGTTTCAAATTAACTCTGTTCATAATGAATTTCGGATTTAGTTTTTAGTCATGATCGTTTAACTACATGTATTACAGCAACCGATCCTCTGATTGATGTAGATGTTTACCACCCTCCTTAGTAACTGAATTGAACTTGAGCTTGGACCATTGTAATTATTCTCCTGTTGCTGATGAGTTTTATTATGACTACAAATCAGCTGATTTTCACTCTATTGAATATCATCTGGGACTTATTCGGTGGGATCCTTTGTTATTGAATAGATCATTAGATGATATGTTAAATATTTTCTATGATATTTTGTATACCGTGATTCACCTGTTTGTACCTGTTAAGAAAGTTTCATCCAGAAAATTCCCCAGATGGTTCTCATCAGAACTAAAACATTTCATATATTTAAAGAAGCAAGCTCACTTGAAATTCAAACTAACAGGATCTCCTGTTGATTATTTGGAATTCTCTCAGCTGCGTTCTCGGTGTAAGCTCAGGTCTAAAACGATTATATTAGGTTTACTGAATGTTCTGTTGGTGTTAATTTAAAATCGTTTTGGAACTTTGTAAACTCCAGAAGAAGATGTAATACAATTCCTGATGAAATGTACCTAAACAATGTCAAATATCCCGTGGGAATCGATTTAGCTAACCTGTTTCAAGATTATTTTAGCTCTGTTTATTCTGATAAGACCTGTCCTAGCTATGGTTATATATCTTCTACTCCTTTGAATGCTTCTGAGTATTGTGTGTCTATCTCTGAAATATATGAACATCTTTGTGGTTTGAATGTATATAAAGGTCCTGGGCGGGATGGCATCCCTCCTTCTATTTTAAAATATTGTAGTTTTGTATTGTCTCGCCCCTTACATATCATTTTTAACTACTCCCTTAAACTTGGTATCTTTCCAGATTTCTGGAAATCTAGTTTCGTCGTTCCTATTTACAAAACAGGTGAAAAATCAAACATATCCAATCATAGGCCGATATGTATTCAGAGCGTAATTCCTAAATTATTAGATAATATTGTTACTAAAATCCTTACCAAACTTTTGGATCCTTATATCATTAACCAGCAGTTTGGCTTCCGTTCAGGGAAGTCAACTGAGCTTAATCTCCTTACATATGTGGACTATCTTTCAAGTGCCTTGGACTCTGGTTATCAAGTTCACTCTTTGTACACAGACTTCTCCAAGGCATTTGATAAAGTTAATCATGGCCTTCTGATTCAAAAAATAAATAATATGGGTGTTAATGGTAGTCTCCTAAACTGGGTTCAAAGTTACCTTACTGGCCGTATTCAAATAGTCCGTGTGTGTGGCTTCTTATCATCTGGCTTTGTAGTTCCTTCAGGTGTTCCCCAAGGATCACACATAGGACCACTTTTGTTTAACATTTTCGTCAACGACATCCAGAACTGTTTTATAAACTCTCAATTCTTATGTTTTGCTGATGATCTAAAATTGTATTTGACTGTACGTTCATTAGAGGATTGTCAGAATCTTCAAGCAGATTTAGATAATTTATCTCGGTGGTGTACTGCCAATGGCATGGAACTGAATCCAGCAAAATTTCAGTTTATTAATTTTAGTAGAAAGCGTCACCCTATGGTTTTTATCTATAACATTAACCAAACACCTCTTATTAATGTGTCAGAAGTTGAAGATCTTGGTGTTGTGATTGACTCTACCATGTCTTTTCGGCCCCATATATATGTTTCAATTAATAAGGCATTAAGGATGCTTGGTTTTATCAGAAGGATAACTTGTGACTTTCGAAACGTGCAATGTCTTAGAATACTTTACTTCTCCCTTGTTAGACCTCTTATTGAATATGCATCTTCTGTTTGGAATCCCTTCTATACGAACCATATTCACAACATTGAACAAATACAAAGAAAATTTCTAAGACTCATTGCCTATAAATCTGGAATTCATCCTGTTAACACCTACCACCTAAATTACCATGATTTGCATTCCCAGTTTATGTTGGAGCCTCTTCGTTACAGAAGGAATTGCAAGGATCTTTTCATTCTATTCAACATAGTCAATTCTACTCTCGATTGTCCTACTCTTTTGTTGAATATTGGTTTTTCCGCACCAACTAGATCTACTAGAAATAGTGTTACTTTTTCACAATCACACTACTATACTAATTATCGCAATAATTCGTTCATCCCCAGGACCACAAGATTGGCCAATCGATTGAATCTTGATTTCTTTACATCTTCTTCTGAGTTTCGCCGACAACTCCAAATTTGTAATTTTTAAAAAATATTTTTAGTTGTTATTGTAAGTGATATGTGCTTTATCTTATGTGTTAATTAATGTATCTATAAGTTTATGGTTTTTCTATTTATATATATATATATATATATATATATTTATTTTTTTTCTTTTTTTTTAAATTCTATTTTTCTGTGTATCAATTATTGTACTCTATTGTATTTAATGGGTTCTAGCCCGTCAATAAATAAATAATAATAATAATATCTGACTCTAATGCCCGACCATTTTTTAAAGTAAGGTAATACCTAAATCGGATTCAGGAATTCCTGAATGCACCACGCGCTATGTAATACCTGAGAGTGGTAGGAAATACCTAATATTCAGGGCAATTCTGTTCGCAAATAGCAATATTGTTATAGAAAACATATTGTCATAATAACAACATTCCAAAAGATGGTATTCAGATTATCAACATATGACCTGTCAAATTTAAATATATTTTCATACCTTGGTATCTCATCAACCTCATTTTAGCTATTTTCCTAACTAGTGCGGAAAGTGATACTTTGCGACCGCAGTTCGACATGCGTTCGAGTGCGGAAAATACACTTTCCGTATGTGTTAGGAACAATATTTTTGCTACGAGCGGGCGGAAAATAAGAAAAAAATAATTGAATAAGACATAAAATAACTAACAAGTTTATCAGTTGACTTACGGTCGTTCATGTAATCATTAATAGTTATCAACGCAATATTTAACAAAATTTCAACAAAATGGAAAAAATAATAATAAAATGCAATAGTTAATGCATTGCGTGCGGAAAAGTAGAACTTTCTGAACTAAAATGCGCGTAGAAAAGTAAAAAAAAATCTTTTTGAATTGGAAATAATTCCATTGTTTTTCCATTATTATTTGTTTCAGGAATTTCAGAATATTGAAAATAGGTGTATTGTGAACGAATCTTGTTTTGATATGTTATTTGTATTTGGGTTTGAAACATTCAATTAATGAAAGAAAACTTAAATGTATGAGAATTTATTTCGGTGTGACAACCATAATAAAAATACTGACATTTCTTATACACTGTGTTCATTTGAAAAGAACCCACCCTTAAAATTTCAGAAATGCGACATATTAGAAAGAAATGCCGAAACACGTCAACTTTTAACTTGAGGGGGACACTTTTTGGCGCTAATGTCATAAACGGCAGATCCACCCCCTCCCTTCTGGAGATACCCCTCGAATTTTTTCAAATGGCATTAGGTATCAAGTCATACCTCATCTAAAAGGTCTGGTGAATCTCTATCCAATCATTTTGTTTTGCCTCTGATACCAGCCTTCCGTTGTTATTTAATCGTTGTTTAAAAATGTCTCTCTCTCAACTTTTATTGCCTGAATATTAACGGTGGTCACTTTGGACACATAATTGAATAACAGTTATTTCTTGTTAACAGTTGTCTTTTCACTATTTGTGAATTTTTTATTCTTTAAAGAGTCTTTCTGTCATAACATAACAAGGGGGGGATACCAAAAGAAAAGAATTTTAAACGATTTAAACGATTAAATAACAGTAGAAGGTTGGAATCAAAGGCAAAACAATTTGATTGAATAGATATTTACCAGACCTTTTAAATGAGGTATCACTTGATACCTAATGCCATTTGAAAAAATGTGAGGGGTATCCTCAGTAGGGAGGGGATGAATCTGACGTTTATGACATTAGCGCTAAAAAGTGCCCCCCTCAAGTTAAAAGTTGACGTGCCTCGGCATTTCTTTCTAATATGTCCCATTTCTAAAATATTAAGGGTGGGTCCTTTTCAAATGAATCAGTATATCTGATGTTTCTCAAAAAAAAAATGTTTTTATTGTGTCATCACAATATAAATAATTTGTAGAGGAATTATTAAATTACAATTTTGTCAAATTTGGGTTAACAACATTAGATATACTGAGATCTGTTAACGTATTGGTAATAAAAAATGGCAAGTGCCATAATTTTTTTTTCATTTTTTCGTGCTCCATTTTCAACCACATTCAGCATATTAGTAAGCTTTTCCCATTTATAATCTAATTCCCCGACATTCAAAGGGTGATATTTCCCAGTAATCAATATTCTATTATTTTCTGAATAATTAGTTAACAGATCTGTTTGGGCTTGGCTTGTTTTACAGCTTCGCGACATTACTTTAGGAAAAATAAACAAAAACAATAAACAAATAAACTAAAATTCTCGATCAATTTATATGTTAAAATCTGAATAAATCGTCTTCTTTTCTTATAGAATGTCGAAATACAGTGTTCCCAGTAGTTAAATTCAAGCTACTGGCAACAAAATTGGTATTGACAGAACCAGGAACCTTGCAGAACGCAGAAACAGAATACACAATTTCTTGACCATATTGCTGTATGTAATAACCATAACACTATTGTTTATATCATTCAACAATGTTTTCAGAAATCTGCAAGCAAAATAGCACCGATTATCATTCTTAGGTATTACTTAGCGCGTGGTGGAACGTGAATTGCAATGGGGTGTTAAACTTAACAAAAATATGATGTTTTCTCAATGTTAATAGTAAGTGGTGGACAAAATCATAATGGGGAATAAATTCTTTTTAATATTTTTATTCGCGCAAGGTTTTTATGTCGATTTGAAAATTCAACTTTTTGACGATTTAAATAGTTCGCCATTTATGCTGTGACCTACATTACCTAAAAGAGAAGTTAGCTACATAAGGGTTGACATTAACACTATGCTTTTATTTTTTTGTAATATTGATACGTCAAGCAACTGTAAACAAAAAACTCATATATATTATAGACTTTGACAGTTCTTCAACTTCAAAATCGAATGGCCTTTTTGTAACTGACTATTGGTTCATAAAACATCTACATCAGAAAGTGGCTAACTTCATTTTTAAGTATGTGACGTATCTGTAGTGAGAGTTGCAAACATTTAGGAATTCTTCATAACCAGTTTTTTCTTAAAATATTCGGTTTAAAAAATGTTTAAATTAATTTTTGCAAAGTAGTACTAATATACTTTAATAAAATACCAAAAGCCGAATATCGGTTTAACACCCCATTGGGAATTCCTAAATTCGATTTAATTACCTAGCATTAGAAGATGGTTGGTGAAGTCGGGCATAGTTCTCTTAATAAAAAAAGATACACCATATTTAATGCATACTTACTATTTCTTATTCACAATTAATGAAAATATTGTGAATAATGAAGCTTCGTCGGAGTCAATAGAGTAAAGAGTAAATTACAAGTCTGGTTTATTTTGACGAAAAAGTTTTTACTTGATTATGATGTTACTTACAATAGTGTTTTATCGGATTGCTTAAACTTTTTTTTTACAAGGACAGCTTCTTTCTAGTTTGATATCATATATCTCTGGGTCCCTATTGGTGGCAAAGTAATTGATCTGGTGATGTGTGCTATACAACGTGGAAGAGGACTGGTACAAAAAGAAGTATTTGAGTTCTATTTTTATAGGAGTTACAAA
The DNA here is from genome assembly GCA_947563755.1 of Lochmaea crataegi. NCBI lineage: Eukaryota > Metazoa > Arthropoda > Insecta > Coleoptera > Chrysomelidae > Lochmaea > Lochmaea crataegi. Next base: position 10,445,639 of record OX387424.1, on the reverse strand, counting down.
CCTGGGTCTACCTATCACTCAAAACTGCAAAATAAATAACTTAGGAAGGCAAAATAAACTTCAACAAACACAGCTAACTAAAAAACAAAAGATTGATGTTTTACACAACAATTTAATACTTATTTGTTGAATCGGTTAATGTAATCAAGAAATTATTGTTTATTATGTTATTATTAATTGTTTTATATTTTTAAAATCGGCGCCAAGTGAATGTCTGCCTTCATGTCGCGTCGTTGTGGAAAACAATTATTTTTTACTTTCAAGTTGCTTCAGACTCACTTTCCCAGTAGTTGGTATCTGGAGGAACAGTCACCCATTCCCCTTCCAACGGGATCGACAGAACGTCCCAAAAAGGAAGATTGGAAGTTGGCAACAGACATAGTCACTCCAACGGCACCTGGGGAGGATGGCATTTTTCCTGCTCTGCTACAACAGGGCAGTGGAGAGCTGTTACCCCATTTGGTCAAGCTACTGAGAGCTAGTCTGGCGTGGGGGTACATCCCCATAGAATGGTCAGTGGCGAGGGTTGTATTTATACGGAAAACTGGGAAAGTGAGTAACTCACTTCCCAAATCCTATCGTCCGATCAGCCTGACCTCGTTCTTAATGAAATGTCTAGAAAAAATTTTAGACAAGCATATTAGGGAAGGAAGGTTACGAGAGTATCCGCTAAATCCCTCCCAGTATGCTTATCAAACGGACAATTCTACAGATTTGGCGTTAAACAATCTAGTGGGGAAAATCAGCCCTTCCCTTGGCAACAAGGAAATAGCGCTGGCGGCCTTCCTAGATATAGAAGGAGTGTTTAATAACGCCCTTCCAGAATCCATATGGGGAACGGTGGAGCGCAGAGGATTCTGCAAACCAATCCGGTACTGGATCAAAAGCATACTATCAAACCGGTACATCACTAGATCACTGAAAGGAGTCACGGTAAGGGGTAGGGCGGCCAGGGGTTGCCCTCAGGGAGGGGTGCTTTTCCCCCTTTTGTGGTCAATACTGGTTGACGATCTCCTGGGTGAATTATCCAGTCAGGGGATAGATGTGCAGGGATATGCTGATGATATAGTAATAATTATTAGAGGCCAATTTGAAGAGATAATTTCTAACATCCTTCAAACGGCCCTAAACGTAGTGCAAGGGTGGTGCGAGAGGGAACAGATGTCTGTGAACCCCCTCAAAACCGTAATTGTTCCCTTTACGAAAAGGAAAAAATTACAGCGACTCCGCCAGCCAATTTTAGGCGGCGTGAGCATTCCATTTGCGACGGAGGTGAAATATCTAGGGGTAATTTTAGATAAACAACTCACCTGGAACGCCCACTTGGAAAGAGTTATAAACAAAGCCAGACTATCCCTCTAGAATCTCAGAAGGGTATGTGGAAAATCTTGGGGTATGAACCCCAAACAGTTTTACTAGATTTACCAAACAATGGTTAAGCCAATGGTCACGTATCGCTCAGCTGTCTGGTGGACCAAAAGTCTGCAAAATATAGCTAGATCAAAGCTGCAAGGCTTGCAGCGAACAGCATGCCTGGCCATTACCGGAGCAATGTCATCCACACCAACGGCAGCTATGGAAGCCCTCCTGCAACTAACCACTCTCCACATTCATTTGGAGAAGGAAGCCAGGAGAGCAGCTCATAGAATGCTATCAGTGGAGAGGCAAATAAATGGAGAGACTCTGAGGGATCACTCGGGAATGCTGAGGAAAATGCAAAATCACCACATTCTTGGGATGCCCTCGGATCTCTCTGTCACAAAACTTCACGTGGATATGCTCTTTAAGGTCCTTATTCCCAAGAGAGACCAATGGGACAGCGAAGAAATCTCCTTCCTAGAAACGGACCACGTGATTTACACTGACGGATCCAAAACGGGGCTGGAGCGACGGTCTTCAGCAGGAAACCCAGAGTTGAAATCACTGCCAACCTGGGTAGGTACGCTACCGTCTTTCAGGCTGAGGTATACGCCATTGAACTGGCTGCAAAAGAGCTGATGATTCAACCTGTTGTTAAAAAGAACAAACACATCCTGTGAGATAGCCAGGCTGCTCTTGAAGCACTGATCTCGAACAGGATAAAATCTAAGCTAGTACATAACTGTCTCCAATCACTTGATATACTAGGCACGGAAAACAGAGTCACTTTGACCTGGGTGTCGGGTCATCGAGGAGTGGAGAGCAACGAGAAAGCCGACACTCTGGCAAAGAAGGGATCAGAGTCTGTATTCTTCGGCCCCGAACCATTTTTTGGCATTCCGGAAAGCACTGCTAGATCAGCCATAGCTACCTGGGCGGAGAGGAAAACCTTCACGTACTGGGCCGAAATACCGGGGCTCTCTCATTCGAAGGCGTTCATATACAACCCTCCGAGTACAAAAAATAAGCAGATCCTGGAATGGAGTAGAACAAACCCTACGCATTCTGTCGGGATTGCTTACAGGACATTGTCGACTAAATTACCACCTAAAGAAGATGAGTCTGGTTCAGACCTCGGATTGTCGGTTCTGTAAATTGGAGGACGAAACTGCTGAGCACATACTATGCTCATGCCCAGCTCTGGACAGGGTAAGGTATAACATATTCGGTTCCAGTACCTTAGAGCCGAGCGACTTCAAAAAAGTATCACCAAATACAACCATGGACTTCGTCAGAAGCACAGGCTTGTGGGGTGAATTATAATCCCTAGGGGTGAGCCACAATAGACCTAACGAGGGTCGCAGTGGAGGTGGCGAGAAAGCCCCACTCACATAGAACCTAACCTACTTTCAAGTTAAATGTGTTTATTGGAGTCGGTTTTTTTAAATGATTTACTTTGCAATTTTCGGTGATGGGTAGTACGTCCCTGATCATAGTAAGGTACCTACCCAATAAATCTAACAATGCCTCAACCACTATACATTTCCTATTTGATTTTGAATGTTTTCTTAGAGTATTTTTGAAGTCCAAGATCCAATACCAGTTGAATTGAAATGGCACTACTTTGGAGCAATTTTACATCATAGCTAGGTTCCTACCCAATAAATCTAATAATGCTTCAAACACTATACGCTTCCCATTCAATTTCTATTGTTTTCTTGGTGTATCTTCGAAGTCCAAGGTCCAATACCAATTAAATTTAAATGGGTTTACCTTGGAGCTATACTGAATCTAATGCAATGCATTGAGATTAGTTTATAAACGAAAACGTTATGGACGAACATAGATAAAAAAATATATGGGTACACTACGAAATGGGAACCTCATTTTTTAAAATATGGTTAAAAACTAGAGGTGACGTTGAAAGTCTTTTTCAATTAACGCGGTGTTGTACTCTCAGAATTTTTACCAGAATTTCAGACAGTTAATGAGGAATATCATCTGGAATATCATACGCCGTTTGAGATAGCAAATCCGTCGAAAAAGATCAGATTTGTGAAAATAAAACTCATGGATTTTGTACAATGATAACACGCCATCTCACAAGGTTATCGCTGTCAACGAACTTCTGGACAAAAACGAATTTTATCGAATAACCACCGTATTGCCTTATTATGGCTCATGACAACTTGTTTTCCCATCCAAACTTCTAGGTACCCGTTTTCAGTAGATACAAAACATAAAAAGGAAATTCGCGCCGAGTACTGAAATCGAATTACCAGAATGTGTTTGAAAAATGTTCTGATAATTGGATAATTCCAAGTGAGTATATTATTTTTGAAGGGGTATACTTTGAAGGAGATGCAATAAATTTTGCTGATATATATTTTGTGTTTTATTGACTAGTCTGAAATACTTTCTTGAAAGAAATAACACAACGCACTAAGAATTGTAGCAATTACGAATATTCCTGTTAAGGTGGCCCTACACAGACAAAATTTATAGTCCGGGGAACTTATGACACAAACATCAAATTTTTTCCGAGATGGAATATTATTGTTACGCGAGCTACTGCATTAATATGCTCACTTGGTGCCCCCAGTGAAATCCTCATATGAGACGACTATGGCTCCTCCGCCCAATTTTCGAGAAACATCGAGAATACCCATCGCACCCGGTGCATCCGCCATAACGTCGAGAAATTTCGAGAATTACGGCGTGCGAGTATAAATAGGCCACCAGCATCGCTGCAGAAAATTAGTCAATCAGTCAGTGTTGATACCGAAGGAAAGTATTCGCGCCTCGATAAAGTGTTTATTAAGTGACTCTCATATAAATTATAATTAGTGTGTTTAGTGTATTACATAAATTATTAAATAAGGACTGAATTACATATAAATCTGTAAATATAAATTAATTGTAAATATAAATTAGAATAAACGTTACATTGGTGTCAGGTGTAGGATTAAAAAAATAAAAAAATAAAAAAATAAATATACAGGAAGATGGCGAAGAAACTTTGTGAATTAAAAGTTTCAGAGCTTCGAAGAGAGTTGGAGGATTACGAACTGGACACAAGTGGGGTCAAGTCAGTGTTAGTGCAACGACTAAAAATAGCTATGATTAACAATGGATTGGACCCGGACACGTTTGAATTCACCGACGAAGCGTCCGCCTCTATAACCTTTTCCATAAAAAACGAAATTTCATCCATGGGAGGTAAACTTTCGGCGGACATGGAAAACAAAATGTCGGACATGGTAAACAAAATGTCGGAAATGGAAAATAAAATCTCGACGGATATAAAAAACGAAATTTCAGCCATGGAAAGTAAACTCTCGGCGGACATGGAAAACAAATTGTCGGACGTGGAAAATAAAATTTCATCCATGGAAAGTAAACTTTCGGCGGACATGGAAAACAAAATGTCGGACATGGAGAATAAAATTTCGACGGACATGAAAAATGAAATGACATCCATGAAGACTGATATTTCTGCCGTGGAAGAAAAGATTAAAAGAATGGAGCAAGAAATGAAACAAAAAATCAAAGAAATCGAAAGGAAGACTAGTAATAAACCGGATATTACAACTAGGCAAGCCCCGAATAACGACGAACTGGCAGAGAAAGTAGAGTTGAAACCGAAAATGGAAAACGATATTAACAGCCGAGTGAAACTGCCAACATTCGATGGTAAAACGTCATGGCCGAACTATCTTAAGCAATTCGAGGCGGCATCAAAGGCAAACAACTGGAGTGAGAAGGAAAAAGCGTTAAATTTAACTCTTGCCCTTAGAGGAGACGCCATGGATATCCTCCAGACCATTCCAGTGGAAGAGGCCGAAGATTTTGAACAACTCAAAAAGCGATTGAATATGAGATATGGCCTGGAACACCTGGAGCATCTGTACCAGTCGCAGCTGAAAACCGCAATCAAAAACGCGACGAAACTCTGCAAGAATTCAAAGCAGACATTGCGAGGTTGGTGCGGTTTGCCTATCCATCGGCACCGGAGAATGTCATGGAATGTTTAGGGGTACAGACATTCATCGACGGAGTTCGTGACCATGAAATGCAGAGAACTCTACGCTTGGCTCGACACTGGTCGACGTACTCTCTGCAGCCTTGGAGTACGAAGCAGCTACACAGGCTTCCGGAGTATACGGCAAGGTGAGGGCTGTAGCAGACGAAGAAGTTGAGAACAAGCTCGACCAGATTGTCAACATGATGAAAATCATCTCAAATGGAAAACGGAAAGCTGTGAGATGCTGGAATTGTGGAGAAATGGGACATCTACGCAGTAAGTGCAAGCGACCGAGAACTGCTACAAACAAAGATGCCCAGCAGGAAAACTAGGAAGGGTCGACCTTCAGAGGGCAGCTTCGACCCGAAGACCTTCCAAAGACCCTCTCATCCTAATAGCCTCTCTGAAATGTCGCGATGATAGTGTATACGTGGAAGGTGAAGTTAATGGAAGGAAGTATACACTATTGGTGGACACTGGAGCAACGAGGACTATTATTCGCCCCGAGACTGTCACTATTATTCGCCCCGAGACTGTCAACACCCGGAAAAGACTTTTACCGACGAGGCTGCGACTCAGGACTGCCACAGGTGAAAGCGCCAATGTCCATGGAGAACTACCGGTGCAATTGGAAATTGGCGCAGAGAAGTTCACCCACACTGTCGTTGTCGCTGATATCGAAGAGGACATAATACTTGGAATGGACGTTATGAACCTACATGGCTTCCAGCTAGATTTCAAGAACCGAGTGATTAGAGTAGGTTCTGAGGAGGTATTCCTTCACCCACACGAGGATAAGACTGTTCAGGTAGCCGTACAGGAGGATACAGTTGTACCCGCAAGGAGTGAATTTTTCACTGTGGCAAGGCTACAAGGAACCGTCGAAGAATGAAGACCGGTCATGATGGAACCATGGAATCACGATTAAGAGGTTGGTCGAGGAATCCTGGTTGGAAAAGGGTTAGTCATGGCTGCCGAAGAAATACCTGTACGCATTATAAATGTAAATGACCATCCAATAACTATGAAGAAGGATACCAAAATTGGAACTTGCGTACCAGTGGCGTCGATAATTCATCAAACAACAACAATAAATTTGAACAAATGATAGCAGTGGCTGGACAATCCCTTAGCCCGCAAGAGAAGAAAAAGATCAAAGAACTCTTGCTACAATACCGATCTCTTTTTGTACCAAAAGGAGGAAAGACAGGAAGAACATCTGCTGTCAAACACAAAATTGACACCGGCGACGCTAAACCGATAAGACAATCGGCTCGACGGCTACCACAGGCCAAAAGAGAGGAAGCGGAGAGAATTGTTCGCGAGATGGAAAAGGACAAGGTAATAGAACCTTCTACCAGCCCTTGGGTCTCTCCGGTAGTTCTGGTAAAGAAGAAGGATGGAACCACGAGGTTTTGCGTGGACTACCGGCAGTTGAACAATGTTACAAAGAAAGATAGCTATCCTCTGCCGAGAATCGACGACACTCTGGATACGCTGGCCGGTAGCAAATTGTTTTCTACCTTGGACCTGAAGTCTGGATATTGGCAGGTAGAAATGGATCCAGCCGATAGAGAAAAGACAGCGTTTACCACCGGATCTGGACTATGGCATTTCACCGTTATGCCATTTGGGCTGTGCAATGCCCCCGCAACGTTCGAAAGACTGATGGAAAACGTATTGCGAGGGTTGTCCTGGAAGACATGCTTAGTGTACCTTGATGACATCATAGTCTTGGGAAGGACATTCGAAGAACATCAAAAGAATTTGGAAGGTGTCTTCAAAAGGTTGCAAGCTGCCCAACTGATGCTCAACCCCAAGAAATGTCAACTATTTCAAAACAAAGTCAATTACCTAGGCCATGTAGTCAGCAAGGATGGTGTAGCTGTAGACGAAGAAAAAGCTGCTGCCGTACGAAAGTGGCCAAGACCCACCGACAAGCACCAAGTTAGAAGCTTCCTTGGACTCTGTACATACTACAGGCGATTTATAAAGAAGTTTGCAGATATCGCTAAGCCATTGACACGACTTACAGAGGAAGCAAGGGAGTTTCGCTGGGACGAAGATTGCCAAACTTCGTTCGAAACCTTGAAGAAGCACTTGACTACTGCACCTATACTCGGCTATCCACTACCAGAGGGAGAATTCATACTAGATACTGATGCTAGCAATGTCGGAATTGGAAGAGTGCTATCACAGGTTCAAGGAGGACAAGAGAAGGTTCTGGGATATTTTAGTAAAGTCCTTTCCAAACCAGAAAAAAACTACTGCGTCACAAGAAGAGAGCTCCTAGCAGTAGTGAAGTCCGAGGAGCACTTCTATCAGTATCTGTATGGGAAGAAATTTGTGATCAGAACCGATCATGCAGCACTTAAGTGGCTTATGCAATTCAAGAACCCTGAAGGTCAAATCGCTAGATGGATCGAGCGGCTCCAAGAATATAATTTCACTATTGAGCATAGAGCCGGAATAAGCCACAGAAATGCAGACTCCCTCTCCAGAAGACCATGCCCTGCAGAGTGCTCTCACAGCAGCAAAACAAAAGCTAAGGAAGCTGCGATTCGAAGAACCACGGTGACCACCGACGAATGAACACCAGAAAAGTTGGAAGAGGAACAAGAGAACGATCCCGACTTGAAGAAAATCCGACATTGGAAAAAGGAGAACTGTCGACCTACTTGGCAGGAGATTTCAAGGTACTCGCCAACGATGAAATCGTATTTGGCCCAGTGGGACTCGCTGGTTTTGGAAAACGGTTTGCTACAGCGAGTAATCGAGAACGATGAGGGTTCCGAAAGTAGAAGACAGTTGGTGATTCCAAGAACAAGGATAGCAGCAGTACTGCGGAAATTACACGACAGTCCGTCAGGAGGACATCTAGGCGTGAAGAAGACCCTCCAGAAAGTGCGAGAACGGTTTTATTGGATGTACAGTTCCGAAGATGTGAAGGACTGGTGTAAGAAGTGCACTACCTGTGCTACGACCAATGGACCGCACGGGAGAAGAAAGGCTCCTATGAAGCAGTACAATGTCGGAAGCCCTTTTGAACGCATTGCCCTGGACATTGCCGGACCGTTTCCACCGACAGCAAATGACAGCAGGTACATTTTGGTGGTGATGGACTACTTCACAAAATGGGTAGAAGCGTATGCCATTCCAAACCAAGAAGCCGCAACGGTTGCCGACGTGCTTGTGAATGAGTTCATTTGCCGATATGGAGTGCCCCTGGAAATACACAGCGACCAGGGCAGAAACTTCGAAAGCCAGCTGTTCCAGGAAGTTTGTGAAAAGCTCGGCATGAAGAAAACGAGAACTACGGCTTTGCACCCACAGTCGAACGGGATGGTAGAGCGAATGAACAGAACTCTTGGCAAATACCTGTCTAAAGTAGAATCTAACCATCAGCGAGATTGGGACCAATATCTCTCGCTATTCGCGAGCGCCTACAGATCCGCCATCAATGAGTCCACCGGCCAAACACCAGCAAGAGTTCTGTTCGGACGCGAAATTACGATTACCATGCGACCTTGAATTTGGATGCCGACCCGGAGAAGAAATAGCTGGTGAAGATTACGTGACCCAGCTGAGAAAAAGAATGGACGACGTACACGAGCTGGTTCGATCGAATCTCCAGATCGCTAGCGATAGGATGAAGAAAAGGTACGATACGCAAGCTACGGAAGGAGGTTTCCACGAAGGAGACAAAGTCTGGCTGCATAACCCAAGAAGACAAAAGGGTTTTTCTCCAAAGTTGCAGAAAGCTTGGGACGGTCCGTACCTCGTAAAGAAAAGAATCAACGATGTCATCTATCGTATCAGCAAGATCCCAAATAGGCATTTAGATTGGCGAATAATCCGTAACATGGTAGAAGTAATCTTCCGAGATACCGAAGTGCAGGTACTGGTTTGCGGCCATGCTCGGGAGACACAGCCAACAGAGAAGACGGTCGCATGTTACTTCCATACAACTGGAAAATGCAACAAGGGGACCAGTTGCCGATACAGTCATCTCGTTCCAGTTTCCTAGCTAGTTCCAGGAGGAACTGTCTTTTAAGGAGGGGGCAATGTTACGCGAGCTACTGCATTAATATGCTCACTTAGTGCCCCCAGTGAAATCCCCATATGAGACGACTATGGCTCCTCCGCCCAATTTTCGAGAAACATCGAGAATACCCACCGCACCCGGTGCATACGCCAGAACGTCGAGAAATTTCGAGAATTACGGCGTGCGAGTATAAATAGGCCACCAGCATCGCTGCAGAAAATTAGTCAATCAGTCAGTGTTGATACCGAAGGAAAGTAATCGCGCCTCGATAAAGTGTTTATTAAGTGACTCTCATATAAATTATAATTAGTGTGTTTAGTGTATTACATAAATTATTAAATAAGTACTGAATTACATATAAATCTGTAAATATAAATTAATTGTAAAAATAAATTAGAATAAACGTTACATTATGTTCCCAATCGAAAACATATCGACCATCAATCACTTTCCTAAATTCTCGAATAAATTCCGCTGAAGCTTGCAACGCAGCTTGCAAGCACAGCGTAGAGAACTCGAAATTGGAGTCTTTTACGCTGATGTCTCTTTCAGTTTTGCTCGTACAAAAAAATTGTAGGCAATCCTGTGCCCTATAACATGATAAAAGTAGATTTAAGTGTTGAAATTAATTTTTCAACAATAAATATTGAAAAAATGTAAAAAAACTTTATTTAGTTTAGTTTAAGCGTTAAAAAAATGTGAATAATATTTTGAAAGTTTTGCTCATATGGTTCATCAGCCTACAAATTTTACTCTATCGAAGTAAACCTTAAATTTTTTTTTTCAACCTTACTTTATCGAAAATTTGTATAGCAATTTGAAATTTTGTTTATTTAAGCGGCAAGTATAATCAATATGCCAAAATCTAGGTGATAATATGAGGAAATATAGAGGAAATGTTTCTGAAAAAGCTGATGTTTTTAAATTTGGAAAATTCAAAATGGCGGCCGCGCAAACTGATATAGTTTTTTTTTTCAATAGCTGTTAGTTTTATGAACCTTAACAATTTTGAGATGCGGTTTGTTGCAATCGACAGAGTGAGAGTTGCAGGTTGATAGACGATGAGAACAATTTTCAAAATTATTTATATAATTTTTTAACGCCTAAACTAAAAACAAACTACTTAAGGTGAGTTGGGGTAAGAGTTTAGTAAAATTATGCAAGTTCACATATATGTACTCGTAAAAATTCAACCAAAGAAAATAATTAAATTTCCGGACATCAGTACCTTACTTGTTTGTGGTCTTCCTAATATGCCGTAGTAGCAAGATCATTGAAATGTTAAAACTTTTCATTTTGTGCAATTTTTTTTAAAACAAGACATGTACTACACACTTGCCTCATTAAGTGGGGTAAGTGTGTTGTCAAGGTATATTTTGCATATTTATGCGTTTAAAGAAGTCAGGGGCATGACTGTAAGTCTGAAAAGAGCGATGTTTCATATGCTATAAAAAAAATTAAAAGAGGAAAATCGATCTAAGAGTTGAAAAACTTTTTATTCAAAAATAATGAGAAAGTAAGACGTTACAATTGCTAAATTAATTAATGATTCACATTTATGCAAAAATAGAAAAGTTACATTAAGGTTAGATGATATATTGCAATTTTATTGAATGTTATAAGCTGAAAAATTTAGTTCAAATCGTATCAAACCTCGTTTAGTAAAGGTGGGTTTGGGAAGGGTTAATGGCAATGAGAGCACATTCATCCGGGCATTTCCATGCAAAAGTTGAACATGTTAATGGATCTAAGGAAGGTACTTTCTTGGTAAATTTTATTTCCAATTCCTCTTCTCCTTTCTTTGCCGAAATAGCTTGACCAACATAGCATTTCTTTGATTTTTTTCCTGATAAAGCCACTAACACCCAGTCATCTTTCTCTATATCTGTCACAGATTTATCCATTTCCGTCATGCATGCATCAAGTTCTTCTATCTCTCTGATCTCCTCTTCTAAATCGTCGTCACTCTCATCAAATACAATATTTTCATTTGAGCTTTTTCCATTTTTCTTATGATTTTCCTCCTCTTCAAAATTTTTACTTTTGTTCCCTTCCATGAGACTTTGAACTGTATCACTTGTTATGACCTCCGCACCTTTAGCTACCCTTCGTTTTCTTACCTTATCAGTAGGATTTGATTGCTTAACCGTCGCCAATAGTAATTCTTGGAAGTTTACAGGTTTTTCTACTTGGTTTTCTACGTTTACGCCAGAGGGACCTGGCAGTGGAGAGTGACTTTGATGGTTATTTAAGTCCTGATCAGGATTACGTTGTTGGTCCTCCCATCTCTTGTACGCTGCAGGATCATTTTTCTCTTTGGTAACTACGTTAGAGTCAAAGGGGTGAATGCCACCTTTTTTAAAACCGTTGCGAATTATCTCGGGTTCTGTTTCTTTCCAAATTTGACCTACTAATGAACTAAACTTCTTTTTGGGTAGCTTTCTCCCCTCATTATGTCTTTGCCATTGGACAAGTGTTTGATCCCACTTTACTTTTTAATACTTGAAAACGCTTAAATCTAGGGGCTGTAATATATGAGATGAATGGGGCGGAAGTTTCAGGATTGTTACTCTATTATCGCGAGCAACTTTGATAAGCCTACATCGACATGAGGCACGTGACCGTCATATATAAGTAAGACAAGTCGATCAGGAATACTTCTAATAAGGTTTTTTCGAAGTAATTTAAGAACAGTTGGGATTCCATCCACCTATTGGCAGTCACGGCATATGAAGTCCTTGGGAATTCGTCTGTACGAGGAGCAACCCAGTCATCCCACATATTTTTCGCTTTGAAAACGATCAATGGGGGAGCTTTAAATCCATCAGCGCTAACAGCCATCAATACAGTGGTATTTTCCCTTCCAGATCCAGCAGTTGTTCGCGATGAAGGAGCTTCTCGTTTTCCGACTATTTCAGTCTTAGAGGGATCCAGAGAGAAGCTGGTTTCATCTAGATTCCAAATTTGACGAGGTTTATCGTGTAAGCTAAGGTCGTCTAACTGTTTCTTCAAGAGGTCAAAATAGTTATTTATAACAAAAGGATCCAAACACTTTTTTCTTGCGTATTCCACCGATTGGGGTATTTTAATTGACAAATTAAGTCTCTTGGAGAAACCCAAAAACCAATCTTCACCCGGTCGCCCATTCTTAAATGGTGTTTTGAGGTTATTTCTAGTAACATATTGCTCATCAGTATTAAAAATGTCACGTCGTGTTAACCCCCACCCCCATTTTTCCATCGTGATCAAACATTCGGCGAGCTTAGCTTCTTCATTGATGGGAATTGCCGTTGATCTCCCCATAGATGAACTTTTCTTGCCTCTAATTCCTCGCCTGTGGTAACTAAGCGTCATCTGGGGGATACCGTATTTCTTATTTGCACCGTATTGGCTTATCACCCCCCTACGGATTTCTGCCAATGCTCTCTGCTGGGTGGTCTCATCGTAGGTTGAACGTTTGTTAGATTTTTTTTTGTAACACCGTACCATGGTGTTTCCAAGAACATAATAGAAATCCATTATTGTTCCCTTTATTTGCCAGGGGGCAAGTGTGTAGTTTACTATACACTTGCCCGTAGTATTTACTACACACTTGCACACACATGAAGTTCCTGCGGGGCAACTTGTTTAGTAATTAAATTTTTGAGGTTAGATAAAAAAATACCAAAATATTATACAAAACTAAGAAATTACTTACTTTCTTGACTTGCTATCCCGATTTATTTGATAAAATCACTCTGCTTTTGAGGATGGCGGCAAATTAAAAATTATCAACCAAATTATGTTCAATGCCCACACTATCATATATTTTCTTTGAATACCACTGCTTGTCTAAGAGTTATTTGAACTCTAGAATTCTGCATTACATCATGTCATAACATGTAGTTGTGCACCCTGCTCATAGATGGAGCCACAATAAACCATATAATTTATGACGCCTCTACACACTTACCCCGAATACACACTTACCCTACCTTTCCTTATATATATTTTTCAAGAGTTATTGTTGAAAAATCAATTTCAACTGTTAAAAATCTACTTTTATCATGTTTAGGGCTTAGGATTTCCTACAATTTTTTTGTGCCAGCAAAACTGAAAGATATATCAGCGTAAAAGACTCCAATTCCGAGTGCTCTACGTTGTGCTTGCAAGCTGCGTCGCAAGCTCTTGCTGAATTTATTCGAAATAATTATGGGTCAATATGTTTTCGATTAGAGACATAATATTCCATTCCAGAAAAATTTTATGTTAGGTAGATTTTTCGTTTTACTTCCCGTACTATTATTTGAACTGAACAAATATTGGATGAAATCAGAAATCGTAACGAAATGAAGTGCTATATCGATGATATTGAGGTTAAACAACAAGAAAAGTTTGAAGAGCTTCAGAAAGAAATAGTCAATTGGGAGAAAAAACATTAACTGCCAAAAGATAAAGTTGAAGAATTCAAGGAGAAGGAGAAAATAATCATTATATTTGGATTGTCCAGAACCCTGGAATTATCAGATAGTAGAAAGGTTTGCGAAGGAGTGAACAAACTATTAGATACCAACACCAAAGAAAAAGAAATAGATACTTTCTGTTTTCTGGGGAGAAGCGAAGATAGTCCACTGAAAGTGGAGTTTTAGCAGTTCAACATGTTATCGGGAAAGCATTAATGGGACAAAAAATATATATTTCTGATGACTTGACATTGGAACAAAGAAAGAAATATCAGATACCACGTAAACACCAGCTTTTAGCCAAAAACGCTGGAGAGACTAACTGCTATATACAAAACGGTAAATAAATACTTTTGATATACAGCTCTTACCTCCATGACCCTCAGTTAATGAACTTGTATAAGTTTATATTTTGAAAATATTAACTTGTACTAAAAATAATAGCACGGCTGATATGGCTTATATTACTGAAATTATGCAGCTTATAATACAGATACTTCACCAGTTTAAATGTGGAGTAAAAACAGTTATTTTGTTTTATTGCAGAACCATGGGCGTTTTGCATAAAATAAAATTTTTTCCTGCATAATTTGAATAGGCGCAGTCGTTTGGTGCACTCTAATTAAAAAGAATGGATCATTTCTGAGAAAAAAATCAGTCAATTTCCACCCAACACAAACAAGTTTTTTAACAATATCTCGGCAACTAAGGGTCGCGGTATTTTTTTGACAATGGATACGTTACGAGCAGATCAGGCGAAATTTTTCAATATATTACACTTTAGGATTCTTAACAAAAGTGTGCTGGGGTGACGGAGATAGAGCTCTTGTGAAATTCAGAAAACAAATACTCCCCCTAAATTCGTGTCTCAAAAGGATACCATATAACACTGGTTATAAAGGATGTTAAAGGAAATAGAAGGGTAGAAATAAAGATCTTAAACACCCTTTGAATATCTCAGGGTTAAGGCAGGGGTTCTTAAGGGGGACAAATAAAACTATCGCGTTATGTAGATATGTGGTTTATAAAGTCTATTGATTTACCTAACAGGTGGTAGGCCATACAGATTACAAGTGCGTAAAGGTAGTTACTCACAAAAAGGGGCCCTGAAATGAAGCTACTGAAAAACGTGGTATCTCTATGGTGAAAACCACCGATATACCTAAACTTCAAATATCACATTTGAACGGTGTCTTATGTCTAAAATGATAACCACGTGCAAATTTGAGAGAAGGTTAGATGGATATACTAATTAAAATATACATGAAATTATAGAAATTAACCCGAAGTATGCATACCTAGGACTTACAATATGTAAGATTCATTTAGAATTAATATCTCGTAGATACAAAGATTACTGAAGGTGAATATTACAAAAGGTATAAATGTACAATTAAAATCCTGGTAAATTTATTCTTGGTAGAATATGAAGTTATCGGAGAGAAGTCCTAGGGATTTACTTAAATCTATGTCACCTGGAATAACCACTTGCCAAAGGTTAGGACGTGTAGGGGTGAATACCATAAGTATAGTCCTCGCACGTGGAGTTCGGGGTAACAGCTGTCCTACGATGGTCGTCAACGAGGTGAGAACCAGTCGAATCCTACAATAGAACTCAAGTCCGTAGAGTTAAAGTTGAAATAGAAGGTAAACGATGAAAATGAAATGAACATGAAAGTTGAAGATGAAAATGAAGATTAAGATGAAAATGAAGCTGCAAATGAAGGCCTGAAATAGAAATAAACGTAAGTAAATGATATTGAGCCAGTATTCAGAATATAATCTCATCGAAGTGAGTGGTCGACAAACTTACCGTTGATGGTGGGTGGCCTTTAAGTAAAACAAGACAACTTGAGGTAAATCATAATTTGTTTAAAAGAATAAAGGCGGATTTAGCGGATGCATAAGCATAATATTTTCATTAATGCATAATCATAACTATTACAACTTCTCTAACACATAGTGCTTAACAGATGGGTCATTTATCCATTCCTCAATGCATAAGCATAATCATAAGTGTTAGTGACAAGTGACAGTTCTATCTATCACGGAACATATAAAATTAGTGTGTTCTGTAACCCTCGTCATCTCTCAACAACAATAACAGAGTTATAACCTCATTTATTGATATTTCTGTATTTCAATTTCATCAAAATAATAAAATATTCATCATAAAGACCAAAAAGCTCCTTGTATTGTTATTCTCATACTACTACACATTATTAACGACAATTGACGCAGCTGTTGCATCAAATATGAGAAAAGAAAGACGTGGGGGTGTATAAACTGCAACAGGGACACTGAAGGTCTATATGCAACTCTCATCAGGGACATGGGTATGATCGATGGAGAGCAGTTCCATAAATATACAAGAATGACATTGAAACAATTCAATTACCTTTTCAAGTTGGTTTGTAGAGAAATCAAAGAAAGTTGTAAGGGAAAGTTGAAAATATCACCAAAACAGCGACTAATGTTGACTATACAGTAGGTGCATGACACCAGTTTTAACAAAATAAATTATGTTTACCAAGTTTTTTCTGTTTCAAGCTATTTGGCTGAGGGATGTTCTATGCAGGAAATTGCATGGGGTTACCGCATAGGAGAAACGACAGCACATAAAATAATTAAAGGCACCTGCAAGATCATATGGAAAACACTGCAACCCATTGAATTACCAGAACCCACAATGGAAGATTTTCAAAACACTGAGAGAGGATTTTTTGAAAGATGGAACCTCTCAAATTGTATAGGTGCTATAGATGGCAAGCACATAAATATTATGGCACCAGATAATTCTGGGAGCATTTTTTTCAATTATAAAAAATCATTCAGTATTGTTTTGATGACAACTTGTGATGCCTATTATCGTTTCACCATGGTTGATATAGGTGGAGCAGGTTCCAATCATGACTCTTCTGTATTCAGAGTTAGTACCCTAGGAAGTGCTTTACTTAGTGGAGAATTGAACATACCCCCCCCCCCCCCCCCCCAAAAGCATTGCCAGACACAGACATAATTATGCCACACTTTTTAGTTGGAGATGCAGCATTCCCATTGCATGACAATATTATGAGGCCCTACCCAGGTACCTACTTAGGCCAACAGAAAAATATTTTCAATTATAGACTGAGTAGGGGACGAAGGTGCATTGAGAATACATTTGGAATATTGAGTCAACGCTGGAGAATTTTGAGGAGACCAATCAATGCCAGCTTAGAAGTGGTAGATCTGATTGTCCAGGCAACCATTGTACTTCACAACTACCTTCAAAATTCTGAAAAAGACATTCCTCCATCAGAACGTAAATATTGTCCCACTGGCTATATTGTTGATGAATCAAATGGTATAGTTAATAAAGGAGTATGGAGACATGAGGGGCAAAATTTACAGTCTGTCAGAAAAATTGCATCTAATAATCATACCCAGAGAGCAAAAAGTTATAGGGACAGTTTATCAGATTTCTTCAACTCCAACCTGTACCTTGGCAAGAAGCCTCTGTTAATAAGGGTGGTCTGCCTGAATAATGACGTTATCTGGGTTTTTCTTATTACCTATGTTCAAAATTATTAATATGTATATATCAAAAAAATGACAAAGTCCAAAACTACTGTTTATTCACCATGGTGTAAAATGCAAAATAAAACTGTTAACAGGAACTCAACTCAACAAATATTTCGTATTCTTAATAAACTCTAAAGAGCAAGAGTATTCTTGACTCACAATAATTAAAAAAACAGTCATCTCTTGATAAAATGAAATTGAAGAATTCCAATATTTATGGAAGAGAAACAGGAAACAAACATATTTGAGAAGAAAATGTCTAATTATCCTCCATGAACTCTGCAATTTTCAAAAGGATTTCAGATTTGACAATAATTTTCGATCTGTTATTCTTAATCTTAGAAAGGGATTCTGCAATAGACAGGGCAAAGTGGTTCCTTTTTGAGACTCATCATCAGAAGTTTGTTTTATAAATGTATTTTTACTCTGCCCAATTGGGCAATGAGATTGTTGACTGACTCATCAGTTTTCATTTTTTTATGCATTGCGCTCTTGACGAAGAGACCCAGCTTGAGATTTGCTAGAAACTGGAGTTGAAGTCTTAGCTTGAGCTTGGGTATTCATAGGTGATTGAGCCACACTACTTGTAGAAGCAGGCACCTCAGAGGCTTGCTCTTCTTGGGTTTCTTCTATAAGCATGCCATCATCTTCTATTTCAAAATTTTGCCACACATATGAAGGTGGATCTGTTTCAAGTGGTCTCTTTTTCAAAATATTTGATGTTCTGCAAATGAAGGTATGTTAAATTCAACCCACAGCAATCAATAACAATATTCACCTCCTCTTTTGAATAATTGGGGCAAGGAATCCCATTTTATTGAAATGTGTCCATGTCCCACAGTATATTGCTGAGCCAGATGGTAATATTTTTAGTGTTTTCCTTTCTCTGATAAATTTGTTCCCGAGGCTCTTCTATAACTCTTGGCATTCTTCAACTGAAAAAAAGATTCAGATATCCAGGAAAATTGCAAAACATCTTTAGACATATATCCATGCATGAAATTTCAGTATTCATATCTGTCAGCACATTATCAATGCTACATGAATTCTATGCAAAGAATGTAAATGAATAATATTGCCCTACCTGTACACTCTGCCAAAACAGACAATGTATCCCAGGCATTCTCCGGTACCACTTTGTTTTTGTATTCTTTATTTTTGAGGTCCCATATACATGGAAATTTTTCAATTTCTTCAATGAAAAGCCCCTTTTCCAAACGCATACTGACAGGTTAATTTTAACAAAAATGATTACTTATTTATATCTTGATTCTGGACAAACTTTTGAGGTTAACAAGTATGACAGTGACATTTGGGAATACAAATACACGCAATTAAATCCACGCAGACACACTTTCTATTTCGACACATCATTATCCATAAAAGTTAAAAGTTGGGAACTTCAAGGTTATGCGTTATGAAATGTGCGTTACAAGTTGTGCGTTACGAGTTGTATAAACCGTCTCATTTGCAACTACAGTGTTCAACTTTTATGAGTTATGCATTAAAGTTATGCTAACACAAAAAATTATACTTATGCATCCGCTAAATCCGCCTTTAATCCAGCCCACTGGTTGAGTTTCCAGTTCTACGGAACCTTGGAAACTTTCCTTTTAAAGCTTTTTGTAACATACAAAAAATCCGTTAAAATTAACGTGAGGTGCTCTTAGCTCCAGCATCCAAAAGCAAAATCAGACAATCTCTCTCTTCCCTTGTTCACAACCTGTTTTGAATGGTTGGTTATTTTCCTTTACCAGTAGCTTCTAGGAGTTCAAAAGATATGCTGATGTGAATTTACAAAGATGGAAAAGGATAAAGAATGTAATGAATTTGTACACCTTCCACTTTGTTAATCAGTGATTGATTATCAGTCATATCTGATTATCAATCAATTGATTTTATCTTCTTGGTCTGACATATGTCAATTTAACCTAGATGATACAAATGTAAACATTGGAACCTTTGAGATATATATTTTATTTTTACAACTAAATACCTTATATTCTGAAACTGATATTGCTCGCAATCACTACCTAAGAATCATTTTCTATTTGTACATATATTTTTGGGGAATTGAAGTGGATACGAAAGTCTGGAAGATGAACTTCTGAAGATGTAGTATATGTAAGATTCAAAAGAGGAAATGTAGGTCAATTAAGAATTCTAAGTAAAAGTAGTATAATTAGAATCCAAAATAAACACAAATATGAAGAGTAAGTCCTAATATTTATTTATTTTTACTATAATTTGTTGGTAAAATTTGGCATACTGAGTAAGTGTTTGTATATAACTTTTGACCTGTAACAACCACAACCAAGATGCCGGAGAATCTGCTGGAGAATGCACAAGAAATTGAAATCAAACCAAAACCAGTCATAGAAAATACCAGTTATCAAAAGCAAATAATCAATTCCACATCTGTATCTCCATCATAGCAGCATTTTTCTCTTTTAAACTTCCGTTTTAGTTGTTTATGCCTTATTTTTATTGCAAATCTAATAATAATGCATCAATATATGAGAGATTTCCAGCCAAGCTTTTTTTCCTTTTGGGAGTCGTTCTTATGCCGAGAGCACTGCCGTGGGCATTATGGAAAGTGAGCAGCTAGTGAATGTAGGAATTCTGGTAGCTCGATGTCTCGTCAATGTAGATAAACCAATTCCAGTTGCTAATTTATAGAAACCTTTCAAATAAGGAAACAACACTGGCACGAGTTCGGGAAATATATTGGTGCAAGAAATGGGATCCGTGCAAAAGTCGAAAAGGTCCTAAAACAAGGAGCCAGGGAAATCCGGAGAGCCCTTTGAACGACTTGCAATTGATATTCTCGGTCCACTTCCATTGACAGAAAGAGGATACAAATACCTGATGGTCGTAATGGATTATTTTGTTTCAAATGAGCCGAAATAGCATCACTTCCTAATCAAGAAGCGACGACAGTAGCAGAGACTTTCGTAACCAACGTTATTGCGAGACACGGAGTCCCCCTGGAGTTGTATTCTGACCAAGGACGAAATTTTTAATCCGAATTATGGCAGGGATTGATGAAAACATTAGACATTGAGTAAACTACGCTTTTCCACCCAGAGTACGATGGAATGGTAGAAAGGCATAATAAAACTATTTGTCAAAACCTCTCAATATTTGTCTCTGAAATCCAAAAAGACTGGGACACTTCAGTTTCTCTATTTCTGCTAGCCTGAACACGAATCAATCGGTTATAGTCGATCTATGCTAGTCACTGGCAGAGAAATGAATCTACCCCACGATCTTTTCGGAAGACTTCCTCCTTGTCAAGAAGCTGAAGAACGTATACCTCCTACGTTCATAGGAAACTTGAAAGAAGAACTGGACAGGGTCTACAATTTTGCTCTTGAATGTTTGAAAATCTGCAACGATAAGGTAAAGGCTAGACTCGACGTGCATACTACACACACAAGCTTCTCGAGAGGTGACCCTGTATGGATGTTAAATCCCAAGCGCAGAAAAGGTTTGTGCCAAAAACTGCAAAGAAACGGGGAAGGCCCGTACACCATTCTCAAGAAAATCAACGACCTAGTTTATCGTAATTGTCAGCGAGGAGTAAGCCCAAGGTGATCCATATCGAGAGGTTAGCCACTTACTGCGTGCCCGATCCACCCTGTTGGCTTCAACCAGACTTCATTAGTTAGATTATTCGGGACGAATAACTAGAAAAGAGGGAACAATGTTACGTCCGACCTGTACTGAGGATATGTAGAGGTCCATAAAGAAAAAGAAGAAGACATACATCTGGAATCATCTAGAACTGCCATCGAAAAGTCAAGAAAGATTGGAAAAGGAGTAACAATATGTTTATCCTTTGAGTATCAGTCCTGTATTTGTTAATTCTGACACATTATAGGATAGAACAAATCTCCGCCTGAAATACAGAGATATGTTTTCCTGGTGAGAAGGAACAGCCAAGCTTCATAGATACTATTGTGTGCAGCACAAATAACCTTAATGACATCTTTTTAAAAACCGTAGATACTTTCTCAATTTTTTATAACAATATATGCAGCAGTAACAAGCACTACTAACTTCAGGATCCTTTAACACAGTTGGTAGAATTTGTATTACAATGCGGAATTGTTAGCTGGAGCGGCATTAGAAAATGTCATATCATCAGATCTATACTCCGAAGCACGAACTCTAGTCATGAGGTAATTGTATACACAACCCATTATTGTAGTAACCAGCAAATTTGGATCGAAATACCTTACTAATGTTAACCACGGTTATTCTACAAGAAAAGCATTTAATGTCGTAACCCCTCGAGTAAATCAAACAATACAATAGACTTTTCAATGTAATGCCCGATTCTTTAAAGGAGTACCGTTCCAATATACTCGTAAAAGAGTACGTAAGCAGGATTGGTAATATTATTGATCCTTTATTATTGTCCATATAAATGGTCGAGTGATATTCAGGAAGATTATTTCATGAACAGCATAAAATGATTCCTCTATACCTATTTTACCTTTCAACATTTATTTCGTTCCAACTTAAATTTTTACAACCTTGAATTAATAAAAAATAACAAGAACATAAATAAATAAGAATAACAAACTTATCACTTAAAATTGAAAATGCAATTATTATAAGTATGAATTTACTGTTTGGACCCTTACTTTGTGGAATCTACTCATATTAATGTTATAAATGAAACTAACTGTTTCTAATTAATTCCACTATTTAATTGAAAGATTTATGAAAATTATTAAAGGATATTGATAATTATTTCGATATTGACATATCATCGTCAGAATGACAGAAGTTACATTTTATGTGATACCTACTTGATGTTTAATATTTTGGCTAGACCAAATAGTAAGTGACCTATCTTGTGATTGACTTAATATATATGAATAGAGAAAAGAAGAAGATATGATTTTACAAATATTAAAGCTTAGGTATTATTAGCCCTATGGGGATATCTTGGATATCTTTTTCCCATTTAAGATCAGTATAACTGTGCAATGATATAGAAAACCAAGGAAAACTATATCTGCTGATCTTTACAATAGTTACTTAAGAAGACAATTTATTAGTGGAGAGCTCCCTAGATTAATCTGTTCATTGACAACTTCATATTGTGGGTCTCTTAAGTGTCTTCTTATTTCTAGTTCTTCAAGGAAATCTAGTTCTTGTTTCTTATCACAAATATGCAGTACTTCTAGTTCTGTGTTAGGTGTTAATGAATGTTTTGTGTCAAGAAGGTGTTTTGCGTAATGTGATTTATCTGGCTGTTTTAATCTGTATGCTCGTGAGTGTTCATTGTATCTAATTTCAAAATTTCGAATTGTTTGACCAATATAGACAGCATTACATTCTGGACATTTAAGTTTATATACTCCAGACTTTTTTAATGGGGGTATTTTTGTTTTTACATTTAACAATTTTTTACTTACATTGTTTTCTGTTTTAAAAGAAATTGCTGTATTTGTTGAACAAGATATTATCTTTGAAATATTATTAGAAATATTACCAGCATATGTGATGGTTTTGTAATTTTGTATTTCCCTAGTATTTTCAGGAAATATTAATTGTAATGCCACTTTTTCCTCTTTTTTATTAATTAATTTATTTATTATATGTAATGGATAACCGTTGGATGTGGCTATTTGCTTAATTATATTAATTTCTCTATCAAAATTATATTTGTTCATAGGAACTGAAAATGCTCTATGTATCATTGAATTATATGCTGCTAATTTATGTGACATGGGATGATTGGAACTATATGGTATAGTCACATCAGTATGTGATGGTTTTCTGTAAATTGAAAAATCAAGTATATTATTGACTCTTTGAATTTTAATATCAAGAAAATTGATTGAGTTATTTTCTTCAACTTCTAATGTAAATTTAATTTTCGGATGTAAATTATTAATATGATTGAACAATATATCTAATTGTCGTTCACTACCTACAAAACAAGCTAATATGTCATCTACATACCTATACCAAAATAATATATTTTTTGAAATGTTACACTCAAAGATTTTTCTTTCTAAACTGTCCATAAAAATGTTTGCTAAAATTGGTGATATAGGGCTTCCCATTGGTAAACCTTCATTTTGAATATATACCTTATTATCAAAAGTAAAATAATTCTGATTAATACATACATCAAACAAATTAAGTATATCTGATATTATTCCTGGATTGATATTTTTATCCTCTAGTAATTTTTTAACAAGTGTTATGCATTCTTTAGGAGGAATTTTAGAGAACATATTGGTAACATCAAATGAAATAAGTTTAGAGTTATCTTGTAATTTGTATGTTTTTAATTTTTTGATTAGTTCTATTGAATTTTCAATTGAGTATTTAGATATACCTCCATAGCTATTAAGTATATTGTTTAGTTTTTTAGCTAACTTATTATTAGGAGTATTAACGTAAGAAACTACAGGTCTAATTGGTTTCGATACTTTATGTAATTTAACAGTTCCATATAATTGTGGAGACTGAGGATTTTTATTAATCATGTATTTTTTCTCATAATCATTGAAAACATAATTTGAACTTTTTGACAATCTCTCTAACATTATTAGAAAACTTTTTTGTTGGGTCAGCCCTTAGAATTTTTACATCAGAAGATTCTATAAAATTATTAACTTTAGATTTATATTCTTCGGATTTTAAAATGACAGTGGCATTTCCTTTGTCAGATTTTGTTATTGTGAGGTTATAATCTTCTACTTTTTGTTTAATTGAATTTATTGCTGAAATATCATTTTTTGTTTGACGTTTAACCTTTGAAGGTTTCATATTTTTAATCAAATTTGCAATTTGTAATTTTTCATAAAGAAAACTATTTGACTGAGATTTTAAAGCTATTTCTGACTCTGTAGCTAAAATTTCTTTAATACTATTTGTGAATTTTGGTGGTATGCTGTATTTTAAGCCTTTATTTAAAAATTCTATCTCACTATTTGTGAAATTAGTGTCTGAAAGGTTTTCGAATCGTGGTGCAAAGTGTATTGGTGTGTAAGTACTTACAGTTTTATGATGTTCAGTGTATTGAGTGTTATGTTTTATGTACTCCAGTTGTTGTAGTTTTCGTTCTTGTTTCTTGTATTTCTTGTGCTTCATAATGCTGACACTTTCTCTGATTTTGTCATCTAAACAGAAAAATTCAACTGGATGAAATTTGAATGTGAGTTCAGAATGAACAATTTTTAAGTATATATCTAAGGAGTCTCTTATTTTAAACCATTTTTTACTCTCCTCTTTTATCCAGACTCGTTGAGCACATTTCACGGCTTTTTGGGCTTGAGGTGTTTTTGTATGGCATTTTATAAAGTATCGAAACCAATTAGACCTGTAGTTTCTTACGTTAATACTCCTAATAATAAGTTAGCTAAAAAACTAAACAATATACTTAATAGCTATGGAGGTATATCTAAATACTCAATTGAAAATTCAATAGAACTAATCAAAAAATTAAAAACATACAAATTACAAGATAACTCTAAACTTATTTCATTTGATGTTACCAATATGTTCTCTAAAATTCCTCCTAAAGAATGCATAACACTTGTTAAAAAATTACTAGAGGATAAAAATATCAATCCAGGAATAATATCAGATATACTTAATTTGTTTGATGTATGTATTAATCAGAATTATTTTACTTTTGATAATAAGGTATATATTCAAAATGAAGGTTTACCAATGGGAAGCCCTATATCACCAATTTTAGCAAACATTTTTATGGACAGTTTAGAAAGAAAAATCTTTGAATGTAACATTTCAAAAAATATATTATTTTGGTATAGGTATGTAGATGACATATTAGCTTGTTTTGTAGGTAGTGAACGACAATTAGATATATTGTTCAATCATATTAATAATTTACATCCGAAAATTAAATTTACATTAGAAGTTGAAGAAAATAACTCAATCAATTTTCTTGATATTAAAATTCAAAGAGTCAATAATATACTTGATTTTTCAATTTACAGAAAACCATCACATACTGATGTGACTATACCATATAGTTCCAATCATCCCATGTCACATAAATTAGCAGCATATAATTCAATGATACATAGAGCATTTTCAGTTCCTATGAACAAATATAATTTTGATAGAGAAATTAATATAATTAAGCAAATAGCCACATCCAACGGTTATCCATTACATATAATAAATAAATTAATTAATAAAAAAGAGGAAAAAGTGGCATTACAATTAATATTTCCTGAAAATACTAGGGAAATACAAAATTACAAAACCATCACATATGCTGGTAATATTTCTAATAATATTTCAAAGATAATATCTTGTTCAACAAATACAGCAATTTCTTTTAAAACAGAAAACAATGTAAGTAAAAAATTGTTAAATGTAAAAACAAAAATACCCCCATTAAAAAAGTCTGGAGTATATAAACTTAAATGTCCAGAATGTAATGCTGTCTATATTGGTCAAACAATTCGAAATTTTGAAATTAGATACAATGAACACTCACGAGCATACAGATTAAAACAGCCAGATAAATCACATTACGCAAAACACCTTCTTGACACAAAACATTCATTAACACCTAACACAGAACTAGAAGTACTGCATATTTGTGATAAGAAACAAGAACTAGATTTCCTTGAAGAACTAGAAATAAGAAGACACTTAAGAGACCCACAATATGAAGTTGTCAATGAACAGATTAATCTAGGGAGCTCTCCACTAATAAATTGTCTTCTTAAGTAACTATTGTAAAGATCAGCAGATATAGTTTTCCTTGGTTTTCTATATCATTGCACAGTTATACTGATCTTAAATGGGAAAAAGATATCCAAGATATCCCCATAGGGCTAATAATACCTAAGCTTTAATATTTGTAAAATCATATCTTCTTCTTTTCTCTATTCATATATATTAAGTCAATCACAAGATAGGTCACTTACTATTTGGTCTAGCCAAAATATTAAACATCAAGTAGGTATCACATAAAATGTAACTTCTGTCATTCTGACGATGATATGTCAATATCGAAATAATTATCAATATCCTTTAATAATTTTCATAAATCTTTCAATTAAATAGTGGAATTAATTAGAAACAGTTAGTTTCATTTATAACATTATTATAAGTATTATTATTATTATAGTCTAACATAATTCATATTTCTACTGCTGACAAAAAGACATACGTTGTCTCCATAAAGACTCTTTACTCCTCTCTGAATTCACTGGTATGGATTTCCTCACATAATCATTAATTTCCGTAGTGGAAGATAAACCAAAACGAGACATTTTCAAATTTCGCTGTTTGATTTAGGCCGAGTCTATTAATACGGGTACTGGACAAACAATTTATTATTATTCGTACAGTAGTCGGACGAAAACTCACTATATTTTTCGTCATTTCATACTATTTTCCCCTACATCTCAAAATAAAAAAAAAAAACAATACATTCTCTCTTCTATAATTTCATCCTTAATACGCATTCCAAAGAAAAGTCCAAAGAAAACGCTCGAGCTAGTCGCTCCCATCAACGGGGGAACATTGGACAAACAATATATATATATATTGTTGCGTTTAGGTATGGTGGATGTGTAATTGCCAGATATTATATTTTAAATTTCCCGCTGGGCGCCAGTCCTTGATGCTATGACGACAATAAATGTGTCAAGTACCAAAGACAATATTTATTTATCGTTTACAAGTACTTGCCTTGTTATCTTTAGAAACAAACTATGACAATTCCCTTATTACAACAATCTTACGATCTCATTTTGGGTCGTGTTTCAGTTTTGTCATCCTGTAGCATGAGTTCTTTACCCTCCATAGTTCCTCGAAAAGGTTTGACCTTGACCGAAATTTGTGGTTAGCTGTTCTATGGTTATGGTGTAATGTTTATTAGTGAGACAAAAAAGAAGAAAAGACAAGTCATTTATAGTAAAACAAATCTAGTGTTTCAAAGAAAGTTATATATTAATGGTGATTAATGGTGTGATTTTATATGTTCTTGGAATACATAAGAAATAACATAAAATACATTTATAAATAATGATTATTAAATTCACACGATATTATGTCTCCTACACAAATTGCACTTGTTGTGTGACTTCAAACATCAGGTAAGTCTGTTAAGATTTATCATGTAAAACTATTTAGAAAGTAACAGAAAACCATCTTATGAGTTTAAAACAGTGATGATTTTGAAATGTGTGTTGTATTTTCAAACCTTTTTCAGAGGTTATGTTAATAATTTAATTTACAAAATGAAAATACAACAACACGTATTTCGAAAGCAAATAATACGTACTAATTATATTACAAATAAATAACTAACTAAATTAATAATAATTTTCGGAATTAATAATTTAAAGCCTTTCTTTAAATATTGACAGGCTTTCATCAGCTGTTAAGAAAGTCTCAAAAATGTTAGGTGAATTTACTTAATGTTCATGTTTATCATATACTTTGGCCAAAATATCAAAATTGTACGTACTTAATGGTGAATATTTTGCAAAATATTTTATAGTTGATACCTGTTAATCTTGTGTGTGTGTGTTTTCTTTCAGGTATGCCTCATGATCGTCAAATATTGAGGTTTCAGCTACTGGATAATCTAAATCATTCTTAGATTATGTATGTTAAAATCTGGATTCACAAATTATCATAGGACTAGTAAATTGGTATTAGAAATAATCTATTCTCAGGACTTCATAATCTGCATCTGCTCATTTCAAGCAAAAACTGAAAAAAACCTCTTCTCTTATTTTCAATTTTTTCAACATTCCTCCGTCTCCTAGTAACCAGAGATAATCTAGCAACAATGGAATGGTTTTTTTCTATGATCACCCTACTAGGGTTAAAACCAAACTACTCTGAACAATTCTGTTCCTATTTTATAGAACAGGTAAGTTGATGTACATTATATTTTGACATTTGTCAAAATATTCAAAAGTTAATTTTTTTTCTTTTAGGATTTTGACCTTTCATAGTTCACTTAAAAAAAATTCACTATTTGATTAGAAATCCACAATAATCATTTTGGTACCACTTACACATCTTAAAGCTAATTACAAACAATCTAATGAACTAATAAATGTATCACTCATATTCTGGTTTTACTGTACTATTTCTATAAATATGGATTAAACAGACTTAAAATCAACTTATTTACATATCTCTTTGAGTTTTGAATGGAAGAAAGCATCTACCTATAAATATTGAACTTCTTATTTATAAAACAAGTCTCATTATTGTGAATCGATAAGACTTTCATATTAAATAACTTGTTTTACCATAGATATAACTTGTTATGTGCCAACATTGAGGCTATTCCATAACATTACAATATATAACAAAGCATATATGTAACAAAAAATCTGGACATCGAAACGGTCAGACATGATAATTTGAGACCCCAAAATGGATCGCATAAAAGTATTTCGGCTGCCAAAAAAAAAACGCTCTCCTACCTCGCCCCGCCCCCCCTTCAAAAATCCATCATCGAAGTGGACCGACTTTGTCATTCTCGTCAGCAGCTTCATCTGAATTAACAACTTCATTCGCGTCTTCTCCGTTTTGGTCTTCCTCTTTGCCTTCATCGTTTTCGTATTCTTCTTCATCAGAAGACTTATAGTTTTCATATTTTTCTTCGGAATCTAATGAATATATAATCAGTATTAGAAATAAAAAAAATTCTATGTTAATAAGTAAATATATATTTTTTTCTACAATTATTAATAAAAGTGACGTTTTTTTAATCGATTTTCGTACATAAAATATGTATTTGTTAAACAGATAAAGTATTCTTTTAACGCTAATTTCAAATATTTCCGCTAATGGTTCTGCAGATTGCAGTCATCTGACATTTTACTTGGCGATTTGTCATCATGACAAACATAAACATTCAAATCGACGCCATTTTTAGTCCATTGCTTGATTGTAGAAAAAATAGTGTATGCACCACATACATAAAGTTTTTTTTTTCACTCATGGAATTGACGTCAACTTTTCAACTCGTGAAAAAAGCACCACTTTATGCACTTGCTGCATAAATAACTATTAATTAATTGAATAATTACCCATTTTGTAAGATATTTTGTACTAGATAAATAAATTCAAATTGAATTATTTTATTATGAATACTTTACGACAGAAATATGAACAACTGAAAGTGTTATAGAAAAATAATTATTTTTAATAAAAAAATAAATAAATAAATAGCTTACCTTTTCCATTGAAATTTATTTCGTTGATTTATTTTAACATAATTCACAATATCTATTATTAAAATAAAAATTGAGTATTTATATTATAATTACCTCCTTTGTTCACCAATCACAATATACATTCCACTAAGAACACACAACAATCATACTCACGTTTATTTAGAATAAATTAATTATTAAAAAAAATCTTAGTAATAAATTTAATCATGAAAAAATAATAATATCCGTATGAATATACTCATTCCATCCGATTCATTCTTAATAAAAAAAAAGACAGAGAAATTTCTGATGAAGTAAAATTTCTTTATCTACGACCACCATTAAATTTAAGCATTTACAAACTCATATAAATACTTCTAAAGCGTGCGAAAAAGAACAATGCTTTTTAAATGGAAGTTTCATTATAACACCCAAAGGAGTGCGAAAATAGTATATTGTGCAACGAGTGAGAAAACTACTTTCCCCATATGCTGCACACTATACTTTTTCTACAACTGCACAAATTTAATGAATACAAGTAAAGTTACTATATTTATTTTTATGGTTAGTAAAACAAAAATAACACTAAAGTATCCCATCTCTATACTGTTAAATAATTTTATTTAAAATTATAGTTGATGGTGAAATTTGTACAATTTTGTATGGTCAAACCTGGAACGTCATTTCTTTTCACTAAATTCTCCATTATATTAATTAATCTGACAGTTTTGTGACAACTAAGTAGGTATTTAAAGATGACAGTAGCCTACTAAGTTTTTGTCGATTTTATTTGATTCTCCATATAAATGTATGTGGCGTGGGCAAAGTTCCGTGAGAAATAATATTTCTCACAGTATGAGCAATATTTGGTTTTGAAATCAAGTAAAGTATGGGAAATACGTCACTTTTCTTAGCAGTTGTAGAAAAAGTACAATGCTTTTTAAATGGGATAATCAGCTTGCTTCTTATTGCACGACAGAGAGAGAGAGAGAGAGACGCATTGAAATAACGCGCAGTACTATATAACCAACGCTGCGTTAAAATTTTGAAAAATGCTCAAAAATTGTCAAAAATTGTCAACATTTTGAAAAAATGGTCAATAATTGTTAAAAATTGTCAATAAATGTCAGAATCTGTCAAAAATTCTTAAATATTTAAAAAAATAGTCAATAACCGTCAAAATTTTTGAAAGTTAACAAAAATTGTCAGAATCTGTCAAAAATGGTCAAAAATTGTGGAAAATTGTCAAAATTTTTGAAAAACGGTCAAAATTTTTGAAAAATTGTCAAAAATGGTCAATAATTGTTAAAAATTGTCAAATTTTTTGAAAAATGGTCAAAAATTTTGAAACATTGTCAAAACTGTCAAAATTTTTCAAAAATTGTTAAAAATGGTCAATAATTGTTAAAATTTGAAAAAATAGTCCAAAATTGTCAAAAATTTTGAAAAAATGGTCAATAATTGTCAAAAACTGTCAAAATTTTTGAAAAATGGTCAAAATTTCCGAAAAATGGTCAAAAATGGTCATTCTATTATGCATAAGAAGCAAGCTTCTGTCGGCGGTTCGACGACCGCTCACTTTTTTTTATTTGTATATTTATCAAGTTACCTTAGATAATTATGTGTTTTGTGTTCTGTCAAAGGTTCTGTATTTGTAATAATTTTGTACTGTCATTAGGAAGTGTGAAACGTCATCGTCATTTTGCAAAACATTTTTCAAATTTTGATTGATAAAACACTGATTGTTAAGCTGAATAAACATGGAAGAAGAATCTGATTGCACTCCTTCTGAAATTGCGTGCAATGTAACTCAAAACTTGCTTCCGGAAAAGTCAAGAAAAATATACATGAAGTCATATGGCGATTTTTTGGATTGGTGTAGCACTAAAAAATCATAAATTACACGGAAATAGTATATTATATTACTTTTTCTATGACAACATATCATAACATCAAAACATACGATTTTGTCTTTTGATCTACCTTCCATTCCAAAAAAAGGTTATAAGCGCGTTGATACATACTCTTCGACGTTTCCGGTAATAAATTCAGTGTTGTTACCTTCGCTGCTTCTATTATGTTCGGAGGTGTCAAATCTAAGTCAATATCACTATCAGTTTCCATTTTAATTAATAGTTTTTATAGAAAACAACTATGAAATTACTCGTTACCTACTAAAACTTTGACAGAAACGATCTGCTGACATTTCATCAATTTGTCGCTGGACGTCATAATTTGACAAGCCGTAGTCGTCGTGATTTTAGAGTGAACCTAGACCTAACACGAAATATTCCATTTCGCATTTGTTGCTTAGCAACTTGCCTAGCAACCGATGCAAACATGAAATTCTGTACAAAATGTGCTTGTTTATGATTGAAGTTACGGTGAGAAAATGAACATTTATCGAGGTTGTCGTAGAAAAAGTATTTTTTAATGTGGTCGTAGATAAAATATTGTATGATACTCATGCGTGAAGTACTTTTGCGCACTCGTTGCGAAAAAACGCATTCGCTAAGCTCGTGCCTTTCATTTTCGCAACTCGTGCGCAAAAGTATCACTTCACGCACTTGTATCATAAATAACTATTTCCAAATCTGATTACGAGAAAATAATTCAAATATAGTTAATTTCTATTACTTCGATGTCATTTTTAGTGTAACGACAGTGATAGTTTCTAGTCATACACCATTTTCTGGTGAGTACAAAAATCAGTCCCGGTTTTGGACTAGCCAGAAATTCCACAATTTTTTTGAGATTCCTTATTAGTAAATGTTTTAACATAAACGTCACAAATTCCATGACAGCCTAAGTAGTCATAGTTTACAGGTATAGTGACTGCTACATTACGCGGCTAATGCAACTTAACGCTCACGCTTATATATTTTTCATAAATTGATTTTATTAATTACTAGCGCATTGAATTGTATCCCACGATGCAAATAATTAGTTTATTATTAATACTTAATAGCATACATAAGTTAATTGATCCAGAATGCTCAATTAGTAGCATTAGAAATTGGATGCCAATCTGCAGTTAGCATTAGAATAGAAATGTTTCACTGTATGAATGAAAGCCTAATTCTGTAAAAAGGTTTTATTACAATTTAATTCACATAAAGAAAATGGAAAAGTATTTTCGACCTGATAAAATAAGCTGATCCAAACTCCGCAACTGCTAGTAAAGAATTCAATCAATGGTATGAAACATTCAAAAATTTTCTGGATCGTAACTCGTCAAAAGAGAAACCACTTGAAGATAAAGATAAGTACATGCTCTTAGTAAATTTCGTATCACATACTGTTTATGAACATATAAATGAAGCTACAACATATACTTCTGCTTTAAAAATTTTCAAAGACCTGTATGTTAAACCTACAAATGAAATTTTTTCAAGACATATTCTAAGTACCCGAAAGCAAAACATCAATGAAACCATTGATCAGTATATTCAGGAACTAAAGACATTAGCTAAGAATTGTAACTTTAAAGCTGTCTCCAGTGAACAAATCAAAAACGATTATATCAAAGATGCATTTATAATCGGCATTTTGCAAGCTAATATCCGGCAACGATTACTTGAATTTAACAATTTATCGTTAGATGATGCGGTATCGACATCTAGATCTTTAGAAGAATCTCAAAAGCAGTCAGATTCATATAAGTCGCAGTCAAATTATGCAAATAATGTAACATGCTCAAATTTTAATGACGCAGTCCAGGTGAATTCAGCTTCGTTTAAACAAATATCTACTCAGACATGCTATTTTTGTGGACATCCTCGACATCCACGATCTCTCTGTCCAGCACGAGACGCAATTTGTAAAAACTGCCAAAAATCTGGTCATTGGGCTAAAGTGTGTTTAAAATCTAAGAAAATTTCAAGTATATCCGCAAAACCGACATCTGCATCTACATGTTTTATTGCTTCTTCATCTAAAACACCAAGTTCACTCTCAAAAGCTATTATTAACGTATCAATTAACAAAATCAATGCGAAAGCCTTACTAGATACTGGAAGCTCTGACACTTTTCTAGATTACGACTTTGTAACAAAATACACATTTTTCAAACCAATGGACAAGTTTTAATGGCATCTACATCGTGTTCATCTGAAATAAAAGATTATTGCTTTATAAAACTTCAAATTCAAAACGAAAAATATGAAAATACAAAAGTCTTAATTCTTTCGAACCTTTGCACAGATATTATTATTGGTCGTGATTTTATGAAACAACATGAACGAGTCGAAGTAACATTTGGTGGTTTGACATCACCACTTTCCACTTGCTGTCTTGCTGAAGTAAAAGTTGAGCCGCCATCTTTGTTTGCTAATCTAATAGAAAATTATCATCCTATAGCTATTAAATCCCGTAACGATGATGAACATTTCATTACTCAAGCAGTGAGTAATTTGCTTAAAAAAGGAATCATTGAAGAAAGTACATCTTCTTGGAGAGCCCAAGTATTAGTAACCAAAAATGAAAATCACAAACGTCGAATGGTTATTGATTATTCACAAACAATAAACAGCTTCACTCTCTTAGATGCTTATCCACTGCCTAATATTGAAACTTTAGTTGCTAAAATATCAAAATTTAGTACCATTGATTTAAAATCAGCTTACCATCAAGTGCCAATTCAAAAATCAGATAAACCATTTACAGCTTTTGAAGCAGGCGGTCG
Organism: Lochmaea crataegi; assembly: GCA_947563755.1. NCBI lineage: Eukaryota > Metazoa > Arthropoda > Insecta > Coleoptera > Chrysomelidae > Lochmaea > Lochmaea crataegi. The sequence continues at coordinate 10,411,321 of OX387424.1, read as the reverse complement.
CCTTTATCAATTTAATCGTATTCCGTTTGGAGTCACTAATGGAGTTTCCTATTTCCAAAGGGTGATTGATTCTATTATTCAAAAAGAAAATCTACAAAGGCGTTTTTGTCTATTTAGATGATGTAACCATTTGTGGTAAAGACCAAATGAATCACGACTCAAATTTACAAAAATTTATTGATGCTGCTAAAAAATATGGACTGACATTAAATAAAAATAAATGTCACTATAATCAAAAATCAATTAACATACTAGACTATACAATAGAAAATAATACTATGAAACCCGATTATGATAGACTTAAACCTCTTTTAGAAATGCCAATTCCACACGACACAAAAAGTTTTCAAAGAGCATTAGGAATGTTCTCACGTTATTCAAAATGGATAAAAAATTTTTCCAAAAAAATAAGATGCTTAATAGACTGTAAGTCATTTCCACTCAGCATACAATTAGTTCACGCTTTCGAGCAAATAAGAACTGATATAGCCAACTCGCGTCTGTGGAGTACCGACGAGAATGAAACTTTGATTGTAGAAACAGACGCTTCTGATTTTGCTATAGCCGCTACGTTGAGTCAGGCTGGAAGGCCTGTGGCCTTTTTCCCACGAACACTTTCCGAATCTGAGAAAAGACACCCTGCTATCGAAAAGGAAGCTTATGCATGTGTTGAAGCGTTAAAGAAGTGGAGACATTATCTTATTGGAAGACACTTTAAACTAGTAACAGATCAGAAATCACTATCTTTTATGTTTAATACAAGCCATACAAGTAAAATTAAAAATGAAAAAATTATGCGTTGGCGCATTGAACTTTCTTGTTTTAAATATGACATAGTCTATCGCCCTGGGAAGTCGAATAATGCAGCTGATGCTTTTTCAAGAATATGTAATAATATTACAAACAATTACATTCGTCTTTGTGTCATCATGGGGTAACACGAATGCATCATTTTGTTAAAGTGCGAAATTTGCCATATTCTTTGGAGGAAATAAAACGAATCAGTGCCGCATGCCCGACATGTTCTGAAATTAAACCTAGATTTTACAAAAAAGATGAAGACAAACATTTAATAAAATCAACAGCGCCCTTTCAGAGATTGAATATTGATTTTAATGGTCCGATACCAACTTGTTCTAAAAATTCATACATGTTCACAGTTGTAGACGAATATTCACGATTTCCATGGGCGTTCCCTTGTTTAGATAATTCTAATCAAACTGCAATAGAATACCTCAACCACTTGTTTTGTTTGTTTGGAATGCCTTATTACAAACTTTCCGATCGTGGAACCAGTTTCATATCACAAGAATTGAGAACTTACCTACATTCCAAGGTTATTGCTTCAAGTCGAACAACACCATATAATCCCCAAGGAAATGGTCAAGTTGAAAAATACAACGGCATTATCCGGAAAGCTGTCAGCCTTTCTCTTAAATCCCGAAAACTTGAAACAAATCAATGGGAATTGGTTCTACCCGATGCTCTACATTCTATTCGAAGTTTATTATGCACAACAACTAATCATACTCCACATGAACGTTTATTTACATATCAACGAGTGGAACTTCTATTCCTTCCTGGCTCAAAAATTCCGATAAAGTTTTACTTAAAAAGTTTGTACGTAGAAGTAAGTTTGATCCGCTCGTTGAAGAAGTAGAACTATTAGAAGTAAATCCTGATTACGCACTAATACGATATAACAATGGAAAAGAAAGTACAGTTGCGACGAAGCATTTAGCGCCTCGAGGCGACTTACGATTGGCAGAAGATGATGAAGAAAATTTAATAACGAACAATCGAGACGAAGACGACCACCAACCGAATATGGAAGAAGACGCTTCAATAATAAACGATGAAAACGTTGAAGAACAGAATTCTACCAATGAGCCTTGCACTTCTGGCAATCAAGATTTTTTGGATCAAAATCAGTCATTGCGTAGATCCACTAGAAATAAACAGAATTGATTGTTCTTAATTATCACTTTTACATCTTATTTGGGAAATTATTCACAAATGAAGTATCGCCGCAAAATGTATGCCACTAATGTTTTTAACATCTACTAAGATAACAAAATATAAACTCTCTTCTGCATACATTAGTTAATTGTTAATTTCTCCACCTTTTTATCCATTTTTAACCCTCGCTTATCAACCATTAGTTTTACTTGGATTTGTATGCCATGTTGTTTTTGATGATAAAGTAGTACCCAAGGAATGCAACCAAGTACACGGCATCCATAAGTTAATTGTTCTAGTTTCGTGAAAATTGTAAGATTTTCAATGTCCACAGTAGCATCGATTATCCAGTTTGTGCCTTGGGGAATAGCCTTATTCTACTTGATTTTTACATGAAACTCGATGGTGAAAACGGCATCCATTCGAAATAATGAAGCTTACATGTGTCATTGGCTACCAGTCTACCGCTACCGGTACTGGTGAATTGTTAACAAACTTAATACGATTTGACAGCTGGCAACTCAACTATATGTGTCTTTCTGCCTTGCAGACTGCATTGGCGACTACATTAGCGATGTCTTCTGCGTATCCAAGACAGTAAAAGTCGGTTGTGAAAAGGTCCGTGAGGAATTCTGTTAAAAACAGAACGCCCATGCACTTTTGTAGATCTTAGCGACAGATAAAGGAAACGCATCCACGACGCCTTGATGTTTGGTAATATGATTTTGACAGTTTGTCAGTCTCCAATAAAAAACCTGTTAGTTGACATTGTAACAATATTTATACAATAAACATCTACAATTTAAAATATATATTTCAATACAGTGCACTAAATCGTAAAACGGCCTGAGCCGAACATGCTGGTCCAGATCGAGCCGGATATAGAGCAATTTCAATAAATAATATAGATCGGAGCTCGCGAGTGATTTTCAGAAATGGCCGCCGTAAAAAGTTGTACCTTATAAATTCATATTGCAAAGCAGGGCCACAAGCTGCCGCAAATTTAGTACTGCATAATAATAAGTGAAGCATATAGCAGAGCCGAGCAGCCGCTTCAAGAATTTTAAACTGACAAGTGTCAAATTCATGGTACATTCCAATACTCCACTAGTAGTATCGTCAAGCTAATTTTACTAACATGGCTCCCAAGGAAAATGATTCCGAAATTGGTGAACTAAGGGGTACGATTAATAAATCCATAAAAAATATCAAGAGAATTGAAAGATACATACAGGAACATCGTTCAGATGACCCTTCTACTTTTTTAAGAGAACAACTACTGACCAGAAAAGTAAGTTTGAAATTATATTTTGATCAAGTCCAAGAATATGATGCAAAATTATGTTGTTTAGATTCTGACAAGTGCCTAACTGAACTTGAAAATGATGAGATTCTAATGCATTTATTAATTATTATGTTGAACAATGTGATGAAAAGACTCAACAATCAATTGAAATAAAACAAGACTTTTCAAATATTTATTTACCTAATATAAAAATTCCCAATTTCAATGGAAAGGACCTCAGTGAATTTAAGCCCTTCGTTGATATGTTGTAGCTGTAATTGACAGTAACACCAAATTAAAAGATATCGAAAAATCATACCATTAGAAAAGTCATCTCCAAGGAGAAGCGTTCAATTTAGTATGCAATTTACCTTTAATAAACGAGCCTTAAAGATGTTAGGGCAATCCAGTTGATGGTTGGGATGTTTTATTAGTTAGAATTTTTAGTAAAAAATTGGATTTCTTTACAAATCAAGCTTATCACCTTCAAAGAGGTGAATCAAAAATTCCATCATTGCATACATTTTTAGAATGTTTACAGCAAAGAATACTTTCTTTTCAGGAAATATCTCAACCAAAAAGAATTTCCACAAATGATATGTTACACGTTCATGTTTCTACCAAATTAAAGGTAGACAAAAAATGTCCATTTTGTAAATCGCTTGACCATAAACTATATAATTGTGACAATTTTAAAAGGGTTAATGTTAACGACAGAGTTTCATATGTCAATAAAGGTAGACTCTGTAAAATATGCTTAAATAGTCATTCTACCAATTGTAGGTATACATTTAGATGCCAAATATGCCGCAAGAGCCATCATTCATTGCTGCATTTGGAGAAACCTTCTCACCCAGTCGAAACAACCTTGCCTACAGAGTCGGAACCAGGTACAAGCTTACAGCTCTTTAATCAAAATATACAGTTTCCAAAAAAGGTATTGCTTCCAGTCGCAAAGGTAAAGTTTAAGTCCTATTCAGGGGAATTTATCACTGCCTATTGTTTATTAGACAGCGGTTCACAGGCTTCATTTATTACAACCTGGTTTGGTCTGGTTTTTGATCTAGGTTTGCAAACCATTAAGAAAGACTTAAAAATAGTTGGTATATCTGACAATACTAAAAAACTACATGAGTCTCTTAATTTAAATAAAATAAAATCTAGTGTTAATAATTACAAACTAAATATCAATTGTCATGTGATTGACAGTATTACATCAAGCCCATGTGATTTTACGTTTGATATTTCAAAACTGGAAATACCTAGTAGCATCACTCTTGCAGATCCTGATGCCAACATCAATAAAAGGATAGATATTTTGCTTGGTGCAGATATTTTCTTTAAAACTATAACAACAGGTAAATTTAAAATCCCTGATTCCAACATTTCTCTTCAAAATACACTATTGGGTTACGTTGTAAGTGGAACAGCAGATTATTGCCAAAGCAAACAGTGTATTAGTAATTTGTGTTTACATGCTTTCCACTCAACTTCCAAACTTGAAACTCTCACTTCAAAATTTTGGGAAACTGAAAGTGTCCCTAAATTATTCAAAGAATATAATTCTGAGCAGCTAGCTTGTGAAGATAGCTTTCAAGGTTCAGTTACAAAAGTAAACAATAAATTTCAGGTGGAGCTTCCGCTTAAAAAAGAATTGTCTTCCCTCAACCTGGGAGATTCATTCACTGTTGCACTAAAACGGTTTATGAATCTAGAAAAACGTTTCAATTTAGATTCTTCTTTTTTTGAACAATATAAAATTTTTATAAATGAATATGTAGACTTGGGTCATGCCAAAATATTTGATATTAAAAATTATGACTTGATCAATAATCAAGCATACTTTATGGCACATCATCCTGTAATCAGAGAAGATAAAGCTACTACAAAGTTTCGTGTAGTTTTTGACGGAAGCATGAAGAGTAAAACAAATATATCAATAAATGACATGTTATATAATGGGGCAGTAGTCCAAAAAGAATTCTTTGAAATTTTGGTCCGTTTCAGAACCTTTGAATACACGTTGCTTTGTGACATTAAACAAATGTATAGAATGGTGTGGGTTGATACCAAACACCGGTGCTTGCAAAATATTTTATGGCGATCATCTCCAGACGATCCGATTCAATGTCTACAACTACAAACTATTACATATGGCTTGAAAAGTAGCGCATTTTTAGCTACTCGATGTCTTCATGAACTCGCCATAATTGATTAAAACGAATTTTCATTAGCTTCAAATGCATTATTAAATAACACATATGTCGATGATATCCTCTCTGGGGGTGATACTATTGATGAAACCATTCAATTGAAGTTGCAATTAATTCAACTTTTAGACAGTGGTGGTTTTCAGCTTCATAAATGGAGTGCCAACCATCCATACATTTTAGATAATATTCCTGTCAAAGAGCAGTGTTCTAAAAATATACATATCAACAATCACAGCTCCACCGTAAAAACGTTGGGCATAAACTTCAAAACATTGGACAATAACTTTGAAATAATTACACCCAAGCTATATGCAAATGAGTATGTTACAAAGCGACATGTTCTAAGTTTCATTTCATCTTTTTATGATCCTTTGGGATTCGCGGGTCCAGTAATTCTTACAGCAAAACTTTTTATGAAAGAGCTATGGCTACGTAGCTTGAATTGGGACGATGTCCTTCCAAAAGATCTTTTACATAAATGGCATTAATTTGCTATAAATCTTATTGGAATGCCCACAATCTCCGTTCCGAGAAAACTAATTTTTTTGAACGCAGTTAAAATAGAGCTAATTGGATATTGTGATGCATCATCCATAGCATATGGAGGTGTAGTTTACATCAGGGCAGTCTTTGCTGATCAAGTTAACACATCTCTTCTTTGTTCCAAGTCAAGAGTTGCTCCCGCAAGTAACTCCAAAAACAAGGGCGAAAAACTTTCAATCCCCAGATTAGAACTAAACGGAGCCTTGCTTATTTCCAATTTAACTCACAGAGTAGCTGGTATTCTAAAAACCATAAGAAATTTCAATGTTTTTCTTTATTCAGATTCATTAGTAGTCCTTGCGTGGATCAAAAAAGAGCCTTTGCAATTGAATCCATACATTGCAAATAGAGTGATTGAAATAAAAAAACCTGACAAATTTTAAATGGAACTATATTGATTTTAACCACCTCTTCATTTTTGGAATAGTTGAAGAGCGTGGATTGCCTCCACCCGCGCACTGCACTTGTAGCTTAGCATGCATGCGGCACGTGCCCGACAGTCATCCAGATACCCCAATTTCTCCCTGCTAGATTCCTGCACATCATTAGAGCCATTTTTGCTTTGTACATAATCTCCTTTTCGTGTTTGTTCCACAGGAGTTTACTGTCTAGAGTCAAACCTAGATACTTGACTTCTTGTCTCCATTCAACCTCGCTCCCATCAAGTTTAATGGTTTTGAGGTTGAGCTTTCTTTTCTTAGTGAAGGCTATTAAGATGGTTTTGGTGGGGTTGATGTTAAGTCCCACTTGCCTACACCAGCTATTTGTATAGTTCAGACCCTTTTGTACGATGTCACAAAGCGTATTTTCGAATTTTCCCCTAGCTGTTATGACAATATCATCAGCATATCCTTGGCAGGATATTCCGAGGTCAGTAAAACCACACAGGAGTTCGTCAACCGCCAGGCTCCACATTAATGGGGATGCTACTCCTCCCTGTGGACATCCTCTGGTTGTACAGATGGAGACAATGTCTTTGCTCGTCCTCGTCTCTGCTACTCTAGTGGTGAGCAGTTCCGACATGCATTTGGATGTTGTGCTGTCTACACCTCTTCTATTTAATGCTCTTTTGACAGCCTCATGAGGAGTATTGTCAAAAGCTCCTTCTATATCCAAAAAAGCGCATACTACGGTTTCTTCGTTGTCTAGAGCACTTCGGATATCCTCTGTCAGTTGTACAAGAGCAGTCTCCGTAGATCTGCCTGCCCGGTAAGCATGCTGATGCGGGTGTAGAGGTAGTCTCTCTAGGATTTCTGCTTTAATGTAATTGTCAATAGCTTTTTCCATCGTTTTGAGCACAAACGATGTTAGGCTAATCGGTCTGAAGGTTTAGGGGTTTGTTGTGTCCCCTTTTCCAGCTTTTGGAATGAAGGTTACTATTGCCCTTCTCCATGCTTCTGGTATATAACCAAGTTCTAAGCTGCTTCGACTGATCCTAACTAAATGTGGTAGAATTTCGTCTTGTCCTTGCTGGAGCAATGCTGGGAAAATTCCATCAGCTCCCGGTGCCTTGAATGGTGAAAAGGTGTTCATAGCCCATTTAACCGTTCGTTACCCCAAATGTGCTTAGCCATTGTAGTACTTTCTCTTGAAGGTCTGTTATGACCTTCGAGAGGACTATCTCCCCTATTTGGGCTACTCCCATGAAAATGAGTTTCTAGTAAGAGTTTCACTCTTTCTTCCTCATTTTCGGTATATTTACCGTCTGGCTTTCTTAAAGCCATATCTGTGTTGACCCTACTTTTTGTCATGACTTTGTAGAGTCTTGCCGCAGCAGGTGTTTATATCTTCACAGAATTTTCTGAAGCTATTTCTTTTAGCTTTTCTAATTTCCTTATAGTAGGTGTTTCTCACCTCGGTGTATCTCTGCCAGTCTCCGGTGAGTTTTGCTCTATTAAAAAAGTCCCGGGTTTGAGATCTCAATTCTGACAGATTTTTATTCCACCAGGGTGCAAATCTGCTGCTTCGTTCTTCTTGAAGAGGGCAGCTCGATTCAAATGCATCGATTATTGCCCTGTTCAGGTCATCAAGCTCATTTTCCAGATCGAGATGGTGCTTAGCCCTCCCTTTTCTCTGGATATGTGCTAGGTTTCCTTTCAGGCAGGTGTTATAGTTGTCCCAATCTGTTTTTCTTGATTTTCTTCTGGGGCTCACGTCAGGTTTGCCTAGTTCTAACTTGAATGTTATGATGCTATGATCGGAGAGAGATGGTTTGCCCGAAACTCTCCAATCTTTTACTATATATTTTAGATCCTGTGTTGCCACATCTAAAACTTCTTGCCTTACCCTTGTTACAAATGTGGGGGTATTCCCTATATTGTGAATATTAAGGTTTTTATTAAGGATATATTCTAAAAGTTGCTCACCTCTCTGATTGGTATTGCTACTGCCCCAAACAGTATTGTGTGCATTGGCATCACATGCTAAGAGTAGTATCATAATACATGTTCTTGGTATATCACTACCTGAGTGATATACTATTTTAGCATCTTTACCTGCTAATCCTCTTACCTGGTTATTATTGACCCAAGGTTCTTGGATCAAACACATCCCCCATTGGTCCTTAGTGAACAATCTTGTGATCACCGCCGAAGCTCCTTTGGCATGGTGAGCATTAACCTGAGCTAAGTTAATCCCCGCCATCCTGTTGGTTTTCAGGTTGGGTATTACCCTCTTTCATCAGGGTGATGTCCCCTTCTGTAAGAGTGCTGTCCCCTTCCTCCGACCCAAACTCCATTCCCTCTTCGGACAGCAGCGACTCCTCCCCAAGGATTTTAGAGATGTGCAGGATTTCTACACTACTCGAGTCGTCGCTGGCCTTGGAGGAGATAGAAACCTTCTCAGGGTTTCTTTCCTCTTCATTTCTGAGGCCATTTACGGGGATTTTCCCAAACCGGTAATGAATGGCGAACCCGTTGTTCTTGATTTTTTGACAGGATAGATTGTGTATTCCAGCCCTCAAGACTACGCCTTTGCCCTCTTCTTTAAGGTTGAGGACCTTCCACTGGTCTGTTACCAAATCTTCATTCTGCGCTTTTATCAAGCGAAGAAGTTTTCCTTCCTTTACGCCTTTGCTTCTTGGGAGAAAGATCGTAGCGGTATGCATTTTTGGGATGTTTTCTCCCTGCCACACCATCAGTTCTACTCCCTTCCAGCTTTTCAGCCGTGGTATTATCAACTGGAGCCATTCTGCAGTCTGTGGTGTTTCACAGTCGATTAGAACGACTCCTGTTCTGAAATGTATGCCAGTAAACTGGAGCTTATGCTCCCATCCAGCATACATTTCTTCTATTATTGCGTTCTCCAGCAAGGTTTAGTCGTCCGCACTGAGAGTGGTCTCAGGGTACTCCCAAGGGAGAACCGCTATTTTTATTATTTTCGCTGCAGCTTCATAGCTGCCAGCTGAAGAAGGGATGGCTATTTTACCCTCCTTTTTCTTTTTCACCTGTACTTGCGGTGACTGGCCTGTCGCCTCTTCCCGCTTTCGTTTTTCTCCTTTAGGAGGGATGTTCTTCTCCTCTCCTTGTTTTTTGCGCTCTGCGGCTTTCTGTCTTGCTCCTTCCGGTGCAAGTCCCTGCTCAAGAAAGCGTCCCTTCCTCCGGGTTTACCCAGTTCAGGAAGGATGGGGGTTTTTCTACTTTTTTTCCAGGATTTTTCCCGAAAACTCTCAGCAGTTGAGGAGGTTGAGGGTATAGGTGCCTCCGCCGTTCTCCTCTCCTGTTTGTCTATAGCCTCCTCTACACGAGGAGGGAGGTGCTCGACCAGGTCTCACAGCTCCTTGGGGAAGACAAACAGATAAACACATCATGTAACCTTAAAATTGAGCTCAAGCCCGAATAAGAATAAAGTCCTAAAATTTAATGAATTAAAAAAAAGTGCAAGATTGTGAATAAATTTGTCTACTTGGTTACATAAGTTTCGGTTGCTCCGGTGACAACCTTAGGCCTTCGACGTCGCTCAGAACGGAGGTAGGGGTGGATCCCTCTTATTGATCTTCCGGACAAAATAGTAGACAACTTGTGTGGGCGCCAACTGAGTTTTCCACTTTGGCCTAGCGCAACTAAATTCCCCCGATAACCCAGTAAAACAAGGGATGAAAAGAAAAGGCAAACCTCAGCTTATGTTCCTTATAATAACCAAAAAAAAAACATTTAATACCCTTAAGGGGTGTTTTACACTTAATAGCTACTTGAAAACCCTAGTAAAAGCCCCCCACTTAAAAAAAAGAAGAAAAGTAGTGTGAACATCTATTACACACCAATAGTCAAACTAATAACACTAAAATTCCAAACTATACCTGTTAATTTGACCTACTTAGTGTGAAATTAATATGGCTGTTCGAGTGTACCAATACAGATTCAAAAAAACTTTCAATTATATGTTAGCTGAAAAGTAGTGTAAAGTTCATGGAAAAAACAATTCCATATAAGGCGACACCGTAGTCAAGGCGTTGGTACCAAGGCAGAGACGCATGCGCAAGTGGATAAAATTATGAAAATTTACCGCAAACTATTAATTTCCACCATTACAATTGCATAATAAAATAAATCAGTAGAAACTACCTAGCTAATGCATATACATATTGGCGTAAAGCCTAAAGTAAAAATAAGTAAATAAACCAGAAAAACCCCCCGATACCAGGTTACCCTCAATGTGGTCTTCTTCAAGAAGTTGTTGAAAAGTAGCAGCAAACTGCAGAAGACATCACCATCGATCTACCAGGTAAACTCCAAATAACCCGAAGTGTGTATCTGGCCCCACAGGTGAAGTGTGTATCTTGAGGATGGTAAGTATACCCTGGCCCCACCGGTGAACCCTTAAAAATTAAAACAGGTATCAGCTAAAAACTGAGCCTATACAGGAACCAATCAAACACCTCGACAAGTTAAGCTTGTCTCGGCCTATGCCAGAAGTAAAAGTACAAGTCAAAATCAACCCCAAATTAACTTAATCAAACCCACAAAGTAGTCATAAGGTCTACTTACAATTAACAGTGTCAGTAACAGTATACTTCACTGAATTTAAATCAAATAATGAGAATGCGATAAGCATCTAAAATAAACTGTTTTTGGTCGTAACCAGGGTAAGTTTGAAGAACCACCCACGAATTATAGTATTCGTTAGACTAAAACGGGCAAAGAAATCAAAATATACACAGGGTAACAGAATAGACTGTCTTAATCAAAAATTTACAATCAACAGGTAGTCTTTGACCACCAACTGTTTTATCTACAAAAACTACAAATCTATGAGACATACCTTTTCCAAAAAGGGTCCAATACTCAAAATTTTCCTCTTATTGGGCGGCTACCAACAAATAACGAACCAACAACAGCATGTGGCACGCCTTCAATTTCAAAACTTCACGTTGGCGATTTCCTTTAAATAGTGATAATACATAGTGATGCGAAATCAGTAAGTAGAGAAAATACTTACAATAGTTTTAGTGCAATATATCCCCTATAAGGGTTTGTGAAAACGGCTTCCAGAACAGGACGGAATTCTTCAACAATACGAACTCCCGTAGAACCCAAAATACTAGCCGTATATTCCACAACTCATTCAGAACGAGAATCTATAAATCCCAGCAGGAGATGACTAAGCAGCCAATCATAAAATTCAGATCCAAGCTCCATGCACTTTTCGAAACCAACTATCAAGTAGGAGCACACACCGGAAAGAAAGGTGACTGACACTTCCTCAACGTCAATACAGAATACTACCATAAAGAAACCTACCCGAAACATACATCCGAACTACACTGCTCACTACACCGAGCGTGTTCCGCACAGATCAAATCATAAAGTGCTACACTTCCCTCCATATAAGTCAATATGCATTCGCGAGTAAAACAGCCTACACTCCTGAGTAGCATCGAATAAACGCTCTAACAATTCCGTAAAGCGGATCGACATTTGTCTATGGACTCGTAGAGTCACAGAGCAAACGCTCTATCTCTGCCGCCAACCTCGGCGCGACAAACTAAGTTGTCTGTGGACTCTTAAGGTCACAGAGCATTGCTCTTTCTATGCTGACATCGGCGCGACAAACTAAGTTGTCTGTGGACTCTTAAAGTCACAGAGCAAACGCTCTACCTATACCGACAACATCAGCGCGACAAACTTAGTTGTCTGTGGACTCGTAAAGTCACAGAGCAACGCCTAACATCAAGTACGACTACACTCAGCGGCATGACGAACGAACGCTTCTCTCCAAGACCCGGCTGTCAACGCCAATTGTAATTGTCATCCAACAAATAATCACTTGTAAACATTGGAGATAAATGATGTATTAAAACTTATTCAAATAAATTTGAATAAACATAGTACCACAATACCAAACCAACGTAAACAAAGCAAGATCAAACACTCGGATTTAACATACAAAACACATGGCGATAACAGCTAATATATTATAAATAGATGTTCAGAATATATTCGATTGCCAACCTTCACTGAAGATTTCTAAATAGTATGTCTTTACTCAAGCCAAAATATGGTAGATAAATGAAGAAAATATACCTTTAACTCAAAAGTAAAGTATGTCTTTATAGATCAGTAAGTTTTATCAAACCTAATTACTACTTTAAATGTTTTAGAACTCAAGTCAAGGAGTCAGTAATAATTTATAACTGAACCCTAATAAACTTTAGCGTTTATCAAGCTGAAGCGGACGAAGTATTTGGACTACTGTGGCTACACCCCAAAGGTGATATAATCAAAGCCGGAAACAAAATCAGTAGTCCCACGGTAACTAAAAACTAAAGTAAAATCCACAAGAGAGAAAACCCCTTACTACCCTTAATTATGAATTATAATATAACAAACAAAAAGAAACAACTAACATGAATATATCTATACGGACGTTTACCAAGTAGGCGCTAGTTTTATTCTTTACCTTACCTAGCGACAAAATATAAAATTGTTGTCAAGATGTGAAGACAGGTATGGTTACAGCCTGCACCACTTCACCGGAAGGATGATGGCAGAGTAGTCCCTAAAACTCTGGGCTGACAGAAACTATTTAACTACTGAAGTTCTTTTGTAGTGATCAAATGATATTAGAAATATAGAGACAATATCGGTCAGGTAATTACTATATACAAATACTCAATATATACAATAGACGTAGTGACAAATTCAACCGTTACAATCATAACCTTTAAATTTATTTTCTAAACATAAAGCGCGTTCAATGGAAAACCTTATAAATTACTTAATCTTGGAGGAACTTGCGGATGAAAATATTATTTTGGAATTTATTCCACCTGTAAATGGAATACAAGAAGAATATGTAGAAAAATTAGCATTAGGAGAAGCGGAAAATCCTGTAAGAAATTTAAATTATTTCGAGGAAGTAATTCACTAATGAAAAGTAAATCACCCAGAAACTTTGACTTAGAGGTTAGAATTGTTGTTTGTTGTTGTTGACATAACGGACCGCTGACCAACTTAGCGGAAAATAAATTTGCTGGAAAAAATGGCGGCCGCTAGAGCTAGCGCTGTCACTTAGCGGTCAAATTCGCCCTCCACTTACTCAGCGCTTTCCTAGCGTTAGCGTGGCTGAACGCGCATATAGTCTATTAAACTGCAACTCTTCCTCTGTCTATTGCAACAAACCGCATCTAAAAATTATTAATAAACAGCGATTGAAAAAGATATATACAGGGTGATTGATTATTGTGATAAAGCTCAGTAGGTCTGTTATCATAAAATATACCAAAAAATGATATTCATAAAAATTGTAGGCAGGTTTTTAAAATGGAAAACCCTTTATTTTACTGTAAAACTAAAATCTGCTTCTCTGCCCCATTACAACGATATGAGGTTGTATACAAGGTTTTTGGAAAGTTATAACCAATTTTCCGTCAAAATCGTAACAAGTTCAATGCCCTGTATAATTAGATTAGAGTAAGTGAGTAATAAACCAAAGATTTTTAATGGTTATAAGAATTTATGAACACGAATGATTTTGCAAATATTTATTAATTCAAATACATAGTGAGTCAAAACTCAAGTACATTATTTTCTCAGCAATTTTGTATGGATCACCCTGTATTTTATATCATTGTCGAAGAGTACTATCACCATTTTTCTATTTTTATCAAGCATTTTCCATACATAATCAGGCAAACTATTATATACCTAAATCGTACTCTGCATAAAAAATGAAAATATCTTAAACCAATAACTTAAGGTATGGGACATGCTCGATAAAATTAGCAATATGGTAATAGTACTCTTCGACAATGATTTAAAATATAGGGTAATCTATTTTTTTTTTTTTTTTTTTTTTTTTTTGGCTTTAAGGCATAGCCCATGCAGCCAGACACTAAGTTGGTGAAATGTTTGAACGTTCTAAACCTGTTACAGACAATATTAAAATTAATAACAAACGTGTCAATGTTTTTACGCCTATTTTACTTATCTAACAAGAATGTACCAAAAGGTAGTTGTCCTAACACAAAGGATTAAGTTACAAAGGTCACTCTCTTCTCGCCCAGGGGTCTGTCAGGGCATTTTTTGCAACAACACATACAAGGTAGACCACGGTAAGTAAGGTAAATAGTACAATAGGATAGACAGTTAGGGATGCAACATTATCAATAATGACTACAATTTAATATTTGTCTCAGTAACAAAACTCATAAGGCAGTCGAATATATTTTTTTTATTTGTAGATAATAGATACATGATATTGAAAGGTGTTTCAACTTTTAAATTTAGAAGTTTTTGTATCAATGTTTCAGATTGTTTTTTATATCTACTGCAATTGAAAAATATATGATCTAAGTCGGACGTGACGTTGCAAGTAATACATAGGTTACTATCCAAGATGTTGATTTTACGTAAATGTGCAGGATAGCTAGCATGTCCAAACTTCATCCGACTGATGGTAGTTATGTATTTCCTTGGGCATTGATAATCTTCAAACCAGTATCGTTTTCCAATTTTTGGTACTAGCTGTGTGTAGCGAGTAGGTTTTGTGATGCAGTATTCCCTGTATCGATTACTCCAGTTTGTATGCATTTTAGTTCTGGTTAAATTAATTCTTTCGTCCAATGTTGGCCAGCAAGTCGTTTCTTCGCCTGTAAGTATGCTCTGTTTTGCCAATTCGTCCACTTTTTCATTGTATACAATTCCAGTGTGGGCTTTGACCCAGACAAAAATTATTCGTTGATTTTCATTAAGTTCTGCCAGATTTATTTTAATTTTTGATATATATGGATTAATGTACTTTGAATTTATTTCTAAATGCGATTTTAAACTATTTAGGACAGCAAGTGAATCAGTGAAAATTAAAGATTTTTCAATATTGTTTTGTATTGTATATTCTATTGCTTTCAATATGGCTATAGATTCTGCACTGAAAATGGATGTGTGTTTATCTAGTTGGTAACAGTGCTGTATCTGTTGAGGTATTACGATTGCAGCACCGGTCCCTTGATCATTTTTGGAAGCATCAGTATATATTGGTGTGTAGTTTTGATATGTACTTGTAATTTGTTTGACTATTGCATTGTTTAGAACTGTAACTTCTGAGTATTCCGGGATTATTATTGGCACATCTAATAGAAGTACCTTGAGGTTTAAATTAATGCTAGTAGGATTGAAATCATTTGTGTTTCTATAGGCTTCGCATAGTAGGGGTGAGCTTTTATGTTTCCAATATTTAGATGTCAGGTCATGAGTGTTTAAAGCTGTTAGCATACTCATTATTGGGGAATTTTTAGTTTTACATTTTAGGATATTTATTTCTGCTAACATTTGTCTCCGTAATTCTAAAGGTGGTTCTAACGTCTCTGCTCGAAGTGGTTCGATAGGAGTTGATTTCATCGCTCCAATGCACAACCTCAAGGCTTTATTTTGTAAGACATCCAGCTTCCGTAGCTCCTTCTTGCTTGCACAGCCATATAACGTGCAGCCATAATCAATAATAGACCTTATGTATGCTTTGTAGAAAGTTAGCGCAGTTTGAGGGTTTGCACCCCACCATGTTTTCATTATTGATTTGAGAAAGTTTAGTCCTTTACTTGCTTTTACTAGAATTTCATCTATATGTGTTTTAAATGCCAGCTTTCTGTCAAGGGTAATACCAAGGTATTTATATTCGGTGACTAGAGGGAACCGGATATTTCCCAATGTTATTGTGGGGGTATTTAATGTGTTATGTCGAGTAAAGATTACGCATTGTGATTTGTTTGTAGAGATATCCAATCCTAGTTCCTCTAAACAATTGAAGAGTGGTGTTATAGCTGTATTAAATAAAATTAGACATTGTTCAAATCTTTTCGAATGTATGTAGATGGCAAAGTCATCTGCATACTGGATAATATTAGCGTTGGATGTAGTCCTGTGAACATTTATAGTGTAGATATTAAATAATAATGGTGCTAATACGGAGCCTTGTGGTAGACCTCTGTTGGCTACTCGACTTTTTAACAGGGTTCCATTCTGTTGTCGAACTGTTACGGATCTATTTACATACAGTTTGCAAATAATATTTGCTATTTCAGCAGGTAACTGTAGATCAATTAATTTTCCGCGTAATATTTGCCATTCTACACTATCATAAGCGGATTTTATATCAAGGAATAGTGTGATAAGATATTCGTCGTTTGCGAAGCATGCTTGAGCTTCTGTAACAATATGTGCCACTGCGTCATACGTTCCGTAGTTTCTTTTATAACCATATTGACTCGAAGGGAGGACATTTATATGACTTAACCACCATTCTAAACGATTTTTTACTATTCTTTCGAATATTTTTAAAATACATGGTAATAGCGATATGGGCCGATAAGAGTCAGCATCTTCTGGATTTTTGCCATGTTTTAAAATAGGTATGACTACAATCTTTTTCCATTCAGTGATACTTTCGCCAGACAGCCAAATGTCGTTAAATATTTGTTTTAAAATTTGCTTGGCATTTAGAGGTAGATGGTGTAGCATGGGATATCTTATTTCGTCGTAGCCTGGAGATGTGTTTTTCCTATTTTGCAGTGCATAATCTATTTCCTTCAGGTTAATAGGTGATGAAAAAATGGAATGATTATTTTTGGACTGTTTGAATGTCTCTAGATTGTGGCTGATGTCATCAAGTGGCATAGGTGGTGCAATTTTATCAAAAAAGTCCTCCTGCCATGCAGTACTGTAATTTTTTTGTATACTATTTACTTTCCTTTGCATTCTTTTTGCTTGGTTCCAGAGTTCCGTCACAGGTGTGTTTTCATTAAGGTTTGAGCACCATCTCCTCCAACTGTACTTGGCTTTGTCTTTTAATAGTTTTTTCACTCGCGCTATTTCTTGCTTGCATAGTATGTAGTTCTCTACGGTACTTTGATTTTTATAATTTATTAATTTTTGTTTACGTTGAGTGATTGCAGCGTCGCATTCAGGGTCCCACCAAGGAGGTAAAATTTTTTTATTTTTGTGTTTGAAGGGTTTGTTTACCGGGATTGCCGCGTCGGCAGCCATATTAATTCCTTGAACAAGAAGATCATATTTTTCTTCCGTAGTCTGCATTCTTCGGCAGTTTTGGGTAAAGAACGTATCAGCTGCGTCCTGATATTGTTTCCAGTTGGCTTTACGCAAGTTCCATTTGGTTTTTGGGAGATAATCTTCATAAAAGTGAATATTTTTGTTTATTTCAATCATTATAGGGAAATGATCTGATCCCATGACGTCCGCAAGCATGTACCATCGGCAGTTAAGCGCTAGATCAGGCGTGGAAAGCGTGAGATCTATTGCTGATTGATTGTTAGTATTAGTAAATCTCGTGGGTTGCCCAGTATTTAAAATTACAATATCGCTATCATCCAAAACTTCTTTGATTTGTTTCCCTTTGGGGTTATTTTTATAAGAGCCCCAAAACTCGTGATGTGCATTGAAATCTCCACCTATTATACTGTTTGAATCCAGTAAGCTAATCACATTCTGCCAGTCAGTGTAATTTGTGTTTATATCCGGTGGACAATAGAGTGAAAAACAGTTGAAATTTACATCGTTAGAGTTTTTTATTTGAATACCGCACACTAAGATACCAGGTGAGAAATTTTGTTGAATGTTGATTTCCTTAAAAGCATAAATATTTTTAATTAAGATCGCAACGCCTGCATACCCATCATCCCTGTCCCTGCGGATAGTATAATAACCCTTAAATGAAATTTGTCTGCTGGGCTTGAACCATGTCTCAGATATGAGTGCTATGTCTATATCGTTTTCATCCAAACATTTCACCAAACTTAGTTTATTTGAAACTGCTGATTTAGCATTCCATTGCAAAATTTTAAATTTACTTTTTACCTTATTATCCATTGTAATAAATGTTGCTAATTTTGTTTTTTACAATTGTTGGATTTATATTTTTTAATTCATCGAACGTGTTTACATCATCTAATACACTTTGAAAAACATTAAAAAACAATTTCACAATTTCATTGGCATTTTGTTCATATGTTGATTTATCGAAAAAAGGAAGGGGACGTCCAGGTCCGAATGTGAAGGGAAACATGGATTCTTCTGGTATAGGGGAGGAAACTTTTTTTCTTTTGTTGGGTGGTGTTGTTTCGGGATGTTGTTGAGAATGAGTTGGCATTGCTCTGATTTGGTTGGATGTGGATGGTTGTATGGGTGTATTCGTTCTATATGTATTACCAGAATTTCTGTTTGTTTTTTGTGTTAGTGGTGGAAAGGATTCGGAGTTTTCCGTGTCCAATATCAGATACTTGTTATTTGTAATAATATTAGCGTAGGAATTTTTGAAACCAGTTTTTGCTTCTAAGAAAGTTAAATTTTGTTCAGCCATATGTTTTTTTATTTTATGTTGCTCAACAAATTTGGGGCATACTTTGGAAATTGATTTGTGTTTATCGCTTTTGCAATGTAAACAAAAACTGTCTTGTGGGTCCCTACAATTATGCTCGTTTTCTTTTTCTTTAGAGCAATTAATACAGAGTGTTTTTGTACTTCGGCAATTTTTTGCTACATGACCATGTTCTAAACATTTAAAGCACTGTATGACTTTGTGGACGTATGGTTCGACTGCACATGCTACGCTATTGATGAAAACATGTCTGGGTAACATATTCCCTTCAAATGTTAACAGGACCATTTGCCGAGGTACAAAAACAGTTTCATTATCTATATCTATTTTTCTTTTGAATCTATTGACTTCGGTTATAGTTACAGAAGAAATTATGTTTTCAAAAAGATAATCGTCTTTGAATATTGTGTCAACATTTCTTATTATTCCCTTTCGTTGCAACAAATTATTAGGGATAAAAGCTGTTAACTGTTCCTCACTTAATCTTTCGTCATTTACTAATCTATTCGCGTCTTTTATAGTTTTCAATTCTATTCTTACTCTATTTCTGCCTACACTTGCTATGCTGATGATGTTTGGAATTTTTAGTTTTTTATGTAAAATGTGCCCTACCTTCATTGGATGCATTTTACCTATTCCTTCCTCTTCCCTGTTTGTTTTTTCGATGAATACATATACCTTATCAGAGTAGAGATGAGCTTTCTGAATGTTGAATAATTTCTTTGTTCGCTCCTTTTCCACGTTTTTGTCATTTCCAGAATTATCCGAGTCGTTTGGTTTATTCCCATCCAATTCCATATCACTTGAATTCCCCCCTCCGTCGGGGGGATCGTTTTTA
Organism: Lochmaea crataegi; assembly: GCA_947563755.1. Classification (NCBI taxonomy): domain Eukaryota; kingdom Metazoa; phylum Arthropoda; class Insecta; order Coleoptera; family Chrysomelidae; genus Lochmaea; species Lochmaea crataegi. Next base: position 10,391,658 of record OX387424.1, on the reverse strand, counting down.
CCCATTTTAATTTGTTAGTTTGGATTTTCACTATCAAATTTTTGGTTATTTCCCACCTCTATTTGTAGTCAATTAATAAGTATGGTTTTTACACTGACCGGTTAGTTTACAACAAATACCTATCGATGCGCGCTTGCTGAAAAATATCATTGTCGAAGAGTACTATCACCATTTTTCTATTTTTATCAAGCATTTTCCATACATAATCAGGCAAACTATTATATACCTAAATCGTACTCTGCATAAAAAATGAAAATATCTTAAACCAATAACTTAAGGTATGGGACATGCTCGATAAAATTAGCAATATGGTAATAGTACTCTTCGACAATGATTTAAAATATAGGGTAATCTATTTAAAATTACCGAGAAAATAATGTACTTGAGTTTTGACTCACCATGTATTTGATTTAATGAATATTTGCAAAATCATTTCTGTTTGTAAATTATGATATCATTGAAAATCTATGTTTGACTTCAATAGATTATTATTCTATGACTCCTATTCAATTATACAGGGTGTTGAATTTGTTACAATTTTGACGGAAAATTGGTTATAACTTTTCAAATACCCTGTATAACAAATTACAACCTCATATTGTTGTAATGGGGAAGTAATGCGGATTTCACATTTACAGTGAAATATAGGGAGTTCCATTTAAAAAACCATAACTTTGATCTGGCACCGAGTTATGGAATACCCTGTAAGATTGTAACTACTTTTGAAATATGAAGCTTATAGCTGCCTACAATTTTTATGATGAACTTTTTTGGTATCTTTCATGATAACAGATCAACTGATCTTTATCACACTATTCAATCACCCTGTATAAAGTTAGTTTGCCCGACCTCCATTTTGAATTTCCAAAATTTAAAAACATTTCCTCTATATTTTCTTATATTATCACCCTATTTTGTTATTTTGATTAGACTTGCCGCTTAAATAAACAAATTTCAAATCGACAGATATAAAAGAATAAATATATATTATTCTACGCTTTACAAACAAAGTTTTGGAAAACATTTTTCAAAAACAGTGACCGTTCATCGAAGAAGAAACAACTACTTCTCCAGCTACGTGCCCCGACAGACTTTGAATTACACTTCTAAGTCAAACGGGGTTGGTAAATCCACAAGATTTAAACCAACCATTCTGGTTTGTAATTACAGTTTTTGAAAAATATTTTTCAAAACTTAGTTTGTAAAGCGCAGAATAATATATATTTATTCTTTGATATCTGTTGGTAACACGCTTTACTAAATATGACAATTTTACAGGAAACTGCATTAATTCATTAAATTTCAAATCGCTTAAGAATTTTTGAAAAATTAAGGTTTTTTTTTCAAATATACATAACCGCGCATCAACTACTAAGAGTTATTAGCAGGAGAGACATTTAAATAATAGTGTGGTACATTATTTATTATAACAAAAATTAAATTTTAGATGTTTAGTTTATACCTTTGAGATACTTCGCACCTTGTTTCCAGCTGAAGAAATAATTGATTTTAAAGTGTTTCCTAAATTGTGGCGTCTTCTTTGTTCTTCATTTTCTGGAACATTCGAGTAACAGATGCTTTACTGTGAGTTGAGTCTGACATGTTTGACATAAGGGTTGAGGATTGAGGGTTGAAAAAAAATGTTTTTATTTACTTCTATCATTGTTATGCATAAGATTTACTACAATTTTGATGTCCACAATTTTTCTGTGCGATCAAAACTGAAATAAATATCAGCGTAAAAGGCTACAATTTCGGGTTCCTACGTTGTGCTTACAAGCTGCGTCGCAAGCTCCAGCGGAAGCGGAAGGGGTCGATATGTTTTCGATTAGGAACATAATAGTCCATCTCGGAAAAATTTGATGTAGATTTTTCGTCCTTACTTCTCCGGACTATAGTCATACTTTGGCTTAAGCATTCTTCTGATCTCACATGATCTTAGTTTCCCAGAAATATCTTTGATTCTCCAAATTAATCAACAGTTCATATTTTGTTAAATAGCCGAGAAGTCAACTTCCATTATAATTTTTTTTTAATATCAAAACTTTCAGTTATCACAAACTTTTCCTAGCGATACACTATAATCATTTTTTAAATCCATTCATGGAATACCCAATATAGGTAGTTATTATTGTGAAATTTATGCTGACATTCCCATTTAGTGATTAATTGTTGAAACGGCAGTGAGTTATGGACATCGAAATTATATATTGGTTTTGATAAGGATTATTGGTTAACTAAAATTAATTAGAGCAGCCAACGTTGCGGAATAATATAATATAAGAGTGTTAATTTGCATGAGAGCTCAATAATGATGGTATTCCAAATATTGGCTAACAAATGAGAAATAGTTAAATAATTATTTGTTTCAACCCTTACTACGTGGAATATTTCCATAATTATTAAATAAAATCAATAAATACCAAACTCCACAACAGAAATATAACATTTACTTTTCCACGGGTTTCACAAATGACATTTGCATTGACAGGAGTAAATTAAAGAAATTGATATTAATAAACAAGTAACAAAGATGCCTTGTTTTGATATGTAGCCTAGGATAAGTCATATTAAGATATTTCATGATCTGATATAACAGACATTTATAGTAAGTATACATTTATATACAATTTAACAATGGAAAATGTAGAGTATATAACTGTTCATTTATAGGAGTAAATTGAACTTTGTAACGCGCCTACCTTCTTACACGTGGCTCCTGCCACAAGAACACGTCACTATGGACACCCTTGATGCAAAATTCGGGTTTTTAAATCTCGGGCGCCAGATTATTAACGTGGTTTGCTCCACGGCCCCTTGACCCTTAGCGTCAAGAGTTCCAGATAGCCTCAGATGGAGGTTACGGAAAATTCCAGGGGTCTTGTTGAATTAACTTTATTTACCAAATTACAATCAAATATGGATTCTCCGATTTATAAATCTCGGGTTAATGAAGAAAACAGGGGTTCAGCAGAATTGTATACTATCTACGGTTTAGGGTATACCTACCACCACACAATAGGTCGGTATATAACAAAATAATCAAAATGAAACTTTTAGTGTATTAATACTCTGTGGTCTATTTTACGAATAATTCTTTAGTGACAAGCAAATTAACAGGGAAAAGAAAATAAGCTATCTTTACCATATACTTGGTACTTTGACGGACATAACCGTCAGGTTATCAAATACGGTTCAAATCTACCGGGTTTAACGGGGTCCCTAATGCACGATTTAGATCTGCCGGGTAATCAGACAAATTGTGGCTAAGCCTCTTCCAAGTCTGATTAACCCTTGAATCCAAATGAAACCGGCAACTATTATTCCGACAATTAGAAAAAAAAGCAAAATATAAATAATGATTCTACGAAACGGAAAAAGAACGATTTAGATCTGCCGGGAAATCAAACAAATTGTAGCTAAGCCTCTTCCAAGTCTGATTAACCCTTGAATCTAAATAAAGCCGGTAACTATTGTTCCGACAATTAGAAAAAAAAGCAAAATATAAATAATGATTCTACGAAACGGAAAAAGAACGATTTAGATCTGCCGGGAAATCAAACAAATTGTGGCTTAGCCTCTTCCAAGTCTGATTAACCCTTGAATCTAAATAAAGCCGGTAACTATTATTCCGAAAAAAAAAAAATTTAAGAACTAATTAGATCTGCCGGGAAATCAAACAAATTGTGGCTAAGCCTCTTCCAAGTCTGATTAACCCTTGAATCTAAATAAAACCGGTAACTATTATTCCGAAAGAAAATAAAATTCAAGAATGTATTAGATCTGCCGGGAAATCAAACAAATTGTGGCTAAGCCTCTTCCAAGTCTGATTAACCCTTGAATCTAAATAAAGCCGGTAACTATTATTCCGAAAAAAAGTAAAATTTAAGAACTAATTAGATCTGCCGGGAAATCAAACAAATTGTGGCTAAGCCTCTTCCAAGTCTGATTAACCCTTGAATCTAAATAAAACCGGTAACTATTATTCCAACAAAAAAATTTTTTCCCACGAGTTAAACGGTACCCAGCTATCGACACACAGAGTAAAAATATTTGTACTAGCATAAAATTAAAATATTATAATCCACTTGGATATCAATTTAATATAAAACTACTGAGAACCGAAAGCATAAAATAATTCGAGAATCCACTAATAATTCATATCAGTTAATTAATATATAATAAACGCTGTAAATAAAATTCGAAATCAAATTACAGTTCACAAATCTTTATTTCCATATAAAAAAAACCCAATTTCAATTCATCAACAAAAGAGAAAAAATAGCCGGTCGGAAAATTTTCCAAACCATACATTTAACAATTTAATATTAAGCGGCGGTACGGAAAGTTTCGAATACACAGTTTATTTGTAAAAATGATATACCTTATAAAATACAGCTTACACACACAATCGTAATACACTAAATTTTCACAATACTTTTCGGTTTATCGGTTATCGGAAGAAAGTTGAGAAAAGAGTCACGAACGGAATGAATCAGCGCGAATGATTTATTGAGAGCGAAAATGAATTAGAGACAAATAATTAATCAGAGCGAAAATGAATCCCCGAATGATGCTTGAGAGCTGATTTATATCCAAAATTTTTAGTTACATTTTTCGGCCGTAGCCGTGGTGAGGGAATTAAACATGAAATTTATCTACTCTCGACAAAAAGTTGTACCTATACTGAACGGCTTCGGTTTTAATTAAAATGGTGTATATACCGGGCGTCCCTTCAGTTGAAAAATTTAAATATCGGAAATGAATAAATTGTGAATGGTAGAATTTGGATTTGCGTAACTCGGACTTATACTGAAATATACAACGGTAATAACGAAAAAAAAATCAATGCGGTAGTAGAAAGGGTTGTAAAGTAACGAGTTATATACAGCCTAGTGGTAAAATAAAATATATTACGGAAAAAAAATAAAAATCAAACTTGCAAAAAAAATAACTCGTTACAACTTAATTTTATATTATTTAATTTCTACTGATTCTAACAGTCTGTAATAATTTTAACAACTATGTAAAAGTATGGTATGGTATTATTTAATGTGGGATGATGATTTGATTCAATTAAGTGTTTTGTATAATTTTACTTATCTTAATGTTTATTCATAAAGCAACTAAGATGTTCACTATATCCCATTTCAACATTTATTTGTCTTTCACAGATATGAATTGAATACAAATAGAACATTTGATCTTATTAACCCTAGATTTTTGAAGAGACTTAATTTATCTTCAGCTTTATTAAAAGAATACCCAGTGTTTTGTGAGTGGGGAAGGCAATATTATCCTTTGAATTATGTGTTATAATTTTTGAAATTTAAATTGAAATTTTCCCAAAGTATATTATCAATTTATATTGTTTTTCTTAATTTTGTTTTGGAAAAATTTAATTGAAGGCCATTTCATATATCATTCTTTCTATCATTTTATCAATCATATTGTGCATATATCCATTTGATATTACAATTTGTTAAATTATTTTAATTTCTGTTCCAAAATTTTCTGAACACATTGGGTTTAAAAAAGCTCTATGTATCTGTTGTGTTCACTATGGAATTTAGATTATTATTACTTATGTCACAGTCTTGTCAATAATAGTATACCCGAGGGTATACACATCTGTTTATGCCCGCGGTACATACAAACTTTTATGTCATGCTAGTTCATTGTTGTGTTTTTATTGCTTAGTTAGTATGACCATTGTATAAAGATTGTATATGTATACAATGCTATAACATTATTATGAACATGATATTTCAAAATACGAAAATACGCGCTATCTATCTATTATAGAATCCCATCAAGTTGGTGATTTATGTCACTTTCGTAATAAAAAGTAAAATCGGCAACAATGTATCGTCGGCCTTTGGTCATCATTAATTGTTCGGAATTCGACGATAAAGAAAACTTCACACATTTTTTCAAAAATAATTTAGTTATTGAAAATAGTGCAGTTTATTTCAGAGGGCAGTAAGTTACGGGTCATTTTTATGAAGAACGAGCGTAAAAGTAACTAGATGGCGTGCAAAATTGCCTCAAATGGTTTTAACGTTGCTACTGTTTTACTATCCCTATCTTTATACAATGGTATGACCACGTTGAAGAGCTATGGTGGATGGAAGAGTACGTCGGTTGCCGAAGGATATTTAGAGGATAGTTTATCATCAAAAAATGAAGTTTCAAGAATACTGGCAGGTGTACCTTCCGGGTCTGGCGTTTCGGAACAGAAATTTGATACTCAAACAATGAAACATGAATCGTTTGCTGCAGACAACTTAACTATCACCGGACCTTTTCAGAACTGCCAATTTTGTGTTAATTCGTCAAAATAATGTTCATCGAATATTTACATATATTACTATATTCCGTGTGTAATTTCATTAAAAAAGGTTATTAAATAAGTTAAACAAAAAATTATTTCTCTTTATGCCCGCACGGGCATAAAGTACGACATTAGATAGTTGGTGCCTAAACAATAAAAACACAACAATGAACTAGTATGACATAAAAAATTTTTATTTCATGTCAGTTACTTTAAATACGAAACACTGAACTAAAGTGAATATATAAAGGATTCGGAAGATACCATCTACAATGAATCCTGAACTAGTCCATACGCTAGGTAACATCCTGTGTTTTTGAGAGGTCCACGAAATATTTTTGTGGCATTATGTTGTCTGAGACATACATATTCAGTATCATTTGGTTACCAGGCGCAAAAATGGCCAGTTTGGTTTTTATACAGGGTGGTCATGTATTAAAGTTACAAATATGATATAAGTATGCAAATGTCCTTAATTCATTCAAGATGTAAGGTCGTATGTGTTGTTATTGTGGAATAAAATTTACGATATATCTGTAAAATAATTATATTATTGGTAGATGATTACAAAAATATCTTATATAAAAAAGGCTTTATTTCGCTTATAAACCAACCTTCAAGAGTAACTCAAACCAGTTCAACTTGTATTGATCATATATTTGTTAGATTGAAATCAGAATCTTACAAAAATGACATTTTGCCAGCTGTTAGATCAAGACACGAATATCTGATCATTACTCCACTACTGTAGACACGAAAACTATCATATCGAAAAGTATCTTAAATACACCATTTTTTGTATGTAATTTAGATAAAACTAAAATAGTTTTAATTATAGAAAACGAATCTTGGGTTAATATTTACACTTCCAATGATATTGAGTTGGCGACTTCATTTTTCATAAATAAACTAAAAACCTCAATTGATCATGCCACAACAAAGTATCAAAGAAAAAATTATAACAAGAAAACAAAATGGATAACAGAAGGGTTAATAACATCCATGAAGCATAGAGATAAACTATTTCAAGATTTCCCTAATTGCTTGGAGTTAAGGCTAAAATTCACTAACTTTCGAAATAAACGCTCTAATAAAAAAACAAAATTTAGTTACTACAAGAACTTGGTAAAAAATAGTTCAGGCAACTCAAAAAAACTGTGGGATGTTGTAAAAAAGTTTAATGGAAAAAATAAAAATGATACTTTTATAAATGAAATTGTACTAGAAGACGGCAAAACCAAAACTTTGACCACCAAACTAGAAATAGCTAGTAAGTTTAATGATTATTTTGCTGACATTGGCAAAAATTTGGCTTCCAAAATCCAGACAAGTGCCCAAAACCTCTACAAACATAAGAGGCAGACAAAATCAATGTTCTTACAGGAGACAAACAGTGAAGAAGTTTTACAGAAAATTTTAAATCTTAAAAATAAGAAATCTCCTGGTGAGGATCAAATTACTAATGAAGTTTTAAAACTTCTAGCTGTACCTACATATTTCCGCACCATTGTCATACATTATAAACATGGCTTCAAAACAGGTGCAGTCCCTTCCCACTTTAAAACAGCGATTGTCCGGCCTTTATATAAAACTAGTGATATAAAAAACCTGAATAATTATCGGCCAATCTCATTAACATCCTCCATTTCGAAAATATTTGAACTAGTAATAAAGGATAGACTAATCAGTTATCTAAATAAAAATCATATACTGTCACCAGCTCAATTTGGATTTCGTGAAGACTTGTCAACCCAAGATGCCATAGCTGAACTAACTACTACGGTCTATCAAGCTGTTGACAATAGTCGACCGTGCCTTGGTGTCTTCGTTGATCTAGCGAAAGCGTTTGACTTGGTATCTCACAGTCTCTTGCTGGATAAACTTGAGCACCTTGGAATAAAAGGAGTAGTGCATGATATGCTAAAAAACTTTTTAACAGGCAGGAAGCAACGGGTCCAGGTTAACTCCTTTTTGAGCAGTGAAAGAACTTGTACTTTTGGTGTTCCTCAAGGCACTGTACTTGACATAAGGCAATTGTATACCAAGGCCATCATTGTATTAACCAGCAAATGTAAATCGAAATACCTTACTAATTCTAACCACAGTTATTCTACAAGAAAAGCATTTAATGTTGTTACCCCTCGAGCTAATAAAACGATAGGTCAAAGACATTTTGTCTATCTGGCACCTAGACTTTTCAATGTAATGCCTGACTATTTGAAGGTGTACCATTCTAAATACATTCTTAAACGTAAGCTAAAAGCTTGGTTACTCTCTATAAGCAGGAGGGAAATACAAAATATTATTGATCCATCATTGACATCCATATGAATTTGTGTGTTAAATATCCTATGTACTGTAATTTTAATATTTTATTATAAGTTGAAAAAAAAATTATGTCTATATTTATGTGTATAGATATTATACTTGTAGGTATTGAATTTACTGTTTAGACCCTTACTTTGTGGAATCTACTCATATTAATATTATAAATGAAACTAACTGTTTCTAATTAATTCCACTATTTAATTACAAAATTTATGAAAATTATTAAAGGATATTGATAATTATTTCGATATTGACATATCATCGTCAGAATGACAGAAGTTACATTTTATGTGATACCTACTTGATGTTTAATATTTTGGCTAGACCAAATAGTAAGTGACCTATCTTGTGATTGACTTAATATATATGAATAGAGAAAAGAAGAAGATATGATTTTACAAATATTAAAGCTTAGGTATTATTAGCCCTATGGGGATATCCTGGACATCTTTTTCCCATTTAAGATCAGTATAACTGTGCAATGATATAGGAAACCAAGGAAAACTATATCTGCCGATATTTACAATTATTGCTACTTAAGAAGACAGTTTAATAGTGGAGAACTCCCTAGATTTATCTGTTCATTGAGAACTTCACATTGTGGGTCTCTTAAGTGTCTTCTTATTTCTAGTTCTTCAAGGAAATCTAGTTCTTGTTTCTTATCACAAATATGCAGTACTTCTAGTTCTGTGTTAGGTGTTTTAATGAATGTTTTGTGTCAAGAAGGTGTTTTGCGTAATGTGATTTATCTGACTGTTTTAATCTGTATGCTCGTGAGTGTTCATTGTATCTAATTTCGAAATTTCGAATTGTTTGACCAATATAGACAGCATTACATTCTGGACATTTAAGTTTATATATTCCAGACTTTTTTAATGGGGGTAATTTTGTTTTTACATTTAACAATTTTTCACTCACATTGTTTTCTGTTTTAAAAGAAATTACTGTATTTGTTGAACAAGATATTATCTTTGAAATATTATTAGAAGTATTACCAGCATATGTGATGGTTTTGTAATTTTGTATTTCCCTAGTTTTTTCAGGAAATATTAATTGTAATGCCACTTTTTCCTCTTTTTTATTAATTAATTTATTTATTATATGTAATGGATAACCGTTGGATGTGGCTATTTGTTTAATTATATTAATGTCTCTATCAAAATTATATTTGTTCATAGGAACTGAAAATGCTCTATGTATCATTGAATTATATGCTACTAATTTATGTGACATGGGATGATTGGAACTATATGGTATAGTCACATCAGTGTGTGTTGGTTTTCTATAAATTGAAAAATCAAGTATATTATTGACTCTTTGAATTTTAATATCAAGAAAATTGATTGAGTTATTTTCTTCAACTTCTAATGTAAATTTAATTTTTGGATGTAAATTAATAATATGATTGAACAATATATCTAATTGTCGTTCACTACCTACAAAACAAGCTAATATGTCATCTACATATCTATACCAAAATAATATATTTTTTGAAATGTTACATTCAAAGATTTTTCTTTCTAAACTGTCCATAAAAATGTTTGCTAAAATTGGTGATATAGGGGTTCCCATTTGTAAACCTTCATTTTGAATATATACCTTATTATCAAAAGTAAAATAATTTTGATTAATACATACATCAAACAAATTGAGTATATCTGATATTATTCCTGGATTGATATTTTTATCCTCTAGTAATTTTTTAACAAGTGTTATGCATTCTTTAGGAGGAATTTTAGAGAACATATTGGTAACATCAAATGAAATAAGTTTAGAGTTATCTTGTAATTTGTATGTTTTTAATTTTTTGATTAGTTCTATTGAATTTTCAATTGAGTATTTAGATATACCTCCATAGCTATTAAGTATATTGTTTAGTTTTTTAGCTAACTTATTATTAGGAGTATTAACGTAAGAAACTACAGGTCTAATTGGTTTCGAAACTTTATGTAATTTAACAGTTCCATATAATTGTGGAGACTGAGGATTTTTATTAATCATGTATTTTTTCTCATAATCATTGAAAACATAATTTGAACTATTGACAATCTCTCTAACATTATTAGAAAACTTTTTTGTTGGGTCAGCCATTAGAATTTTTACATCACAAGATTCTATAAAATTAAGATTTTAAAATGACAGTGGCAGATTTTGTTATTGTGAGGTTATAATCTTCTACTTTTTGTTTAATTGAATTTAATGCTGAAATATCATTTTTTGTTTGACGTTTAACCTTTGAAGGTTTCATATTTTTAATCAAATTAGCAATTTGTAATTTTTCATATAGTTCCAATCATCCCATGTCACATAAATTAGTAGCATATAATTCAATGATACATAGAGCATTTTCAGTTCCTATGAACAAATATAATTTTGATAGAGAAATTAATATAATTAAACAAATAGCCACATCCAACGGTTATCCATTACATATAATAAATAAATTAATTAATAAAAAAGAGGAAAAAGTGGCATTACAATTAATATTTCCTGAAAAAACTAGGGAAATACAAAATTACAAAACCATCACATATGCTGGTAATACTTCTAATAATATTTCAAAGATAATATCTTGTTCAACAAATACAGTAATTTCTTTTAAAACAGAAAACAATGTGAGTGAAAAATTGTTAAATGTAAAAACAAAATTACCCCCATTAAAAAAGTCTGGAATATATAAACTTAAATGTCCAGAATGTAATGCTGTCTATATTGGTCAAACAATTCGAAATTTCGAAATTAGATACAATGAACACTCACGAGCATACAGATTAAAACAGCCAGATAAATCACATTACGCAAAACACCTTCTTGACACAAAACATTCATTAACACCTAACACAGAACTAGAAGTACTGCATATTTGTGATAAGAAACAAGAACTAGATTTCCTTGAAGAACTAGAAATAAGAAGACACTTAAGAGACCCACAATATGAAGTTGTCAATGAACAGATAAATCTAGGGAGCTCTCCACTAATAAATTGTCTTCTTAAGTAACAATTGTAAAGATCAGCAGATATAGTTTTCCTTGGTTTCCTATATCATTGCACAGTTATACTGATCTTAAATGGGAAAAAGATATCCAGGATATCCCCATAGGGCTAATAATACCTAAGCTTTAATATTTGTAAAATCATATCTTCTTCTTTTCTCTATTCATATATATTAAGTCAATCACAAGATAGGTCACTTACTATTTGGTCTAGCCAAAATATTAAACATCAAGTAGGTATCACATAAAATGTAACTTCTGTCATTCTGACGATGATATGTCAATATCGAAATAATTATCAATATCCTTTAATAATTTTCATAATTTTTCAATTAAATAGTGGAATTAATTAGAAACAGTTAGTTTCATTTATAACATTACTTGTAGGTATTCTACAAATACAAATATCTATCATGTTACCATTTAAGTTAGTAGTTAAGTAACTGCCATTGAGGTTATCAATTATTAATTAAGGCGGTTTACTCAAAGACAAGTTCTTCAATGAACTTTTTTTTGAGTTTCTTGTATTGTTTATGTGCCTTTCCCTGTTACCTTACTAATCTACTGTATATTCTATTGGTTAAATAAATATATTATTATTATTATTATTATTATACCACGTACAGCCACTGGCTTTGTGGTACTCTGGTTTATTAGTAATTGTACTGTAAAATTATATTGAGTTATTGTAAACTACTATTTTGCTAATAAACATTATTATTATTATTATACAGGAGGGTCCAAAATATTAGTACATAACAAAAAATATCAGCTAGTTGCAACGATAAACGCCCCTGGCTAGAGCACTCTCCTCAGGGAGTGGAATTTGGCACCAATTAAATTATTTTATATGCTATCACTGGGATGGGGTATACAATTAATATTAAATTGGACGCCACCAGCTTTTTATCGAAACAAAAACAAAGAACAACGAAAGCAAAAGGTGGAAAGCTGGAAACACCTTATAAAATTTAACGTTAATTTGACAAAAAACAAAATCAACCTATTTATTCCTGAACCCGTTCATCCAATTTAATAATTATTGAATAATCAATACAAAGAATGAAAACAATAATTATTTATTGAAATTTAAAAATTCAACAAAAATTGGATATTAAAAAAAACCAAACGAGGAGAATAACAAGTTATAATAGCACGCCAAATTCAAATCTTATAAACGCTAAAGATAAGGCGAAGGAACTTATCTCAAAGGGCTGGGATGTTTGCAGCTCTTAGCGATGTTAAAATACAACTTAACAGTAATCTGTTTTATTCTATTCGTTTTGTTCCTTAAATATACAAAAAATGCAAATTAGCAAATAAGCAATAAACATAAATAAGCAGTAAGCACTACACTAGAAAATAATGATTAACTTACCAACCAGACGATAAATTGTTCACCAACAAATTAAAATTAAAATATGTGACTTTTGCCTTCAAGGTGGCAGTTAGAGGAAAGAAAGAGTTCCAATCGAGAATTTGCAATTTCGAATATCGAACGACCAAAATGGAAGGGGAATTTGATAAAAATGAATGTTTTAGTTTGGAGTGGCTAATGCGACAAGGAAACGGCATGTTTAGAAATGTATTAGAAATTTAGGAGGAAGTGACTAATGAGCCACAAAAATTAACTAAATAAAATAGTTTAAAAACAAAAAACGTAACAAGCTGAACAGTATGTTACATAGTTAGAACTAAAATGAAAAAAAATATGGAATTATGTATCAAAAGGATTAGTACACTGAGATGTTACGCGACAGCGACAAAAAGAACAACATGTTAATCCAGCGGCCCAGCAACAACAGTTTTTTTTACGCGAACATTCACCACAGTTGCAATTCGGAACTAATTTTTCGACTGAAGGAAAAATATTATATTGTATTGTATAAGACTATCATTTTCCATCTTGTATCCGAACAAAAGAGGATCCAAAGATGTAGATTTTTCTTCCAAACAGTTGTTTTGATCATAAACAATAAAAAAAGCTCGCAAAATATGTAGCCTCATTGATGCGCTTGTAGGAGGTAACTCTGTTACAGAAAAAGTTTTTCCATGATGATACATCCAATACCTTTACTCATCAAATTGAAGAGTTACCTGGGCGAAGCACCTGAATAAGATACTCTGCCTTCTGCACTGAATCTTCGATTAGTTTTTCAGATGTACCTGTAAAAGTTATGCTAGTTGAATGTGTTTCAAACAAGAATATTCACTTTTACCTTTAGCAAAACTGCCGAAAATTTCACTGTACTAGCACCAAGACCGCAACGGAACATCATTCCTAGTTGCTCCTACTCCTGCTCCAAACCAAAGTTGCTAAAATATCAAAGCGCCTCATTTAAAAAAATATAACAAAATAAGTTACCTGAATCCCTTCGGATTTATAAGTCCTGAAATGATACAAAGCCATAACTAATATGTCGGTGTCGGAAGATAGTATATATTATTAGCGAGCCCCTGACCCTCCGCCGCTGGCGCTGCCTCGAATAGGCTGACTATAGCCCGTTCAGTACAAAAACCGTTGCACTTCATCAAAGTGTCGAAAAAGAGACGTTCGTTTATATCATGTCATTCGATTGCTGCTGTCAATCATCTGTCAATCACTATGTTAAGCCTCTCTAAACTCAATAAATATTGAAATTTGTAGGTCGCATTGTATTAAAGAATATAAATATATGTTTAAAGAAAGGTTTCGTAATTAATTTCATATCAAATACAGCTCGTAGGTTAATTAAATATTAAACTCAAACTAACGTCAGTCTTAATAAAAACTTTTTATGTTGGCAAAAATGCGCGCTGTTGCCGCGATTAAAATGGTTTATTTCAGGTTCAGTTGACGTCTTGACATTTTTGGGGTTATGTTGTGACAAAAACTGCAAAGAGCTGTGAGTAATTTTTCACAAGCAGTAATGAGTTATCAAAGTTAAAGTCACATCCAAAAAAACGTATAAATGAAACTTAATAATACTGCAATAGTTGAAGCATTTACTCCTGATACTATTTACAGCGTTTATGAAGCAAGTATGTATAAGTTCAATATTATATCCAATTAACTGTATTTATTATATTCTGTTACATTATTCTTAATACTTGGCAATTATACATGGACATTTTTTTACAGATAATCATGTCACTTTAGGAATGTTACTGCAGTAATTGAAGGAAGAACAATAATTATTAAATGTAGAATGTTCCTGAGTAGTTTACTAAAATATGATACATCCACAAAGAGGACTTATGGAACTTTTAACAAAAATAAACCACTGTATACATTTGTTTTTATTAATGAATCCTGAATTTTCCAAAATGGTGCTGTAAGCTGCATTCATGTCAAAAGGTATGTTACAATGATAATGTAAAATTTTAGAATGCAAAATTGTTTTTATTCTAGATATTTTGTATTACATGCTGAGAATGAAAATGGTTATATTGATGGAGCAGAAAGTATATTTTTATATGAATCTCAGATGAGTTATTATCATGGGAAAATGAATGAAGAACATGTTTTTAAATGGTTTGAAAACCAATTACTTACTATTGAATCTTTCTTATTATGGACAATGCTTTTCGATAATATTAGGTTAATGACACAATATAGAATTCAATCAACAAAAAATGTTGAAGCTGAGCTTATTTATATTACAGCCTATAGTAAGTAGATACAAACTGTATTTGAACAGTGATATAGCAAATTATATGTTAGAATTCAGAAGACTGCACAACTAGTTGAATACATTCAAAAGTCTTACTTCAAATTATACCTAATAGACAATAAATGCTGTTTTACTTTTATTTTTACAAAAATAATAATATAGGTAAATTTAAAAGAAAAGAATTGGTTATTTGAATACCGCCCTTTCAATAAATGTTTTTTTCAGAAACAAACCCCCCAACAAAATACATTGTGGATATGATAGAACAGTATAGTCACAAAGTATTACCTACCATCTGATTAAAAATCCTATTGAGTTAATACAGGGTACTGCCAAGCAAGCCGATAGATGCATTCCAGAAGTTGCGGGTTGGAATTGGTTTGACCGTGAACCTCTCAAATTTGAAAGATTTCTATTTGACAATTATTGTTCTACCTTATTTAAAAAAATAGTATTACAATCTTTTCGGTGTAGTAACTAATTTATAAATTTGCAATGTTTCTTTTTAATAAAACAATTCCATAAAAATTGGGGTGGCATTATTTATTATTTTATTTTAATCATGATATTCAAAATAAGTAATTCAGGCAGCATTTTCTAAAGGTACATGTGTATATCACAAAGTTTTATAAAAACTACAAAGAATTAATTTAATAGTTTTTATTGAATTGAAAGGTCTCATTCGATCAATCATTTATTAGCAATACTTTCATTTGCAGTAGATGCTGGAGAGCTAAAACAAAATGGTAAATATAAATTTGGATTGATTAGAAGATGATGGAGTGATAAATAATTCACCAATATACTGATAATTATAATATGTATTGATTTCAGTGCTACGATTTAGTCAATCATTTGCATATACCTTCACTCGGAGAATAGAATGGATTTGCTCTCCTTTTCTGAGCTGTGGTGGTGCTTGCTGCACAATTTTCTTTTGCTATGATCATATATCTCAGGATGATTTTCCCTGTTGAGAATAACTAAAGCTTCACATCCCGGCTTTTCTAAAAAAAATTTAAGATTTATTTCAACAAAATATAAAATAAAATTGCCTACCTTTAAAAAGAAGGTAGATCCAGGTTATCAGAACTTTTTTATTTATAATTTGTCTGTAAACCTTACATCAATCTTTCATATTGTAGTGACAACATTTTAGAAGCCAACATGTACTTAGGTAATTGTAACCTAAAAATTATATTAGATAATATTTTTTCCTTGGTACTATTTATACATACATGCATTTTAAATACTAGAATAGTTCCATAACTTCTAACTAATTAAGTGTGTGGTATAAACATACAAATAAAAGTGTTAACTATTCCATACATACCTTTTTAGTGCTAAAAATAATTCCATAGTTTTTAAAATAAGAATTTCTTAGTGCTGTACGGTTAACATACAAATTAAAATTTTATATGTAACATCTCTGTATGTAACTGAAATAAGTCGAAGTTTCTTTGCACGCAATAACCATCAATGACTAAACCTAACCTAGAATATTTGATAAACTTCATTTGACATATACTAGATTCTCATATTATTTCAAGGGCTTGGTAACATAGTACAGTTATGACAGATGTGTCGTGCAACGGTTTTAATACTGAACGGGCTATACGTCGGCTTCAACAACGCACAGTGGTACGAGGGTACGATCGCCGCCGACCACTTATCGCGTACCGCAGGAATGCAGGCAGTCACCGATTAGCTTTAATCAAATGTCCTCTTGTGCCAATTAATTTTGTATTTTTGGGCGTTGGAAATAAATTGTGTATTTTTGCAAACTTGAAGCCGGCGTTTTACTAATATTTCAGAAGTAGAATTCTTACCGACGTTCTTGCTATTTCAAATAGTGTGTGTGTAATTAGTGGAAAATTACCGCGATTAAAACTATTGCGTAAGATTTTTCGAATAAAAATCGGTAAAAATGCCGCGTAGAAGTAATAAAAAACGTAGGAGATCTTCGAGTTCGAGCTCTAGTTCATCAAGTTCCAGTTCTAGTTCGTCATCATCTAGTAGTTCTGACGAAAACTATAAACTGAAGCAAGAAGTTAAGAAACTTGAAAAGAAAATTCGGGATGGAGCTCAAAAGCCGATTTTTCAAGGTAAAATCGATAGTCGTTTGGACGACGTGAGTGTCCAACAATGGTTGAATATCATTGTGTCCACCGAAGAAGTGTTTGATTGGGATAGCAAGGCCAAAATTTATTGCATGGTCAATAAATTACGTGATAATGCAAGGAGTTGGTACAGCTTTCAAACAACGGTCAATCTGTCTTGGAAGGAGTGGAAGGTAAAATTGTTAGAGGCATTTCCAGAGAGCACATATTCTCCCGGTGTTTTTGTTCATAAGACTTCGAAGTGTTTAAGACTTGTACAAGACAATTTATTTAAGGACTTATCTGAAGACGTTATTAATTTACCGGATAAAATATCGGTTGCTGTAAATTCGGATGTTGTTCTTAAACACGGTGTTAATTTGATCCAGGTTAAAGTAAATTGTAGCGACGGGGTGTTTTGTACGAATTATTCTGAGCAAATTTATTTAATTTTAATTTGGAAGCATGGGTAAAGAAATATCAAAATTTTTGAAACTACCAAATCCAGAAAGTTACACAGGCCATTGCCTTCGGCGATCTTCTGCCTTTTTGTATGCCGATGGAGGGGCGAATATTACAGCCCTAAAAAGTCACGGGGGCTGGAAATCAGCCTCTGTAGCTGAAGGCTATATTGTTGACTCTAAGAAAAATAAAATGGAACCCGCCAATGAAATTTTGCACCACATCAATCCAAATTTTAGCAGTATTTCGAATGCCGATTCATGTCCATCCACGTCTTCTGATGGTGTCAGCAATTTTGCTATTAATTCTTCGATTACCAATGAAAGCACCGATATTAATATTGAAACTGCAAGTAAACCTGCAACCATGAATTTTAGCATATAAACAATAGATAAATAGTTAATAATAAAAATTATTACTTACCTTAAGGAGGTACTTACGTTACTGTTAATTTATTCATTGTGAAAATTTCTAATTTCCAGTAATTTTTTTGCAAATTGCAATTTTTTTGACAAATCTGCAAAATATTACCTATATTTCTTAATAAAATGAATAGTCTTAGATATAGCATAGTATATGACTAGCGTATAATTACACTACAATTACATTATACGCTCGTTAAATAATATACTATTATACGTGACATCTATTATTTGTATAACGCTTGTGGAATTTCAAGATTTTATTGATCGGTTAATCACTGACAAATCACTGGATAATACCAGCTTCATTAACATACATGTCATGCATTCTATGAATTCCCCTCAGAGTGTTATGATGTAGATATATTATTTCAATTGTCTAAATGGGATGTTTAAAATGTCAGATCTTGATATTGGTAAACTGGGTGTTAACCTAATTAAACAGATTCGTGATAAATGTGGATGATTCACATAGGTGATTAGCAGAACTATGTATCAGTCCTCTCCCAATAAGTGTCAGTCCATAATAATAATAATAATAATAATAAAACAGTTGATCATAAATACAAAAACAGTTACTGTTGATGTGCAATACTCCATTTCTATGAATGGAACATTTTCCTATTTTTACCTTGTGTGTGTCAACACTGACCTCGACAAATGACAGATGACGCTCGCCTTCAGCAAGTTGAATATGTTAACAGTAAGAACATCAATTTCCGTTTCATATCCTGTTTTACTTAATAAATCACATGAGTTTTTCTACTGCTAATTCTCAGGTTATGGGCCCAGGACTCAGGTAATCTCATTTAAGTTGTATTGAGTGAGTTGGGTAGAATAAAAATTGGAAAGAACAAATCCGCTGGAAGCTGTATGTTTAGATACAAAAAGACGACTTCGCAAATTTTAATTAAACCATTTGAATGTTACTCTAACTGGCAATTTAGAGTTGAAGCGATGCTTGATCAATATGGGGTATAAGATGTTCTTAGTAAAAATCCACCAACAGACGCAGCTGAACTAGCACCTTTCACAAAAAATGATGCAAAAGCTAAAAATTTAATAATCATGTCCTGCCGATAACGTGCTGGAAATGGTAAAAGGCAAGAAGCATGCCAAAGAAATGATTGAAACTCTTCAGAAAACATATTTACAATCAGGCATTGCCAAACAAGTACAACTTCAGAGGAAAATGAGAAATCTCAAATGTCATGAAAAAAGTTCACTAAATGTATTTATTGATTGATTTCGAGAGAACAGTATCTGAATTGAGAAGTTGTGGTAGAACAATTCAAAACAGAGAAGTGATTTCACAATTACTCTGTGCAATGCCAGACACATGTCAAGATGACAAGTCTGTTACACTTGAATTTTGTAAAAAGTATATTGCTGGCAGAAGCTAGAAAAATTAAAAACCAAGATGATGATACATCCCAAGCTTTTTCAGCTAATTATAAAGGTACATTTCGGAAAAAATCATGAGATTCAAACAAACAGAATATTAAATTTAAGTTCATTTGTGGTTTAAAAAGTCACAAAAAGTCTGAATGTCCCAAAAGGAAAGAGACAAACTGCAATGTCACTGTCGAAGATGAGGTAACCTTTGTAGCATCAAACACAGCTGTATTAAACAATGAAATTGTGAAATTGATAACAAAATATCCTTCATAATAGATAGTGTATAACACTCTTGTTATAAATGTTATAAAGGGATGTTAAGGAAATTGAAGGGTAGAAATAAAGATATCAAACACCCTTTGAATATCTCAGGGTTAAGGAAGGGGTTCTTAAGGGGGACAAATAAAACTATCGCGTTATGTAGATATGTGGTTTATAAAATAAATACTAGCGATCGACCTCCCAGGTGGTAGGCCATACAGATTACAAGTAGGTATTGTTAGGTACTCACAAAAAGGGGCTCTGAAATGAAGTTACTGGAACAACGTGGTCTCTCTATGGTGCAAACCACCGATATAATTTAACTTCAACTATCAAAGTTGAAGGGTGACGTATGTCTAAAATGATGGCCACATGCAAATTTCAGAGAAGGTTAGCTGAATATAATAATTAAAATATACATGAAATTATATAAATAAATCTAAGTATGCATACCCAGGCTTTTATAAATTAATATCTCGTATATACACAGATTACTGAAGGTAAATAATACGAAAAAAGTATAAATGTACAATTAAAATCCTGGTAAATTTATTCTCGGTAGATTATGAAGTTGCCGGAAAGAAGTCCTAGGACTTACTTAAAGCTAAGTTACCTGGAATAACCACTTGCCAAAGGTTAGGACGTGTAGGGGTTGATTACCATAAGTGTAGTCCTCGCACGTGGAGTTCGGGCAACGGCTGTCCTACGATGATCTAGGGGTCGTCAACGAGGTGAGAACGTGGTGAGAACCAGTCGAATCCCCCAATAGAATTCAAGTCCGTAGAGTAAAGTTGATAGATGAAGTTGAAATCGAAAGATGGAAGTGAAATTGCAATTGGAAAATGAAGTGGCAAATGAAAATGAAACTGAAGATGAAGGTGAAAATGAAAATGAAGATGAAAATGAAGGCCTGAAATAGTAATAAACGTAAGTAAATGATATTGAGCCAGTATTCAGAATATAATCTCATCGAAGTGAGTGGTCGACAAACTTACCGTTGATGGTGAGTGGCCTTTAAGTTGAACAAGACAAGTTAGGGTAAAATACAATTTATTTAAAAGGATAAATCCAACCCTCTGGTTGAGTTTCCAGTTCTAAGGAACCTTGGAAACTTTCCTTTGAAAACTTTTTGTATGTTACAAAAAAATCCGTTAAAATTAACGTGAGGTGCTCTTAGCAAAAATGAGACAATCTCTCTCTTCCCTCATTCACAACCTGTCTTGAATGGTTAGTTCTTTTCCTTTCCCAGTAGCTTCTAAGAGTTCAAAAGATATGTTGATGTGAATTTACAAAGATGGAAAAGGATAAAGAATGTCATGAATTTGTACAACCTCCACTTTGTTAATCAGTAATTGATTTATCAGTCACATCTGATTATCAATCAATTAATTTGATTTAATCTTCTTAGACTGACAAATGTCAATTTAACCTATATGATACCAATGTAAACATTGGAACTTTTGAGATATATTGTATTTTTACAACTAAAACTAAATACCTTATATTCTGAAACTGATAGTGCTCGCAACTATTACTTAAGAATCATTTTCTATTTGTACATATATTTTTAGGGAATTGAAGTGGATACGAAAGTCTGGAGGATGAACTTCTGAAGATGAGGTATATGTAAGATTTAAAAGAGGAAATGTAGGTCAATTACGAATGCTAAGTAAAAGTAGTATAATTAGAATCCAAAATAAACACAAATATGAAGAGTAAGTCCTAATATTTATTTATTTTTTCTATAATTTGTTGGTAAACTGAGTAAGTGTTTGTATATGACTTTTGACCTGTAACAAGTGATGCCTCAAACCATCCAGTAAACAAAAATGTAGATGATTTCATGATTGACACTGAGGATGTGAACTGTCGTATTAATGTAGCCAAGAAAGATGAATGTTTAATAAGCACAAAAAGAGGAAATCAGCATCTGGAAGCAGAAGGAAGAAAAATTAACATAAGTAATGTGTTAGAATGTGAAAACCTCACACATAACCTTTTGTCAGTCAGAAAACTTAAAGATAAGGGGTTTAAAATGCTGTTTGAAAACAATACTCTAAAAATATGTGAAGGCAATCAAAAATTGATTACTGATCGATTGAAAGGCAACATTTATGTAATCAAATGCACATTGCAGATTCATGAAGCCAATATGACAGAAAACCCGGAAAACGCTATACTCTGGCATCGGAGATTCATTCATCACAATGATATTTGACAAACTTGTCTGCAAGTCAAACAAACGAAGTTACCGTTCAAACCGCTAAGTGATGAAAGAAAGCCCACCAGAATATTAGAAGTTGTCTCATCAGATGTTTGCGGACCAATTACACCAACTGCTCATGATGGAAGCAAGTACTTCGTAACTTTCATAGATCATTATTCACGTTTCACAGACTGTTATTGTTTGAAACAAAAGAGTGAAGTCTTTGAAAAATCTAAATCCTATCTGTCCATGGTAGAAACTAGATTTAAATGTAAGTTAGAACGCCTGAGAACAGACAATGGTGGTGAGTATATATCTAAAGAACTCAAACAATTTTGCATGCAAAAAGGAATCCAAATTCAGTTCATCGTTCCACATAATCCACAACAGAATGGTATTGCTGAAAAATATAACAGAACAGTCATGGAAAGAGCTAGGTGCAGGATTTTTGATGCTGGATTGGATAAACATTTTTGGAAACAAGCGGTTATAGCTGCTGTCTATTTAATCAATAGAATTTTAACCTCGGCTCTAAAAGGAGAACAAACTCCAGCAGAAATTTGGTACAAGGAGATGCCAAATTTGAATAAAATTCGAGTATTTGGCTGTAATGCACATGTACATACCCCAAAAGAAGAAAGGACTGGAAAACTTGATGTCCGTAGCAAAAAGATAATTTTTATGGGTTACGCAAATAATGGATTTAGAGTATGAGATCCTGAAAAGTGTAAGATTATAACTGCAAGAGATATAATTTTTGATGAGAACCACAAAGATTCAAATATTAGAATTGGTACTGAAAATGAGACACCAAATATGAAGAAAATTAAAATGATCAGAGAATCAACACAGAAAAAGCGGAAGTGGAAAACGAACTTGAAAGTAAAGAAAAAGAAATAATTAATCATACCAGAAGTGGTAGAGAAATAAGAATACCAAAGAAGTATGCAGATTATGAATTCAATTCTGATGAAGACATGTTGATGGCGCTATTGGCCGGAAGCTTAGATGTTGACATACCACAGACTTATGAGGAAGCAATTGCACATGGAAATGAATGGAAACAGGCCATTGAAAGTGAATTGTGAGCTTTTAAGTTAAGTAGTGCGTGGGGATTAGTGGCTAAACCTAAAAATGAAAATGTAATCGATTCAAAATGGGTGTTTCGGGAAAAAGAAATCAATAGTGAAAAAGTGAAAAAAGCGAGATTAGTGGCAAGAAACATGATGAAGGGTATAAAGTGAATGCCCCGGTTGCACGTATGTTAACTATTAGAATTTTGTTTTCTTTAACTGTAGAGTATGATATGTATATGACTCAGTCAAATGTGCTTTTCTTAATGGAGATTTGCAAAAACCTGTGTACATGGAAATACTACAAGCGCTAATGTTAATAAATCTGATAGCTTGGTTTGTAAATTGAAAAAATCTCTATACGGGTTATGGCAAGCACCAAAATGCTGGTATGAGAAGTTACATGAATATCTAACTGAATTAGAATTTACAAGATTAAAATCTGATCCATGTTTGTATTTAAATACTGACCTATATCTGGTAGTTCATGTAGATGATCTGAGTTTGTTCTCTAAATCACTTGATAGGTTAAATATTGTAAAACAGAAGCAAATTTAAAATGAGAGATTTAACTCCAAATATCTCAAGTAATCTAACATTTAAATTTTTGGGATTAACTGTAACAAAAACTGAAGATTTTCTATTCAGGAAGACTTACTTAATTAATAAAATTTTCTGTAAATTCAAAATGTTGGACTGTAAAACTTCAAGAGCAGCCCAAATTGAATTTAACTTATGATAAAGAAAGAAAATGTAACAGTAATCTTTCGTATAGAGAATTAATAGGCTGCTTGATGTATATTATGTTAGGTAGAAGACCAGATTTAAGTTTTGCTATTACTTATAACAGTCAATTTCAAAATAATTATAGTTCAGATCATTGAAAATATCATAAGTAAACTTTAAAGTATTCAAAGAACACCAGAAACTTTTTAATTTTGTATTTTGGAAAACTAGAAAGCAGACAACAGTCTCATTATCAAGTGCTGAAGCAGAATATATTTCACTTACAAGCAGTAGAATTTCTATGAATGGAACATTTTACTATTTTTACCTCGTGTGTGTCAACACTACCTCGACAAATGACAGATGTCGCTCGCTGTCAGCAAGTTGAATATGTTAACAGTAAGAACATCACTTTCCGTTTCATATCTTGTTTTACTTAATAAATCACAATTTATACCTGAGTTTTTCTATTGCTAATTCTCAGTTACTTCATGTGCTTGGATTTTTGAGCGGCATCGGTATCAATGGCGTCTCAATGGGACTTTTCAGGAGATGCTCAATTCTCAAAACAAATATGTTTATTTGAAAGCCTACAGATATTTTTTCAACCAGTACAGCTTTGTTTCGGATATAAATGTCACATAGTTAAACTAACAGAATGGCAATTTGAACACTTGTTTGACCTTGGAGCAAGTGACATCATATAGCATGAAATTATGTTGGCATCATTTGTCAGAATTAAACTAATCTTACATTTCAGCCTTTTCAAAGAAATTGCTGACAATTTAATTGCTAGCCTTTGTTGAATAATAATTGCGCATGCGTTTCGAACATTTTTACTGCAACTTTCAGGCTTGAAAATTATAGAAATGTTTCTAATTTTCAAGGTTATTCACGCGCAACTTTACATATTTTTAGTTTATTACCTGAGTTTGTGCTATCAATGTGATGGAAACGTAGTAGGTATATCCTTGTTTTGGAATGAAATAACCGATTTAAATGCTGGTTACAAACAAAGTGTGTTGGCTTTGTCAAATCCTTTGTAGTACTCAATAATAAAATTTTATTACCTTCCTAAATAAGCCTCGGTATTTTTTTATGAGTAGACTGGTTTCAGCGGCGTGATACACTCTGTATAAACCATTCAGTATTGTGTATCTTACCCCATGAAAGCTTTATGTAGATTTGTCAAAGCTGGTTTAGTTATATACGTAATGTTCTTATCTATTCACCTCGTTATAATGTCTTTGATTGCACACCAAATTAATCTTGAAGCGTTAGAAATTGAATTATGTAAGAACCAGTCACGATGTTAATTCGCGAACAAAGGGTAACCTGTATTGATGAGAACTGTGTCGAAGAAAATAAATGAATTCCATAAGTATATTCAAAAGTAATCGTAGTAAAATATTCTATGTGAATTGGATAACGAATTGATGATATAATTTCGTGATATGATTCGGCTTTATCACTCTTTGTACAAGATCCAACTTCGGTTGACTTTATTCAATATAATGTAATTGAAAAAAACGTAGTTGGTGTTCCATATCCCTGTACTTTCTTATTTTTAATTAGTCATTCCTTAATTAAATGTTTTTCGTTAACTATTGTCTATGAAAAAATGTTCCGTCAATTGGGAGTTAGCAATGTAAAAAAATGCTGAGGTAGCCTACTTTTTCCAGGCAATGATAAGAGGTTGCCAAGAATAAACATTAACAAGTAAGCGTGAATTAGTACCTAATTCACCATATCGAGCTTTCTCATAAAATCATACAGGAAACTTTTCTGCCAAACGTAAACTACAGATACTGGATGTGAGGTCCATATAACCCAATTTACCTTTATCCAAAAGCTCCTTCTAAGGGTGATAGCGCCCTTCAAAGATGACGCTGTTAAGTAAGTTTTTTAAGCATATCTCGAAAAAACCGCTACATACAAACTTCAAACTTGGTACATTGTATAACTTTGCAGTGATAAATTATTCACTACAAACCCGCTTTTATTATTGCCATCACAAGTTCAACGTGTGGGGAACAACGGGTAAAATTAGTTAAATTTTTTGGCACATTTTACATTACATTCATAAACTATGTGGTATTTTCCAAAAAATGTGCTCTTGTTTGAATTCGTTTTCGAGAAAAATCATTTTTAATTTTTTGTTTGTTTGAAGACATAAACTCAATCGTTTCTGTAAGGATTGTCTAGCTCTGAAAAAAATCCTGGCTTCATATTGAATTTCATTACATGCATCCTCTATTCTTTCCCACAGCTGAATACGATTTTGTATTGGAGCAGCAGAAACTAACGATTTTAAATAGTCCCGAAACCAAAAATCAGGTGGATTGAAATTGGGTGATCTTGCAGGCCAATTGACTGGCCCTCCTTGCCCAATCCATCGATTTTCATACTTAGTGTAAAATGACCAGGGCAACCATACATTTTGTATTGTCATTAGGGAACCGTCATCCATTAAATCAGATAAATTATTTTGCAGAAAGTTAATGTAATCCTGTCCCGTTAAACGGTCAGGGAACTCTGCTGGTCCCAGTAGTTGATTGCCGATCATACCTATCCATACATTTATGCCAAATCTTCTGCTTCTGCTGGTACTTCGTCTCCTACATAGCGTGGGAACTTTCACCAATGTAGGCATAATGATGTGATGTGATTTGTGAATTTAAAATTCCGTTTCGAGTAAGCTTCATCGGAAAATAAAATATTTGAGAAAAAATTGAGATCTTCAATAACCTGTTTGCAAAAACTACTCGAGTAGGAAAATCACCATCTAGCATCGCATAAACTTGAAACGGATAGAGGTCTTCTTCATGAATAATATTCTATATGAAGGCTTTAGAAGATGAAGGATACAAAGCCACTGGTCTTTTAGTACTGGTCTTACCTGAAATTATCCTAGTTAAATCCCCGCTCGAAGAACAAAAACGGAAGAATTTCGTTAGATTTTATTTTTCAGTAAAATTATCTGTCAAATTGAAGTATATTTTCGAAAAATCTTATCTTATGTCTACAACTTTGTTTCCATCACTACTTATATAAGAAATAAGAGGTTACTACTAGTTTAAAATGAAGAAAATACACAAGTAACTACTACGTATGCAGGAACTCTGATAACTAAATGTCTAACATTCCTTTTCCAGTAATTGAATAAATTACTCTTGGTATGCTTCCAGTGGGACGCCTATTGCCCCTCTTTTCCTCTCTTTCACAGCCCTGTATCACATTGTACAATTCATCTACATCATATCCAAGTCCCCTTTCTACCTTCTCTCTTACTTTCTTCCTCTACTCTCTGTCTCAGCTTTCGCCCACCTCCATCCCCACTCTTCCAATAATTCCTTTCTCCATTTCCGTATATTCGTCTCCACATACCTATGTAAGCTCAAGCTTTCCTCATCCTCCAGCACCCTCCATCTACTCACTCTTTCCCCCAGCCATTCATCACATGTTGTTATATCAATGAATAACGAACCCCCGTCACCCCTCACGAAGGCGAACTAGCATTGAAGTCCCCTGTCATCATTCTCCTTATGATCCTTCTTTTCCATTTTGACACCCTCAGATCATCCTCTCATATTGTTCCAGGATGACAGTTGGGCTTTCATACACACTGTATCCACCATGTCTCCCATTCGCACAACCACCCATCCGTTTCCTTTCCTTACTTCATCTGCCCTCAGTCCATCATCCACCACTCTTCTGTATCGTCCATCGCCCATCTGTATAAATTGTTACCTCCACCACCTCTCCGTCACCTCTCACCCACGCCACCAGAATGATCCAACCTAATAGGGTTCTACTTACTGCAGGACCGTTCCAAGATCCAATGGTCACCTTTTTGTTTACTAGGAGAGGCCAATTATCTTGTCCTATAATTATTTCTGGCTTAGCATTAGTCATAGATCGAACTTATTTATATAAGGTTATTTATTTCTTAATACGTCTACATTAACTGACTGGTGCGTACATGTCAAAGTTGGAATTTTTGTCCTTCATCAACTCCCTGAATAGTGAGACTAACAACTTTCGAATCGGTATCCGTTTGAATAATACCCTCGTTTGTCCATTGAATTGAAAAAGGTTGGTTTGGACCCGAAAGTTGCAAGGGTTCACTCAAACCTTTATCTATTAGAGTGATAGTAGATGCATCGTCCAATAGCGCAAAAGTTTCAACCTTAATATCAGCATGTTTTAAAACTACAGGCACTATTTTAAGAAGAACATATTTATTATCATTGATATGACAATTCGTTTCAGAAGATTCTGTATGAATTTCACCCGCAGAATGATGATGAGGTTTCATACCTCATACATTTATACCGCAATTACGTTTTTTTCCGACATACTTGAACGTTATGATATGGTGTCAAAAACGAGAATCAGATTTTGTTCGACGTTACAAATGACCATCTGTCGTCAGCGGACAAAAATTTAAATTTAGGACAAGAGCTTAAATAGTGCGTACTGGGTTTTTTTTTTCGGGCCGAGATGGGAAACTTAGGACCCAAACAGTGTTGGACTCATCTCCAAGGGGATGCCTACCAACCCAACCCACCTCAAACTCGCCGTTACCCCCGCCTCGGAATCACTACCCTAGCATACTTCGAGACGGGCGGCGGTCCCTCGCACACTCTCCGCTCACACCGTCGTCTTCTCCCTAACTTCCATTCTCACCTCTCATGCCATATCGAGTCGTTCTCTCCCCCTGACCATGCTCTCTACTACGCCACTTACCTCCATTCATTCCTCCTCCCCCTCAACATTATCTCCACCATGTTCTCCCAATACAGCGCCTCCCCTAGTTTCCTCTCCAACTTTTTCAGCACTTCCTCGTTCCTCCAGCATCTAAACACATGCCCCACATCATCCTCCACTCCACACCTCTCGCACACTCCAGTCTCTCTTTTTCCAATCTTGTGGAGGTACCCTACTCTCGACCCATGTCCAGTGAACACCTGTGTCAAGAAGTAGTTCACCTCCCCGAATTTTCGATCCATCCAATCTCTCCTAATCCCAATCGCTCCTTTTTAGCGCGCCCTCATACTCCTACCACCTTCTCTCCATTTCCTCCTCCATCCATTCCTGTATTTCCTCTCTGGTCGCACCCCTCCAGCGTTTATTTCTGGCTATAGCCATCACGTCCAATGGATAGGTCCTTGCCAGCACCGCTGCTGCCAGTCGACCCACTGTCCTGTACCCCTGCACCACCCTCAGCAATATACCTCTCTGCACCCGGAGGAGTGGCCTAACCCTCGCATTCACTCCCGCTCTTTCACCGCACAACTCCTCACCGTACAGCATACTCTGCTCTACCGTCCTACCAATGATCCTCCTCTTCCACTCTCCCGGCTCCTTCACATTACCCATCAATCTCCCCAGCCATGCTGCCCTCACTTTCCCTTTCTCTGCCGCCTTCAACATGTGTGTTCGGAAGGATAATTGACTATCCTACCACACCCCTAGGTATTTCACAGACTCCTCCATACGAATTCTTCTCCCCTTCACCATCACCCCCACTTCCATCGTTTTGCTCCGTTCCTTCACTAGCAACCCCACCGTCTTATCTTCCGCCACTCCTAGTCCGCACCGCTCTATCTTCTCCACAATCTTCCTACACATTCTCTCCGCCTTCCTTTCTATCTCCGCCTCTCCCTTTGCCGTACATACCAGACACACATCGTCCGCATACACCTTGATCTCACATCCCTCTTCACATACTATACCACAAACCTCATCGAACACACACTTCCATAGCGTCGGTCCAAGAACCGAGCCCTGGGGAACTCCTGCCCCCGTCTCATACCTCCTCCCTCTAGTGTCCACTATCACGTCCCGTCAGATAGTCCTCCACTAGGTTAACCAAACCCTTCCCCACTCCAAGCTTCAGCAATGCGCTCAAAACTGCCCGTTTGCTGACACTGTTGAACGCGTTCCTGACGTCGAAGAACACGAGTAGAGCCAATTTCTTGTTTCTCCAGCTGCCCTCCCTAGCCCTTTCCACCAAGCCCATTACCCTGCCCAGCGCCGAGATGCATGATTTTCCCTTCGCAAACCCGTACTGGTTTTCCCTGAAACCCTCATTCCTACCAACTTCCTCCTCAATCCTATCCTTTATTATCCCCTCCATTAAGTTACCCATACCACACAGCAGACTGATGGGCCTGTAGTCCCCCGCCCTCTTCCCCTCTCTACCCGCCTCCTTAAGTAATATCACCCTAGCCACCTTCCATCCTTCTGGAAACTCTTCCTCTCTTAGCACCCTGTTGAAAACCTCACAGAAGTACTCCACATTGTCATCCAACAGCCTCTTCATCATATCACCCCTCAGGCCATCTATCCCCGGGGCTTTCCTTACTCTAATGTTCCTTCCCACCTCCTGTACTTCCCACTTCTCTACCGGCCTTATCCCCCTTATTTTCCCTACCCCCCTAGTATCCTGCATTTCTCGAATCCTGCCTCCAACTCCTTCTCCCCATGTGAACAATTTGCCTATAATCTCCTTCTTCCAATCTTCTTCTAGCATCTCGCTCCTATTTCCACCCATCCTCTTCACCGCTATCTCATATGCCTTTCCCCATGGATTGGGAAGTGACTCTTCCCACTTCCCTCTTTTTTCCCTCTCCACCCTACGCTCCAGTTCCTTCTTCTTCTCTTTTTATCCCCCTTTTCCCTCTGTCCTACCTCTTGCCCTCGGCATCCGTCTTCGTTCTTTCTTACACTCCCTCCACAGCTCCTCTATTTCCTCATTCCACCAGTAATTAGCCCTTCGCTGACGCCTATTGCTCCTTTTTCCCTCTCTTTTACAGCCCTGTATCACATCATACAATTTATCTACATCATGTCCCCTTTCTATCTACTCTCTCGCTTTCTTCCTCATACTCTCTGCCTCGGCCTTCGTCCACCTCCATCCCCGCTCTCCCGATAAATCCTTTCTCCCCTTCCTTATATCCGTCTCCACATACCTATGTAAGCTCAAGTTTTCCTCATCCTCCAGCACCTTCCAACTACTCACTTTTTCCCCCATCACATGCTGTTATATCAATGAATGACGAATCCCCGTCACCCCTCTCGAAGGTGGCCAGTAGTCCATCATTCAGCACCGCCAGCCGGTTGGATGTCAACACTTCCTCCTGGATAGGAGGAGGGGAGCTCTCCTATCCGTTTTCTTCCCCCCCCCCATGCAGTATTTTTAGCATTGGAGTCCCCTGTCACCATTCTCCTAATTATCCTCCTTTTCCCTTTTGACACCCTCAGATCGTCCTCCAATCCTATGATGCTCCTCTCATATTCTTCCAGGCTGACATTTGGGCTTATATACACACTGTACACCACCATGTCTCCCATTTGCACTACCACCCATCCGTTTCCTTTCCTCACTTCATCTGCCCTCAGTCTATCTCCCACCACTCTTATTCCTGCCTCTCATCCATAATCCATCCTTGTTTTTCCACATATCTAGCATTTACCTCAGATCCACACACCACATCCATTTCCCTCCTAAAAATCACTTGATCCAATATATCATGCGCTATCCTGCATTTCCCTAAATTTATCTGCATTTTTTCTTTCCTGTTTTCCATCGTCTTCATCTACTCCCTTCCTTCCCCTAATACATTCTATCTCCCCTGGCTTGTGTCCCCTTTCCCCACATACCCTACAAAGGAAGGCCTGCCGACAGTCTCTCGCCATGTGATGCTCGCTCTTACATAGCCAGCACTTACTCCTCTCCTTGACTACCTTCACCTTACACCTTGCTACTTTATGGCCCTTTATCCAACATCCAAAGCATCTGTCATCCTCTCTACCCTCTATAATACTTACCCTGTTCCACCCCAATCGAATCTCCTTTTTTTTCAACAAGGCTACCGCTTTTTCCCATTCCGCCCCCAACACCGCCATTTTCATCCCGTTCCTCTCCCTTACCACTTTAATCACCGTTGTCCCTTACCCAATCAAATTCTCTATTTTGCCCCTCACCTTTTCATCTTCCATCCACGGTTCTACCCCTACCATTTTTATGGTTTTGTTCCACCAGCCTAGCTCCTGTCACCCTTTCCACCTCCCCCAGAATTCCCCTTCTTTGTCTCTATAACCACCTCCTTATTTTTTGAGACTCTGAGTCTATCCACCCACTCCCCTTTCATCTCCCTCAACTCCTTCTTAATCCTCTCGATCCCCTCCTGATCGACTTCCCCGATATCCTTCAGGATTATCGCCCCATTCCTACCCTCCTTTTCCCCATCTGTATAGATTGTTAACTCCGCCACCTCTCCGTCACCTCTCACCCCCGCCACCATCTTCTTCAGCACCTCCACCTCTACCTGCTCAAGCCTGTGGAGTCCAATGCTGTCCCCGCTCCCCACTTCCCCAAACAGTCGACTCATCAGCTCAAACACTTTTTTCTCATCCCTACAATCTCCCTCCATCCGACAGATCAACTCCTCCGTCTTCACACTTACCCCATTCCTTTCCGAAGTGCGTACCTCCTTGACCCACTCCATTTCCTTTCCTTTTCCTCCTAGCATCGGGTACCTATCCCTAAACATCCTCTGTATTCCCTTCTCCATTCCACTGTCTCTCTTGGTCACCCATACCACCTTTACCTTTTCATTCCCTAATATTGGATTTCCCACCTTCACCTCTATTGCCTCCCCATTTTCCCATCCCAGTCCCTACCTCTAACCTCCTTCCATCCTTCCCAGTCTCTTTGCCCCACCTCCCATCGTCTTTGCATTATCTCCTTTCTATCGTCCTCCCTCCTCAACCTCTCCAATTCCTTGACCCGCCCCTCTGCCGCTGCCTTCTCTTCCTCCAGCCTTTCCACCTTCTCCTCCAGTCGCCTTACCAATCCTTCAATCTCTCTACACTCTCCCTCTCTTCTTCCTTCCCATTCTCCACTTCCCTCTTTCCTTTCTCCTTCAGTTTCCTCTTTTGCCTACAGAGGCGATACCTCCTTTCTCTTCACTCTAGTATCACTCCACCCTCTCGTATCCCCCGCCTTATCAGGCGTTCGTTTAACTTTATTCGATTTACAAAAAATTCCTTGCCTTCATTCGTCCATCACCTCCTGTTCAATTTCTATTTATCTTTTCTCCATATTCCATCCCACGAGTAGCTAGGGAATTGAATGTCCACCACCACAGAGTCCCGCTTGTGATGGTAAGGCTGGTTACTCCGGGAGGTCACCAGGTATCCCGGAGGCACCGTTTCTGACTGACTTTCGCGCAGCCATTCATCCATTGCCACGGTAGCTAACAACGTAGATTACGGATTGTTTTATCGAGGTTTACTCCTCTAGGCTTTTTCTCACGGTTGCCTTCGGACGCAATGGCTTCCGTTGCCTACACTACACCACAACATAGCTGCCTTCCCTATGTTGCTGGTTTTTTATCGAGGTTTACTCCTCTAGATTCCTGGGAATCTAACCTATTAGTTGCCTTTTACGACAGGTGGGTTATCCCCTGGGGGTATTCTTCTGAGGGGTCCCGCCCCCAGACGGGACGCGTACTGGGGTTGACATCAACCTACGTACTTTTTCATATTTACCTCATCATGTGTCGTCAGGGTAGAGCCAAATTTGACATTTTTTGGTTCAAATTTAATGTTAGTTTTTTTCACTTTTGTCACTGTCAACCAGTTTTGGCGTTTGTATTTCACACAAAATATCTGATTTCTTACTAAGCCCGTGAGCAAGAAAACTAGGAGTTTGAACTGTGGTCTAATTTTATGAATATGTTCAGTCCAGCCGATTTTATAGGAAATGGGAAGTTTATTTACCAATGCCGATAAAGACAACGGATTATAAAGATATTCTTCTTCCTCCAGTGACTGCACTGAGGCAACAAAATTTTTTATTTCATCTGCGAACTCCACTAATTGGTCAAACTGATCCACTTTGAGGTAAATTGTTTTAATTTGGAAATTAACAGTGAAATGATGTGTTCGGGTTTACCAAAGCCAGATTGCAAAAGTTCTACATTCTGATGCATGATTAATAATGACTGTGAATTTTTTAGCATTTCCTTTCAAACACTTTTGCAGTCTGGCTAGAATATATTTGTGGATAAAATTTGGCCAATCTGTGGGGTCGCCTGCAATGATAGGCAAATCTAGTGGCAAGGACTGTCTTAACAATAGTTGCTTCATTTGAGGAAGGGAGACTTCACCTATATGATTGGTAATTGAATCTATCGGTTTTGTTTTCAAATGAGATTTAGAAGTTTCATGATTGATATTCATTTTATTATACCTTTCCCAAGCAATTTTACCACTCAGCCAGTTTTCCACGTCTGGTTTTTCTGACTTTTCCGGCGAAAAAGATCAAGATCTTGCCTCTGAGGCTTCTTCTAGCTCGGCTAGTTTCAAAGCTAGTTCTAGATCCAGAATCTTTTGTTTTTTCTTTGCTTCCTCTTGTTCAAGCTGTTTCTTTTGAATGGCATGACGGAGTTCTGCCATCCTGATCAGAGTCGTGGTTCTATTACTGGAGCTGCTCTTGATTGAAGATCTAACGTCAGTACAGTCAATACATTTCGAAGGTGTGGGTTGTTGTACGGTATTGGTCATCGTCGTCAATGGTAGGACGTCGTTTCTGTCGCTGCCACGGCTGCTTCGGATCAGATGGTCGCCTGCAAAGATAGGCAAATCACGTGGCAAGGGCTGCCTTACCAATAGTTGCGTCATTTGGGGAAGAGAGACTCCACCTATATGATTGGTAGTTGGATTTAGCGGTTTTATTTTCAAATGAGAATTAGAAGTTTCATTATTGATATTCATTTCATTATACCTTTCCCAAGGAATTTTCTCCCTCGGCCAGTTCTCCACGTCCGGTTTTTCTGACTTGTCCGGCGAAAAAGATCGAGATCTTGCCTCTGAGGCTTCTTCTAGCTCGGCTAGTTTCAAAGCTAGTTCTAGGTCCAGAATCTTTTGTTTTTTCTTTGCTTCCTCTTGTTCAAGCTGTTTCTTTTGAATGACATGACGGAGCTCTGCCATCCTGATCAGAGTCGTGGTTCTATTACTGGAGCTGCTCTTGATTGAAGATATAACGTTAGTATAGTCAATACATTTTGAAGTTGTGGGTTGTTGAACGGTATTGGTCATCGTCGTCAATGGTAGGTCAAAAATATTCAGCAACTAATTCAAGTGGCTAAATATCTCTAATGGCTGAATATGCTATTAGGTACAAGTTGTACGACTAAGAGGAAACAGACCAAAACTGATATGTCAGTCATGTTACATGAAAATGTCAAAATATATAATAATTGTGGAATTAAAAAAGAATTTACAAGAAATGAATATCAATATCAGTGTTTTTCAAATGTGTGTGTGAGAGGAATATCTTAAAAAGCAATTATAGTGTATTTAATATTGTGTAGAAGTTATAATGCATCATTTTAAAGCAGTTATAATATGGCAATAAACAATAAAACCAGTGCAGTGCTGATCTGACCTCATCTTCAAAAATTCATAACTCGTTTTTGGTAAGAGAGCTCCGATTTCTTATTTCATTTTCGTGTTCAGCGACCTCGAACTGATTTTGAAAAAAATTTCATAAAAAACCGCGTTGGTTCACTAAACTAGACTTTTACCGAAAAATCTTATCTAATGTCTACAATTTTGTTTCCATCACTACTTATATAAAAAAGAGGTTACCTACTACTAGTTTAAAATAAAGAAAATACACAAGTAACTACTACGTACAGTAACTCTGATAACTAAATGTCTAACAAGTAGTAAACTCCGGATTCTGTTCTATTTCGTCAAAAATATAATTTTCGTACACCTCTCTTCCAGTACTTTTAGGTACTACTGTGCCGGTTTCTCTTAGGCGTTGGTAGAGAGCCATAAATTCTGATCGATTGGGATGTCTCCTGTTGGAAAATCGTTCCGCGTCTCTTCGTTTGGCTGCACGAGCGTTTCATTAAACCTCACCCTAAATTAATTGCTTATCAGCATATTATTTATAGAAATAATGGGTAAGACCACTGAAAGATGAAATCCTTTTAAATATATTTCATTCAATGAGAATGGTGTTGGTTCAGTGTGCAGAAGATATCATGTGTAAAAATCGTATTAAATAGATTAGAATAGTGGTGTTTTGAAATCAACATATTAACTCAAAACTGAAAAATGCCCGAAACAAGTGGGCAGTGCTATGAAGTACTAACCTCTAGCATTATCTGTCTCTGTCTGCTTCTATTATGTACCTATCCTCTGGGCAACGTAGTGCAGTATTGTCAAAGTTACGTGCTGTTTTTTTTTCTACAACGGGTGATTGTATACAACAGCTACTTCTGGATTTCGCAAAAAAAATTGTGCTCACTTATTCTGTATACCATCGGGATCCCTAAACACAACTCCATTTTTGGCGCACACTTCTTGTTACTTTGCTATTGGCATTTAAAGTTGCAGTTTTTCAATTTACTCGGCCATTTTTTCAACACTGTACACCTTCTCTGCTCAAAATAATTCGTTTTGCTTATATATTACCTATTTTAGTACCTCTCGAGCCATCTAACTGCAATGCCTAGGAACGCATTTAACTACATTTAAATATAATGTCGACGCACGTTAGATTCCTTACTTATGTTCTCATATCTTTTCTGAGAGGGCACTGTTAAAGATTTAAAACATCCGAAAATTGTCAGAAATGATGTGCGCAGAAAAGTTTGTTGGTAATTAGATACCATTTTGGAGACACGCCTGACCGGCGTTCTCTTGATTGTCTAAACAGAAAGACAATTATAATGTGAGTTGTGTCGAAGGAAATTCTAAGTAAGTCAATACCTTTTCATACATTACTAATGATTGTCGTGTATATATCTTTGAAATGTTGTGGGATGACTCTGTCATTCTAAATTAATTGCTTTCGCCGACAGCACTTGTTGCTTGTAGAAGCTTCTAAAAATTCCTGTGTCTTTTTAGATTGCAACAACTCTACGTTCTCCATTCTACATTCTCCATTCTACGTTCTCCATTCTACGTTCTACATTCTATCTTCTACATTCTACGTTCTACATTCTACCTGATTCAAATAGCAACTTGATTTGAAAATCAATTCAGTTCGATTCTCTACTTCCGACACTACGTTATACTTGCTTTTACAAGTATGGATCATATTATGTCCAGTACTTTATTGACATAAAATTCGTTTCTCTTCTCCATTGGAGAATACGAAAACCATTGATAGATGCATAAGCCGATATATATTTCTAATATTTGATTAATCATACCATGGTAGAACCTTTAGCATTGAACTAATTTCCCTCGAAATCTTATTAATTTGTATACTTAATGTACGACGGCCAAGGGCCATATTTCTTTGATTCATCATATTGTTGTAGAACCTTTAGCATTGAACTAATTTCCCTAGGAACCTAATTAATTTGTATATTTAATGTACGACGGCCAAGGGCCATATATGTAAAATAGTAGGGACCAAAGTCGACTTTAAGTAGGATATTCTTCATTAGATTGTTAAGTTAATTTCCCGATTTTTATTTAATGATCATCTAAGTACCTATAAAAACCATATACTCTGTTTTTCGTCATTTGATCAGGGTAAATTATATTATTTCATTTTACAAATGACGTGGCGCTCAAACAATTTATATGCCAGACAAATTTTTATTATCTAAGTGTTATACAACATTTAGGCGAAAATTCACGACCCATTGTTTTACCTAGAGCTTAGTCGAAGGCATACCGTAAGTAACTTTAGAGTTATCTTTTTTATCACTAGCTTACCGAGAAGTTACAAAATGGCGCCCAACGTGTTGTATACTTTTGTGTTTTGATTTGAGGTGAGAAATACCAGGAGTTTTTATGTTAATTTTGGTTTACTGTAACGTTAATTTCGTTCACTTTACTTTACTCTATTTAATTAATTCGAAGTATCGTATGGGCGACGAATAGCCAGTCCTTTCTCATGCCTAGCGCGGAGAAATGTTCGAATTAAATAGAACTATTATTATCTAGACAAGTCCAAATTTTACGTGGTTTTGCGAGTCGAGCCGATACCGTCTGTGGGGAAATATAGCCACTCCAGTTTTCAGTAGTTATCGATTTTTAATTTTTACTAAAACTGAATTAAGAATACACTATCGAAGTATTGGTTCTTTTTGTTGTCAAGACTTGCGGACTGAATAGCAAGCTAGGACGTAGAATTTGATTTAATTCAGAGATCAATGAGACTATTTAAGTCAACGGAATAAAGAATTTCATTCTTTCCTTGAGCAAACATGAAGAAATAAATACTAAACTTAACTCGTGGTTAAAGCCACCATTTTCCTTTTCGTAACAAAGTACATTCAACATCGAATGCACTTTACCTGGAGAAACTTTACCTGGAGAAACTTTACCTGGAGATAAACTTTACCTGGAGAAACTTTCCCTGGAGATAAACTTTACCTGGACCTAGTAACTTTACCTGGACCCAGAAACTTTACATGGACCAGAACTTTACCTGGACCAGAACTTTACCCGTAACCAGGACCGACTGCATTTGAAACCAGGACTGACTCCATCTGGAATATTACCAGGACTGGAAACATGGGAAGTAACACCAACATATTTTAACGATAGCTTCTTCTATGAACCTCTATGAACTAGTCATTTAATTTTTTTTGTTTTAAATTGTAACAAAAGTCAATATACAACTTGTAAATTTATTCACGTTGTTCATAAAGTTTATTTTCCCTTCCCATCTTACAGGATTTGTCGTTATAATGCTGATGTGAATAACAAATAAGCTAGTATTATTCAGGGTGGCGCCCACTTACCTTTCTTAACTTTCATAATTTACCTTTATCTAATTTCAGTACCTTAAATAAATTTCAAGTAGGATTACCCGAGAACCGGTAAGACTACTCTCTGAATTTTTACTAGTTTGGTCTCAGAATCTACACCTGAGGTGCTCTCTAAACTGAGTAGCCGTTGCATTACGGTTAGGTTTGGTTAGGTTAGGTTAAATCAAAATACAAGAAAAATACAACAATAAAGCGTCATTTCATTTGATATTAATTTTGTTACTCTTGTTTACCCAACCAGCACCCCTATTCACTCCCTCATCCCGTAAGTGCGCTTATCGAGACTTGTTGGAAATGCATTTTACAGTGATTTCAAGTAGTTTTCTTTAAAAATTGGCGAAAAATACGAAAAGTAGGTGTTGTATACAGTTACCCTACAACGTATCAACTAATGATAAAAAAGTCATTTCACAACAAAGTAATTTGTTGGCTGATTACATTTTGTTGTAATCTTCTTTAATCTCGAGAACAAGTGACCATCTTAGTGCGGCAACACTGCTTGTGATGGAAGATTTTTTGTTCACAAAAGCACTCTCAGCGTGATTGACGTTTTGTTTTATGATCTGTGACTCTTTGGCTGTGCATCTTGTTTGTTTTGTCCATTTGTCGTATGTTTGTGATTTTATTGTTGCCGTTTTTGTATTGTATTTTCAATATTTTCCAAAAACCTACAGATTAGGCAATCCAGCGCCCTGTCCAATAAAATTCAATATGGCGTCCCATGGCAAACAAAAATATAGTTTTGGTTTTTTGGTACACACAAGAGTGTTTATTTTGGAGAAAGGTGGTTTTATTTCGCTTTAAGAATTGTCTTGGGTCTTGATAATAATAATAGCCAATAAAACGTTTAATTTTATAAAACTTTTATGTTGCATTTGCGGATTTTGGACCAATTTTTGGTTAAGTTGTGCCTACATAAAACCATTCTTTTCTCATTAGTTTTTAGTTTCATTACTATATCTCTTCGTATTTAAATAAGCTAGAGATATGAATATGCTTTATTGTCAAGAAATATTGATAGAATAAAATGAGAACATGAAATAAAATAATTCCAACGTTTGTATTTTGCGGTTTGGCGAATGGGTAAGCATAAGCTTCCCGCAGCCATCCACTTCGATCACACACACAACGTTAATATTTCATGGGTAATTTGAATAGGCGATTATGATATGTATCAACATATAGATCACACAAATTAAAAAATTATTTCATTCATTTGAATCACATTTAAAAAAAATTAAACTTCTTCCAAACACACTGCAATACCATGAGTAGAACAGAACAGTTTTTGAATTTACTACTATCATCAAGATTATTATAAAACAAGAGCTTTTCTAACTCGTCAAACTTCTGCATGGGATGAGAGTATGCTTGCATTAGAATTTTGAATTATCTCTTGACCTAGCTATTCTTATTCATCTCTGGAAACTTCCTCTACATGTTGTAGGGTTTCTCAGGTCCTTTTTTTCAAATACAGAGGATAATGCTAATATAACATTCAAATGATAAACTCAACTATTACCTTGTCCACTAAAACAAAAACTCCATTGACTAAAGTAGATCCTACTTTCAGCACAAAGCCAAATTCAAAAGTATTTGTAGGCATGTGAACTTCATCCATCTGCTCTTTGGTGCAAAAACTGTGGGAAAATACCAAATAACTATTTATATCCACATCGAGGAGTTTATTCATTTCTCAAATATGATTAAAATCCAATGAAGCTTTTCAAAGAAGTCAAACCGCAGCGTATACCTATATAAAACACACTAATAAAATCGATGAAAAAAATTCTTGAACACCGTTTACCATTAAAACAACAATACAAAACTGATCAGCTGTCCTAATTGTTTGACCTGGACGGCCATATTAGGTCACGTGATCTGGATTGCCTAATACAATAAAGCATAACCTCAAAGTTGATTGACTTTTGTTTTGTCATACACGGAACCACAGTTATAAGGATTTACCATGATATAGAACTTACATGATTAGTCGGCTCAAGGTCGAGAGGCGTGTAGGGGCTAGTACGTCACACTGCATTATACCAATGATAGCAGCCTTCACAAAAGGATCGTAAAATTATATGTTTGAAATGAAAATTATGTAATTCATTTCATCATTCATATTATAAAACAAATAAAAAATATAAATTACTTCCCAATGTAGTTTTTAGGCATGGAGATCACGATTATACTGCTTTTAAAAATACAGTGGTCTTTCCCATCGGATATTTTGATTAAAACTTGAATTATATTACCTTTTTTACGCAACAACAGTAACAAGAACTGTTCAACTGTGAAGCAATTTGACGTAACGTCAATTCTTGTTAATTTCTAAAAGCAAACTAGGTACATAATGTAAAGATCGTTCAGTAATCAAAAATGATATTGAATTTCAAAAATACAGTTTCTCGAAAACTATTCCTAATAGCGATTTAAAACAAAAGCACTTTTTTTGAAAATACTTTATAGTTATTGAATTTAACCGTTGCCCTATCGACATTAAACGCTTGTCATGGTAGTAAAGGGTGGAATGCATAAAAAATAGAAGGTGCTACTACTACACTAAAAAGTATCTACTTCATGCATTTGCTTTTATACAGAAA
Organism: Lochmaea crataegi; assembly: GCA_947563755.1. Taxonomy (NCBI): domain Eukaryota; kingdom Metazoa; phylum Arthropoda; class Insecta; order Coleoptera; family Chrysomelidae; genus Lochmaea; species Lochmaea crataegi. The sequence continues at coordinate 10,350,277 of OX387424.1, read as the reverse complement.
TATCTGCTTCACCGCAGAAGAATACGGCACAATCGAAGTACCTTCAACTGAAATGAAGTAGGTTTGGTTGGGTTTGTGGTGAGTGAGTATATAAGGCCCTCCACTGCGACTCGCAAAAGTCTATTGTGGCTCATACCTATTCAGATTTCACCACTCAAATTCAGCTTCTTAACAAAGCCGATTCGTTTGTTTGGTGAATGATATTTCAAGTCCGAGGGTGAGAGAGAGACCTTGCCAAACATCAGATACCTGATTCGAGCCGCGGCGGGGCAGGCACAAATTATATGCTCTCCTGTTTCATCATCTTCCAGACAAAGACGACAAGTCGGATCTTCCGGCAGTCCAAGTCTCAGCATATGATGATTCAGATGACAGTGGCCTGCCATAGTCTAACATTTGTTTGGAGACATGCTTCGAAGGCTGTATAAACGCCTTTGAATGAATCAATCCTGGTATATTATGCCAGAAGTCTAACGCTCTTCTTGCTGACCAGATATTTATGAAACGAAGTATCTACTATCGTGTGGTATAGGCATCACAATAATTCTTTCAATTCCTACACTTAGCGTATTTACATTAATATATATTTAAAATTTTCCGGGCTGGTTAAAAGTCACAAATATGAGTGATTCTTGGGGTGCCGAAGCGACACAAGAATTAGGCCAAGATAAAAATGAACAAATGTTGAATTTGTTACCCTTCTTGAAGATTATCAAATTTTATTTGATAAAAGAATGACACCAAAAATCAAATACGAAAAAGAAGATGTCATGTTTTGGGTATTATAAATAAAATATATATTCATTAATTGAAAATTCTATTTACTTAGTTACAGAACCAAACATTACACTTTTCACTGTTCATTAGCTGTCACTTCTTCTACAATTGTCACCACCTGGCCTCCAACCCAGGCCCTGCCAGCCACATAAATAGTACTTCTTGGCAACATATAACATTTACTTAACATAGTAGTCATCTAAATATGCAGGGGTCTTAACTTTGCGCCCAGACCTGGAAGTAACGCCTTTTTCATGAGACTTGCCTTTATTGCTAAGTTTTGCATTAGAATTATTTTCAGTGGATAAGTCTCTTGATTCATCAGGAGTAGTAATTAATGATCTTTCAATCCTTGTTTCATAATCCAAATCTAGATTCAAGGGATTATCCAAACTTTCTTCAGTTGAAGCTTTATATATGTTAAATCTGTTTTTCTCTACCATAGTACCGCTAGAGAGTTGCAATTTGTAATTTCTAGGTCCTTCAGCTTTATCCATTATTTTTGCAGGTGTCATCTTATTGACATTTTCTTTAATATAAACAACTTCATCTTTAACAAAATCGAGTGGTTTACTATGATTTTTTTAATCATAATAATGTTTGTAATTCTTTTGTCTCTTCTGAAGATGTGATTTTACTGTATTTAAGTTGTCATCTGTTTCCGTAAAGTTTCAGGGGTAGGTAGAAAGGCATTTAAATTTCTCCCGAAAACAAGCTCATTGGGTGACTTGTTAATAACTGAATCAATAGGTGTATTTCTGTACTCAATTAAAGCCATAAATAAATCTGTTCCTGAATGTTCAGCTTTTTTCATCAAATTTTTGAAGGTTTTCACGTTTCTTTCTACCATCCCGTTAGATTTTGGATAACGGGGACTAGACGTCACATGTTTAAAATTCCAACTTTTTTCAAAATCTTTAAATTTGTAATTAATAAAATGATGTGTAAACTGAGTACCACAGTCTGAAGAAAGGTACTTAGGTATTCCAAACCTTGCAAAATGATTTTTCAATTGTAGAAATACATGTTCTGTTGTTTCGCGTTGTTTCTCTCATTTCAATGTCTTTTGAAAAGTAATCAATAATTAGAAGAAAAGGTTTACTTTTAAAGTAAAAACTGTCCATACCAACACTTTCCCATGGTAAATTAGGAACTTCTCGTAACAACATTTTTCCCCCTCATGAGTCTTTTGGAATTTTAGACATGTAGGAAAATTTCTGATTTTATCTTAAATTTCCTTAATCATAAATGGCCAAAATAGAATACGCCTGGCTCTATTTTTACATTTTTCTAAACCTAGGTGACTTAAATGTATTAAATTCAACAAATCTTTTCTTAGACTTTTAGGAACCTGAACAGAAGAATTTTTAAAAATCAAACCATTAGTAAAGTACAGATCCTCTTTGATTGAAAAATAGAATTTTAGCTCATTGGGTATTTTATCAATATTACCAGGCCAACCGTTCTGAATATAGTTTTTCAAAGCACTCATTTCTGAACCTTTTGCGGTTTCTTTTTGAAAAAGCTTCAACTTATCATTAGAGTATGGCAAATTTTACATAATCATGTTAATATGCAATTCAACATCCTGATCAATATCAGTCCTTCCTTTGAAGGTGATAAAATTGTACAGGATTAAAGGTGCTGCGAAAATCGCCGCAAATTCTTATTCTTCCTTCTTTCTTTGATACCTTTACTGTAGGTGTAGCCCATTCTAATGGTTCTTCGTTCGGGACAACAGGTGATATTATTCCACTTTCCACTAAGCGTGCTAGCTCCGCTTCGACATTTTTTTGTATGCCGAAATTAATCGGGCAGGCTGCAATATGTCTGGGCTTTGCGTCAGACTTAATATGTAGCTTAATAGAATAATTTTTTATCTTACCCAGCGATTTGTCGAAAAGTTGTTTATTTTTTTCAATTAGGCCCTTAAGACGTTGTTTGCAGATTTTATCGTTGATTTATGGTGTGTTACTAGACGTTACTGAATAAACGCTACTCGGGAAAGGCATACTAAATGCCTTATGCCATGGCAAGCCAAATAGCAGTGGGTGGGATTTCATGCAAAGGTCGTAGTGGTGAGGCTCGCAGAAGCACTTAAGCCCCATATTTATCTTATTTATCTTAAGCCAAATAGCAGTGGGTTTGCGCCAGGAATAACAACAACTTGTAAACGCTTGGTACACTGATTCAGTGTGACATCAACTTCTACTGTTGCTTTCGGGATTAGTTCAAAATTTCCATATGCTTTCAACTTCGGTGGCTTTGACAAAGTTGGTTTGCCTAATTTTTTCCACATTTTTTTATTTATGATTGAGTCTGCTGCACCTGGAACCCATTCCATAGTACACTGTATCTTTTTAAGTTTAAGAAGGATGTTTTGAAAGTTTTATCAATTGGCTCTGATTCAGAAATATTATTTGAATGTGTACTCTCAGTGTCTGATTCTGATTCTGTCATTTTGTGTATTCTTTTTCTATGTGAATGTTTGTTCGAATTAGTGGTACTAGTACGTTGTTTTGCTCTTCCTGTCTTTAAACAAACTCGTTCGAAATGTCCCATTGAACCACAAGCAGGACATTTGTTGTTTTTGTATGACTCATTGCCGCAACGTTTGCATTATCCCTGTTTGAAATATTTCACCTTATTACTACTATTACTGTCATCCCCCGATACTACTATTCTGTTACTACGTTTTTGCTGCTGTCTTATTTTTTGTATTTTGTCATCGCTGTTGCTGTCATAATCGTGCTCAGAGGCTTCTCTAGCCTGAGCGACCTTCGCTGCCGTCTGGATTTAAAAGATCGGGCCATTTTTGTTTTAATTATATTTCGAGCCACTTAAGACTCAAACCCGTTGCAAAATGGTCACGCAACTGGTGATCTAGAATATTGCCTTCATATTTACAGTGTGTAGCAATTTCTTCAAGGGTACTAGCATATTGTTCGAAAGATTGGACCGCAGAGCGAGTACAATTCCAAAAATTGTTTAAGGCTTTAAATCTCGTAATTCTAGGTTGGAATAATGTTAGAAATTTTTTGGATATTTCTAAATATGATTGTTCTTCAAATTTAGGTGTTGAATTAGCAAATGCGATTTTAAGTTCTTTATATGTTTTGGGTTTTAAACAGGATAAAAATAGCTCACGTTTTGTTTTAATGTATTCTACATCGTTGGGTTTCTTCTCCATTCCCCTCATGCGACACTGGGCTTCAAAGTATTCTATGAATGTTTCGGCAGTAATATGGGCATCGTATTTTTCACTTTTAAAGTTTTTTATGATATTGGTCACTTCCGTTTGTGAAGAAATATTAGCGGTTGACTGTTGTTGTGTTGTTATGGTCAAATCGTGTAATAATTGTGCAATTTGATCTTGTTGCTTGTTGTACAATTCCAAAATTTGTGCTAATCGTGTCGCTTCCATGTCCAATAATTTGAGGTTATAAGGTATATCCTGAACGTGATTTTCACTACTTGCTTAAAATAACTATATCCTCGTCGCCAGTATGTTATGTTTTTGGTAATAATACACTACGTTGAAACGTGAATATGTAATTACCGTAATTAACAAATAATAATAATCTATCAGTGAATATATATAATTATTTTATACAATTGAGTCGTACAAGAATAAAGTAGAAAAATGAACTTAATCTAAATAATAGTCTTTGGTATTTATACAAAAGTATTATCTAACTAATTCTAAATAGATGTTAGAGGTTAATATAGGGTTAGGTGTTAATGGTACATAAGTAATAATTATAATAAAGTAATTGTTCATTACATTTATCATATCTTAATCGATTCTCATTATTTTTAATGTCTTTAAATTATTGTGACATTTCTATATAACATGAAACATGACATGACATTGACAACGTTACCAACATTACAATGACTTAAAAGAACGAATGACGCTTGCGATTAGGTCGATCATTCCTGATATGTTTAATAATGTTAGAAGACAGTTTTATTTCAGATTAGGATGTTGCCAAGTCGTTCGCTGTGAACATTCTGAGCATCCACTTCATTGACTTTCATAGTTCTTTTTAGTGTTTTACATTTTATTACGTTTTGCATTACATTTTAGATTTTGATTGTATTGTAGCGAATTTTGGTAAACACATGATTTTATTTTATTCTATCTTAATTGCTGCAATAAACTTGAAAACGATAATATTTTTGAATAGAGAATGAAGAGACCTTTCAAACGATACATCAAGAGCCTATAAGTACTTTCCATTGAAAAAATTGGGGGCTGTACCTGTCATTCGAATGGGGTTGGAGGTAGGGATCGCATTTTCACGTTGAAGAATGTCAATTTATAATTTAAATTTAAGGTGTTTCGGGATTTTTGATAAATATATACAGTAACCGAAATTATGAATTTATTCTGTTTGGCTTTTACACACCGTATACTTGAAGCATTAGCATGTATTACGTTTTATGCATTCCACCCAATTTATCACTGCCGGATTATTCAATGTTTCTAGGTAGCGGTTTTTTTGAGATACGCTTAAAAAACTAACTTGGGGTTAGGAGAGTTCCTGGACACCCTGTATTATAGTCATATTTTATTAGTATATTTTATTGTGTAAATTCTATTAATATACTTCAATCATCTGAAGTAATAGGTACATTAAGAACTTATTGTATGGATTATTTTACTAAATTATGTGTTACAGTTAAAGACACCAAAAAAAAGTTATTATGCTGTTGAAAGATGAAGTTTGAAGGAAAAGTATGAATAAAGAGACGAAGTGAGTATTAATTATAATTTTTTCTCAGAAATCTCGAAAGAACCTTTGTATTAGAATAAAACAATTCAAGAAATAAATTTGAAACGAAAAACTAGTAAGTCGTTAAGCTTAATTCGGATTCAAAGTTAATAAAGTAACATTGTTCTCAATTTTGCGAGCAAATAATAATTAAATCCTACGAAACGTAGATTTTAAACTGTTCTCACTACTGCTAAGTAAGTACGTGAGTCTTGGAAGTTTGCCAAGATTATTTTCTGATAATTAACAGAAATGGTCTAGTTTTTCAAGTGGAAAATTACATATAGGTGGATGAAAATTTATTCAGAAATAGTTTTGAATTCAATTAACATTTTTAATAATAGTCACTATTAGGTCCCAAAAGTTAACGCGTTCTTCCTGGGGCCATATTCTTGACTGACAGAGTGAAGCTTCCCGAGAGGACAGATATTTTGTCTTTTTTACAGAGTAACCAAGCAAAATAAAGACAAAATATGTGTTCTCTCGGGAAGCTCTACTTTCTCGGTCAAGAATATAGTCACGGAAAGGTAGCAATGTTTAGCAGCAGTAGAATATTCAGTCTTGTTAAAAAACCACTTCACGCTAAATATGCTTCATCGCTTTTAGGAAGAAATATTCTGATATCAAGTGAATGGAGCAGAAAAGCATAATTCATAATTCTCACATAGTTGGTGAGTAACTGAGATTTCTGAAGACCGGTGTATAGCAAATCACTAATACTATCTCAAAACCAATGAATTACCGTGAAAATTCCACAACTGTGATTGTTAACCAATCAAAACGTGTTTTTTTGACAGATCACCATGGCAACGGATGAATTTTATCGGACATTTTTTCATGGTGGGTACCCACCAGAGAATTATACTGGAAATTTTTTTTGACGTTTATAATGTAAGAATATTTTTTTGACACTGTAACATGTCTACCGACCTGTTTCGATTTTACAGAATAAATCCTTTTAATTAGCGCTCGTCGTCACTGGCCACATCCAATTATAGTTCTGTGATCCCAAACTCTTCAGCCCTGATCGTTAGACAATTGACGTCTGCCAACGGACGCTTCCATTTTTTGCACAACGCCACGTGAAACACCCCTTTTTTTGTTATCGACCGCCTAAGGGGACAGATCATCTTTCGCTATCTTTCATATCTTAAGTACCTATCTTATGAATTTTGCTGTGGTAAGCACAGCCCCTAGGCTAGAATACAACCCGAGGATATAACCCTAGGCTAGAATATAACCCCAAGAATATAGCCTAGAATATAACGCCGAGGATATAAACCCAAGAATATAACCCTAGGCTAGGATAGAACCCAAGAATATAACCCTAGGCTAGAATACAACCCGAGGATATAAAGCCAAGGATAGAACCCCAAAATACCGCCCTAGAACAGAACACATCAGTTCAGATCAAGACCTGACTTCTTCTCCAGGAAACCACTTCATCTAAGCTAAGTACCTATAAAAGTACAAATTCCTCTATTAAATTCCGTTGTTCATTTCCTGTGGCAGAATAAATTTGTTTTAACTCGTATCTTTCATTTTTTTAAATCCTCAACTATAAAAGTTGAGGGAGATATCGCCCGGGGTGATTTTTAGTAACTTTTTTATTATTAACTTATTTAAATTTTACAAGGCGTTTCTACCTTTTCCGCCTTAGTTTTTTTGTAGTTCTTATCGTTAAAAAGGTAGTGGCGCCCTCAACTTTTACAACCCTTCTGTTATCCTTGTGTGACATAAACTCGAATCACCCTTGAGAGGAGTCTCTAGCCGGAGCCTTTCGAGCTGGTGCCCTGTGGGGTACAGACATTTACAGTTACAAATTGGCGCCCAACTAAAAGCAACATTTACCGTTACAACACTCTGGTTTATATTTGCAAAAAAGCAATTTTACACCACTTGTAGTTACTCAAAACTTATGTAAAATTAAAGAATATACTGTGTTTTGCCTTGAGATGGTATTTTCGTGCAACTACAACGAGTAGAAATCAACAATTTAGAGGTCTTTTTTACGTCGAGCCGCTTGACAGCTTCAAAACTGAAGTAATTTTTAGGTTAGGATTTCACTTAGTTGCCATGGTAACTAAATAATCAAGTCGACCAAACCTCAAACGTCAAAAATTGACGTTGTTGGAAATCGAAAAATAAATTTTAATTATTTGATTTTCAAACACAATTCGGTGTGGAATTTTCTTACCGAATACCACACGAGGTCAAATTATTTCCGGAAATTTTTTTTTCCGTCTTTCCGTCTTCGACTCGGGATAATTTTCAAAATATTCATGAGCTCGAAAAAATTTCCGGAAATAATTTGACCTCTAGTGGTATTACTAGTGAAAATAGTGGAATAAGCAAAGAAAAATAATATTTATGGATAAATTAAAAACATACATTTCTCAAATTATCACAGTTTCTTAGGACATTCTTGAAGTTGAAACATTGATAGTGACAGGGTAGTGAACTGAATGGTTTTTGTTTATTTTTGCGTAATTTAGTTCAATTATGTTTAGTCCCCTCTATCCTCCACTCTTCATAGCTATCATAGCTAATTTGAGAAATAACAAAAGTCCTGGAGAAAGTGGCATTATTAGTCCAGAAATTTTGAAAGAAAATGGCGATCTATAAAAAATAGAGTATAGAAAACTAATCCAAAAAAATTTGAAAGAAGAAAAAATACCACGAGTATGGAGGACCTGTCATGATCTGCCCTATACCAGTGTTTGCGACTACTATAGAGGCATTGCTCTCTTGGAAATGATCTATGAAATACCAGCTCACGTAATGAGAAATAGATTAAGCACAAATATGCCAACGTAGCCATAGGGGAGTATCAAGGAGGATTCCGCAAAGGTCGTTCAACTATAGATATTGTGTCACATGGGCAGAAAATGAGGGCAGTTGATAGATAAGGGCTGCTAAAGCGTTTCCTGCATGTGTGACACACAACTGTTTTTCGCCTACCGAATAAACAAAAAAATAGGAAAATACAACAAAAAACATTGACATAGACGGACGTTTAATTTAAAAATGTCCGTGAAATGTCAAATTAATTGAGTGACAAATGGTGGAAACCTTTTCCGCCCTTGGACTGCTTAACAATACTTTCCGCCGTATTTTTGGTGCTCATGATTGGTTTTCCGGTAGGGTACGCAAACGAATATTTACCATAAAATGCCTAATGAACAAAAGTTATAAACAAAATCTTCCATTGCATATATTGTTCATAGACTACAAACAAGCCTTTGAACAATGTTTAATGATCGAAGGATTGTACACTTTATATTTAGGTGAAAGAAGTTACATAGTGTGTAGTAAATTACTTCTCGTCCAACTCTGTATATTTAATCTTTTTATAATTTTTTCTTGTAAAGGCTTGACCAGTTCGAAAGCAATCATCTTTTTTCATACATTTCATGGAAAATAACCTGAAATATTGAATATTATTAATTCTGTAATTGTTCTATTACTTCTTATTAATGAGAACAAATTTGTGTTTGATGGACCCTGTTATTAGAGCTTATGCCTACTGGCTATTCATCCATACATCCTTCTATGTTTCCAAACTGTATTCCTTCTAGCTGCAAAATATGATGCTTCGATTCCAAAAAATTATTCGAAGGCCGTTTAATATAGTACATTTGAAGTGGCACACTTCCTCCAAGCATTTCAATTGATTTTTCCTTTTTTCTTCTCCGTTTTTTCATATTTTTGTGTAGCTAATATTTTACTATGTAGGAAGCCATATTCTGAAAAACTTTATATACACAATGTAAACATATCTCTTTATTCATCTTTTATTTTTTATAATTGGGCAATCCAACTTGTGAACTTGGCCTAGAATATACTTACTTGCACGTAGGGTGTCTTCTTTATTCTTCAAATTTCTCTTCCAAAGATATACTCATTCTAACTGTGCCGGACCTTTAGATGTGTTCTAAAATTCAATACAGAAGAGAAGACATGATAGTAGATGTTTGTATTTTTTATCACGTAAAAACATGAATACATTCGGCTATTTATTTTACCACAAAACGATCACAATTTTCCATATTTTTGAAAACGAGGACAAATAACGGATTTCTTATTCACAATATTTTCCATTTCTATGACCTAACCTCACTTACCTTACAATAAAACATCACGAACTCGAGCTTTATGATTGGCTGTTATTGTTCTGCCTTCAGATGTTATGGTACGGGGATTTAACTGGCGCCCTCTGCCATGACCAGAAATTGGAAAACTTTGAGTTCGATCTCCTTATATAGTCTCCATGTATTGGAGATTAGAGTTCTGTGTTCTGATAGTGAGACGTTATCAGTATTGAACTGTTAAAGTTAAAGCTAAAGAAATAAATCCTAATCCCTAAAAATGTTTTCTCCAAATTCAATAACAACTTGGTAAACATAGTCTGAAGTTCCGCGTTATTTGAAATAATTGGCCCAGCTGTAGGTTGCGGGTGTTGTAATATCCGTTTCTTCTATAATGAATGAAAGAAGTTTGTGCAGGCTCTTCAATGAATTTATTATAATTAGTAAGACTACAAAACAACTTGAATCTAAAAGTAACATGGACAACTCAACTGACAAGTTGACAGCAACCTTTAGTTTAATATATACTTCATCTTTAGATTCTAATAAATAAAGTGTGGTATATCTTGAAAAATCGTCAGATAAAGTCAAAAAATATTTCTTTTCACCAACGGTAGGAGTTCTCATAGGTCCACATTAATCACTATGAATTAAATCAAGAACTTTGAATGTTTTAATTTCTGATTTTTTAGGAAAAGGTTTCCTAGTTAATTTACCTTCAATGCAAGTGTCACATTGTTTTTACTGACCGCAATCATTTAGTTTTATGCCAATAGCTAAATCTTTACCTACTATAATTTTTATGTCATCAGGACTTCTGTGACCTAAACGTCTATGCCATGTATGTATACAATTATTCATTTCCTCACATGTTTTAACTATATTTACTTTTTCTGAAAACATGTTCAACTTATACAAACCATTTGAGTATTTTGCTGTGGCTATAATAGAATTATTAATTTCTATCTAACAATTATAATCATCAAACTTTATGTTATAACCAGCTTTTGTAATTTTAGACACCGATAACAGATTATTACTAAGCTCGAGTACAAATAAAACATCTTTAAGTTTTAAACTTATGCTTTTACCTGAAATTTCTGTTTTTACTAAAATATCTCCTGCACCTTTAACTTGCATTTCCTGCCCATTTGCAACTATAATATTGTTTAATTTTAAATAATCCAACTTAATAAAAAATTCTGGATTATTTGTCATGTGACTTGTAGCCCCTGAATCAATATACCATTCTTGATTATCTTTACTATAACCAGAAACATTGAAACAAAAAACTGAGTCAGTCAACTCATCACCTTCAACAGTTACTTTAGCATGCTGCTTTCCCTTACTTTTGTCTTTCTTCATGAAAAAACAATCTTTTTTATAGTGAACTTTTCTATGACAATAGTAACATTCTATTTTTTCTTTCATCTCCTTCGAAAACTTCTTATTTGTGTTCAATGCTGTCTCTGTTGAACTGGTATCTTCTTTTCTTTTATACTCATCCATTAGTCTCCCCTTTACATATTCAAGAGTCAATTCATCATCTGGCCTTGCATCTAATACTGTTACTAATGTGGAATAGCTTTCTGGTAATCCACCTAATAATAATGCAGCTACATGGAAATCCTTAATAGTCTCGCCAATACCTCGTAGCCTTTCAACTAATTCTAGTATTTCTTTAATATATTTGTTAGTATACAGATTCTATATGTCCTTCATACTAACTTTTATTTTGTTGATAGCTTTCAGCATTTCTCTACGACTAGATCAGATATGTAGGAATCAATCAATTTTGATAGATTGTCAGATCAATTAAGAAATAAAAACTGCTTACAATTTGAAGTTGTTATTTGCAAACACAACAATATTCATGCATTGACTTATTTTCAAGTCTGGACTTGTACAGTTTCCTCAATAAATACAACTTGTTACTTAAAATATTTCTTTCATGTACTTTTTGCAGTTCATTTCACATTTCTTTCGCATTTATAAATGTGTACTATCTGATTGTCTTCAATACTTAATGATATTGTAGCTTGTGCTTTTTCATCTTTACGTTTCCATTCAACGGATGGTTCATCTGGTATTGCCTCTTCTATTACAGACCAGTTTCCTTCTCGTGTTAGCAACATTTGAATTCTAAATTTCCAATTTTGATAATTGTTGTTGTATAATCTGGCAAAAGTAAACTTTACACTTTCAGATTCCATGTCTTCAATTTGCTTTACAAGCCACGTCGGCACACCACTTTTTTAGATTAGCTTTTATACTTCACTTTGACATTCACTAAAGCTTTATTGAATCTGGCCTGGGCCCATAACCTGTTGTAATACCCGTTTCTTCTATGATGAATGAAAGACGTTTGTGCAGGCTCTTCAATGAATTTATTATAATTAGTAAGACTACAAAACAACTTGAATCTAAAAGTAACATGTACAACTCAACTGACAAGTTGACAACAAACTTCAAACACACCCTGATTGCTGGATTATGTTAAGTAATTTTACAACAGCGGGAACACTGCTTATTCAAAAAGTCAAATTTTTGAAAAACTTTAAAAGATAGGGTATTGGAAATTTAACTCAAAGCATTTTTATTTCTATAAATTTTTTTCATAAAACCAATATTATAGTTTTCAAAACAAAGGAGGAAGAAAAAGAAATTTGTAATACTTCATAATTGCTCTACATTTTTTGTACTTTTATTTTCTATCTATAGTGCTGAAGGCGTTCTCGAACCATAGCAAAACTTGCTTTTTCCAATACTCCATTTTAAATATCTTTTTAAACCGCCTTTTTAAAGGTGTTCAAGTTTTCCTTGAAGTGACATATATTTTTGAAAAACCAAAATGCATAACAACTCCAGTATTTCCCTATTTCCTTTAACACCACAAATATCTCCAAGATACAAAATTTCATGATTTTTAATGAAATTTGCTACCATAAACATATCAAGAAAACGCAAGTTGTCCGATTGCCACTTGAAATATTCTTCATCAGTCATGTAAGTGTACTGTGGAAACAAAAATAATTTCACAAGGTCTAGCAATCCACAATTAAGTAGATACAAAGGTAGACAAGGAGATAATGGCTATTTCAAAGGGATATTTTCATCATCGCATGGACGGTGTACCTCGGAATACCCGTGGCTGTAATGAAATCATAGCAATAGCAGAACGTTCCTACCCGCTTGGATTGATTTGAATTCGCTTTAGTGGCTATTTGTGATTGAAAAAAAATAGTTTCGTTGATATCAGACGTTTTCATGCACATAGCACATTCTTGGTATTGAAAATTTTTGTCAAGTTCCATATTATCTTAATGCAGCTAGCAGCTAAGGAAAAGTTGTAGCACATATAAACTGAGAAATATCGGTGAAACATTTTTCAAACTAAATCTCCATAATCCTGCATCTTGAATTCTATAACATAATAACTGTGCAGCGAGACTCTACTTTTTAATATGAAGTCTAATAAATTTTCTGTACATCCTGAAATGAATTTATTTCACGTTTTAAGTATCTCGTTTCCTACCTACCTGCTACCACAGCAAAGATCGTTATTTTATTTCATATTTCAAGTAGAATGTAAATGAAGCCGAAAACTTGAGCAAGTATACGATTTGCCAAAGTTATATATGAGCTTTGGAACTAAAGACATACCTGTGAAACAAAGTTAAAGAGATTAGGTTTGAGAAAAATATAATTTTATTATTCTTTATCAGTCCAGATAAGTGCATTTTTCCTAATCATCGGGGGAACATTTTTTATAAATAAATAATTGAAATCTCTTGATGCTTTTATTGTTTTCAAATTATGGAAAGCTGTTTGTTAATTACTCTTAGGCATGGTATTTTCACGTTTAAATAGCCAAATTTGTTCCGTGGAGTAAATCTTATTCACAGGATAAGTAACAATGTCTTTCCACACACGTATAGTGTTATTCCTCAGATAAATTGCCCTTATCCCTCGGATAATTCATTCGAAGTTTATGATGAATTTATTTGATAGATGAAGCTCGCCCAACCTAAGACTTAACCTAAGTTTCCACACTTCTGAGTCCGTTTGCTTATTTTTAAAAACATATTTTCCTTTAGTGGCAAACGAATTAACAAACAGACCTCTTCAGCTGTGAAATTGGTGGCTTGAACTCGTTTCTTATATTCCATCGCAGCGAAGTAGTTACACGACACGTTTGATTTTTGATATAAATTTAGTATTTAGTAAGCCCGCTGCACCGTTATCTGAGCGAAGCTTATGTGATGCATTTTGGGCATTACATAAAGAATTAAATTCATTGAAATTATCTATTATTAATCAATTCATTCAAGGTATTTATGTTTATAAAGACAATCTATTTAGTTATTTGTTATATCACGCGAGGTCACGAACGTGACAGTGAAAGGCCAGAGAACTATCACGTAACTGGATAGTTGACCTAGGGCAGTACGCATATATGCTGATGAAGTAGATAAGCGAACGGATTCAGAATAATTCATAATTCATAAGAAACAGTCAGAGACATTCCGATCTATTCACATACATTCAGATACATTTAGTTATGTTGAAATGTAGTTCATCGATATCAGATCCAAAACTATGTTATACCAGTAACATGATCATCTTAAGTAACACATATGTAAAACTAGTGTAAATAGTCAAGTATACAATAAAGCTCATCCCAGTGAATACTGTAGTTTCCGTAAGTAGAGTATTCCATCAGGACCCGGGCTTCCACTAACCCCTCCTCCCCTCCTCCGCATTACCGACATACAATACACTTATATGCACGAAATTTTAAGCTCAGCTTTGTCCATTCAAGTGAAGACATACGGTACTGTACGTAAGCGTTTACTAAGCAAAGCACAATGCAATAAGAGATTGGAATTATCAGTGAGCTGCACTTTGTTAAGCGTTACGGTTAAGCTAAACTGGTGCAATCGGGCAATAAAGCTTAGAAAATAATTGACGAACTTTACTTATAGTGTAGTAGAAGTTTAGTAGAAGTGTATACACGTGTATTGATTTGTTTCTACAAAATCAAAATAATGTGGTAAAAAGTGTGAGCACCTAAGTGAAATTTATATGGTGAAAATTCTAAAATTTTCGTTAACAATCTGGTAAAAAACCTGTGAGTAAATTATTAAGATTTTGTTGATAATCTGCTATAAACATAACTAATTCATTTCACAAGTGTAAAGACTGCCAGTTTAAAATCCAGTTTTTATTATTAATCAAAAACAACTAATTAGTTTTCTAAATGTTCATTCCACCAAAAGTAAAGTCGAAATAAAATGAATGACAACAAGATCTCAGAAGATATAACAAATGCTGAACTCTACACTATTAAGGACCAAACAACGGAACTAAAGTCTGAAATAAATAATAGCATTCAAGAAATATCCGATAAAGTAGATGCTGCTGAAGTCAAAATAAAAAAATTACAAAATAATTTATTACACCTTGAACGAAGATTTAGACGCAATAATATAATAATTTTTGGTCTAAAAGTAAACAAAAATGATCTACTAAATGAAACTTTAGAATTTATAAATAATACTTGTAACACGAATATACAAAAGAATAGTATAAATAATATTTATGTTGTTGAGAGCAAAAATAATGAAAAGTCCCATATTGTCCTTGAGTTCATTTCGTGTATAGAAAAACAAAGCATCTTCAAAAATATAAAACAATTAAAAAATACTGGTGTTTTTATTACCAATGATATGTGCTATGAAGATAGAAAAACACAAAATGTGTTGAGAAATCATCTTAAAAACGCCAAAAAACAAAACTTACAAGCAAAGATTAAAGGGAATAAATTGGTAATTGATGGAAAAGTGTTTTCGCTCCAAGAATTAAGAATATTGGAAAAGGAATCTGAAGAAGGAATTAACGATTTGGAGGAAGATACAAAACAATCAGGAGCAGCGGAAACGAATATACAAAAATCGGAAGAAAATATTGAAAATCAAAAACGCAAAAGGTGTAAAATTACTTATAGTCTACAATTCGAGCGCAATTTAAGAAGTAAAAAATAAGCATAAGTATTTAGTATCTAGATACCTATTGTATTTTTGTTTTTTTCCCAAGCATTGTTACTTTTTTTTTCCCATTAATTGATTTGGTTAATATTTTTCAAATAAATTTTGTAAATCGATTATTAAATAATTAAACTTGTTTTTCATATTAAGAAAGAGTTAGTTTTGTGAATTCTTGATATTATTTGTAAAAAACATGTCCAATTTTATGAAAATATGTCATGTGAACACTCGTTCGATAATTAGTAAATTTCAGAAATTTAAAGATACTGTTTCAAACAAATATGACATTATTACTGTTTCGGAAACTTGGTTGAAACCAGAAATTGCAGATCAAATTATATCTTTGCCAGGTTACAAACTCTATAGAAAAGATCGTCTCCAGGGTAGAGGAGGAGGCGTGGCAATTTACTTGAAAAATAATATTAAATGTAAACCAATTCATAATATACGTGTCTCCACTGAACAAATATGGATTGAAATCGAGTTTAATCATAAAAAGATAGCCATTAGTTGGCTTTATTCACCTCATGTACGTGAATCTCAATTGTTTATTGATGAGCTTGAAAATGTAGTAAGTGAGATTATTCACAAGTACGAATATTTAATGTGTTTAGGCGATCTCAATATAGACAATCTAGATCCAGAAAGTATAGAATGTAAGCATCTACAAAAATTCTTAGACTCTCTTGATCTAAAACAAATAATAAATGAACCAACTAGATGTAGTGCAACTGGTATGTCGCTACTTGACTTAATAATATGTTCAAATCATTCAGATGTTAGACAACTTTCAGTGCATTCACTTTTTTCTGGTCACTGTTTGGTGTCCTGTTCTCTCTATTCAGAAAAATCAAAGATTCAACCTTTCCTGTGTAGGTATAGAGAATTCCGTTCTCTTAGTAATGATGAATTGATACGTGAAATAATTAGTAGTGATTTAAACCAAGTCTACTATGCTCAGACTATAGACGATAAAGTATCAATATTTAATAATGAGTTGAGAAACATTTTTGACAAACTTGCTCCTATCAAAACAGTTAAAATAAAAAAGAAGAAAGCTCCTTGGCTAACGGATATTATTCGGTTAATGATTTCTATGAGAGATAAAGCTTTAAATAAATATAAGAAAACAAAATTGTTAAGCCATTGGAATTATTACAAAGAGCTAAGAAATTATACGAATGGAGCTATAGCCAGAGAAAAAAAAGCCTACTTGGAATTTCGTGTACGTCACGGGGAAAGTAGAAAACTATGGAAGGTCTTGAAAGAATTAAATATTTACAGTAAAAATATTAATACTTTAATACCAGAAAATTTGCAGAACCTAAATAGTATTAATGAATTTTTTGTTGATTCTTCTAAAAGTGAATTTAACGTTGATCCTAATTTAATATCATACTACAATGAAAGTATTGAAAATATTAACAATTATAAGTTTGCTCAAACATGCGACTCCGAAGTATACGAGATGTTACTGTCAATCAAATCTAAAGCCACTGGTGTCGATCAACTTAGCATCGATATGCTACTATATTGTTGTCCAGTTATTTTACCGTTTTTAACACACATATTCAATTTTTGTATAAAAAAAAGTGTGTATCCTGCTATCTGGAAACGTGTATATGTTTTACCATTGCCTAAAAATAATAATCCAGCTAGTCATAGGGATTTGCGCCCTATAAGTATTTTATGTTGTGTATCAAAAGTGATTGAGAAAATTGTAAATAAACAACTTATCGAATTCCTAGATCATAATAATATTTTACCAACTCATCAGTCCGGGTTCAGACAATTACATAGTTGCACAACAGCTCTCTTAAAAGCAACCGATGATATCCATGCATCTTTGGACGCTAATAAATTAGTAGCTTTAGTTTTACTATATTATTCCAAAGCCTTTGATCGTATAAATCATGAGTTATTGTTTTCCGTGTTACATTTCATTGGTTTAGATATAAGTGCTATACATTTGTTTCGTAGCTACCTCAGTAATCGTCAACAAGCAGTTATCTACTGCAATAGGTCTTCTGCATTTAAAAAAATTAATTGTGGAGTGCCTCAAGGGTCTATACTTGGGCCAGTTCTCTTTATAATTTATACACATTTATTTTATAAGAAATTGCAATACTGTTCGTCTCATTTTTATGCGGATGATGCGCAGTTGTATTATTCTTTTAATGAAGAAGACGCGGTTGTGTCGTGTCAGCATGTAAATGAAGACTTAAAGTCACTGATAGCTATATCCAATCAATTTTGTCTATCACTGAATAGTGCTAAATCAGTTGCACTCTTATTTGGAAAGCCAATGGCCAGGAAGAGGTGCTTAAGCTTAATAAACTTAAAAATTGATGATAATACTATTAATATAGACGATAGTGCAAAAAATTTAGGATTGATCATTGACTCTAGTTTACGCTATTCATCCCATGTAACTTTAATCGTTCGACACGCCTTTGCTAATCTCAAATTAATATACAGCAGCCGGACAATGCTTACGAAAAAAACAAAAATGTTATTATGTGAATCACTTGTATTATCACAGTTAAATTACGGCGATGTGGTTTTTGGGCCTAGATTATTAAAAAGAGACGTACTAAGGTTACAGCGTATTCAGAACTGTTGCATCAGGTTTATATGTGGATTAAGAAGAAGAGCACCCACTTCATTATATTATAAAGAATTGCATTGGCTTACTTTGGAAGAACGTCGCAAGGTACATGAATGTGTATTATACTATAAAATTTTACATACACAAAAACCTCCGTACTTGTACAATAAACTTAGATTTAGAACTGACGTACATAATCTAAACCTGAGACAAGTTGGTCGCTTAACGATGCCTAAACATTCAACCGCCTTATTTGAGGGCTGCTTTTCATTTAATGCAGTTAGGATTTCGAACTGGATACCCGATTATTTAAAAGTACTCACATTGAATAGATTTAAACGTGAAATTAAGAGTAATTTGCTTAATAGTAGCTTAAAAGTGTAATGGAAGATGGATACCTATAGTATCTATATTAATTTTATTTTTCTTTGAATTTACTGTTTGGACCCTTACTTTGTGGAATCTACTAATATAATTATTTTGAGTGAGGCTGAGGGTTTCTGAGTGGTTCCACTTTGGTGGGGGGTGTTTGGGAGTTCGGGGTTGATGGTGGTTTCGATATTTTTAATGTCGAAATAATGATCAATGTTGAATTTTTGAATATTTTCTGCTGGGGTGGGGCTGCTTGGAGACTTTTGGTTTCATTTGAAATAGTATTATTCATTTTCTTTTTCATAAAACTTTTAATTTCTGGTTTCAATCCAAAATGTTAATATTAAATCATAATGGATTTGTAATTCTCTTCTTGGTAAAGGATTTCTCACTATTTTATTTTTTTTATTGTTTTTGTAGTTTGTCTTTATTTTGAGTTGTATTCATAGGTATAGTGTATAGGTATTATTATTTGGTAACTGGTTGAGTGGAAGAGCAAATTCTTGATTTATTCAAGAAATTTGAACCCTGCCATTTGGCAAACTGCTGTGTAACATTATGAACCTATTTTTTTTGTTTTTTATTTGTATGCACTGTATGTTTGGCCAATAAAAGCATTTATTATTATTATTATATTTAAATGCTAGTGTAAGTCTGTGACAGATCCAACTCTGTAAGCCCATAGGCGTTCTAAGTACATGAGACACTAATCAGAACCAATTTCTTAGTCTATTTAAAAATAATTAGTCCTATAATGAAATTCTATATGAAAAACATGTGATTGTGAGATCAAAAAAGTTTATTCAAAATGCATATAGCTATGTACAAAACTATTTATTACAAGTGGTAAAAGAGCAATTACTACAATTTTCAATATTAATGCCAATGGATTATAGAGTTTTTACAGTGTTTTCAGTAGTTGATGCTTTTTGGTAAACTTGTAGTCCTGTTTGGTTGTTGGCAACAAAAATTGCTTTTGATATTTTTTTCTTTTGCTCTTTCGAATTTTCGATGGAACCTTTAGCAACAGTATTGCTTTTCCATCCGCCATGGAGTTTCACGGTACATAGATCAGCTCCAAAATCGGCCAAAAATGAAGCAGATGATCGTCGAAAACAATGTCCGGTATATTCTTCAGGTTGAGGTAAATTCAAAAAAGTGGCAAGAGCTTTTGACATTTTACCAATGGTGTGAATTCCAACGGGTTGTTTCGTGCATTTCTTATTTTTATAAGTGACAAAAAAACGTTGATGGTTTGTGTTGCAAGGTCGTATTTTCACATATTGTCTGACAATCTCTACCATATCCAATCCTGGGATATTCCCAATTGTGTTTTAAAATTTTATGTCTTAAAATCACTTGCATGTCTATAATTAATATAATTATATATTTTATTAATACTAATACCGTTTATTTTTACAGGTACGTACAAACTGTCTTAATCCTTCATGGAAAGCAGTGACTCAGGAAATACAGTGAATCAGTGATGTCCACAAAAAGGTAGGGCCTCAGAAATTTGTATAGTAAATCTTTAATTGAATGATGAAATGGTATATTGGAGTATAAGTGGACGGAAAGATCTTTAAAACACGCGCGATTTTTCCAACACGACAGCATATCGATTTTTAAATAGGATAGCAGAATCGCGGTTGACACCGTAAAAATTTAATGATGCTTATAAAAAAGAATATGACAAGCTCATAAAATGGATGGAAGAGCAAGAGTAACAGATTCAAATGAACGAGTTGTGCTTGCTTAGCTCGAATATGTCAGTTATCCATTCGGAATTACAATGTTTGTTAATAGGAGTCGATATTTTTAAATATACAGAATAATCCAAAAAAAGTAACACATCAAAGTTATGTTTTTTCAAATGACACACACTGTTACGGCTACTGAGTTTAGAGAGCACCTCTGGTGTAGATTCGGAGACCAAACTAGTAAAAATTCAGAGAGTAGTTTTACCGGTTCTCGGGTAATCCTACTTGAAATTTATTTTAATTAAGGTATTGAAGTAAGTTCATTATTTTATTAATCAAGTTACTGAAATTAATAAAAGGAAAAGTTATGAAGGTTAAGAAAGGTAAGTGGGCGCCACCCTGAATAATACTAGCTTATTTGTTAGTCACATCATCATTATAGCGACAAATCCTGGAATATTGGAAGGGAAAATAAACTTTATGAACAACGGTATTAAATTTACAAGTTGTATATTGACTTTTAGAGAAACAATTAAACAAAAAAAGTGTCCCAAGTAAAGTTCTTGTCCCAGGTAAAATTTCGGCTCCAGGTAAAATGCATTCACACGAATGCACTTTTTCAAGATAAGATATGTTTGCTTCAATAGCACATGTTCACAGGAAAGAAGAATGATACCTCTTCGCCATTGTTTAAATACAGGAAATCATATGAAAGATAACAGACTTACGTCTCATGTTCATGTCAAGCTCAGACGCCTTGACCAGGAAAGGAATTTACATTTCAATAGTGAATTCTTAATTCATATTTAATTAATAAGTGGTACAAAAAGAGATAAGAACGAAGTCGAAGTGGGAATATCAAAATAGCAGTGGATATTTCCACGACAGACGGCCGTATAGAAACGTTGATTTCGACTCTCATCGACAGTAAATATATTCAGCCTTTAAACATTTCTCGGTGTTGGGTATGAGAAAGGACTGACTATTCGCCGCCCATACGATAATTTATTATTAATTAACTGGAGGAAAGTAAAGTGGACGAAATTAACGTTACAACACCGTATATAATTACATTTTGGAATTTCACCTGAAAAAAAAAGTTCATTTCTTGAGGATTACCTATACTTATCTTTTACGGTTGTCGAGATATCTCGGCTTAACTCGAAATGTAGTAGGAACGTGAATAAAAAAGAAAAATAACGATAATCGGGTAGACGTAGAAAAAAAATGTTTTGGAAGAGTGAATCCGAAGCCTCGCGAAAACGATTTGGTATATTTATTCTCATGTATGAAAATACACAGGGTGTTCCAAAAAGTGCGGAAGCTTACTGACTTCTTGAAACGTACATAGCTTGCTTAATTTAAATGGAACACCCTGCTCCACTCCACCTTTACAACAAAAAAGATATAGATCAGACCGAAAACAAGTAACCTATTGGAAAATACTAAATTCCGGTATATACAATGGATGAATGAATTAATATGGCGGAAGTTTTTCATAGAAGCACCGAACATTGCGTATTTATTTTTGAAGGTGACAGCCATTTACGGTATCTTTGAATCTTGTACAAGATGTTAATTACGCTATTTGCGTTTACTTGATATCAAAGAAGAAGGAGGCGTGTTAGTTATTACTTTTCGATCGTCTAAGACAGTAATGGCTCGACATTTTACTCAAGCCGACAGTGGAATAATTAGTTATGTGCGTTTAGTGAAGCAGTATTTATAATTGTACTCACAAAATGTGAGTAGAGACCTAGCTTTCTTACGATATGATGAGGGGATATGTACCAATAAAGTGGTTGGTATTAATACATTTGGATCATGTTCCTTACAAATGGCACGTTATCTTAAATTGGATGATTATGAAAAATACACGGGACACATGCTTTACGATGTACGACCGCATTTGCTATACAGAGTGAGTTTTAAGTATGGAACGCTTCAATTATCTCGGAAACGGATAGCACGATTTTTGTAGATTTTGCTGTGCAAGGATCTTGTGATATGGTGGTATTTACATTGTTGTCAAATCTTTCCCTTTTTTCGGAATAATAATGAGCTGTGTTATGTCAAATGGATCACCTTCTATATTGTTTGCCTCTTTAAATCCTCAAGAAATACTGGTTATTTTTCATGTGATGTTTCCTATACCTAAATGCTATAATTTCGGAGTTATAGCTCATTTACATTATCTTCGCCGAAGTTGAAATAATACATTTAGATGACTATGATTGAATAAACTCGTTTAATTTGAATAATCGTTAATCATTTATATCCTAATAGAAACACCATAACAAGGTCTGCTCTCAGTTAATTAGTAAACAGTTTAACGAAGCTGGTGCAGTAGAAGATTTATCCAAATCATGGCGCAGACAACTTACAGCAACTGAAGACAAATCTTCAAATGTTTGTTTCATCTTAATGGTATGGTATGTGCACATTTGAGTAGTAGAAAATTAGTAATTCTAGAAAACATACAGTAAAGGCGATGCGCAGAGGCTCAAAATGTTGTCCGTTTACTCCAATACAACAAGTTATGCGATTTTTGAGACTTTGCAATACACTCTGCAATATCCCTGACTGCTCAATTCTTCTTATCTCTATGGTAACCCTATCTTTTAATTCCTGAATATTGGCAGGTTTTGTTTTATAACCGATGTTTTTCAAGTGACCCCACAGGAAATAGTCTATAGGATTTATGTAGGATGAACGCGGGGGCCATTCGATAAAACCACTCCTTCCAATCCACCTTCTGGGAAACACATTAAGATATGGCCTAACCACACGCGCATAGTGAGATGGAGCACCATCTTGTGGCAGCCAAATATTGTCGTTTGGGATATTGTTATTGACTGAATGTTTCGAATAATGAAATTTCTACATTAAAATGTAACTGAAAATACTTACTTGGATTTGGAAATAACCCATCCAAATCAGGTATAATACTATTTTCCGATAAATATAAATACGCCGGACCATTTAAGTTTCCCTCAATGAAAAAGGGACCAATAATTTTGTCGCCGATTATTCCAGCCCATACATTCAGTTTTTGTGGATATTGGGTGTGGGATTCACGCATCCAACGAGGATTATCACGTGGCCAGTATCTACAATTATGCCGATTTACGTTTCCATTAATAAAAAAAGTTGCCTCAACGCAAAACATAACATTACTTAAAAAAATTGGATTATTTTGATTGTAACATTTTTCCATTATTGTGTCTGCAAACTCTTTACGTCTATCTAAATCATCATTTGACAACTTTTGAACTAATCTTATTTTGTATGACTGGAATTTATTTTCACGTAAAATTTTCATTTCGGATGTTTGCGAAATATCAAGTGGATATTTGTCTAATACTCAAGTGTAGATCGTCTTCTAACAGGACACAAATATCTATCTAAAGATAAAGATTTGTTTTCAGTTGATGCAGTTTTTCTGCACCCTGATTTGGATAAGTCTTCTAAAGTACCAGCTTCGATGAACTTTTTCGCCAATTTACTGTAAGTAGATCTTGTTATGGGATATCGGTTAGGATATGAATTATTAAAGATATTTCACGTTTCTTGTTGACTTCTACGCATATCACCATATCCTAATATCATTAGAGCCCCAATTCGTTATTTTTCAGATATACGACCTATTGGAACATTCAATAAACACCAACAATACTAATTAATTGGAACGTGAAAGTTGTTATTGAAGCAGTCATCTAAATGTATTATTTCAACTTCGGCGGAAATAATGTAAATGTAAATTATGGTATTTAGGTATAGGAAACATTACATGAAAAATAATCAGTATTTCTTGAGAATTTCAGAAGGCAAAAAAGGGTGATCCATTCGAAATAACAAAGCTTATTATTATTCCGAAAAAATGAAAGATCTGACAAGGTAAATACCACCATAATATCGGCCATATCACAAGATCCTTGTACACCAAAATCTATAAAAACCGTGCAAAGCCCTTTCAGAGATAATTGAGGCGTTCCATACTTACAACTCACTCTGTACAGTGATTATTTTATTTGACTCCGGTCAGAAAATTGTCATTAAGACGTCACGTTTCACGAGTTGTTGATATTACCATGGTAACATGAAAACGCGCGTTTTTGAAAGTCAACGCGTGTTTTAAATAGGTGAAATGGGGCACCAAAAAAAAGACATTTTACTATTATCGTACTTAACTGACATAATTGTGTACTCTGTGCTAGTTCATCTACTATTCCGTTTTCTTTTATTCTAGTGTGTACTGGGAGCCACATTACGGTAAAGATGTTGTTCTTTCCTAGCACATTGAGTTTTCCTAGGCGTTCTCATACCATTTGGAAACAAATGTTTAGGTACTATGGAGCTGTTGAATTATCTACTCCGATTTTTCTCCCAGTTTGGTATGTGAACTAGACATTGTCTATGAGTTAAAAATCCACATCGAGAAGTAAATATTCATAATATAATTTTTTGAGAATTCGGCTATTCATGTCTTTATGGTCAATTCAATTTACTCTAATTCACAGTTTCCCAATAACAAATCAGGAATGAAAAATATCACTTACATAAATCTAGAATAAATAACAGACAAAAGTGAACTGAATAGAAATTATATAAAATAAATAAATTTGTTGTTAGGATAAATCAATCAGGTTGCGTCAAATTTTTCACATACAGTATGGGCCAAATGGAAGAAATAAATTCAATATTTCGTAAACCGGTGATTTTAGGGAAAAATCCTAAAACCCGTCGATTTTTATTTTTGACAAGGCGCTTCGTCAGATGCCTTTTTTTTTATTTTTGACGTCATCTATGTGAGCGTGATAACGCCATGAATAAAATTTTTAAATATAAAAGTGCAATACAACAATTGAAGGGTCTTTAAAAATATCCATTTGATTCCGAATTAAGCTTTAAACGAGTAAACACATATAGACTCAAAAAAAATAGTTCAGTACTATTAAACGCTTTACAAAATTAGAAAAATCAATTTCCAAAGAGCAGACCATCCACTAAGAAGCAACAACTACTTCTACTGCTTCTGGACGAATATCATCTAC
Organism: Lochmaea crataegi; assembly: GCA_947563755.1. NCBI lineage: Eukaryota > Metazoa > Arthropoda > Insecta > Coleoptera > Chrysomelidae > Lochmaea > Lochmaea crataegi. Next base: position 10,324,853 of record OX387424.1, on the reverse strand, counting down.
CTTGTGCTGATGAGTCGCAAAAACGCCAAAACCGGTCTACAAGTGATGTTATTCCTTCTAATCGCAAGCCAGAATGGTTGGTTCTATTTTAACAGATATACCAACCCCGTTCACTTTAGAAATGTAATTCAATGTCTGTCGGGGCATATATCCCGAGAAGTAGTTATGTCAACCACAATAAACCAACCACAACCTGCTGGTCGCAAGTACCTACATCATTCCCAAGCAGAAATCAAGCTATTGTCATAAACGCTCTTCCAGACGTCGTCCTTTTTAACTACATTAAGGCAATCGGCGAAATTGTAACACCGGAAGGGATTACCTTTGCATTACGCATTTCCAATCACCGTATATGTATCTATCCATCTTCTGTATCCGTGATAGATAATCTTATAAAAAATCATCCTTTTGTTACCATCTAACAACAAATCATACCGATTTGTAGACTTATCACACCGGCTAAAATATTGCTACTTTCCAATGTTTGTCCCTCTATCCCTAACTCACTTGCCTCTCAAATTTCCTTCATTTGACGTGGTTCTCCAGAAGATAAACATGCACACATTTTCAGTTTCCGACGATCTATCTACAGATTGCGGAAAATCTTAGCTCCACATACGATTTACACAAGTACGACAAGGATAATATGAACAACACTACTTGAAAGAGAGAGAAGAATTGTTCGCACACGCCAATTTGTGATGGGCGTGTGACAAGGATAATATGAACAACACTACTTTAAAGAGAGAGAAGAATTGTTCGCACACGCCCATCACGCTCCGTACTTGTGTAAATCGTATGTCGAGCTAAGATTTTTCGCAATCTGTATCTTATACCTGAAAAAGAATCTTTTGAAATTCAATTTCAATTGTAATCCTACATGAAAACACGAACTACAGAATCTTTATTACTTCGGATGAACTCGAATGCTTCCTTTGTAAGCAATCTGGGCACACCGTAGATTCCTGCCTCAATTTGCAAGATATATCCTGCAACCCTTCTACACCTTCTACCTTCAGTCACGAAAACAAAGGTATATCACTTCCTCAACATTCCTTATCCGAAGAGCATCTTGCTAATAATACGTCTACCATTTCAACAAAAACTACAGGATAACCCCAAATATCAGATGGTTTAGCGCCCAACTAATTTTAAAATTCAGTATTTTACAATCGAACTGCGACGGATATTATCCGCGCTTAGAACAAATCTAACCTCAATTTACCGACCAGATATCCTTTGTCGACAGGAGACCAATTTTCAAACAACTAATATCCCACAAACTAAATTTTTTGAAGGGTACCATTTTATTAGAAATAACTGCATTGGAGTCAGCGGGGTTCATCAATATTCGCCTCCAACGAAATATATCCATCACTACTTCCTTTGACAACAAACCTGGAGGCAGTTGCCATAACAGCATACCCACATAGGTAGAATGACTTTTTCGCCAAATCATAGAGCAATTCCTCGGTGGAACTCCTTTTGTGATGACGCAACACGCCAATACAAAAAAGCACTGAATCAATATTTGAAAACAAAAGTCCCGACAATCCTATTAGCTACAAAAGACTCAAGGCTAAAGCGAAATACGTAGTAAAGCAGAGAAGTAATCATCTTGGAAGAATTACGTATCGACTATAAACGATGTAACGGTAAATGTTGCTTTTAGTTGGGCGCCAATTTGTAACGGTAAATGTCTGTACCCCACAGGGCACCAGCTAGAAGGGCTCCGGCTAGAGACTCCTCTCAAGGGTGATTCGACCCCAAGTTTATGTCACACAAGGATAACAGGAGGGTTGTAAAAGTTGAGGGCGCCACTACCTTTTTAACGATAAAAACTACAGAAAACTAAGGCGGAAAAGGTAGAAACGCCTTGTAAAATTTAAATAAGTTAATAATAAAAAAGTTACTAAAAATCACCCCAGGCGATATCTCCCTCAACTTTTATAGTTGAGGATTTAAAAAAATGAAAGATACGAGTGAAAACAAATTTATTCTGCCACAGGAAATGAACAACGGAATTTAATAGAGGAATTTGTACTTTTATAGGTACTTAGCTTAGATGAAGTGGTTTCCTGGAGAAGAAGTCAGGTCTTGATCTGAACTGATGTGTTCTGTTCTAGGGCGGTATTTTGGGGTTCTATCCTCGGGTTGTATTCTAGGTTATATTCTTGGGGTTATATTCTTGGGTTTATATCCTCGGCGTTAAATTCTAGCCTAGGGTTATATTCTTGGGTTTATATCCTCGGCGTTAAATTCTAGCCTAGGGTTATATTCTAGCCTAGTGTTATATTCTTGGGTTATATCCTAGCCTAGGGGCTGTGCTTACCTAGAAGTACAGGTGGATCAGGGATATGTAGGAACTTGAATGTAATGGCACATTATGTTGGTCAGCTTTTCAGGTTAAAGAAAAGGAAGGCAGTTATTTGAAAGTCAAAAAATTTATTTAATTTACTGAAAGCTTTCCAACATTATATGTTCCATGTTAAAACAGTAAAAATAGCAATTATCGACTAAATTAAAAAAATATACTAATGATCCGAAAGAAACTAATAATAGCAAAAAGTTACTTATTTAGTTATATGAAAAAATATCGTGCTTAGGAAATATATGGAACCGGCACTGGCGTTACGAAAGAATATTTTATAGGTTAACAGTAATTTATAAAAATGTTATTTTATAATTAAAAGAGTTATTTCGCAACTGAAAGAGCTTGAAAATGTTTGTATAAAAGTAAAACAGTGAATTATAAAAGAATATTTGGCTTAAAACTACCATATTAGTATAAAAGAACAGTTTATGACCACGTATTGAATTTAATTTCGTCTATCTCTGTAAAAAAAATAAAGAATGCATACGAAAATTATATCAGACAGTACTTTAGAAGAAGCTTATTAATTATAAATTATGATTTTGAATTTACCACAGCAAAATTCATAAGATAGGTACTTAAGATATGAAAGATAGCGAAAGATGATCTGTCCCCTTAGGCGGTCGATAACAGAAAGGGATGTTTCACGTGGCGTTGTAAAAAAAATGGAAGCGTCCGTTGGCAGACGTCAATTGTCTAACGGTCAGGGTTGAAGAGTTTGGGATCACAGAACTATAATTGGATGTGGCTAGTGACGATGAGCGCTAATTAAAAGGATTTATTCTGTAAAATCGAAACAGGTCGATAGACATGTTACAACGAAAACTCCAACCCCAGTCACTATGGAAGAAAATTTGACAAATTCAGGGTCACCAAAACTGATAACAAAATTACCCGTCTCATTTAAAACGGCTCGGATTTTGGTTCACATGAACATATTTCCAATACTCTTGCAAGTCATTTCGAAGCGAAGTCCAGGAATAATACCAATGTCAATATTTCACCTTCTCATGAAACACTTTTCAGTAACATTCTACTATTATCCGAAGATATCAGGCATATTAATTCTCCTTTCACTACAAGCAAGCTAACATCTGCCTTAGCCAAATGCAAAAATACTGCAGCCGGTCCTGATGATATTCCCTGTAGTTTTCTTAAATACTTATCCATCTATAGCCTTACTAAGCTTCTAAATTTATGCAATTACTCATGTACGTCACAAAAGTTCCCTTCTCGATGGCGCAAGTCTATAGTTACTCCTGTACTTGACACTTGACAGATCGTTTGATAACATCTCTAGAAAGTCAATTTAGGGCTTTTGTTAATAGCTCCATTTCCTCTTCATATACCCATCAAGATGGAATTCCCCAAGGCTCAGCTTTAAGTACATCCTTATTCATCCTCACCATTAACAATTTATAAGACAATTTTCCCCTCCCGGTCAAATGCTCTGTATACGCTGATGACCTAATAATGTAATGTCATGGCAAAGCCAATGCAACTACTTGCAAAATACTTAGCAAGCAGTAAATAACCCACAAAACAAAATTGCCACTTCAGAACTCACCCTCTCACATGCTAAGTCGAACGTTATTAAATTCAGTAGGATAGCGCAAACTTATATTCCTAAAATCACAGTCAACAACTTTCAATTACTTGTCGTAGATGATTGTAAAATCCTGGGAATGTTATTTGACTCCAAATTATCCTGGAGACAACATATACAGGAAATTAAAGGAATGTGTCTTAAGCGACTAAATATTATTAAAACGCTCTCACATTATCATTGGGGCGCGGATGAAACTACCTTGCTTAAAGTATATAGAACCCTCATTCGTTCCAAACTTGATTATGGAAGTTTAATTTACATGTCTGCAGCTAAAACTATTTTACGCTCCCCCAACACAGTACATAATAGGCTTATGTCTGGGAGCGTTTCGGTCAAGCCCGGCTGAAAGTCTTTACTGTGGAGCTAATGAAGCCCCACTCTGGCTCAGACGACAATACCTCCTTTTCAGCTATATTGCCGCAATTTCCTCCAATCCTCCAATCCAGTATATCCTATATTAACATCATATCAGCTCCATCTCAACCCGCAATATAACTTTATTATACGTTTTATTCTTCAACTTATACAGCCACTAATTACTCATTCAAGGCGTAAACCTATCACATAGTTAAACTCGCCTTCTCTCCAATACTCCTCCATGGAACAAATTTGTCCCACACTACGATATTTCCCTCTGCAAAGAAGAAAGATGTTAGAGAGATGTTATTCGATTAGCTCTCCTTGAAGGGCTGAATAATAAAAAAAATATAACATGGTCGTATATACGGATGTATCAAAGACAGAAGTAGGAGTTGGGTGTTCCGTAATCACGGTACAAAGATCGATCGGTACCTATAAAATATCCCATATTTGTAGCGTCCATATAGGTGAGCTATTCGCTATCTTACAAGCCTTCAAACATGACCAACAACTTGCAAATACACACATAGGCATATGCACAGACACATTATCCTCTATCCATACCATTAAGAATACATTTACTAACCATCCTCTTGTCCAAGATGTACATGACTTTTATCAACATCTGCGAAGACAAAATATAACAGTCACAATAACATGGGTCCCCTTCCACGTTAGGATTATTGGAAACGAAAAAGCCGATTGCCTTGCCAAAGAAGCTGCCTCAACTGCTACTGCCACGGTGAATCTTTAGCTTTGTAATGACTTAGAAGCTAGCCTGAAATAAATCTATCGGTCCAACTGGCATATACTGGAATCAAAGTATATGTTTATGCGTGAAATTCAACCAACAGTGAATCAATTTATCTGCCCCGATTTATCAAGATAAAATATGGCTGTTATACGAAGATTACGTATAGGTCATACTAGACTTACACATGGTTCCCTAATGTCATCATCACCTCAGCCGAACTGTCAGTATTGCCACGTAAAGCTCTGCATCAAGCATATTCTCGTTGAATGTCCATATTTCGCCACAAGACATCTACAGCTAGGTATAAATACAAACTACAAAAAGACCCTAAAAGTGATTAAGTCCCTAGAAGAAGAACACTACTACTACTACTAATTTAGTCAGGCGAACCTTGGCCAAGGAAAACTCAAGCCAAGGTTCCGGCACTGAGGCCACTGGCGGGCCCATTGTGCCATTCCTGCATCCATGAAGCCGAGTCCCTCGACGAAGGACCCAATCCTCTTCAGTGGATGCCTGCTTATATCCCCGGGGGCCATAACAGGGACTCCGAAGATTCGCCTGCGTAGCATAGCCCAATGTGGACATACGAGGAGAACATGGTCCGACGTTTCGTCAGCCATGCCGCAACCCCTACATAGGGGACTTTCCTCCAAACCTAGGTTACAGAGGTGTTTCCTCAGACAGCAGTGCCCTGTTAGGAGTCCTGCTATCTTCTTTAACCTACTCCTTGGTAGTTCTAGAGCAGCTCCATCAGTCCATCCTCTCAATAGGAGCTTGGACTGCCTGAGACCCTGTAGAGCCTTCCAGTGAGCGAGGTGCTGATTCCGCAACCAGTTCCTCGTCTCCTAACGGATTGTTTGTTTTGTAAGGCCCAAGGTCGGGCCCGGGCCGTTAAAAGAGGTAGCCGTCCCTTCCACAGCCAGCGCATCCGCCCCTTCATTGCCTTCAAAACCAGAGTGGGCCGGAATCCATTCTAGCCACACTGTGTTCCGCCTCGCTAAGCCAGCAAGGCGTTCCTAGAAGAAGAACAACTTATAAGCAGAATTTAATTTAAAAAATCCTAATTTACTAAATAACTTCGCTTATATCATGTCATGTGTCATGTTATCCCATATTCATATTAGTTCAAGCTTTCAGTCTAGATTTATATTTTGTAATGTAACTCTGTCTGTATTGTACCTCGTGCTAATTGCCATAGCTGTCTCATGCACGTTAATTTAAATAAAAAAAGATATCAATCTATCTAAGTAATTAATTTTTGTAAGTTGTCAACAAATTCTTTATTAAATTGTTGATGCTTCAATTAAGTAAAACCAAATTCAAAGCATGTGCTCAAATTGTTTACCGTCAGCTAAACTACAATGCGAAGGATGAGCAGCGAACTATTCTCGAACGTTCGCTATATCTTCCGGAGTTATTTTTGTAATCTCAATGCGTATCCGTTCCTTGAGTTCATTAATAGTTTGTGTCCATTTATGTACACTTCACTTTTCAAGTATATCCATATAAAGAAATCGAGAGGAGTTGAATCATGGAGCATCGGTGGCCACTTAATTGCTCCTCTTCGTCCTATCCAGCGATTTGCGAGACGTTGTCCAAGAAGTTTCTCAAAAAGATAGCATAGTGCGGTGGCGCACCATTTTTCTGCAGCCACACGTCATTTCGGTTTGGGAACAGCCGGCTTAATTCGAGGAGCAGAAAGTTCTGCAGAAATTTTAAATATCTAGGACCTGTTAAGGTCCTATAATCCTATAATACTCCTGTATCCAGTGTGGATTTTCTGTAGCCCATTCATTATTTCATTACTGGTACTTAATATTCTTCATAAGTGTGGATAAAACTCCAATTATAATGTGATTGTGGATAAAAGTTATTTATTGTATAAGTGTATTAGATAGTGTTTTATCCACAATCACAGTCATTTTCATTTCATTCATTCGTTTGGGCTGTGCTCAACAGCCCAGGCACTTGAACTGAATCTTTGTACCATTTCCCATGCTATTTACTTGATTACAGTTACCTGTAAATAATTGTCATATTAGTGAAGCGTGATCTATAGTATTGAACTATTATTTCTTTACGTCTATTTCCCATGTTATCTACTTCCATTCCGGAAGCTTTGTGTCTTCCATAAAGGCGACTGATTTGACTGGAGGGATTTTCAGTATTTGTAATGGTTGTATTAATTCCTCTCCAAAGTGCTTCCGTCTAAGTACTTGTGAGTTCTCGCAGAAGCAGAGTATGTGAGTAGGTGTTTCATCATCAAGTTCACATTTTCTTCATATAGGTTCACTAACTTTGCCCATTTTTTGATGTTTCCTCAGGGTGCAGTGTCCAGTCACCGGGTCGGTACCTGTCTTTAAATGTCTCTTACCCAGTTTCAAAAGCCTTGTTGAGAGTTCCTTGTCTACCTTGTTCAGTAAGCTCTTTGTATGGAGGTGCCCTTGTGTCAACCTCCATTTTAGTTGATGTTCCCTATCTAGTCAGTTCCCTATCTCCCCTCTTATGCAATCTTTTGTAACTCCACAAAACGGTTCCGGACCTATGAAGTCTCCTTTGGGGCCTTCTTTAGCTAACTGGTCCACCATGTCATTACCTGCAATCCCCTCATGAGCCAGCACCCATATTAGCGACTCTTTGTTGTCTCTTGCCAGCCTGTTTAGGGATTATTTGCAGTTTTCTACCAGTCTAGACCTAGTTGTTGGATTACTGATAGCTTTAAGCATAGCCTGGCTGTCAGTGAATATTTTAATTTTTTATCCGGTATATCCTCTTCTGATGTTTTCATCAATACAGGCTATAGCAGAAATCGTCACTGCTTGAAACACAGTCGTATATCGACCAAGACTGAAGAACATTCTCTTTTAAGGTCCTTTTATACTAGCCCCAGTGTCATGGTTTGTTTTGGAACCATCGGTGAACCAGATGATTTCTCCAGAATTACCTGGGCTCATCACCTGTTCCCTAGATGGGATGATGATGTTCACTCGCTCAGTGAATATATTCTCGGGTGTCATGCTATCAAAACTCATGTGAAATATGGGTTTAGTTAGTATTGTCCCAGTGGTATCAGTGTGTCATTCTCGAACATTGTCTCCATCATTGCCTCCGCCCTTACAAGAAGTTCCAAAGGAGAAAGTCCAATAAGGGCTTCCATTGATGTGGTCCCTGTGCTGTTCATTGCTCCAGTAATACCAAGAAGGTCTTGTCTTTGGATTGCAGTTAATATATTAACTGCAGAGGACACTTCCGTATTTCCCAGGTTTTGCCCATAACTCTTCTGCATTGCCAGAAAAGCCTATTCGCCCTGGTAGTAATTTTTTCCAGGTGTGCCTCCCAATTCAGTTTGGAATCAAGGGTCACTCCCAGATATTTGACTTCTTTGGAGATTTCTAGTTCTTCTCCGAACAACAGTACTCTACCCTGCGGGAGAACTCTTCTATTCGTGAAAGCAACTAGTTTGGTTTTTTTTGGATTAACTGAAAGGTCCTCTGTAAGGCACCATTCCTCCACAATTCGTAGTGCTTCTTGTAGGACATTCATAACTACCTCTGAAAATTTTCCATTGGTGACAATCACTATGTCGTCCATATTGATGACATCGATGTGTTGTCAAAAGCACCTTCGATGCCTAGGAATGCTGCAAGTGCTATTTACTTATGATTAAGTCATTTAGAATAAGATTTCATCAAAAAGTGACTTGACATTTCCCTGATAGCAGCTGTAACGTCAAAAATTATTTTAAAAAAATTGGTGTTGAATGGTTGCTATTCAGTTTCGAATTAAGATTGTGTTTTCCATTATTCTACTAGTGGATAGAGTGGTCCTTTATATGCTCCATAAGTGTTGATAAAACTCCAATTATAATGTGATTGTGGATAAAATAATTTTTGATAAGGCTACTATTTTTTTTAAATTTGAAAAGAAGTTTGTACATATTTTCATTGTCACTGACGCCGTTTACCATATTTATTTTATTGTTGGGTATCAATAAATACATCATAGCAGTACCTAATAATAGTCCGAGAGCTAGCACCAATTTTTGGGTAGGTATTTGAGGCAAGCTGAAAACTTGATCCATACCTCTCCTATTATACCCCAACTCGGAGCTGCAGACCTGGCTGGTGAGTAGAGGGGCTAAAGCAACCCCTAAATTTTTAAAAATATTAATTTATTCTTGCAAAAAATATGTTTGATGCAATTTGAAATTTTTATATATTGTAATTAATGTTTAAAGAGTTAAGAAAAAAATAAGCCAGATGATTTATTCGGGGTTTTAACATTGCCAGACGCGTGCAAAAATATTTTGTAAAAAAGTATAAAAAATGTATTTGAGGCAGCTTGAAAATTTAATAGGGTATTATTTATAACTAAAAAATAACATTCTCAAAAAGACAGATCATTTTGGTGGGACTTTCTACCTGCCAGGCGATCTAACAAATTATGTATAGGTGCGAGTGAGGAGAGCTATAGGCAAGCCGTAGTGTGAGAGAGAGCGTTTATCGGCAGCTGTCTGCGTTCTTGCTTGCCGCGTTTTTATTGGCTCTGGCGAGGTCACGTGACTTACAATAGCCGTGAGGTTTCTAGTCGAAATTTCGGAGTAAAAAAATAGAAAATTTTGTGAATTTGTGCTAAAAACGGTTTGTATAAAAATGTGTGTGTTAAATGGTCATATTTTTTGTGTTATTTTTTGTATCATAAAAAATTTGTTATTTAGTCAATTTTAATACAATTCTAAATGCAATGAATTACTTAAATATTTCTCATTACAGCAAAAATATTGGTATTTTCAAGAAATCATAAGAGACATTTTTTTTTAAATTAATTTTTCAACATCTTTCATTTTAAATTTTTTTTATAGGATTCATATTTTTGCCGCTACATCCAAAATTTAAAAAAAATTTCCTTTTTTTGTGTCAGTATTCTAAGTCAAAATTTATACAGAAATTGAATATTGTTCAAATTAATAAAGGTTAACGTATCAAAGAAAGCAATGATTACAAAAATATAAAATCTCAAAATCAGATTTATTGAGATATGAAATAATTATACAACTGAAGAATTATTATAAGTACAAAAATATAAATTTGATTCATTCCACATCAGAAATAAATTGTGAATCATCTTCTGTGGATTCTCCTTCATCAGAGCCAACAGAATCTTTTTCGGATTCATCTGTGTTCGATTGGGCTACCTCTGCATCATCTGCGAAAAGTATTTTATATTTATTTAAATAATCAAAGAATTTCGAATGCAGCAGTTATTGAAGAAAAACTATTTATATTCACCTGCAGTAACATTTCCAACATTATTATTGGAGGATTGTTTTCCATTCACTTCTCTCCTCCATTTGGGAAATGAGCTGAGTGGACTGTATATTTTTCCTGAAGCTGGTTTGGTTTTTTACTTACTTTCTATACCAGCGGCCTCGATTACAGACTTAGTAGTGGAGGAAGAGGATTGTGTTTTTTTATTGTGGATGGTACTACGATGAGTTTTAATGGAACATTAATCCATTTTATATTAAAAAATAGTCGGGAACTCAAAAAACATATTTTATTTTGTCAAACTTGACAGACAGACAACTTTTTGTTTCTATATCGACGGTTACGTTATAGTGAGTTTTGAAATAATTATAACTGCTCACTTACTGGAACACTGGTAGATTTTTTAGTTACTTTTATAACTGATTACAAACTTATTTCAGATATGAGAGAAGGGGGTAGGGTGAAGGCATGCAAGTTCGAATACAAATGGTTTGTTTTCGAACAATTATTTTTATTTTTTTCATAAACAACAGCGTCGAATATCTACGAATTGCGGCATACAGTCTCCGTCGAACCAGTGAAAATCTAGCGTATCCTCATTAAGTGTCCATCCGTTCCGGTCCGGTGTCAAAGAGGTGGAGAATCGCAAATATGCATTTCTTCAAATTCTCGTTATATATTGCGTTCTTAAAAGATATCGTTGTAATTCAGCTTTACACGGAGGTAAAGTAGAGGGATCACAATTTTTCAATGTTTTTTTAAAAGGTTCATCTTCAGTGTCGGCTTTGTAAGTCGCACAAAATTTTTGAAATCGTGCTGCATTTTATATTTGATATAATATTTTTATATCCATAAATTTCGCAAACAAATTGGCAAAATTCTATCACGCAAACCGGCAACTCCAAGGTCTGTTAATGCTTTTTGATAACATTTATTTTTTGTCAATATTTTATACAGTCTTATCTTGCCTTTTTGAAAAAATGTTGGATTGTAATCGCATGCATGAAAACCAGGTAAACTCGTACATAAAGATGAACCTAATTCCATGTGTAATTTGTTACATATATTGTTATGATATAAAAAAAAATTAAAAGAAAAATGATATAAAATGTCAAATAATAAATAAAAAAATAAAAAGAAACAACAATGTAAATAATTATGGCCGAATGTCATTAATACTACGTTTGACAATTTACACAAATCAAAGACTTAGACATATGAATTTAGTTGAATAGATATTTAAAAGACATTTCAATTTGTATGGCAAGTCCACTTTTCAATTTAAAAAAATTATTGATGACGTTATGACACATAGATGACGTCAAAAATAAAAAGTTGATCAGATGAATTTCTAAAAATATTAGTACGCTGTGATTTAATGTGAACAGTTTGATTTACTCGTGACGCAAGCCTAGGAATCAGGGAATTTATTTTTTAAATATCATTTTGATCGTTCACAGTATTAGTTAGTGCTTTGCGTAAAATAACTATTTATATTATGTCAAAAACCGAGTTCAAAAAAGTTAAACATTGGATTGAAAAGCTTAATTTTAAATAATGTTAGAGAAAAGAATTAAATTGAATCATTTTGTTTTTCTTGTGATGAAAAATGAGTGAAAAAAAATCAAATTAAAAGTACATGTTCTGAATTACACACATAACGTGTGCTGGACGCTCAAGTAATGGGTCAGCAATGCGAAAATTAATTGAAATATAAATTCTCAAGTACGGGTAACTTCCTCTGGTGGCACAGAATACGTTAATAGGACTTGGTTGTCATAAAATATTGTTGGTCAATACAACCCTATTGTTTTAAAAATTCAAGGAGGGTAGGAATCAGAGAAGAGGTAGGTGATTTCCAATATTATCAAGTAGGTAATTACAGTGTACATTTTACACAGATGTGCACTCTTTTCTGTTGTAACTAAAAAACCAGTGTTTTGTTATTTAAAAATGGCAACGACCAGCCCTAAATTTAAATAAAGTTAAAAATGACAGGTTTCGTAGTGGGAGGCGGGGTTTGTTAGTTCAGTTAGTTGCTGTGAAGCGCCAAGCGCTACAGGCTGCGTACTAAAGTTGTTCCAGCTCCTTCCATATGTTTAGAAACATCTCTTATTATTTCTCTATGGCTGGAGCTTCTTCTTTTTTATGACGTATGGATTTTCAACATTGTAAGCATAATAATAAGCATTATGTTAATATACAAATTTGTTTCGAGTAAACGTAGTTTCATCGGAAAAAGTTTTTTTTTATCTCGTGACCAGTCTGCAAAATCATCATCTAGGATCGCATGAACTTTTCGAAAGTTAAGCGGATAGAGGTTTTTTTTATGAATATCGTATGTAGGATTTAGAAATAGCACGATACATAGTCGCGAGTCTTCTAGTTCTAAACTCCGGATTCTGTTCTATTTCGTTCAAAATATCATTTTCGTACACCTCTATAATATCCAGGTGCCAGTTTCAGTATTTCTACGCACTACTGAACCGGCTCTTAGGCGTTGGTGAAGAGACGTAAATGTTGATCGATTGGGATGTCGCCTTTTATGAAATCGTTCCACATATCCTGAACGAGCGTTACATTGTACATTACTATAGATTAAATGCATAACAGCATATTCTAAATAGGAATAAATAGCTTTTTTCAAAAAAAATTGGAATTACTTCACCTTTTTCATGCAATAACAATATGTATGTATGTAATAACAATAACAATAACTCGTCAACTTCGAAGCAATTTAATGTAATGTTAAATCTTGTTAATTTGTCAAAGCCAACTAGGTACCGTATAGGTCGTTTAGTAATAAAAAATTGATTGTTCTCGAAAACGGTGCATAATAGCGAATTCACACAATAGCACATTTTTTTCGAAAATACAATTTTTTAATTTAATGTCAAATTTGTCAAAAAACGGATACACAAAAAATTTTTCGAGCTTCTGGACACCCTGTATAGATTTTATGACATTTTCCTTTTTGAAGGGACATCTTTTGATAATTGAATTTACTCTTTGGACCCTTACTTTGTGGAATCTACTCATATTACTTTTTAATGTATATATATATATATATATATATATACATATGTATATTGGTCAAACAAGTCGAAATTTTGAAATTAGATACAATGAACACTCACGAGCATACAGATTAAAACAGCCAGATAAATCACATTACGCAAAACATCTTCTTAACACAAAACATTCATTAACACCTAACACAGAACTAGAAGTACTGCATATTTGTGATAAGAAACAAGAACTAGATTTCCTTGAAGAACTAGAAATAAAAAGACACTTAACAGACCCACAATGTGAAGTTCTCAATGAACAGATAAATCTAGGGAGTTCTCCACTATTAAACTGTCTTCTTAAGTAGCAATAATTGTAAATATCGGCAGATATAGTTTTCCTGGTTTCCTATATCATTGCACAGTTGTACTGATCCTTAATGGGAAAAAAGATATCCAGGATATCCCCATAAGGCTAATAATATCTAAGCTTTAATATTTGTAAAATCATATGTTCTTCTTTTTTCAATTCATATATATTAAGTCAATCACAAGATAGGTCACTCACTATTTGGTCTAGCCAAAATATTAAACATCAAGTAGGCATCACATAAAATGTAACTTCTGTCATTCTGACGATGATATGTCAATATCGAAATAATTATCAATATCTAAGAGTTTTCATAATTGTTTCATTATATAGTGGAATTAATTAGAAACACTTAGTTTCATTTAGAAAAGTAATATTTTGGTAAGTTTCACATTGATACATTTTTGTTTGTTTTGAAGTAGAAAAGGCATATCGTATATACAAAAAATGTGTTATATAAACACTTTAATTTGCTAATTTGCGGGCAGCTTCATAATGCAGTTTGAATGCTGATAGGCTAAAATGTTGTTAAATTAAAACGAAGTGGAGAAACAATCCGTAACCAAAAAACGTTTTGTCTGAAACGCTAACTTTCGTGCTTGTGGTCCTACTAAATTTCCATCATCAGAGTTTAATTCGCTGGAAATGTGTTTTGGACTAGGCGTTATTCCAAAATTCGAACCTAACTTTTCGGACTGGATAATTTCGTTTACGACAGAAAAAGTAAAAAAAAATGGATATATTTCGACGCGAACGGAACGACATGTTACGAACTTTGTTGTATTTCGTGCACTTTTATTTTTAAAGTTAAATGTAGTTTAGAGTATTTTCAGCGGATTAGCTTACTGAAATGAAATAAACAGAAAAATGTCATTGTGAATTTATCAGGTTTCATGAAATGTGTACAGACATTAGTTCAACAGTTGTAAACATAAGAAAAAAACGTTTCACGTCACATTTTAAATTTAATTTTGATAATTTCAAGCTGGTCCTTTTTCAATTTATTTTCTTATTTGAATAACTAAACTGTCACATACTTTTGGGTACTGAAAGATTTTACGGTATCAGCACCAATGTACCAATATTTTATTTTTTTGTCTGATCAATGCCCTAGATTGATGAGGAGATTGGTTTGTTGACTGGTACCTAAGACCTATCGAATTATTTTTATCGTTCAGCACATTATCCACATCATTATTATCTTTATTTTCAATGAAACCGTTTAACTTGAAATTTTTTTTGCTGCCTATTTTATATTGAGATATTTTCTAAGTTCAATTGAACAGCATATCACAAACATAGAAAATATCAATGAACGACACAAACCATACAAATGAGTTTCACATAAACCGATTTTACTTGGTTGTCGGAACGTCTTTCTCTACTTAATTAAGTTGTGGAAAGCTGCGGAAAAGCGGATGCCTTCTTATTAGCGCCATACTCGTATTTTACGCACGGTTACCCATCAACACCCCAGACTGGAAACTTAATGAACAACTCATTTTCATATGGGACTTCAAAATATCGCCAGTATAGGTACACCGTCATCAATCACCGAGATTTATTGTAGTAGGAGCAGCCCTTACGAAGCTTCCTCGCAAATAATAGCGCTACCTCAGGGGAGTTTGCAAATCGACTTTATAAGCGAACAACATTTTATTTTGCTAATTCACAATAGATCTCCGGGAAAATTACTGGGTTAAGAAAATATTACTATAAATTTATAGAAGTATTCGAATGTACAGATATTTTGATCCTATGTGAAGTCATTTAATAATCACAAATATAAATATATCGTGAATTATATTTCAATTTGGAGGTTGATTATTGTCATAAATATTCCCTGTCACTTTTTTGGAAACATTCACCAAAAAGGGAATGTTTCCAACTTTTGTGTAACTACTTAATTAATTATTTCATAAGCTGCAGCATTATCGTTATTAGATGGTTGGTCAACATTAAATTTTATTTGACTTGTAATGACTGCATGATCATAATTACCTATTGGGGAGTCTATTACGGGATCACTTCATAATTGTTCGTCATTTGTAAAAAAACAAATCCAGGGTATCCCAACTGTCAACGGGTTGGGTGAGATTTTTTAATGCTCCTATCTGTTGACGTCAAAAAATAATAGTTCAATACCATTAAACGCTTTACAAAATTACAAAAATTAATTTCCAAAGAGCAGACCGTCCACTAAGAAGCAACAACTACTTCTCGGGCTATATGCCCCGACAGACATTGAATTACACTTCTAAAGTAAACGGGGTTGGTATATCTGTTAAGATAGAACCAACCATTCTGGTTTGCGATTAGAAGGAATAACATCGCTTGTGGACTGGTTTAGGCGTTTTTGCGCCTCATCAGCACAAGGTAGATGCTATTTGCCCAGAAGCTCTGAGAGCATAATCCTGGACTAGAGACTACGTTGATACCACACCAATACATTAGCCTCAGTAAAGGAAGTGCTAAGAGTGCGATATCAGCGACATCTCTACAGCAAATCACAAACCAAAATTCTATATCGACAAAAAACCATCTCGGTTTTGTAGGTATTTACTTAATTACAGTTACCTGTTAATAATTGTCATATTAGTAAAGCGTGATCTATAGACGTCAAAAAATAATAGTTCAATACTATTAAAACGCTTTACAAAATTAGAAAAATTAATTTCCACAGAGCAGACCGTCCACTAAGAAGCTTCTTTAATTTTTCTAATTTTATAAAGCGTTTAATAGTATTGAACTGTTATTTTTTGACGTCTATAGATCACGCTTAACTAATATGACAATTATTTACAGGTAACTGTAATTAAGTAAATATCATGTTAGATAGTCAAGCAGCCATTGTAGCACTGAGTTCTTGCGTAATCAGTTTTAAAAAGGTATATGAATGCCTGGGGAAACTCCATTAGGTGAGAACAGCATTTTCACCATACTGTGGATTCCAGGACTCACTGGAATAGAAAAAGACTACAACCAGGTGAGAGGAAATGAAAGCCAGAGTGAAACTGCACTAAGAGTTTTAACAGGTGTTCTGTGGAGCAAGAAGAATGTAGATTCTGTGGAATGGAAGAAGAAACCTCCATCCACATACTTGCATATTGCATAGAAATTTAAAATCCTTGGGCACAAACACCTAGGAGACTACTCGGTAGAAAAGGGTCACTTACCTAAGTTATAGCCCCTTTTTTCGAATTAGATTGCCCACTACTATTTAAAATGAAAAGTTAGCACCAATAGACGCTTGTGAGTCGCAGTGCCAAAAATACACACTCACAAACCTAATCTAATTATTAAGGATGTTTCATGAGTATGTAAACTTAGCTATCTTTTTCATCTGAATCTCGAGTCTCATATCTCATGCAATTAAATATTTGTGTCTTAGTGTATTTATTTAAAATATTACAATGTCACTTTGAACTTTTTCGTCTCAGAAATTTTATCGTTATTATTTTTCTTTCTGTTGATTTTACAATTATTTAACTAAAAGAAATGGAGATAGATAGCATTCTTGCTTGACCCCGTGATTGATTGTTGATTGGTCTTGCACATATTATAGACAGTATTTTCTCTAGTACTCACTTTGATAATTGTATATATGTTACCGTTAAAGTATGAAATCCGTTATTTTATAGAATACCTAGTTATTCCATGAAATAACTGATCGTGTCCGTTAAAGTGTAGAAATCTCTTGTATTTCATGGTTTAACTAGTTATTTCATAGAATAACGATCTGCAGCCCGTTAAAGTGTAAAATAATCTATATCATGTAATATGTGTAAAAGACAAGTGCGGTGACGGTGTAGGGGGAGACGTAGGAGTATGCAGTATCTAAGTAAACACCGTGCGACGCGGGTAAAACAGATCATTGATTAATCTATCGAGAAGGGCAAGGAAAATCATCGAAGAAGCCATTTTTACAACACTGTATAGCTTCTTCAATGATTTTCCTTGCTCTTCTCGATAAAAACTACAACTACAAAATCTCCTACACTTTAACTGTCTTTCATTAGTTCATTTATAGAATACCTAGTTATTTCATAGAATAACTAGTTGAAGTGTCAAATTATTGTTATATTATACACTTTAACGGACACGATCAGTTATTTCATGGAATAACTAGGTATTCTATGAAATAACTGCATTATATACTTTAACGGTAACATTATAGAAAAATATGAATTGAAGGAAAGGAAATGCCTGTTCTTGTATTTTACGTTTCCAATTGAACGTTTTGAAACCAATATAGTAGAGAATCCGTTTGATGTTCATCAAAATCGATCTACCTTGGATGTAACAGAGCAAAGGGTTCATGTGAGAAAATACCTGAAATAAAATAATCGACACAACCGATTCTCATTCGATGGGAAGGTTTATTAGAAAAAACGACTATTTATCACCCCCCAAGTTCGTAATTTTCTTCCTACAGCAGTAAGAGATTAAAAAACGTTTCATTTTAATATAGATCATCTTTTTAAGAGCTTAAAGGTGAGATTCACGTAGAAAATTATACAGTACGAGGAAGAAACTCTGGTCACAAGAAAGTTGAGCATGTACCCTAATGTGTTAAAAATAAACAAGTATATTTGATTGAGTATGGTTACGAGTAGGTATATGAACGCTTGATTTAACAGGAGAACTTAACATACGAAAGATATATGGCCAGCAAAGTATTTTAGAAAAATCGAGTTTTTAGTGAAGTCAACAACTCTCTACAACGAATAGTTTCCGAGATACAGCATTTTGCATTCTTATCTGGCCATCACCATAGCGCTCCAACTTACTTCAAACCGATTTCTGTACAAAAAGTACAGTGCCCCAACAAACTAAAACTATTCATGAATCAGTTTATGAACTGTCAAAACGATTCATAGACTTGAACAGAAGCTTTTAGTCAGAGTCATGCGCTTTAACGTAATTATTGCAATTTAATGGTTTTCATAAGCGGTGACTCTTATCTGTTAACAAAGTATAATGAAATCTATCTTATTGGGAATAATATACAGGAGAAAAATGAAAGTTAATTGGGAAATATCTAGAATAATTTAATAGTTTGGGCAATTGAACTGCCCCACAAAGAAAGAAAGTTCATAAATTCGGAGATTGTCTTCTAACAAATTACTATTTTTGGTCACCAAGTGTTTATAATATGTTCTAAATTGATTTTTTCATGTGAGCGTTTGTTTGCCCTTTTGCGCAATACTTTTGTAGTTGTAAGATACAAAAACAACAATTTGAGGTTGTGTACCTTTTTAATTTTAATAAAAATTAAAGTACATACGTTAATAATGAGTATGGTTTCCTTGAATATCAATTACAGCCAAACAAGGCCTTTGCAAACTTTCAATCGATTTGATCGATTTGTCTCAAAAGTTAAGGAAAAAGATGTCTAAGTTCTTGGAAAGTCTGTGGGGGTGGTTCATGGGAATTCAAAGCTCAGCGCAAAAGACAGCCACCGCTGTCCTACAACAAAGAGTGGTGGCTGAAAACAAAGACATCGTTCTAATTCAAGAACCTTGGATAAACAAAGGTAAGATACTGGGGCTTAATATTAGGGGAATGGGTCTGATAATGGGAACTGATCGTATTAAAACAAGAACTTGTATTTGCTATAGATCCGAATACAACTTGATGTCGATTATGGAACTATGCACGGGTGATATGGTGGCAGCAAAGATTATACTCGAAAAATATGGGGTAGTACTAGAGACGATAATAGTGTCTCTGTATCTTCCCATCGATTCGGAAGAACCACTACCGAGGACTAACATGGAGAACAAGATGGAATACTCAAGGAGACATAATCTGGATGTCATTTTAGGGGCTGATACCAACGCACACCATAGCAGTTGGGGCAGCAAAGACAACAACACCAGACTATTTGACTATCTATGTACTATTGAACTTGATATTGCGATGGTGGGTAATACGCCTACATTTAGAATATCGAGGGGGGAATCATTGGTAGATGTTACTCTTTGCACTTCACGTATCAGGGAGATGATTCGCAAGTGGCATGTATCGGATGAACCATCTTTATCCGATCATGCCCAAATATACTATGGAATTAACGTAGAAAAATCGGTTATTAGAACATACAGAGATCTTAAGAGCACTGACTGGGTATCTTATAAAGAGGACCTGCTTCCTAAAATCCGTTCACACCTAGGAAGACCAAAAACTGCTAAGGATTTAGAGGGAGCAGCCGCATGGCTGCAACAGTGTACACTGATCTCTTATCATAACAACTGTCCGATAAAGGGGAGTCGCTCTTCTAGACAAGCCATCTGGTGGAATAAAGAGCTGACATCGCTAAGGAGAGAAACAAGACGCTTTTTCAAGAAAGCGAAAAAAAACGGGCAACTGGGAAGCGTATAAAGCTAAACTAGGTACATATAATACAAAAATAAAAGAACCCAAGGAGAAGTCCTGGAGAGAATACTGTGAGGACATGCAAGGTGTCCCTGACAGCAACAGAATCAACAGGATTCTCAAAAGGGATACGAGCGGAAAGTTTCCAATTACTGAGGCAGAGGCTCTAGAGCATCTCCTCAGTGTGCACTTTCCAGGTTCGGTGAAGATGGAGTCAAGCTATGACAACGGGCCGGTTGCCAAAACAAAGGCAACCAAAGAGGACTGGGATCTCACGAATAAGATATTCAGACCCCATCTTATCAGATGGGCTGTAAACTCATTTGACCCCTACAAAACTCCAGGATCAGATGGCATATTCCCCAAGCGTCTGCAAGAGGGACTAGACATCATAATGGGTCCTTTAGTTCTGATACTTCGAATCAGCCATGCTCTAGGGTATATACCAATTGCATGGAGAGAATCAAAGGTGGTGTTTATTCCTAAACCAGGAAAAGAAACGTACAGCCAGGCTAAATCCTGCTGACCAATCAGTCTGACATCATTATTGGTGAAAACCATGGAAAAAGTCTTACAAATATACTTACAAGAAGGAGCGCTTAAGAACATCCCTCTACATAGACTACAATGGGCTTATCAAGCATGGAAATCAGGTGAAGCTGCCCTGCATAATCTGGTTGCAGGTCTCGAAAGGAGCCTGAATCATAAGGAAGTAGCCCTTGCAGCATTTCTAGACATCGAAGGTGCTTTTGACAACACATCGATGTCATCAATTAACAGATCCCTTAAAAAAGAGGGATTAACAGAGGATTAACAGAGGGATAGGATCCATGCATAGGAGGAGGAGGAGCATAGGAGAAACCCAGCACATATGCATGATAAAACATACACCGTAAGGACAACTAAAGGATGCCCTCAAGGTGGAGTACTTTCACCACTTTTGTGGAACCCAGTTGTGGATGACTTGATCTGTAGGTTGAACGATCAAGGCATATGGAGGCAGGGCTTTGCGGACGACATAGGGATTGTCACCAATGGAAAATCCCCGAATGTGATTATGAATGTCCTACAGGAAGCACTGCGAATTGTGTAGGAATGGTGCCTTAAAGAGGACCTTTCAGTTAATCCAAAAAAACTAGTTGTTTTCACGAATAGAAGAGTTATCCTGCAGAGTAGAGTACTGTTGTTCGGAGAAGAACTAGAAATATCCAAAGAACTCAAATATCTGGCAGTGACCCTTGATTCCAAAGTGAATTGGAAGGCACACCTGGAAAAAATTACTACCAGGGCGAAGAGGCTTTTCTGGCAATGCAGAAGGGTTATGGGCAAAACCTGAGGTGGTTCACTGGCTCTACACAACTGTGATAAGGCCAACGATCACCTATGGAACCATAGTCTGGTGGAGGAGGACAGAAGTGTCCTCTGCAGTTAATATATTAACTGAACTCCAAAGACAAGCCCTTCTTGGTATTACCGGGGAAATGAACAGCACGGGGACGGCATCAAAGGAATCCCTTATTGGACTTCCTCCTCTAGAACTTTTTATAATGGCGGAGGCAATGATGACAATTGCTATGCTGAAATCGGGAGACTTATGGTCCCCGAACAATGTTCGAGGAGGACAGACACTTTGATACAACTGGGACATTACTAGACGAACCCATATTTCACATGAGTTTTGAGAGCATGACACCAGATAATATATTCACTGAGCGAGTGAATATAATCATCCCATCTAGGGAACAGGTGATGCACCCAGGTAATTCTGGAGAAATCATCTGGTTCATCGATGGCTCCAAAACAAACCATGGCACTGGAGCTGCTATAAAAGGACCTAGAAAGATAATGTTGCCTTGGTCGATATACGACTGTGTTTCAAGCATAGACGATTGCCGCTATAGCCTGTATTGATGAAAACATCAGAAGAGGATATACCAGACAAAAAATTGAAATACTCACTGACAGCCAGGCTCTGCTTAAGGTTATCAGTAATCCAACAACTAGGTCTAGACTGGTGAAAAACTGCAAGGAATCCCTCAACAGGCTGGCAAGAGACAACAAAGTGTCTCTAATATGGGTGCCGGCACATGAGGGGATTGCAGGTAATGAAATGGCGGACTAGTTAGCTAAAGAAGGCTCTAAAGGAGACTTCATAGGTCCGGAATCGTTTTGTGGTAGACAAGGAACTTTCAACCACTGAAACTGAAACTGGGTAAGAGACATTTGAAGACAGTTACCGACCTGGTGGTGGTTTAGGAGCTGCAAAATTATTAGACTTGGACGGAAGAACATCATTGTTTTTCCATAACCTCCCACCATCATGAAATTGCAAATCTCTCTTTCTCAAATTGTAATGTTTTGCATTTTTTTCGAATGCGTTTTTTAACTTTTACCGAATATCTACATAAAGTTTAGGAAATGCAATTTATCTCCAGTGTTAATTATATTATTCTCGTTTTCGGAAATTGCACCATAAAAATCCCCACTTAACGGAACGTTTCGAGCAAAGTTTAGAAAAGCTGGGGAGAAACCCGTAACGCCATGTTTCGCGGTACTGATTGCTTGTGCAACTCTATGTAGTGAATTATCCCAGTTATTATGAGACGAATTTTCATGAATATAACACCTCAAAGCTGTAATAATTGTTTTGTTAGTTCGTTCTGTGTGATTCGCTTGGGGATGATAACGAGCGTTATAGAATATTTTTTGCACCTTATATTGCGACATTAAATTCTTAAAAAGAAAAGTAGTAAAAACAGTACCATTGTCAACAGAAAAAATTTGTGGAACAACAAAAACAAGAAAAACTTGGTTTTCTATAAATTTCACAATGCCCTTAGCAGTTGCGTGCTGCATTGGACAAACAAGACAAAATTTGGTGAACCAATCGGTTACTGAGACAAATCTGTAACCAGATTTTGATTTGGGATAAGGACCTATCAAATCAGCAGAAATCCATTGTCAAATTTATATCTTTATACTGGCCCATAACACCAGGTTTAGGTAGGTTTTGGGTTTTACAAGAACCACAGACTGAACATTTATTAACGTAGCGACATACAGAACTTCTAAGTTTTGGCCAATAGTAAATTTCAGAAATACGAGAAATAGTTTTAGATATGCCTAAATGGGCACACTAATCATTATCATGAAATAATTTCAATACGTCAATTCTATTAGGGGTAGAAACAACAATTTTCCAATTAGATAAATTACTAGAAATTGGATTTGACGAGAAAAAATGTTTGTACAAAACATTATCGTCAACCTTAAATGTGGAATATAAATCAGGATTATTGGTGACCTTTTGAATCATAGAAGTATACCAAGCATCTGGCTTGAAAGTATTTACATCAATAATAGAGATTTCTGAGGAAGAATGCGATAAAGCATCACTGACCACCATAGTGACTCCTTTTCTGTACTTAACTTCAAAATCAAACTGAGAAAGCCTAAGAGAAAGACGAGCTAAGCGACCTGAGGGATTCGAAAGTTTCGATAGATATTGCAACGATGAGTGATCTGTCTCAAGAGTAAAATGGGTAACTTCAACATAACCTCGGAACTTTTCAACGCCAAAAAGTTCTTCTTCTGTTGTGCTATATTTTCTTTCAGTTTTGTTTAAAGTACGATTTGCATAAGCAATTTGATGATCGAAACCATCGCAATCTTGATAAAGGATTGCTCCAATAAGTCCAGTTTCACTAGCATCAGTTTGTATAATGAAAAGGTTTGGAAAAATCAGAGCTTGCAAGAATAGGACTAGAAGTAAGACGTTTCCTAACTTCAAAAAAGGCATTTTCGGCTTCGGTAGTCCAAGAAATGGATTGGAACAAAACCTAAAAATTTACGGGAATCCCGACAAAATTCACATTTTTTAAGATTGACAGTAAGATTGGCTGTTTTTAACCTGAGATACAATTTGTTGAGAGTTTCCATATGTAACTCAAAAGTAGGGGTAGCGATTATAATGTCATCTAAATAACCAAAACAATACGGTCGAAGAGAAGGATCTACAACCATGTCCATTAGACGAGCCATAGTTTTGGGAGCGTTAACTAAACCGTAAGGAGTAGTAACGAATTCAAAAAGTCCTACACTTTATACAGCGAAAGTTGTTTTCGGGCGAGAAGATGCAGACAAAGGTATTTGTAGAAAAGCCTTTTTTAAATTGATAGACGTCAGAAATTTTGCGTCTCGGAGTTTACTAAGAATAATATCGACTTGCGCTATAGGATATGAATCTGAAACCGTAACCTTATTCAATTTCCGACCATCAAAACACACACGACATTCTCCGAACTTCTTAGGGACAATCCAGAGATGTGAACACCAAGGGAAGGTTGAATGACTTTGAGATCTAGCATCTCTTCCACTTCTTTTGCAAGAAGTTTTTGCATAGCCGGAGATAAGGGCTATTGACGCTGCATAATTGGCTTTGCATTACCAGTATCGATATTGTGCTCTATGAAATTAGTTCGACCATTTCGGTCAGAAGGAGCAAGTGTAGCAAACAAATTGATGACCTTGTGTAGTTCATCTTTTTCTCTTTTTCGAAAAAGGTGAGACTAGAAACGGAATGAATTGTGTTAATGAAACAAGTAGAGGACAAAAGAGAATACGACAAATTATGACAATTAATGTCTATCTTATATAGACTCAAAAAATCCATACCTAAAATAATAGAAGGTATAATTAAAATTTTGATTGTTTTAGTGACATTATTCACGGTAACGGGAACGGTATTAAAACCCATAAATCTCTGCGGAACACCATCAGCAGTAGTGATACTTATTAAGGCATCATATTCGATAGGTACATGAAGAGAATTAATAAGTGAAAACCCTTGGTTTCCAATAACACTAGAATTGCTTCCAGTATCAACCATAGCTACAACATCAGTATCTAAAATTTTCACAATCATATAAGGACGATTATCATTTAGTTTCTTAACAAACAAAGGACAAACATCGGTAGAAATAGAATTGACATTATTTTCACATAAAACTACATTTACCGTAGGCGTCGGTAAAGTATGTACGACAGATAAAACAGGTACATTCAAATTAGAAATATGTTATGCTTCCTTAGATACTTCAACATCCTGTACAGAAGTGACAAGTGAAACGGTACGAGAACATAATTATTTGTCAAGATTTTCAGAACGATAAGAAGTAACGGAAGATAAAAAATCCTTGACAAAACTAAGATAAGCTTGCCATTCGGTAGCAGAAGGTGAAAAACATGAAATTAATTTCGACTTGTTGATGGTTTGTGATTTGGATTTTCTGACGTTACTTTTGAAGTAATTTGCACATGACTGGAATCTGTTGTCAGATTCACAGGACCAGTCCGAACCTCGTTTTTTAAAATACAAGAACGACATTTGGGCTTTGTAGTGTTTTTAGCACCACAACCATAACAAAAGATTAACTTAGGAGAATGACACTTTGTAAAACTATGACCAGATCTGCCACAATTCCAACACACGGAAGAAGTTGAAACAGAAACGTTATCAGAATATTTTCTGTTTGACGAAGATGTATGTGAAACATAAAGACAGGCGAGATCAGGTTCGAGTAAACGAAAATTATTTGAAGATGGTGGTCGATAACGATCAGACCAAACTCTGGATTCTTCAATTCTTTAACAAAGCTCAGTTAATTCATCAACAGTATTGGGAGTATGCAATGCTAATGCAGAAACAAAAAAAGGTAAAATATTCTTTGAAACACGGGTCTGCTCATCCACAACATTCGTTAAACGGTTACCATAGAAAAAAAATTAACAGTAACGGGCTCATTTGCACCCATGGTTCGATTTAAAATCTCCAATTCTAAATCTGTTTCATAGCTGTACGGAAGAAAATCTGCTTTCAGTTTTGCAACAATATCTGATTAAGAACTAAATTTGCCACGATTATTGAGATACCAAGTAAAAGCGCTGCCTCGGAATAACTCACAAGACTGTAGAAATAACTCATTATCAGAAATACCTCGTGATACTCTAAGTAATTCGACTTTTTCTAAAAAAAAATGGAGCGATTCATTCTTTCTAGAAAAATAAACATTCCATTTATACACTGGATCGTGTCGAGAATGCGGTACTGTGGGAGAAGATAGAGATGAAGAAGATGCAAGAGGTACATGATTACCGTGTGACTCTATACTATCTACAGAAATAATTGGAGTTGTCTTTGTATCTAAATAAGATTCAAGTACAATTTCTTCTCTATTTAATAGTTATTTGTGTATTTAGAGCGTAAAGTAACAGATTGCCGCTTGAGAAAGAATGTTGCCGCGCGACGCGGAGCGGAGCGTGGCGATCTTTCGAAATCGGCAATCTGTTACTTTACTCTCGAAAAACGCACATAATTTTTTCTACAGTCGCACTTTTAATAATTATAACATTTTTTTATGTTATCTTAGGTTATAATAGGAGTGCTAGAATAGTCGTCATTTTCGCTATTCATCATGATTAACCCCAAAAAAGTTCTACTGACTAGGGATGTTAAAAAATAATCGATTTTTATATAAATTGATTTTTAGTAAATCGATTATATAAATCACGTGTTTAAATCGATTTTCGGAAACGGCTCGTATTATTTATTGACTATTTTACAACATTTTTACAACTTACGACGATTATTGACCATTTCTCAAAATTTTGACAATTATTGACCATTTTGACTGTTTTTCAAAATTAGTGACCATTTTTCCAAATTTTTGACCATTTTTAACCATTTTTGACAGTTTTTGACAATAATTGTCCATTTTTAACAGTTTTTAACAATAATTGACAATTTTTAACCATTTTTGACCATTTTTCAAAATTTTAGACCATTTTTCAAAATTATAGACCGATTTTGATATTTATTGGCAATTGTTGACAATTATGGACCATTTTTACAAATTTTTGACCATTTTTAACAATTATTAACCATTTTTGACCATATTTCAAAATTTTTGACAATTATCAACTATTTTTCAAAATTTTGACAACTTTTAACAATAATTGTCCATTTTTGACATTTTTTCAAAAATTTTGACAGTTTTTCAAAATTATTGTAACGTAGATTTTAGAAGAAAGGGGGGGCAATTAATGAAAGAGAGAAAATAGGTATAAGAACCAAATGATATAGTAATATTATTTGAAACAAAATACGAATTAAGAACAAAGCTTTTTCTTAATTGAAAGGTCTTAGTGGATTGGTCGAGGCTCTACCATGTGCGCATAGTCGGGCTTACCTATAACAAAGAAAATATGCGTGAGTGTCCGTCTTCATTAACTCTACTGATTAGTTAAATAATTATTCGATCAATCACCGAACACAAAGGGATTTAACTCGCATTGTGTTCTATCACTAATTTATCTACCAACGAGGCCTAGTACCTAGAAGTTTTACTTTATGGTACATGGGGGGATTAAACGCGCCACCATGACCCCTTCTAGGACTACCCTCTAGCGTAAAGGGATTAAACTCGCATTACGCTACACATTCTACTAGTACTGGGTGGTGCAATGAACATGAAGGGCTGACTCGTGACTCTCTCGCTCCCGCTTCTAAAGCTTGACCTATGGTCGAATCTGAGTGGACAAAAGGGATTAAACACGCATTTGCCCGCCCCAGATACATTTTTCTTGTGAGAACGAATTATTATTCAATCACTATTGCAAGAGTTTAAAAAATATATATATATAATAAATATAATAAATAAATAAATATTGTAACCATGGGTGATGCTATTATTATTATTATTATTACGTTTAACTAATGTCAGGAGATATTTAAAAGTTGTTGCAATAAAACATTTACTAATTTTAATTTACTCGGTATAATTGAGAACAACATAAAACAATATAATAAATCAAATATTAATAATGTAAAAATAAATAAAATACTCAAGTGATAAGCTAAAGGCAGATATGAGATGTCGTACCTGAAATTAAAAAGAGATACGGATGAGCAATCAAGTTTACCAAAAGTATTTTTATATTAAAGAAAGTAATCAAAATTTGACATTGGTAACTAAATGAAATTATTATCTTTCCTAGTCATCTTTAACTAGAAAACAACAT
The DNA here is from genome assembly GCA_947563755.1 of Lochmaea crataegi. Taxonomy (NCBI): domain Eukaryota; kingdom Metazoa; phylum Arthropoda; class Insecta; order Coleoptera; family Chrysomelidae; genus Lochmaea; species Lochmaea crataegi. The sequence continues at coordinate 10,296,654 of OX387424.1, read as the reverse complement.
TAATAAAGTTGATTCATGTCAATAACTTAGTGGTTTAATTTCCATAGTTAAGAACTAACCAAATATTAATTCTCCATTCCGTCGACACTGACCGCAGTGTCCACTATCGATCGATAAAAACAGGGCAATCACACTGACTACAGCAACAGGAATAATAAACAATCATTGTTGTGCCACAGCAGTGACAAAACTAGCACACTGACCGCAATGTCACTAGCCCGTACAAACCACAGTACGACCCCTAGAAAACTGACCACAGTAATCCAAACACAAACGCATACACTGACCGCAATGTACTACGTCGGAACAAACAATATAATATTACTAATCACTTTATTTCTCATTAAACCTCGTAGGTAGAACAAAATATACAATAAGTACATTCTCAAATACATTTTAATCCAACAATACAACCCTGTAAATTTTAGAAATAAGATTGTCTAAATCAGAGTTGATCGAATTGACTATAAAATATTGATTGATAATAATATTTAATTTATTTAAAGAAATAATTTGATTGAGAAATAAAACGAATGCTAATGGATAAAACTTAATTACTCAGTGAGAAAAACTCACCCAAATCAGCAAACAGCCACAACACACGGAAATTGCACTTAGTCAATAAGTTTAAATTATAAGAATGACAACTAATTTCAACTTCACACAGCAAAGATTTTTAGTAAAATGTTCTTTTTCTTATGCCTGTCTTTGAGATTCTACCAAAGCTGTCTTAGGTAATTCGATATCTTCGTATCTTTAATGTTGTTAACATAAATACAGACTGCGACCATTTAGGAATGTGCACATGTCAAGTGTCTGAGTGGTGATTGTTTCGAATTTTAAAATTTTATAGATTTTATATAGGGAGGTAAAAAAATATTCTTTCACTATCAAAGCTCAATTTTTGACAAATCGATTTATTTTGAGTAAAGAAAAATCGATTTTTATTTAATCTATTTTTTCCCTTCAACGGCTAGTGTTACGTTTATGTAACAGCCGCACTCTACTCTATTTTTATGGTTCTGTCCCAACTTTAGCGGTAAACACGATTCTAGGTTATGGCAATCAGTTGTCAGAGAGTCATACAATCGGTGACTGTAAGAGATTTTTTGATTTTACTTTTAATTTCTGTCTTACAAACTGTTGAATTTGAATATATAGTATTAGTGATCACACAATGGACTTTCGGTTAGAGTAAGTACTCACAGATTTTTGTTTTTATGATAAAATTCGTGGTAGTATCAAATAACACTTAAAGAATGTTTGAACCTCATAACCGAATAGTAAACTTGTAGTTAACCGGCACGGTTTTGTTACTCTGTAGGTTTTTTTTTCACCGTTACGTTATCGTAACGCTAGCCAGTGGCGGGGGCAAAATAATAAAAATCATTGTTTTTATTCTAGGCGCGGTTTTACTCTTGAAGATGCACTGAATATGGTTTTTGAGAATGACATCGATGTTAGAGAGATTTTTATAGAACCTCCAGACTCAAATGTACTCACAGATGAGGACTCTGGTGAAGAGGATGATGGCGGCATGATCGACAATCTCAATAGACAACAACTCTCAGCTCATGTTGAAGTGAGAATTCATAATGGAGAGGAAAATAATCAAATTGAAGCTGCTGCTAGTGCCACACAAAAGATGGCAGAGCGACCAGGTAAAATCCGAATAAGTTGGATTGACGGAGACCTTATTCCATCTCCAAGAGAATTTCCAAAACAATCAAATACATTTTCGAATGTCCATTTGTCGCCTGTTGAGATGTTTGAAAAATTTATAGACGACCAAATTGTTGAATTTCTTGTCGACCAATCAAATAAATACGCATTATTTTTGAATGAAACCTATCCAAAAAAACATGTGATGAAATGAAATGTTGCCTAGCTATTCTTATTTTATCAGGCTATGCTGAACTACCCGGTAGAGATTTTTATTGGGATGTCAACGATGATATGAGAAATCATATGGTGAGCCAAGCTATGCGCAGGGATAGATTTCAACAGATAATAAAGTATTTACACTGCGCAGATAATACAAAGCCTGATCAAGCAGTTTCGCCTAATGGAGCAGGAAAGCCTACAACATCACGGTCGAGTGTAAGTCTGTACAGGGTTTCAGATGATTTGAGGTATGACGGTCGCAACCACTTGATTGTACCGAATGAAGAAAGAAAAAGAAGAAGATGCTCCGGTGAGGGCTGTAGCTCCAGTGTAATAACAAAATGCCGAAAGTGTGATTAAGGCTTATGTACAGATTGTAACGAAATATTTCACACTAAATAATTTTGTATGTCACATTACGCTAGCGTTACGTAAAGGTAACGGTGATTTTTTGTAAAAAATATACAACTTTTTTCAAGAGTATCTTTTTGTTTTTGTTAAATGTCTACTTATAGTTGACTAATTATTAACACCTATTCATGATAAAATTCAAGAAAACAAATTTCGCCGTTAAAGGGTTCTCACTTCCCTACTACTGACTTGTTCAGACTTGTCAGAATTCGAATCAGAATATCAATCAATAGTCGAAGTGAGACGGAAGAACACAAGCACGCGCTTGCGAAGCCAGGTCAGAAGTCAGAAGGGCGGTTCCCTAAATATTCACCAATTGAGTTAGTTCGGAGGGCGTGGTTTGATTAAATAAGCGAGCGAAAAAGATTTATTTTTTGCGCTAGAGAGTAAAGTAACAATCCTCGGCATTTGTCGACTTTACGATTTCATTTGAATATAGTAATTAGTCATTTTACGCGCGCCTGTAGAAAAAGAAATTTTTATTTGTTCCTCATCATGGGAATCAACATTCATTCTATTTATCCTATTGGTCAAATGAATTGATCGTGAATTCATTCTTTGAAACACGGGTTCGCGTCTATTACCACTAAAGTTGTTAATGACATCAGTCAAATAATCCTCAATAGTACTACGAATTTCAAAATGATCTTCCTGAAATCTGTAATTATTTACCGGTAATGAGAAGCTACTGTTTGCTTTCTCACGAGCTAATAAACCAGTAAGAACTTTGCGTTTTTCGTCAACTGTATCGGGTACAGTAAGACATCTAATTTTAATTTCATAAGAAAGTTCATGTACTTTTAAATGATTTGCCTTCATCTTGAATTTATTTTGAAAATAAACTAAAATGAAGAACCCGATAGATACTAGCAACAAATATATCCAAAATAAATTTATCAAATTTATTGAAAATTATTAAGTCAAATTTAAGAGAATCAAAAATTATTAAAAAAAAAGTTAAGAAACGGCAGATTTGCAAATATTTGTATAAAAATTATAATGATATAGGAAAACTAAATTATTAAATTTGCTTCTACCAAACAACCAATTTCCTAAATCGTTCTTCATAAAATAATAATATGCACAAAATGTAAAGATTAATTAAATAAACATGTATTTAGCAATACCATGTACTTAAAATCATGAACCAAATAATTTTTTATGAACCTGTTGAAATTTACTCTACTGAAATAATTGAAGTAATGGTAAAAAATATCAATCAATATTTCAACAGTTGTTGTAAATAAATTAGCTTCAACCAAGCTAAGAATACACTCAATAAAAAAGGTGAACACACAAAAATTGAACTATAAATAGCAAGAGGCAAAAAATACTTAAAAATGCGGAATACTGAAAACCAAAACTTACGGGAAAATAATGAAAAATAACTTACGGAAACCTGAAGACCTTATTAGAAAAAATCAACAAACTTTAATATTGATTAAACACACCAACTCAGCAATTCCCTAAAAACCATTTAATTGAGCGCCAATTTGTAACCTTAAATGCCCCTGGCTAGAACACTCCACCTCAGAGAGGGGAATTCGGCACCAATTAAACTATTTTATATCACTGGGATGGAGAGTTCAATTAATATCAAATTGGACGCCACCAGCTTTTTATAGAAACGAAAGCAAAAGGTGAAAAGCTGGAAACACCTTGTAAAAATTAACGTTAACTCAAATAAAAAATAAAATAAAATTATTTATTCCTGAACCCGTTTATCCAATTTAACAATTATTGAATAATCAATACAAAGAATGAAAATAATAATTATTTATTGAAATTTAAAAATTGGATACTAAAATAGAATACCAAACTGTAATAATTAACACGCCAAATCCTAATCTTATACACGCAAAGGATAAGACGAAGGAACTTATCAAAGGGCTAGGATGTTTGCAGCTCTTAGCGGTGGCGGCGATGGCTCCAACGGCTGTGGACCTCGTGCACGGGAACAAGAAAACTTGATATAAACTTAAAGTTGTCTAAAACGTAAAGTTGCCTTGACGGTACTTGCCGTAAACTTGAGGGCTAAACTTAAGGGCGAAACTTGAGGGGGCTGCAGAGCAACCAGACGATATAAAATTGTTCACCAACAAAAATTCAAATATATATGTATATACGACTGTTGCCTTTAAGGTGGCAGTTCGAAGAAAAATAGTTCCAATCGACAATATATATTGTAACGAGTTATTTCTTTTTGCAAGTTCAATTTTTATTTTTTTTCGTAATATATTTTTTCTACTCCTGTTTTATAATATACTTTTTAAAAGACTAAAATCTGTATCATAATGATATTCATTATGATACAAATTTTCATTATGATACAGATTTTTAAGCCAATAGGAATACGACATATAACTCGTTACTTTACAACCCTTTCTACTACCACACTGATTTTTTTTTCGTTATTACCGTTGTATAAGTCCGAGTTACGCAAATCCAAATTCTACCATACACAATTTAATCATTTCCGATATTTAAATTTTTCAACTGAAGGGACGCCCGGTATATACACCATTTTAATTAAAGCCGAAGCCGTTCAGTATAGGTACAACTTTTTGTTGTAAGTAGATAAATTTCACGTTTAATTCCCTCACCACGGCTACGGCCGAAAAATGTAACTAGAATTTTGGATATAAATTAGCGAACAATTGATAGAATGTCGCTGATTCATTCCGTCTATGATCCATTCCGGCTCTCAATTATTCAGAAAAATTATTATTTCGTGACTCTTCTCTCAACTTTCTTCCGATAACCGATAAACCGAAAAGTATTGTGAAAATTTAGTGCATTACGATTGTGTGTGGAAGCTGTAATTTATAAGGTAAATCATTTTTACAAATAAACTGTGTATTCGAAACTTTCCGTACCGCCGCTTAATATTAAATTGTTAAATGTATTCTTTGAAAATTTTCCGACCGGCTATTTTTTTCTTTTGTTGTTGAATTGAAATTGGTTTTTTTGTTTGTTTCTTTTATACGGAAATAAAGATTTGTGAACTGTAATTTGATCTAGAATTTTATTTACAGCGTTTATTATATATTAATTAACTGATATGAATTATTAGTGGATTCTCGAATTATTTTATGCTTTTGGTTCTCAGTAGTTTTATATTAAATTGATATCCAAGTGGATTATAATATTTTAATTTTATGCTAGTACTAATATTTTTACTCTGTGTGTCGATAGCTGGGTACCGTTTAACTCGTGGGAAATTTTTTTTTTTTTGAATAATAGTTACCGGCTTTTTTTAGATTCAAGGGTTAATCAGACTTGGAAGAGGCTTAGCCACAATTGGTTTGATTTCCCGGCAGATCTAAATCGTTCTTTTCCCGTTTCGTAGAATCATTATTTATATTTTGTTTTTTTTCTTATTGTCGGAATAATAGTTGCTGGTTTCATTTGGATTCAAGGGTTAATCAGGCTTGGAAGAGGCTTAGCCACAATTTGTCTGTTTACCCGGCAGATCTGAATCGTGCATTAGGGACCCCGTTAAACCCGGTAGATTTGAACCATATTTGATAACCTGACCGTTATGTCCGTCAAAGTACCAAGTATATGGTAAATATAGCTTATTTTCTTTTCCCTGTTAATTTGCTTGTCACTAAAGAATTATTCGTAAAATAGACCACAGAGTATTAATACACTAAAAGTTTCTTTTTGATTATTTTGTGATATACCGACTTATTGTGTGATCGTAGGTATACACTAAACCGTAGGTAGTATACAATTCTGCTGAACCCCTGTTTTCTCCATAACCCGTAATTTATAAATTGGAGGATCCATATTTGATTATAATTAGGTAAATAAAGTTAATTCAACAAGACTCCTGGAATTTTCCGTAACCTGAGGCTATCTGGAACTCTTGACGCTAAGGGTCAAGGGGCCGTGGAGCAAACCACGTTAATAATCTGGCGCCCGAGATTTAAAACCCGAATTTTGCATCAAGGGTGTCCATAGTGACGTGTTCTTGTGGCAGGAGCCACGTGTAAGAAGGTAAGCACGTTACAATATGTATATACGACTGTTGTCTGGAGCAATGCTGGGAAAATCCCATCGCACCTGAGTGTATCTCTGCCAGATTCCGGTGAGTTTTGCTCTATTTAAGAGGGCCCGGGCTAGAGGTCTTAATTCTGATATGCATATTTTCACCAGGGTGCATCCCTACAGCTTCGCTGTTCTTGAAGAGGGCAACTCGATTCAAATGCATCGATTATTGCCCCGTTCAGGTCCTCCAGCTTATGTTCCAGGTTGTTGTTGAATTTCACTATTTGATTATAGTTTTTTTGTAAAATGGATCACAAAAAAAATTATTCTTAATTTTCATTTAAAAAATTTCGTTATACTCCTAACTTTGTTCAGCTGGAAAGTAATCTTACCAAATATTTATATCCACTTCACTTATTAGAACTAAAATTCATTCGTGTAAAGTGAAATCATAGGGAGAAAATGAAAGTGAGATTTTCAGCTGAATGCTGGGAAAAAACAATTAAATTTATTGCTTTATCTGTGGTGAATTTTTGGGAATTTTCCACTTTTATAAAGCGTCTGTATGTATATAACCGCAGTAAACTAGACCAATTCCACTTATCTTCCAAATAATGTTCGTTTTCGAGAACCTTTTGACTTGATTTTCTCTCAAGAGCGGAGTTTTATGTGCGTTATATTTTTCCTTAAAAGAGATATTCATTCTTATATAACGTTATCTGGAAAAAAAATTAAAAAATGATGATACATACAGATAGAACTACTCAAAAAGGGATCACTTTACTGTAAGTAGGACGCTGGAATTAAAAATTATGAACGTGTATTATCATTATTAATATTACAATAAATTATGAGCTTGGAACCGAAGTTTTATAAAGCTCATATAATAAACAATATTATAATCGGTAGCACATGCTATAAAATATAGTTGATTTCTTTTGTGAAACAATAAATATACAGGGTGCGGCGCCGAAGACGAAACAGATTGAATATGAAGAAAAACTTTTTTTGGAGAAAATGCGTGAGACGATTTTTATTTCGATCATTTCCTCAACTGTCGTATATTCCTCCGCTCCCCTATGTAATTATTAACAATGAAATTTTATTAGGGAAAACTCAAGTGTAAAATATCATTGAAAATATAATTTTACTAGGCAATCCTGCTAACGTGACCTAATATGGTCTTCTAGGGCAAACAATTCAGACAGCTGGTCAGTTTTGTATTGTCTATTCAATGGTAAACAGTGTTCAAGAATGTATTCGTTTATTTTATCAGTATGTGTTATACAGAGCATTTCAATGGAAACTTCCTCCCCACAATTCTGAATTCGTCACTTTTAGGAAAAAATGTAAAAAAAACTCAAACAATCATATAAAGGGGGACGTCTTTTTGCTTATATGTAGACGTTATAACTTTAACTCCCTCAACCCTATGGACTCCACTCCCAATTTTGTAAATGGAACACCCTATACATTATTGCATTGTTGGATTTTCCTCTACAAGAGTATTACAAAAATGTATGATACATAAGTGAAAAGTCTATCAGTTGGGAGTTACGGATAATTTCAATTTACTAATAGTAACATTTTGATTCGTAAGAAATCAGCAGAACAATACTAAATTATTTTATAAGGTGCTCAAATTGACTCCCATTGGTTTCCATACAATGATACCGAGCCTCAAATGAGTTTCGAACATTATGTGACACTTCTGGGAGTATTTGTCGACATTCTTGAATAATTCGCTGACGTAAATCATCTATAGATGCTGGCAGAGTGGCATAAATTTTGGTTTTCAGATATTCCCATTAAAAAATACTAAGGGGGTTGAATCGGGTAACCTAGGTGGCAATTCCAACATTGGTCCTCGTCTACCTATCACCCGAGTAGGAAATGATTCGTTTAAAAACTGTCTTACTTCGAGAGCGTAATGTTAAAACGCTTGCAAAGCTTCTGACATGGTATAATCATTTTCTAGTATTCGTATTATTTCGGGATCAATAGCTTCTCTGAGTAATTGTAGATGAGACTCACCATTTAAGTTTCCCTCTATAAAATATGGTCCAACAATATGGCCACCAAAAATACTACACCAGACGTTAAATTTTTGTGGTGTTTGACTATGAAACTCCCGCATTACGTATGGGTCATTTTCTGCCCAATATCTACAATTATGTCTGTTTACTCCATCATTTAATGCAAATGAACATTCGTCGGAAAAGCAGATATTGTACAATAAAGGTGGAGTGTCGTGCAGTCCTTCACTCATCAATTCACAAAACTGTAGACGCCGGTCGAAATCGTCTTCATATAGCTCTTGGATTAATTTAATTTCTTAAGGATGGAATTTGTGTTCATGTAAAATTCTGAAAACACTGCTACGAGAAACACCCACTGCACTAGAAATTTGTGATATTGACTGTTGTTCTTTGAAAGTAAGTTGTCCTAAATCAGCAACTTCCCTTGCCTCGTTGTTAACTACTCGTTGTGGTTGGTGTTTTTTTTTGCAACTGATTCTGTTTCAAAAATGTTTGCATTAATTCAATTCTATCTTGCAGAGTATACATCATTTTTACGGTGGATAGGTATACTTGTTAATGTTGATATTCTAATGAAAACTAAGCTACCTACTTGACACTTTATTTAAAAAACATCAAACACCAGTTTTCCGGTCGCTTTGTTTTTGTCCCCAATCAAAACATCGTTTACTTAATTGATTAGAGTCAGTGCCGCAGTAAAGGCATGGTTTACATTGGAATCATCCGTAACTCCCAACTGATTGACTTTTCACTTATAGCCCGTTCAGTACAAAATCGTTGCACGTCATCAAAGTGTCGAAAAAGAGACGTTCGTTTATATCATGTCATTCGATTGCTGCTGTCAATCCTCTGTCAATCACTATGTTAAGCCTCTCTAAACTCAATAAATGTTGAAATTTGTAGGTCGCATTGTATTAAAGAATATAATTATATATGTTTAAAGAAAGGTTTCGTAATTAATTCCATATCAAATACAGCTCGTAGGTTAATTAAATATTAAACTCAAACTAACGTCAGTCTTAATAAAAACTTTTTATGTTGGCAAAAATGCGCGCTGTTGCCGCGATGAAAATGGTTTATTTCTGGTTCAGTTGACGTCTTGACATTTTTGGGGTTATGTTGTGACAAAAACTGCAAATAACTGTGAGTAATTTTTCACAAGCAGTAATGAGTTATCAAAGTTAAAGTCACATCCAAAAAAACGTATAAATGAAACTTAATAATACTGCAATAGTTGATGCATTTACTCCTGACACTATTTACAGCGTTTATGAAGCAAGTATGTATAAGTTCAATATTATACCCAATCAACTGTATTTATTATATTCTGTTACATTATTCTTAATACTTGGCAATTATACATGGACATTTTTTTACAGATAATCATGTCACTTTAGGAATGTTACTACAGTAATTGAAGGAAGAACAATAATTATTCAATGTAGAATGTTCCTGAGTAGTTTACTTAAATATGATACACATCCACAAAGAGGACTTATGGAACTTTCAACAAAAATAAACCACCGTATAAATTTGTTTTTATTAATGAATCCTGAATTTTCCAAAATGGTGCTGTAGGCTTTTCATGTCAAAAGATATCTTACAATGATAATGTAAAATTTTAGAATGCAAAATTGTTTTTATGCTGAGAATGAAAATGGTTATATTGATGGAGCAGAAAGTATATTTTTATATGAATCTCAGTTGAGTTATTATCATGGGAAAATGAATGAAGAACATGTTTTTAAATGGTTTGAAAACCAATTACTTACTATTGAATCTTTCTGAACCTATAATAAATTATGGACAATGCTTTTCGATAATATTAGGTTAACGACACAATATAGAATTCAATCAACAAATGTTGAAGCTGAGCTTATTCATATTACAGCCTAGTAAGTAGATACAAACTATATTTGAACAGTGATATAGCAAATTATATGTTAGAATTCAGAAGACTATACAACTAGTTTAATACATTCAAAATTCTTACTTCAAATTATACCTAATAGACAATAAATGCTGTTTTACTTTTATTTTTACAAAAATAATAATATAGGTATATTTGAAAAGAAAAGAATTGGTTATTTGAATAGGTACTACCCTTTCAATAAATGTTTTTTTCAGAAACAAACCCCCCAACAAAATACATTGTGGATATGATAGAACAGTATAGTCACAAAGTATTACCTACCATCTTTTTAAAAATCCTATTGAGTTAATACTGGCTACTGCCAAGCAAGCCGATAGATGCATTCCAGAAGTTGCGGGTTGGAATTGGTTTGTCCGTGAACCTCTCAAATTTGAAAGATTTCTATTTGACAATTATTGTTCTACCTTATTTAAAAAAATAGTATTACAAACTTTTCGGTGTAGTAACTAATTTATAAATTTGCAATGTTTCTTTTTAATAAAACAATTCCATAAAAATTGGGGTGGCATTATTTATTATTTTATTTTAATCATGATATTCAAAATAAGTAATTCAGGCAGCATTTTCTAAAGGTACATGTGTATATCACAAAGTTTTATAAAAACTACAAAGAATTAATTTAATAGTTTTTATTGAATTGAAAGGTCTCATTCGATCAATCATTTATTAGCAATACTTTCAGTTGCGGTAGATGCTGGAGAGCTAAAACAAAATGGTAAATATAAATTTGGATTGATTAGAAAATGATGGAGTGATAAATAATTCACCAATATACTGATAATTATAATATGTATTGATTTCAGTGCTACGATTTAGTCAATCATTTGCATATACCTTCACTCGGAGAATAGAATGGATTTGCTCTCCTTTTCTGAGCTGTGGTGGTGCTTGCTGCACAATTTTCTTTTGCTATGATCAATGATCATATATCTCAGGATGATTTTCCTTGTTGAGTATGACCTACACACTAAAGCTTCACATCCCGGCTTTTCTGAAAAAAATTTAAGATTTATTTCAACAAAATATAAAATAAAATTGCCTACCTTTAAAAAGGAGGTAGATCCAGGTTATCAGAACTTTTTTATTTATAATTTGTCTGTAAACCTTACATCAATCTTTCATATTGTAGTGACAACATTTTAGAAGCCAACATGTACTTAGGTAATTGTAACCTAAAAATTATATTAGATAATATTTTTTCCTTGATACTATTTATACATACATGCATTTTAAATACTAGAATAGTTCCATAACTTCTAACTAATTAAGTGTGTGGTATAAACATACAAATAAAAGTGTTAACTATTCCATACATACCTTTTTAGTGCTAAAAATAATTCCATAGTTTTTAAAATAAGAATTTCTTAGTGCTGTACGGTTAACATACAAATTAAAGTTTTATATGTAACATCTCTATATGTAACTGAAATAAGTTTCTTTGCACGCAATAACCATCAATAACTAAACCTAACCTAGAATATTTGATAAACTTCATTTGACATATACTAGATTCTCATATTATTTCAAGGGCTTGGCAACATAGTACAGTTATGACAGATGTGACGTGCAACGGTTTTAATACTGAACGGGCTATATGTATTATACATTTTTGTAATTCTCTAGTAGAGGAGAATCCAACAGTGCAATAATGCATAGGGTGTTCCATTAAAAAAATTGAGTAGTGACCATACGGGGAGGGGGTTAAAGTTATAACGTCTACATATGAGCAAAAAGACGTCCCCTTTCATATGATTTTTGACCTGTTTTTTTTATTTTTTCCTAAAAGTGCCGCCTTATAAAATTATAGCAATTTTCTGGACAATGAAGCATACATATTCATCTATCTCTAGCTCCTTTTTTTTCTAAGTTTGTGGCACTGGCAGAGCTAATAGGCCAGCTATATTTTAGGTTGTTTTGTCAATTTTTCATTTAAAAAGTCATGTTAGTTATTGTTAGTATTTGCCTGATAAATTTTTTATTTTTATATGGGTACTAATTATTTTTTCCATCTTTATTTTGCTTCATACATATATATTTTTTGTTACTTTTTTTATATATTTTTTTTTATTTTTTTATTTTTTTTCGTTTTCGTTTCAGGTTTACAATACTTTGTTTTGGGATAGCACTGCTACTTACATATTTATATTATTAGTTTTTACATAATGATATACTATATTATAAATACTATTGTCCTCCAATGTCAGCAGATTCTCTATATTTATGGGAAATTTAATATTTTGACATAATAGAGATTGATATAATTTGTCTATTTCTAGTTTTTTCAAACTACACCCTAGTAGAGTGTGTTGTAAATCGGCAATTTCATCACAAACACATTTATTACTATTTATTAAACCAATTTTGTTTTTATAAACAGGATACATTGCATGCTTGCTTCGCATTCGACAAATCGTTCTTATAAAGGATCCGTTATATTCTTGATGAAACTATGGTTTTTGACGCACCCTAGGCTGAATCCGTTTGTAGAATTCTCCACTTTCCCCTTGAATATATTTTTGTTGCCATGCTTTTTCCATTTGTTTTAAAAAAATCTTATTGTAGTCTGTTATTGGAATTTTATTATTCATATTAGTCCCACTTCTTGCAGCCTTCTTTGCCAGTTCATCCACTATCTCGTTGTCTGGAATGCCAACGTGGGCTTTCACCCAAGCTATATAGATTTCTTTTCCTTTGCCAATAGCTTCATTATATAAATTCAAGATATCTAAAACTATGTGGTTTAAATTAGGATCTATATGTAACGTTCCTTCTGGAATCACTAAAAATAACAAATTTCTCTTCTTCTTGGTATAAGCACATGTTAATTGCTTCTTTGATTGCCATTATTTCTGCGTTATATATTGATAGGATGTTGGGTAATTTGTATAGTAGTCTGATATTTTTTGTAGGGTAATATATTGCGCACCCTACACTATTTTCAAATTTTGATCGATCGGTATATATTTTCTCATGTAAATTCCACCTCATGTTACATTCTTGAAGATGAGCTTCTTTTACAATTATTTTGTTTTCGGTATTATATTCAAAATTAATGTGCGTTTTGATCGTTACAGAGTAATTTTGGTATGGATATGACCATAATGGTATACCATCTGATTCGAAAATATCTTTTATAGTTTCTGTATTTGTAATAAAGCTATCGACTAATAAATGATTCTTTTTCTTTGCCCAATATCTGTTAGTTAAACAAAGTACTGCCAAGTTTGATATTTTTATAATTAAATAAGATTTTTTACTAATTTGAGCTGTCAAAAACTTTTCACTCATATATGTTCTTCGTAAGGATAACGGCGGTTAAAAAGTTTCGACTTCCATAACATCCACTGGAGTACTGGGTAGATAACCTATACTAAATCGCAAACATTTATTTTTAACTATTTCTATTTTTTTTAGGTGTGTTTCTGCTGCTGAGTGGTATAAAATTGATGCATAATCTAAAATGGATCGAACATAAGATTTATTTATCTCTAGCTCCTTTGAATACAAAAATATAGTAACTGGATAAAGAAAGAACACCAAATATAGTAAAAGCGTTCATTGCACATAACTTATTTTCGTATGTACCTTCCATAAATTGTGATGGTATCCAATCTGGATGGTTCCCGCCCTCCAGAGCTGCTGGTTTCCATATGAAAACTCAATGTACACCTATTTATTTGAATTGCTTCTGCTAAACTAAATAAGAAGTCTACCACCACTAACGAAACATTAATTTTTTAATGTGGTTACAACTTAGCGAAAAGTTAGTCCGCATATGAAACACAAAAGTTTTATAAAACTTTTTATTGTTAATTATTATTATCAAGACACAAAACAATCCTTAAAGCTAAATAAAATCGCCTTTCTCCAAAATAAACACTCTTGTGTGTACCAAAAGACCAAAACCATATTTTTGTTTCCATATTGAATTTTTTTTTGACAGGTCACTGGGTTGCCTCATAAGGAATTTGATTATGTGACAGTTCGTTATGTTTTTGTTTATTTTGGCGGCATCTTGCGAAAACGTCAAACGTTCCATATGTCAAATAATAATATTCGATTTGGAAGCCAAAGGACTATGCTTCCATCTTATGGAAAATAAAAGACCACTCAAATGCGGATATTTTGATACCAACTTATTCGTCTTGAAAAATAGAACATTTGATAACATTGCGCCAATGCTGTAATTTAATTAATAAACCCACAAAATCAGTTCATTTGTCTGAAATTTTCGATTCGATTACAAAATCTAACCATTCAATAGGACTCCACCTGCTGCGGTGAAACAGAGTCGGACTTGTGAATATAGTTGTACATACGATGAATACCAGTTTCATTGAAACAAAATTGCAATCTATCATATCTTTATACAAAATAATAGGATTATATTTTGTATAAAGATATGATAGATTGCAATCAACTTATGTAAAAAAGGTGACAATCTAACATCTTTACATAAGTTTGTCATTTTGTAATTGCAGTCTATTACAACGTTTTCTATATTATAATAGTAAAATTATAATAGGTACATTTAATAACTGACCGACACGTATTTCGTAAACAATTCCGGTGCAAACGAATTCCCGTCAGGATTCTTAATGACTATAAAATACACATGAGTTCCCGTCCGACACTTGCAGGTATCTTAATCCCGCACTTGAATTGCCGTCCAGTTTATTTAATCCACTTACAGGTAAACTAAATAGTTTTGAAAATTCCAGTAAATCGTAATACCTATTCGTAATTCTGAATTCTAATGAAAAAGTTGAATAACCTATTGGGGTGGCTAGGGGGTCTGTCAGTACTGATTGCTATGAATATATTTTTCTATTATATTAAGTTGTCATTTTCTAAACGGCAGTTTATTAATATACATATTTCCGAACGTTTGTTGTCGTACGCTATAGTGATACACAAAATGCTCGAAGTAATACTAAGTGAAAAGGGTAAACCCTTTCTGGTTAGGTTATATGTTAGGTTAGGTTAGGTTAGGTTAGGTTAGCTTCTTTACATGTATGTATTTATGACTCAGTTCAGTAGTAGTACGCAATAATATTGTAGAATTAAAATTCCGTATTTCATTCCAATAATGATATCATATAAAATAATATCGTGTAATAGTGCCAAACATAAGACATTTATAACTATTTCTTATTTCATACATCTGAAAACGGACCTCCCTTGAAACTTTTACTGTTCACTTATTACAATTTGCAATAAATACATAGCTAGATATCAGATGATTTAGAGAATTTACCGTAATTACCATAAACACCTTTTAGACAGGTCAGTTTTCACCCTGACGGGAACTCGAGTGACGGCTTAACGTATCCTAATTATGGAACAGGTAGACTGGTTGACTGTAGTTGACGCTGCTGATCGAACTATACCTAATCATGAAGAAATATAATGCTGAAAATTAGATTTCAGTTAACAGTGCTTTTTATGTCACGCAAAGGAAAACACTCATCGCCATCAAAATATATATAACACAAAAACCGGCTTCGGCTATCAAAAAAATACAAAAATTAAACAAAACCCGGATTCGGCTATCAAAAAAATACAAAAATTAAACAAAACCCGGCTTCGGCCATCAAAAAAATTTAATAAAGCAAAAAGGCGACTTTAGCTACCAAAAAAATATAAAAACCGGCTTAGGCCAATAAAAATTTTTTTTTCAGCTACACTTCGCGGATAGAAGGTAATGAGGTCCTCAGGCACTGTCTGTGGGGGGAAGGTGGAGCGCGTAAAAAGGGATACTCTAAGAATTATACATTATCTTTTAGTATCACCCTTCACGTCGGGTTCATTACCTACACACATTTCACAAGCATTTTTGTATTAACAGTTAATAGACATTTAACATCTTGCATATAAAAAAATCTTTTCCGCATCCCTATCCTATTTTTTTTAAAGAGTTACCGATGCCAACGAATACACTACAAAATACTACAAAGAAAAAACAAAATATAAAAATTAACTGATAAAATTAGGTCAGTTCAACCCTGTCTGGTTTTATTTATTCATTTCTTATCACCGCTGATATCCTTACTTCGTGGAATCTGTAATACATGTCTATTTACGTATTTTCTCTCTGTCTTACTCATACAATCTCCGTAAGCGATTTTAAAAATAATATCATTAATTGTGGGTTTATTAATTAAATTACAACATTGGCGCAATGTTATCAAATGTTCTATTTTTCAAGACGAATAAGTTGGTATCAAAATATCCGCATTTGAGTGGTCTTTTATTTTCCATAAGATGGAAGCATAGTCCTTTAACAATTTAATTCACAATGAAAATAACAAAATTAGAAAGGTGTACAGTACATAAAAATGAAAATTAGATTAACTTGATAACTTTATTAACTTTGATACTTGAAGTGTTCTCCATTAACTGCCATACATAATTATAAAATTATCTTCGAAACCTTGTCTTACGTTTTGGTAGTTGTTGGACGACATTCTGTAATAATACGTTCACGTAACTTTTCTAATGAACCTTGCTGCATGGCGTATATTTTCCTTTTCAAATATCCCCATAAAAAGTAATCTATGCGGGATAGATCAGGAGATCGTAGGGCTATTCTATAAATCATCTTCGTCTAATCTAATGTCTAGAAAATATTTCATTCAACGATCGCCATATATTACAACCCAAACATTCGACTTCATCTGACCAGTACCATTATGCCAGTACCGACAGTTATGTCAATTGTCAGTCCCGTTGAGATGAAAACTGCAGGAAGTGAGTGAGTTTTCGTTCTAGACTGATTATATTTCAGAGCTAAGACATAAATCAATATAGTATACCACATATAAATTAGTCACTTTTCTTAATTACTTTTTGATAAAAATGGACTATCAGACAGCATTTAACGCAGAATACAGGGGCGTATCATTAAAATCCTCCCAATTTCATATTTTATTGTCTCAATTGTCTGTGCTAACTGATGGTATGAATGATATTCGTTCCTTATTAGCAGAACATAACAAGAAAATAGATGGTTGCATTACCAATATTGCTTGTTTAAAAAATGAAAATAAGACGTTTAGGAAAGAATTATCCGGTATATGTGACGAGATTACTGCTAGATATCGTTATTAAAAAATGTTCTTTTCTATGGTGTGGATGAAAGTGCAGACGACTCCAAAGCAGTGCACGAAATTTTGGCAGAAATGTGTATTGTATTGTGAAACCATTTCAAATTATCAGGCTGGGCAAAACTGGAAATTCATCATGTCCTATAAAACTTAAATTTTTATCACGTCAATATGCTTTTGGCATTTTGAGGCAGCGATCTAGAGCTACTTTCAAGAAATTCCCTAATTTAAAAATCAAAAATGATCATACTCCTTCACAACGGGATGAGCTGGTTAGGATATATTAAGAAATTAATGGAAAAAATAACGATGGGTAGAAAGTTTGCATGAAGTTTATTTCTGGTCAAGCCACCATTGTTTCTGCTAAGAAAAGACAAAGAAAAGAAGATGACTCTCCAAATAAAACTCTGCTAAATTCAACAAAAATACTGTATTGCCAAAAGAGTTGGGATCACCTTTTGGAACTGCAATAGCTACAGTAACATTTTAACTTATACGAAGAATTAATTAATTTTGTCATTCTATGACTTTCCGAAACTTGTCTTACCAACGATAATCTTAATATACCTATGTACCTTGTCTTCTTATAGACGGAGAGCTGGAGCCGAAAAATCATCGTCATCAGTAATATGGAGTTTTTCCCGTAAAACATGTTCATTTAGTATTGTTAATTACATATCCAAGCAGGCTGACAACCTACTGGATACAGGGGGTAGCCATAAGGGGTGAAAGTGCAAAATTTTTGGGGAAAAATCGTAATCGAAAATATGTCAGCCATTTTGACCACTTGAAGTTGAACCCCTAAGGTGCCCAAATTCGAAAGGGCTGGCAGGTAGGTGGATACAAAGGGGAGGCGGTTAAAGGTAAAGAGGGTGAAAATTTAGGGAAAAAATCGTTATCGATAATATGTCAGCCATTTTGACCACTTAAAGTTGAACACCTAAGGTGCCTAAATCCGAAAGGGCTGACAGGTAGGTGGATACCGAGGGCAGTAAAACGGGATCAAATTGGCCGAGCGCTTATGCTTTGTATATGTATTTTCTAATTTTTGTAACTTAATTTACTCAGCAAACATATATATTCTTGATTTATTTATTTAATTGTTTTAAAATTCTTTGCAAAATAGTGTAATTTATTTAAATATAGTCAATAAACCAATTGTTGGACAACCCAATATCTGGACATATTCCGCTTTATGTATGAAATAATTTTTAAATAAAAAAATTCGACGGAGGAACTTCTAAAAACCAATTTTTCGACATTTTGTATTAAAGTTTTTAGACATTTTTAGACATTTTTAGACATTGTGATATCTGAGTGCAAGTAATTTTTAAACAATTGTATAAAATAATTTTTAATTTTTTAAAAATCGTCTTTTTTATATTTTAAAACTTGTAACATAAATTGTTTCAACATTTCAAAAGTTAACAAATTTCGAATACAAGAGTTTAAAAAACTTACATCGATATTTGCAAAATTTACGAAAACTTTGGAGAATCAGTGTGTAAAGCTTTAGCTGGGTTTCATGCAATAACTGGCTGTGATTATAATCCAAGTTTTCACAGAAAAGGGAAAAAGAGACCATTTCGTATAATGAGATTATTTGATTAGTATCAGGAGGCATTTTATGCTCTTGGTGACATTGATTGTGACTGTGAGAACGTTTTTTTTTTATTTATTTTATTTAAGGTCGCATGAACTTCTAAGGTTATGTGCGACCACAATAGTTATGTCCTTAGATTAAATTTAGTTTCTACTTAAATTATCTAAATAGAACAGCTTATTGTTAAATATGAATTTAAATGTCTTTAAAATTAATGTCTGTTAGGAACCGGAATATATCTTCTTTACTATATTCTCCATCTAACATATCTTGCAGATTGTTGGGTACCTTATATTTTATTCTTTCCTGATTGTGGTCCTTACATTCTAATAGGATATGTTTTACCGTTAGAATACTTTGACAGTTTACACATTGTGGTACATTACTTTTTGTTATAAGATGTAGATGAGTTTTTCGGGTATGTCCAATACGTAGTCGTGACATAATTATTTGCTTCTTCCTGGAGAATATACATGTTGGTTTTTTGAATGGCACTTTTTTCACTTCAACTAATTTTTCATTACACTGTAGCCATTTTCTTTGCCACGCACTATTGACACTATTGGTGAAGTAGGATTTAAGGTCGTTGGGAGTAATTTTGTTTATTATAGTACATTTGTCACTATTGATGGCTTCTTTAGCAAGGCGATCTGCAGCTTCGTTTCCAGCTATTCCTATATGTGATGGTA
Organism: Lochmaea crataegi; assembly: GCA_947563755.1. NCBI lineage: Eukaryota > Metazoa > Arthropoda > Insecta > Coleoptera > Chrysomelidae > Lochmaea > Lochmaea crataegi. Next base: position 10,276,996 of record OX387424.1, on the reverse strand, counting down.
CCCAAATAAAAACTATCTTGCTGTTTCGTGAGGTGGATTCATGTAGTTGTCTATTAATGTCTAGATGAATTGGATTATCCGAGTATAGCTTCTCAATATCGTGTAACGCACTCATTGAATCTGTGATAATTGTACTGTGTTTCTGACCAGTATCGTTGTGGTACTTTAGTGCTTGAAGGATGCTGAAAAGTTCTGCGTTGAAAATACTGTTATTTTTGTGTAGTTTATATTGTTCTTGGTAGGTCGAGGTATAAAAAGCAGCACCGACTCCTTGAGATGTTTTTGATCCGTCGGTGTATATATGGTGATAATCTTTATATCCATTAAGGGTGGTCTTGAATTGGTTGATAATTAGTCTTGGAGGGTCCTGTTTCTTATCGCATTTTGTTAAGGTTTTATTAATCTCAGGTCGTTCCACTAGCTATGGTGGGTAGTTGTTTTCGTTCAGGTCGTAGAGTTCGGGGATCGTTATCTGATATTTTCCTAGTAAGCGATTTAATCGTTCGTAGAAAGGCGGGTCACGTCGACGCTGTGTCTGAAAGTATGAAGAGAATCGTGTACTCTTTGTGTTGTGACTTACTGGGTTCCGTGGGTTTGTATAGATTCGACTAAAAAATGATAAACTAAGGATATCTCTTCTTACTTCTAGAGGAGGTATGCCTGCCTCGCTACATATACTGAGTACAGGGCTGGTTCTAAAAGCTCCTATTGAAATTCGTAGTGCCGTGTTCTGAATAACGTCCAAGTCTTTTAATAAGGTATTTTTTTGCAGAGTTATATACTATCGAGCCGTAGTCTATTTTGGATCTTATTAAAGTAGTGTAGATATGTAGTAACGTAGATGTATCGCAGCCCCAGTTAGTATGTGACAAAGATTTTAAAATGTTTACACCTTGTAGACATAACTGTTTAAGTTTTTTAATATGAGGCTTCCAAGTTAATTTTTGGTCAAATATTAATCCTAAAAATTTTTTTTCTGCCTCGTAATTTAGGTTTTGTCCATTTAGAGTTAAGGTCGGGGGATTATCAATAATCTTCGTAGAGAATAGTAAACATTTAGTTTTGTCAGGAGAAAATTTTAGTCCAGTCATAGTCGACCATATTTCGAGTTCATTTAGTGCATTTTGTAGTATCGCCTGAGATGATTCTAGATTTTTCCCTCGGATTGTAAGTACAAGATCGTCTGCGTATACTCTTCCTTTAATTGGTTGATGGCAATTGGTTAAAATGTCATTCATAGCTATTAAAAAGAGTGTTACACTTAACACTGATCCCTGTGGGACACCGTTTTCCTGGATTTTTGAAGATGATAGTGTACCGTTAGTTTGAACTCTGAAGTTTCTATTTTGTAAAAAATTTTGAATAAAATTTAGACAGTTACCATTAATTCCCCATGTTTGAAGTTGTTTTATTATTCCGTATCTCCAATTGCAGTCATAGGCTTTTATTATATCTAAGAATATGGTTAAACAATGCTGTTTACTAATGAAGGCTTCGTGTATTTCAGATTCAATATCTACCAGATTATCGATAGCAGATCTATGCTGCCGAAAACCATTTTGTTCAGGGATTAATAAGTTTTTATTTTCAAGAAACCAAACTAGTCTCCGGTTTATAATTTTTTCCAGTAGTTTGCAGACGGATGAGGTGAGAGATATTGGCCTGTAGGACTGAGGATCAGAATTAGGTGCATCAGGTTTTAGGATAGGTATTATAACCGATTTTGACCAACTGGACGGAAAAAAGTTTTGGGTCCACATAGAGTTCAGAACTCGATGGAAGTATATTTTTGTACATTTACTTAACTTCTGTATAAATATTACAGGAATATCGTCAGGACCAGGAGCTGTGTTTTTCATACTTGATAGAGCTTCTTCGAGTTCTTCTAAGCCAATCGGGGAATTCAGATATTCGGTATTATGGTAATTTACGCATATTAAGGCTACATTCGTAATCAATTCGCTGGCCAAGTGGCACTTTGGCACGAAAGCTAAGCAAATCTATTTCAGTGTGATCGTTCACAACGCAATTTGGCGTCAGAGTTGAAGTTGAAGTCGTCGAAATTTCTTGCAAGCTGCAAACTTTCACTTGCACTTCGTGCCGGCTATGGAACATGCGCATTAATTTTTGTTATTTGTTTTTTGATATATCTGACATCTGTCTGATAGTCCATCACTACTAAACTCCAGTATATACACTGCTATAAAAAATAAATCCAAATCCAAATTATATATTATAACCTCAGACTGAAGTAAATACAGACAGAATCATGCTTCGACCATATGTTGAAGGAATCCTGACAATTATTTAGGTACGAACGCGCTTGCGTTAAAGTCGACTTTGAAGTTATTGTGAATGGAAAATTTCGTGCCGACTTGCGTGCCAAAGTGCCACTTGGCCAGCGAATTGATTACGAATGTAGCATAAGTTTTCTGTTTCTGCTATTCTTTTATACTCCAGAAAAGTTGACTTTAGATTTTTGTTACTTGAGTTATGTTCATAATTTCCAGCTAGCATTTCAGCGATTTCTTTATTTGTAGTAATGGTTCTGTCCTCCAGTGTTAGAAACTTTATTTCCGTGTTTTTATGTTTTCGCGATAATTTCCGTATTTGTCTCCACATTGTCGATATTGATGTTGAGTTATTGATGGAGGAAACAAATTTTTGCCAGCATTCTTTTTTGCATTGTTTAGTTGTATATCTTGCTTTAGCTCTAAGTTTTTTGTAATCTATTTGGTGTTCTAATGTTGGATGACGTCTAAATTTGTTAAATGCTCGTTTATACTCTCGAATAACTTCCTCGCATTTGGAGTTCCACCATGGTATAGGATTATATTTTTTGGTTTGCCAACTATTTTATGGGCCACTTCTAAAAGAATATTCGAGAATGACGTAAATGATACGTTGGCGTTTGAAGTAGATTGGTTTGGTAGACATTTTATGTGTAGATCAATTTGTTCAGAGAATATCGTCCAATTTGCTTGATCAAGTTTCCATTTAGGTATTGATGTGGTGCTAGCTGTGTTGAATGTTCGTGATATTGATATGGGAAAGTGATCACTTTCATATAGAAAAGGTTGTACTTCCCAAATTTAGACATGGTTGTAGTGTAGGATCGGACATAGTTAAGTCAATTGCCGAAGAATCACCGGTTTGAATATTAAAGCGAGTGGCCTCTCCTGTATTTAGCAGATTGATATCTAAGTTATTGAGTGAACGTTCTATAATGCGACCTTTTGGGGAATGTTTTCTTGAACCCCAATATGGACTGTGTGCGTTGAAATCCCCCAGGATAATCCGGGGCGATGGAATTTGTTTGAAGAGATTTTCTAGATCTTTATTGGTAATGCATTCATCTGGAGGCACATATACATTGCAAATAGTTATTTTATCCTGGGATTTGATAGTGACTGCAACTGCTTCAATTGTTGTGGTTAAAGGTATGTATCCGCTTTCAAAAGTTTCATTTACAAAAATGGCTACTCCGCCGCTAGCTTTTCCTGCATTGGTCCTATTCTTGAAAAAATCATTAAAACCCTTTAGTTTGGCGCACTGTGAGTTTTTCAAATTTGTTTCTTGTAGGCAAATGATGGAAGGTTGAATCTCTGTAATTATCATTTTGAGCATCTCTAAACGGGTGTAAAACCCGTTGAGATTCCATTGAAGTATTGCTTTGAATTTTAATAAGAAGGTCTCTTGGGATGAGGATAACTCTTGATCAGTTGTTTCGGAGGAGCGTAGCTGTCTATTGATTTTCCGATTAATCCTTGTTATTTTATTTTTTAGATTTTTAGAGCAGTGGGGGTATATTAAATTAACCATACTGATGAATTCGTGAGTGTCTGATGTATGTGTATGGAGTATGTCTAATGGATGGGCATTGTGTTGAGCTGCCTCGATGAAGTTTACAGTTTGGTTGAAATTCAGAGGAAAGTACTGCTTGTTGGTTTCAAAAAGATGTTTAAGTGATTGCATTTCTTCTTCTATTGATTTATTCTCTTCGGTATTTGTTTTTGTTTTCTTTAGGCTAGGTTTCAGAAATTTTGTTTTTTGGGTGTCTTCGATAGGTGGTGTAGTTATTTCAGATATCATCCGTTTACCTTTTGTGGTGCCTGTCTCTTGTATGTTGTCGCTGCTCACGCTCACTGATATTGTGCTAGAATTTGTGGTGGGAGTGCTGCTTTCAGTCGAAGTTGTAGGTAAAGTTTCATTTTTTGGTATTTGGCTGTTGCTGCTTTTTTGAATAGTGGTTTCTTCAGGTGTGATTGCGGTATTATCCTGCCTAGTCAAATTTGTTATTGGAGTTTTTTGTATCTGGGTATTCATCTGTATTTGATGAGCTTGATTTGTTGTTTGGACAGGACAAGATGCTGCTAAATGTCCCGTTTGTTTGCAAGTAAAACATTGAAGATTAACAGAGCTGAGAAAAATTCTGTACGAAGTATTTTCAAAGTCGATGACAAAAGATTCTGGTATAACAGTATTTTCTAGAGGTGCAGTATATACTTGACGACGAAAACTTAATATGTGGTTGAACTTTGAGTTGGAGATGTTAATTTTTAGAAATTGTATTGGTGACAGTAATTTTAATCCCATTTTGAGTAGTTCGGTTTCCAGAATTGAATGTGGGATGCTTGGACAGATATTAGACATAATAAGTCTTGTGCTAGGAGTGACAAGTCTGCGAGCTGGTAGTATTTCATTATTTATTTTAATTGAACCATAGTGTTTTAAGAATGAATCCACCTCACTGTTGCTACTTAAGTAGATACATACTCGATTATGTGAAATTTTTGATGCAAATATGATGTTTTTTGGGTTGATACTAGTACCTAGTGCGATTAGATAGTCCTCAATTTTAACATTTTCTATAGCGCTAAACAAAATTGCTTGCTGTTTACTGGGGAATTGGTAAGGTGGCGGATTCTGGCTAGCTACTGCTGCAGAATATGACATAGTATGTGTAGATTTATTTGGAGTTTGATTGTCTGGTTCCATTAGATCTGGGTTTGATATTCCATCACTTTGGTTTTCCATGTTTTAATAAATGCATGTGTGCATAGTTTTCAGTCCGGCCCTGTTCACCAGTCAAGTTTATCACTTGGCTTATCACTGAACTGGCTTTCGAAAGGAATTTTCCGGAGAAAACAATCGGTGTGGTTATAGATAAAGGGTGTTTTACTTACAGTTTTACACTGAGATTATGCACTATAACTTTTTGTTTGTTACACAGTCACTTTAGCAATTATTATACGGTTTATTATGGTTAGTTTCTGCTTTTACTAAGAGCTAATTTACACCGGACTGGTTTGATTCACACCAGGGTCGGCTCTCCTCTGAGAACGTTTTTGAAGTTATCGAAACATTCATTTGTCATATGTATGGCATAGGTATAACAAAAAAAATTCTCAAAAGAAACGTTAATGCCATTAACATTATTTAACCGTAAATATAAATTCAAAGATTTGAATGAGAAAATTAAAAAAAAAACGTAAAAAATGTTGATGCCTCTACTTTGCCACCATCGCAGTCTGAACTGTATCAACACTTTTTAAGAGCTCGATAAATCGCAAGAATTTGGCTGAATGCCTATAAAAAAATTCCAACAGAACTTGTTGCTGAAGAAAATGGTTGGGAACTTTCAGACAATAAGTATAAATTTAAATGGTTTGATGGACCTCAAATGCCAGAGATTGTTCGTGATAATGTTTTGGAGGATGAAACAGATGATGAGATGGAATGCGAGCAAACTGATGATGATATAGATAATAGCGATAGTGATGAAAATGAGTGTGAATCTAATATTGATGAAAATGAGTGTGATACTAATATTGATGAAAATGAAAGTAACTTTTGAATTGTAATATTTTATTTTTCAATAAATTAAAAGGTATTTCAATATAATAATATAATTCTTATAATTGTTTTGTGATAAAATTATTGAGTGATTATAAAATTATTGTCCTACCTTTGTTCCCAAAATTTTATTTGTAGAATTTTCTGGTGGCCAATTGTATCCTTTGATTAAATGAACAATAATTTTCATTAATTTACTTTAATTTTCAAATTCTAATAAAATCTTGAGAATTTAGTAATACAAAGTAATGATTAAAAGTATTCATTGCATTTACATTATTAGTATAAAAAAATCGCTGATATTCAACTGGAATTATAAAATTATAATATTCAATTCAAGTATTTTATATAAAAAATTATCAACATATCAAAAATAATAATACTCTTATATTAAAAAAACAACAACAAATATGTTGCATTATTATTTTACATCAGAGGACTAAAAAATAATCCAGAAGATATTGCCATTAATTCTGCAAGAGTAAGTACTTTCATATGTAGGGGGTTATTTATATGAATTTATTGTGATTATTTAATAATCAGGTGCCCAAACATAAACAAAGAAGTGCGCCAAAATCGTACATTCTCGAATAATAATTAAGTGGAATGTCAAAAGTTATTTTTGTCACTGTTCTTCTTCTTTTACCTGGCCTTTGTATATAGGCGCGTTACACATACTAATTGATTTAAAATTCATTTATTAATTTTTTTAAACTGTTATTTTATAATACAATTGTTTAAAAATAATTTACAAAATTTACAAAAATTAGAAAATACATATACAAAGCATAAGCGCTCGGACAATTTGACCCCGTTTTACTGCCCTCGGTATCCACCTACCTGTCAGCCCTTTCGGATTTAGGCACCTTAGGGGTTCAACTTTAAGTGGTCAAAATGGCTGACATATTATCGATGACGATTTTTTCCCAAAATTTTCACCCTCTTTACCCTTAACCGCCTCCCCTTTGTATCCACCTACCTGCCAGCCCTTTCGAATTTGAGCACCTTAGGGGTTCAACTTCAAGTGGTCAAAATGGCTGACATATTTTCGATTACGATTTTTCCCCAAAAATTTTGCACTTTCACCCCTTATTGCTACCCCCTGTATCCAGTAGGTTGTCAGCCTGCTCGGATATGTAATTAACAATACTAAATGAACATGTTTTACGGGAGAAACTCCATATTACTGATGACGATGATTTTTCGGCTCTAGCTCTTAGACTATTATTGATACGTAATCTTTCGGGCGGCCAATTGCAGGATTATGTATTTATTTTATGAATTATTTTAAGGTTACCGTCTTACATAAATCATTTTATTGTCCCAATTGTTTATTTTCCACAATTAGCTGTAAATTAACTGTGTGCAACGTATATTTTTGAACCATCAACTGAATTGGGACACGTGCTTTATATTTTTCAAATTTTGCATTTCATCCGTCTCGGAAAACTATACTGACACTATAATTATTATTGGCGGAGATATTAATAGCCGAATTGGTAATATTGAAGCGGTTCCTGTAGAACTAATTCAAGATTCTATTCAACTTGAAGAACGATAAAGTTTAGAAACTACTTTGAAAGCAAGAGGCAGAAAACTTACGGATTTTATGGACGAAAATTCCCCTTCAGTTTTAAATGGTAGAACTTTACTCGATACTCCTGGTAAATTTACTTCTGCGAGTAGACAGGGTGAAAGTGCTATAGATCTGTTTTAGTAAAATATAGTTATTCACATTACAAGCTGCGAAAGCTTACTTTTAGGTGCGAGGTGTATTTAAATAGCCGAGGCGAAGCGAAGCGTAGCCGAGGCTATTTGAATACCTCCGAGTACCTAAAAGGGCTTTTGCAGCGTGTAATGTATTAAACTTTTCATTCTTCCCCCGATTTTATTATTAAAACACACAATTTAAAGATGCAAAAAATTCTCTGTAGACTGCAATAAAATGGGTAGAAGGCGTGGGTTAACGTTACTTTGGTAACATTCGTGTCAACAAAAACTAATATTTAGACAGTTGTCAAATAATTATTCTTCCATAAAGTCTACATCTTTTAAGTTTAATATTTGGCTAGAATCTAGTTAAAAATGAATTCCATTGAAGAGTAGCAATTATTGTGTGCAGAAGTTTGTTACCGGAGAAATCTAAAGACCTTTACAATCAAGCTTATGAAAATTTCATCAAAATGGTGTACAACGAAAGATGTGTCCACAATAACTGAAGATGTATTATTGGTATTTTTCTTAGAAAAATCAAAGACATTGTCCTCTGCTACATTATGGTCAGAATACTCAATGTTGAAATTGACTATTTCATTAAATAAGAACCAGGATAATTTCGAAATTTTGCCACTTGAAGGCATTCATAAAAAGGAAAAATGATGGATATCAACCTCGAAAATCTCAGGTATTTACAGCTTGTAATGTAAATAACTATTTCCTACGATCACTACCCAAAGTAGGCTTTTGCACAATCAAATCTAACCGCAAAGTTGATGTTTTCCGCGAGCTGTCAATTTAACATTATTGGCGCTCTTAAGCAGAAAGTAACTTTGGTAAATTTTATTTATAGATAAAAGAGAGCTAGTAGTTATTTTAATATAAACTGTAGAATAAATAAATATTTTAGTTGATTTTCTACTATTTTAAAGCATCCAACAGTATTTTCCGTAATAATTTAATGAGAAATAGGGAAATCTAAAAAATATCTGACATTAATGTAATAAATATCTGACATTAATGTAACAAGTGTTGTCTACGTATATAGGTACACGAAACTGCAATCTGGAAACTGCTAAGTACCTATTTTTCCGACATTCCAAAGGAAAATGCGCAAATCAGGTAGTAGAATTAAATACGATTGGTAAAGTACCTACTGATATTGCCAAATATTTAAATTTGCCGAATCCTGATTCTTATACAGGACATTGTTTCCGGCGTACATCTGCTACCTTATTAGTAAATGGTGGAGCCGATTTAATTCAACTAAAAAAACATGGTGGATGGAAAAGCAGTAATGTGGCAGAAGGGTATATTGATGAATCCATAAACAATAAAATAGAAACCTTTCAAAAAATATCTGGTCAAGTTTCAGCTCAAGTGCCAGAAAAAATACCCTATCTGTTTTGTAACCTTTCAGAGCCATCAACATCCGGAATCAACATTAATACTTGCCACCAGAAAGATTTGACATTTTCTAACCTTTCAGAGACATCTACCTCAGGTATAAACATAAAAAATTGCCAAAATTGTATCTTTAATTTTAATTTAGTTAATAAGTAAAAGGTATGTTTGTTTATTATCGTTCTGTATTCCGTTCAAATAAAATTTAAAAAAGTTGTAATTTATTTAATGAACTATATTATTCATACAACCATAAAATCATAAATCTTCAAATCATAAAGTCTATTGTCATAAGTAGGCAACACAACATACACAATTAATCTTTTGTCTTCAAATAGTAGGCTTAATATGTCAAATAAACTTCCAATATCGTAATGAAAGTAACACGTTTTTAATAAAAAATTAATTTTATTTTGGTGTGATCGTAAAAAAAATCTTGTGTGTATTTCGAGCAGAAAGTCCTTTGGTAGTCTCGACAGATTGCAACTTTCTGTCTCGACTGCCAAAGTACTACTTTCTGCTCTTGATACACAAATAGCTATTCTATCAGATATAGACAATTTTTTTGTTGCCGACAATGTTTTCTCATCAGATCACTACCTTATCCACATAATTCTTAACTATAGTACTCAATTACACAATAACAGCAATAGAGAAGGATTCAATAATTTGCCCAAGTTTTCATATAAATGGAATAATTATCTTTCTCTAACTTATAAAATGTGTATGAAAAATTGAAATAGAGCCACATTTATTCGTGATCCAACTAGTTTTTTCTAATCTTCGGGGGCCATTCGTGAAACATCTACCCAGGTGGGTATGTATTCTTTGAAAAGGGAGCACTCTACTCAATTAAATTTTCTAATAAGCCATGGTTTGATGCTAGATGTACTCTTGCCAAGAGAAATATGCAAAATGCATTGAGAACTTGCCGATAGCAAAGCTTTCTACAAGGGGATATGCAGAACAAAAAAGAGAGAACAGAATAAATAAAATAATGATTCCAAAGAACAAGCTACATCTATATAAAACAGTTATTTTACCCATGGCACTATATGGAAATGAAACATGGATATTGAATATATGGGGAGGAAAATAAAGTAAACGTATGGGAAAGGAAAATACTCAGAAGGATATTAGGAGGGAAAAAAGAAGAAGGGGCATGGAAAAAGCAATATATTATATATATATTGTAAAAGGGCATGGTAGATGATCTATTAAATTTGAGATTTCTAAAAATACGTCTTTTGTGGTTATGCATGTGAAGTAAATGTCAATTTGAATGAATAATTCGTAAAGTCACTTCTTTAAACCGGCATAGTCGATTATTTGTACTTATTATTAGATTGTTCAATAAATATTTGAAACTAAATTCGATTTGAAATAGTTTAATATTGAACCCATCCCTATGATGGGAATTTTTGAAATAAATTAGCAATTAAAATTAATTAAAAAAATTATATATAATTACAGAAAATTAATAAAATATTTAACATCAACGAGAGCAGTTGTAAAAAATCATTGTAATATATTGTAACGGATTGAAAATACAACAGCATTCAAAATAAAGTTTAAATCTATTAAAAAACTTAGCAGCAACTGAATTTGATAAAAAGTATTGATGATTATAAGCATTAAGGATTGTTAACATAATTTATTATAAAGTAACTGATAATACTTACCTTACAGTTTATACTAGGTACAATTGTCAAAATTATCTTTTCACATTTTTTAAAAACATTAATTGATGAGAATAGTAAGAAAAAAGGGTGGAAACACATTATTTGGAGTCTTCTTATAAATTACTGAAACAATTCAAAGTCTAAGAAGTCCTACCTCCAACACTAGAATCGAGAATTCTTATCCACCAAGACCTCAGTTGTGAACCTAAAAAAATAAACTATAGTAACACTTGTAAATAAAATAGAAACACATAAACTGCAACTAAAGGGTGCAAGGACATGTTATAAAAGGTTTTGAATAACCAAAATGATTTAATTTTCGAAAATGTAAAAGAAATCATTTTGACAATGAGAAATTTTTTAAAGTGTGATTTCTATGTCTAGAAGAGGTTTTAAGATGTAAGATTTGTACATTTGATATTATGCTTTATGTAAATTATAAGTATATGTGTAAAAAAGGTGTATGTAAGAAACTCAAAAATACCAAAATAACTTCCTCGTATATCAGTTTTGACACAAATTTTAACAAAAAATTTAACATAGTGACCTGTGACTTGTGTGTTTAATAAAAGTAAAAACTCCAAGAGGATGGCTTCCAGTTTTTTTTCACTTGCACAATAAAGTCTAAGAAAAAGTAGTTCCAATATCGATAAAGTAGGGAGTCAACTTACCTTGACTTTTGACAGGAGTACATTTTGAAGTTTAAAAGTGTGGTAAATTTTAAATTCTTCACGTGCTGAGAAATCAACAAGATTTCTTCTAAAAAACTCACCAATTTGTTTATGGACGACAAATTTTTCTTCCTGAAGAGAGAAGGAAAGAAAATAGATTGGAGTCCGATGCTATTTCCCTGAGCATCTAAGGAAGAATGACTAACAAAAAAAATAAGGTACCTAAATTCTTTCTTCCTACAATATAAAAGAAAAAGAAAGTTAATTATCAAATAATAACAATGATATTCTAAAAAGTTTTGCTATAGCTAAGAAAATAACTCTAGATAGAGACTCAAACGCCATAATAATAATAAAAAAGACAAACAAAAACAATAAATGCATTTAAACTAAAAAAAAGCAATTAAATCAGATTTTACATATTCATTATTTACTGTAGTATTTATATTTATATATATTTTTTTTATTAGATTGTAAACATCTATCTATTTTTTTCTTTTGCTTATAGACTAAACAAGTTTCTAGTTTTCCTTTATAAATAAATACTTTACTAAAATTAATTTCTACTTACCTTGTTGGTCGATAAGAAATTTTCATCATTGATTTTGTACTCATATGATAACCATTGTTTTTTGTAAACACTTCTCACTTGCAAACTGATTTCTTGAATTTAGCAATTATTTTTACTATTCTTCAAGTGTGGAAGGGATGGTAATACATCATACATAATTTGCCACTGTGTTAGATTTTGTTTCTCAATAAAAAATATGATATTTCTTCGTTTAATTCAACAACTTGTCTATTATTAAACAGCCATTTTGTTGCCACAAAAATGTATGAAAGAGCTTTTACAAAATTTATGGACTATCGACAAGAGAAAAATATACAGTCGTTCTCAGCGTCCGAAAAATATTTTTCGGCCTAGGACGAAAAGTTTTGCCTAGGTAACAATGAATTATTTAATACCTCACTGAGAAGGTTCACTTTTCGTCCAAATATCTTAACCACAAAACGTCACTTTTTGACACAATCGGATAAAATAGTTATTTGTTTAAATAGGCAGAGAAATAACAGATTTACTGCCGCGGCTAGCATTTCATTATCGAGGCGTAGCCGAGGCAATGAAACTAACCAAGGCAGTAAATCTGATTCTCTACCGTGTGAAACATAATTTTTGTTTGTACAGTGTGTTTATAAAAATCTAATTAAAATGAAAACATTTTTATGACGGATATAACTCACAATTTTTAATATTTTTTCTAATCGTATGTTGTAGGTAATAATAAAATCGTATTTTTTAATTATTATTGTCTGGGAGATTTCAAAAAAAAAGAAGAAAAAATGATTTTTTTAATGCCTAGGCATTAAAAATTATTTTTACTGCCTAGGCAGTAAAAGTGTTACTTCTATGATCGATAAATGTCACTAAAACTGACGTTTAATGTCAATCGGAGAAAAAATTATTTCATGTGCAATTGACGGTGGATCATATTGTAGTGCTATCTAGCGGCACTTATAGAAAGTAGTTGTGAGGGAGAAAAATAGGTAACGATTAGGTAAGGGTAATTAATGTGACGCCATCTTACCTAATTATGTCGATGTTGCCATTTTTCAATTATAAACTAACTAGATATTTCATTGTTCCTGTGGAAACCCGAGACACCTTGAATATATTTAAGTAGAAAACATTATCTATTTATTATTCGCCACACTTCTATTATGCAGAAAGTGTCACAATATTCGATGTTTTTTCACGTTCTTCAGAAAAAGTTTGACTTAGTTAACATTTGCGGACTAATGTGGAATATTGCAAGAAGAGGATATGCCATGACCATTTTAATCAAGTGAAGGAAAACATAAAAATACACAATTGTAAGAAAACTTTTTTCTAGTATATGTATAAACTTAATAATTTTAAAACGAAAACATGATATTCAGCTTAATTGAAGATATCCGTAACGCTTTTGTTCAATTTTCTTTAAATATAAAAGAGACTAAGGCACATAAGAAAAATTAGGCTCACACCATTTTTATAGTTTTCTTAATATCACAAACATATTTAAGGTGTGTTATAGATAATATGTGCGTGTCTTGGTTTTTTAAAGGACCAATGAATTATCTAGTTTATAATTGAGACATGGCAACATTGACATTATTAAGGGAGTTAAAAGTAGATAGCTGTACACTAAATACAGTTTCTGCACGATCATAACAGAATTTGCCAATTCTGAAATCAAATTTGATTACAGAGAATGCTGGAATTCTCTCTCTTGAGATTGAAGAAATATTCTGCAACACCTCTGCCCCCATGCAATTTAAATGTATTTACATTCTCTCTCTAGTGATAGAATAATATTCTCACACTGGTAAGCAATAATAACATTAGCCTTGACGCAGTTGATTGTCATCGTAGTGGCAAAACTTGAGTAAGTGAAAAAACAAACTACCTAGACGATTTTGAGGACAGGTTTTATCAATTTTTCCGTACGAGTTCGATCTCCTTATCTAGCCTCCATGATATTAACTGACATAGTCAAATTCCTTATAATATTATCTTTTAAATGATGTGCCACACTTAGTACTTTCTCTATTTAAATTTAATAATAATAGTGACAGAGGATTGGGGGGGGGGGCATGTACGACAATTGAGGATATGATCGGAAGATAGACCTGTTTTTGCATTTTCTCAAAAAAAAATTGTCTTCTAGATATTCGTTCGGTTTCGTTTTTGGTGCCGCACCCTCTATATATAGGGGAGAATATTTTGTCACATATACCTAATGGATACAATAACATTTCGAACAATAGGGACAATACTGATTGGTCTCTAGCTGTTTGGGTCAAGCTTATGGCCCTTTTTGAATATGGGAATGACTGAGGCAGTTTCCCATATCGATGGTAGTGTGTGAGTCTTGAAGGATTCATCTATTATACGTGATATAGGATGACATAGAACGTCGGCATATCATTTTAAAATGGGTTGGATTTTAGAGACTGAAGATTATCTTCCACAGACTGAAAATCAAAAGGGGTATCGGAAAGTGAGATATTTTACGTCTGTTTATAGAAGTGTATGACATTGATGAAGTTGGATCTTCTTGTGTGAATACTTCACAGAAAGTATTTGAAAGTATAGTATGGAAGATACTTTTGATGTTAAATTGGATCGGATGAACTTATAGAAGTTTTTACTATCTGCACTCGAGAAAATAGTTTCTGGATAATTACGTACTGCATTTTCAATTTTTACGATGATTGGAAAACTGACGATGAGTATATATACAGGGTCATCCAGTGGTGCGATAAAGTACAATATGTTGTAAATCCTCGAAGATATTTAAATAAAATGTGTATCGATTGTAGCCATCCTATAGGCTCATATTTCAAAATCAGTCGCAATTGTACAGCTTGTTCCTGAACTACGTGCCAGATCTAAGGTACATTTTTTTGGGACACCCTGTATTCCACTTCAAATGTGAATTGTTCTTGACCTCGCTATTGTAATGATATGAGGTTGTAAATGTAAGTGCTATTTTTGTTGCTCTGATTGTTCAATTTATGCACACTAAACCTTCTTGTCGATTTTGCTTTTGTGTGTTCGTTGTTTGGGAGCACCATCTTGAGATCTCCAGGATATGGTCTGAATTGTCTGTAACTTCTAATTTTTGTGACTTTCGTGGCATCTTCATTTTCAATAAATATATGGTCAATCTGGTTTTTTGTTCTACCATCTGATGATATCCACGCAGCCTTATATATATCCTTCCTGTCAAAAGCCGTACTGAGTATTTTCATATCGTGTTCTACAAAAAATTCTATCAATATTATCCCATTTTCATTAGAAACTTCGTGTTTACTTTTGCCCTCTCAACTTCCCTATACATTTCTTAGCGTTGCAGTCTTCTATAATTACTTTGTATGTATGTATGTAAATTGGGGTGACATTCACTGAGACCTAAAAGATCTATTGTACCCCCTTACTTCTACTTAGTTCCTGAGGAAAGTCTCAGAGAATAGTAGCTTCTTTAGTCCTATTTCCCAGAGGAATTTTAGGATATCTGCAGGCTTTAACTTAGGTAAATGTCCCTCTTCTATCCAGTAATCTCCAAGGTGTTGTGCCCTGGGATTATGAATTGCTGTGCAGTTCGCAAGTATGTGGATGGAGGTTTCTTCTTCCATACCACAGAATCTACATTCTTCTTCCTCCACTATTTTGAGCATTTTCAGGTGCCCATTCAGGCGACAATGTCTCGTAAGGATGCCTGTTAAAACTCTTAGTGCAGTTTTACTTTGACTAATGCATTCATTTGATCTCAACAGGTTGTAGCCACCCAGAAGAATCTTTGATTGCCTAAGTCCCACTAGATCTTCTCTTTTCTTCGGCTTTGCCTATTTCTTCCAATATTACATTGGAGCTGATACCGCAAAAGGGTTCCGGCCCCCAAAAGGGTGTTCCAGTCCCCCTCCTTGCTAGTTCATCTGCTATTTCATTTCCTTCTATCCCTGTGTTTCCTGGAATCCACAGTAAGGTGACTATATTGTTCTGGCCTAGTTCATTTAGTTTGCCTAGGCATTCCCACACCATTTTGGAACTGATAACACAAGAGCTCAGTGCTTTAATGGCTGCTTGACTATCCGACATTATGATAATCCTTTGCCTTCTATATCCTTTATCAATATTGAACAGGGCACACTTTCTTATGGCGTGAATTTCCGCTTGAAAGGTACTCGGGGTTTTCCCAAGCTTTCAGAGTGTTTGGTTCCTGGCCCGTACACTCCTATCCCAGTTCCTTCTATTGCTTTTGAGCCATCTGTGTACCATTGAATGGCATTCTTTCAAAGTCTGGTAATGGTATTTGGATCCCATTCCTTCTTGTTGCTTAATTCCGTAACGAATTTCTTTGAAAAGTTATACTTTTTCATCATACCATCTTATAGCATGTCCCAGGTTTTCTGATTTCTAAGAAGTGAGAAGGTGTTTTTTGATTTCCTCTCTATCTAGTCTGTATCTTGTTCTTCCTACAACACTTTCCACCACCATACGTAGTGGTGTGAGGTTGAGAATAACTCCCATGGCTGCTGTTGGGCATGTTCTTATTGCTCCTGTAATGCACATACAGGCTAGTCTTTGAATTTTTGAGAGGTTTTCTCTCGTTGTCAATAGGCTAGTTCTACTACTCCACGCAATGGCTCCATAAGTGATAATTGGTCTCACTATGGCAGTGTACATCCAGCTCAGGATTTTTGGGTTGCACCCCCAATTTCTCCCTGCCAGATTCCTGCACACCATTAGAGCCATTTTTGCTTTGTATATAATCTCCTTTACGTGTTTATTCTTCAGGAGTTTACTGTCTAGAGTCAAACCTAGATACTTGACTTCTTGTCTCCATTCAACCTCGCTCCCATCAAGTTTAATGGTTTTGAGGTTGAGCTCTCTTTTCTTAGTGAAGGCTATTAAGATGGTTTTGGTGGGGTTGATGTTAAGTCCCACTTGCCTACACCAGCTATTTGTATAGTTTGTCACAAAGGGTATTGTCGAATTTTCCCCTGGCTGTTATGACAATATCATCAGCATATCCTTGGCAGGATATTCCGAGGTCAGTC
This sequence comes from Lochmaea crataegi, assembly GCA_947563755.1. Taxonomy (NCBI): domain Eukaryota; kingdom Metazoa; phylum Arthropoda; class Insecta; order Coleoptera; family Chrysomelidae; genus Lochmaea; species Lochmaea crataegi. The sequence continues at coordinate 10,260,063 of OX387424.1, read as the reverse complement.
AAACCACACAGGAGTTCGTCAACCATCAGGCTCCACATTAATGGGGATGCTACTCCTCCCTGTGGACATCCTCTGGTTGTACAGATGGAGACAATGTCTTTGCTCGTCCTCGTCTCTGCTACTCTAGTGGTGAGCAGTTCCGACATCCATTTGGATGTTGTGCTGTCTACACCTCTTCTATTTAATGCTCTTTTGACAGCCTCATGAGAAGTATTGTCAAAAGCTCCTTCTTTATCCAAAAAGGCGCATACTACGGTTTCTTGGTTGTCTAGAGCACCTCGGATATCCTCCGTCAGTTGTACCAGTGCAGTCTCCGTAGATCTGCCTGCCCGGTAAGCATGCTGATGCGGGTGGAGAGGTAGTCTCTCTAGGATTTCCGCTCTAATGTAATTATCAATAGCTTTTTCCATCGTTTTAAGCACAAACGATGTTAGGCTAATTGGTCTGAAGGATTTGGGGTTTGTTGTGTCCCTTTTTCCAGCTTTTGGAATGAAGGTTACTATTGCCCTTCTCCATGCTTCTGGTATATAACCCAGTTCTAAGCTGCTTCGACTGATCCTAACCAAATGTGGTAGAATTTCGTCTTGTCCTTGCTGGAGCAATGCTGGGAAAATTCCATCAGCTCCCGGTGCCTTTAATGGTGAAAAGGTGTTCATGGCCCATTTTAACCGTTGGTTACTACAAATGTGCTTAGCCATTGTAGTACTTTCTCTCGAAGGTCTGTTATGACCTTCGGGAGGACTGTCTCCCCTATTTGGGCTACTCCCAGGAAAATGAGTTTCTAGTAAGAGTTTCACTCTTTCTTCCCCATTTTCGGTATATTTACCGTCTGGCTTCCTCAAAGCCATATCTGTGTTGACCCTACTTTTTGCCATGACTTTGTAAAGTCTTGCCGCAGCAGGCTATTTCTTTTAGCTTTTCTAATTTCCTTATAGTAGGTGTTTCTCACCTCGGTGTATCTCTGCCAGTCTCCGGTGAGTTTTGCTCTATTAAAAAGGTCCCGGTTTTGAGATCTCAATTCTGACAGATGTTTATTCCACCAGGGTGCATCTCTGCTGCTTCGTTGTTCTTGAAGAGGGCTTTTCGATTCAAATGCATCGATTATTGCCATGTTCAGGTCCTCAAGCTCATTTTACAGATCTAGATGGTGCTTAGCCCTCCCTTTTCCCTGGATATGTGCTAGGTTTTCTTTCAGACAGGTGTTATAGTTGTCCCAATCTGTTTTTCTTGGTTTTCTTCTGGGGCTCACCTCAGGTTTGCCTAGTTCTAACTTGAACGTTATGATTCTATGATCGGAGAGAGATGGTTCGCCCGAAACTCTCCAATCTTTTACTATATGTTTTAGATCCTGTGTTGCCAGTGTGACATCTAAAACTTCTTGCTTTACCCTTGTTATACATGTGGGGGTATTCCCTATATTGTGAATATTAAGGTTTTTATTAAGGATATATTCTAAAAGTTGCTCACCTCTCTGGTTGGTATTGCTACTGCCCCAAACAGTATTGTGTGCATTGGCATCACATGCTAAGAGTAGAGGTAGTCTCTTCTCCTCACAGTACTTCACCAGCCTTTGTACCTCGGGGGGTGGTGCTATCCCGTCTCCCGCAAAGTAACATGATGCTATTACTATCTCCTTGCTCTCCTTCTTGTGTTCGAAGAGTGCTCGAACTGGAACGAGGTCTCGAGTCATGTATTCTGAAATCCAAAAATAGTTAACATTGTTCCTTATCATAATACATGTTCTTGGTATATCACTACCTGAGTGATATACTATTTTAGAATCTTTACATGCTAATCCTCTTACCTGTTTATTATTGACCCATGGTTTTTGGATCAAACACATCCCCCATTGGTCCTTAGTGAACCATCTTGTGATCACCGCCGAAGCTCCCTTGGCATGGTGAGCTAAGTTAATCCCCGCCATCCTGTTGGTTTTCAGGTTGGGTATTACCCTCTTTCATCAGGGTGATGTCCCCTTCTGCAAGAGTACTGTCCCCTTCCTCCGACCCAAACTCCATTCCCTCCTAGGACAGCGCCGACTCCTCCCCAAAGAGTTTAGAGATGTGTAGGCTTTCTACACAACTCGAGTCGTCGCTAGCCTTGGAGGAGATAGAAACCTTCTCAGGCTTTCTTTCCTCTTCTTTTCTGAGGCCATGTACGGGGATTTTCCCAAACCGGTAATGAATGGTGAACCCGTTGTTCTTGATTTTTTGACAGGATAGATTGTCTATTCCTGCCCTCAAGACTAGGCCTTTGCCCTCTTCTTTAAGGTTGAGGACCTTTCACTGGTCTGTTACCAAACCTTCATTCTGCGCTTAAATCAAGCGAAGAAGTTTTCCTTCGTCTACGCCTTTGCTTCTTGGGAGAAAGATCGTAGCGGTGTGCATTTTTGGGATGTTTTCTCCCTGGCACACCATTAGTTCTACTCCCTTCCAGCCTTTCAGCTGTGGTATTATCAACTGGAGCCATTCTGCAGTCTGCGGTGTTTCACAGTCGATTAGAACGACTCCTGGTCTGAGATTTATGCCAGTAAACTGGAGCTTATGCTCCCATCCAGCATACATTTCTCCTATTATTGCGTTCTCCAGCAAGGTTTGGTCCTCCGCACTGGGAGTGGTCTCAGGGTACGCCCTAGGGAGAACCGCCATTCTTATTATTCTAGATGCAGCTGCATAGCTTCCAGCTGAAGAAGGGACGGCTATTTTGCCCTCCTTTTTCTTCTTCACCTGTACTTGCGGTGACTGGGCTGTCGCCTCTTCCCGCTTTCGTTTTTCTCCTTTAGGAGGGATGTTCTTCTCCTCTCCTTGTTTTTTGCGCTCTGCGGCTTTCTTTCTTGCTTCTTCCGGTGCCTGCTCAATAAAGCGAAGATACCATCTTACCCCCGCTCCACTAACTCCACGCCTCAGTGGATCGTCCCTTCCTCCGGGTTTACCCAGTTCAGGAAGGATTGGGGTTTTTCTACTTTTTTTCCAGGATTTTTCCCGAAAACTCTCAGCAGTTGAGGAGGTTTGTCTACAGCCTCCTCTACACGAGGGTTGCTCGCGCGTGAGGGAGGTGCTACAGTTTTTTTGGGCACTGCGGATACATTGCTCCGACTTGTGCCCGGTTGCGGTGCTTGCCCGCTCAACTTTTTCTTTTTTCTTTCCATGGATGATCCCACGAGTAGCTAGGGAAGTATAAGGTCCAGTCCCGCAGAGCCCCGCACGCAGGAGTAAGGGTGATTAAACTGGATGTCCCCAGGTATCCAGAGTCCGCATATTCGCGATAAAGCTTCCCCTTGACCACGCAGTCCTCGGCATATGCTGTTCCACCTTGACTTGAGGGGTATTTTATTGTGGTCTGTTTCCACTTGGCCAGCTGTTTAAGGCAAGCCCCCACATCTAGTGAATATACCTCATCAACCACCATCCACTAGATACGGTTTATATCAGGCAGGTTTCCACGAGCAAACTCTTGCTCCGACAACCTCGCTGACTCCGGCGACCGACCGGCTATCAACGAGCCGATCGGGACAACAGTCCACTCTCCACGCTGAAGATCCTGATATCGGATTTCTGCATTCCACAGGAATCTATTGAGCTGTCCTTTGTTCCACGTATTCCGCCCGTAAGGCCCGAGGAAAACCGCTACTCGGCTCCCCCACCACCGACGAGGTCTCACAGCTCCTTGGGGAAGGATAATTACTTTAATATTATATCTTGGCATTTTCTTCAACACTTTTGATAATCCTCCTCAACAACGATTTATTGTTAATGACCAAATGAAATAGCCTGTGAAATATCGACCACCTTACTCACAGAACCGAACTGCAGAAGAACTAGAAAAAAGAGGGGCAGAAACACCCATTGGGACCGGAATCCTCTTGTAGTATCAACACCAATATAATATTGAAAGAATAGGTGATACCGGAAAAGTGGGATGATCAGACCAATAGAAAGATACTGCTGTGAAACTACAACCAAGTGAGATCAAAATAATGCATCAGCTGACGTAAGACTGCATTAAGAGTTTTGCCAAGTTCCTAACAGGACATCGTCGCCTGAACAGATACCTTAAGAAATGGAAAATGAAGAATGTGGATTCTCTAGAATGGTGGAATGCATAGCATTACAGAATCCCAAGGTACAACACCTAGGAAACTACTGGATAAGACTGGAAAATTTGCCCAAAGTGAAACTTACGATCATATACTAAAACTCTTTAGTTTCTGAGACGATCCATAGGAACTGAGTGGAAGAAGGAGACAGAATAGATATTTCAAATCTCAGTGAATCTCGGGGGCGGACATTCAGATATTGGATTCTGGATTGATTTAACAAAATCTTTCGAACAAAAAAAAAGTAATTCAACTGGATGTCCAATTTCCGATTTTTAAAATTTCTGTATGTCTGTCCGCCACTGGGAAGAAGCAGTTACCCTTGATATTTCTTGTAAAATGGAACATAATACTGCTGTTAAAAAAGAAATAACACATACTACTTTCAAATACATTATTTTAAAAAATTTTATAACCAACAGTAAAACACTTTTTAAACATTACAACCACCACAAATTCACTTCGTTTCAGTTTTTATTGATTTCCTTAAACTCACTTTGCACGAATGGTTTCTTTTATTAACCAGTAGCCGCAATCGTAACTTTCCATCGATCACTAACAGCTCTGCTAACAGCATTATTTGTAGCATGCCAAAAAGTAATAAGGTCTCTATGAAACCACGGCACGGGCGGCGGCCAGGAATAAATGAAATGCCTCTGCTCACATCAATCTTTATCCATAATGAATTGCAAACAAAAAGTTATGGAGCAGATAATGGAATACACATTTACAGGTAGGATCGGATTACATCAAATTGGAATAGCACTAGCAATTCTGAGCACCACAATTTTTTTATTACATTAGTACATTAGGAAGGTCTACCTCAAAATAATGTGAGTATGCTGCATTTTATCTGCTTTCCGAGCTAAGATGAATAAGCGTATTATAGTCCAAGATCCCAGAGCCATCAGACAATACTTATTTTTAAATAGATTAAACCATTGGTTCTGAGTGATGTCTCTGAACTAAGAACGATTGCGCACTTACAGAGTTGGATCTGTGACAGGCTTACAGGTATCACGTGAGAAAGGTGAGTAAAAATAAGAATTACTTTATTTTTATTCAAATGGCTGATTGTTATATACAGGATGTTTCACGACAAGCTTACACTATGTATAAGTTGGAGACTACTCACACGATTTCTATAAAAATTGACATAGATAGAGAACAAGTTATGGCGAATTTATGGAAAATATTTTGAGATACATGTCACTTCCGGTAATACCGAAAGTGAACGACCACTTGATTATTTTAAACGTAACACCCTGTATATTATCAAATTTTTGGATTCTATATTAAACTTTAATGTCACTTTGTGTAGAATACCCTATATCTAAAATTTATACTTATCAAGATATTAATTTTCTTAGTACAAAAATTGATAGGTGCAGACCTTCATATTGAAAATTCTGTGTGAACATCCTCAATATCAAATAAAAAAATCTTGTCGGGTTGATTAGTAGGACGATCAATGTAATTGGTGACATGCCGAAAACTTCTTGTTGTTAAAAAAATGATGAGAAGATCAAGTTAAAAAATGTTAAATATCTTAATTTTTTTAAATTAAACAACCATATTTTTATTCTTTTACTTAATTCTAAGGCCGAAAGCAAGGGCAGTTTATGTTCACTTCCCTATACCCAATCTTAAGCATTTTTGAGATATCAACTCGTATTTTAAATTTAATGTAGAATCCGAAAACTTAATAATATACAGGGTGTTATATTTAAAATAACAAAGTTGTCGTTCACTTTCGGTATAACCGGAAGTGACATGTGTGTCAAAATATTTTCCATAAATTCGCCATAACTTGTTCCTCTATCTATGCCAATTTTTATAGAAATCGTGTCAGTAGTCTCCAACATACACTGTGTTCATTTGAAAAGGACCCACCCTTAATATTTCAAAAATGGGACATATTAGAAAGAAATGCCGAAATACGTCAACTTTTAACTTGAGGGGAACACTTTTTGGCGCTAATGTCATAAACGTCATACCTCCCTACTGGAGACACCCCTTACATTTTTTCAAATGGCATTAGGTATCAAGTCATACCTCATTTAAAAGGTCTGGTAAATCTCTATTCAATAATTTTGTTTTGCCTTTGATACCAGCCTTCCATTGTTATTTAATCATTGTTTAAAATTGGCTCTTTTTCAACTTTTCGTATGCCCCCGTACTGTGTTATGATGGAAAGACTCTTTGAAGAATAAAAAATTCACGAATAGTAAAAAGACAACTGTTAACAAGAAAAAACTGCTATTTAATCATGTGGCCAAAGTGACCACCGTTAACATTCAGTCAATAAAAGTTGAAAAAGAGCCAATTTTAAACAACGATTAAATAACAATGGAAGGCTAGTATCAAAGGCAAAACAAAATGATTGGATAGAGATTTACCAGACCTTTTAAATGAGGTGTAACTTGATAATTTAAGGGGTGTGTCCAGTAGGGAGGGGGTGAATCTGACGTTTATTACATTAGCGCCAAAAAGTGTCCTCCTCAAGTTAAAAGTTAACGTGTTTCGACATTTCTTTCTAATATGTCCCATTTTTGAAATATTAAGGGTGACTCCTTTTCAAATGAACACAGTGTATAGATAGTGTAAGCTCGTCGTGAAACAGCCTGTATATTTTGTAAAATATCACTCTTAAGTAGTATCCAATATCGCCAGACGCTTTCCGCCGACCATAACTTATGCGATACGCTTTAAAGCTCAGATCTCAGATGAAAATTGATTAACAATATCCATATTTAAATGCCTAATTGGAGTTATACTTCTAATACGACTTGCAACAAGGTTGCGTTAAACGTTTATCGCAAGAAAGAATACACAAAGGTAGAAAGTAGGAGAGAGAAAGAGAGTGAGTCCTTCGGTATTCGATAACAGATGGCAGTGTAAGTACTCTTTTTATTATTTAAAAAGTAATTTATTAAGAGATTGTAATTTTGAAATTTCCCTCACATGACCAAAATCTTCGGCATTTATCAACAAATGATAGTGTAATTATACTGTTTTCCTTAAATAAAGTAACTTTTAAAATGTAATTCAGAAAAACTTCCTTTTTTGGAATTTTCTTCATATGACCAAAACCTTCGGCATTCAATGACAGATGGCAGTGTAAGTATTCTTAAAAAAAATTATTCAGAAGCTGCAATTTTGAAATTTCCTTCAAATGACGAAAATCTTCGGCATACATCAAAAAAAGATAGTGTAAGTAAACTTTTTTTCTTAAATAAGGTAACTTTTAAAATTTAATTCACTAAAAAATTCCTTTTTTGGAATTTTCTCCATATGACCAAAACCTTCGGCATTCAGCGACAGATGGCAGTGTAAGTATTCTTTTCAAGGGATACTTCTAATGCGACTTCCATCAAGATTGCGTTAAACGTTGAAGAGAGAAAGGAACATACACAAAGGTAGAAAGTAGGAGAGAGAAAGAGAGTGAGTCGGTAGATCCCAAGCACATGCGCGTGGTATTCTTGCTACGAAGCGACGATCAATTGTGAATTGTGAGCAATGTTAATAAAGTTTGTCTTCAAGAAACAATATGATTTCACTAAATATCAATTTCTACCCTTTCCTATTTTTATTTCCACATTACGAAGTATAACTTCTTCCGCGCGGAGGGACTGCACGCACTAATTTTTTTGTTTTTATAAATGATATTCAGACAACTACTACGAAGAGACGTTAAGAAAGAAATTTTAAAGCAGAGAAAAATACATAACCTAAAATTTCAAGACGTACCAGATGATTTGTTTGATAGTGGTTATCATAGACGAAATTACAAATCTTTTACAGCTTTGATGAAAAAATATTACTAGGCAAATCCAGAGACTACACAAAAAACTTCTACGGAGAAAATGAAGATGGATTATTAATAAAATTACTTAGTGGGCTTGATATAGATGCTGTAAATGTATCGTCGGCAATATTTTGTGAATTTTTTTTCGTAGCAGTTTTTTGCGTAGTTTCTGGATTTGCCAAATTAATATTCTTTCATCAAAGCTGTGAAAGATTTATAATACTGTCTATGATAACCACTATCAATCAAATTAACTTCATCATCAGATGTTTTGCAAAATGCAATAAATCCTCTTCTGTCATGGTATTCACTTCCTCAAATAATTGTATTTCACTCACAAATCACACGTTAAAATCGGGATGAACAGTTGTTCTCACAGACTCGTTGCGCGCACATGGCACATACACATAATATACAGTAAATAGAAATATATTGAGAATTTGAGGAGCAAGAATCAGCTACCATAAATGTCTCACTCGCTCCAAAACACATACATAAATCTCTCGCGCTCATACTCCCAGCTGACTATTTTTTTCGCTTAGGGGAATGTTTGGTCATCACAGTTCGTCCGGCTGATGGAATATAACTTTGTAATAGTTGTCTGAATAACATAAATATAAATTAGGCATTCAAACATGAGTTCGTAAATTTTGTTCTGATTATTAGAGCGCCTGTCAGAAGTTATGGTCGGCGGAAAGCGTCTGACGATACTGGAAGCTACTTTAGAGTGATATTTAACTGAATATAACTATATAAAATTCAGCTATTCAAATTTAAGTTATTTAAGTATTACTCATCTTTCTTACCTGGTACCTGTGAATCTGACACAGATCCAACTCTGAAAGTGCGTAGGCGTTCTAAGTACATGAGACACTATTTAGAACCAATGGTTTAATCTCTTTAAAAATGAGTAATGTCTAATTGTCCTGGAATTTCATTATATTTATTGGATAAATACATAATTTTTCTTATAAATGGTTTGTTTTAATTCGTAAGTACCTATGTATGTAGCATATAAAGCGACCCGATGTCACTTTCATTACACCTAGAAAACAAACGTTAGAGCTTTTGATTAAAAATCACTTTCCTGGAAGTTTTACTCTGGATAACTATCGACCACCCCACTTTAAGAGCGCAAGGCGCCCCAAAAATATCGACAAATTAACAGATTTAGCGTTACACAACCTTGTTGAGAAAATCACATAATCCCTTAACAACAAGGATATTGTGGTGGCCATATTTCTTAACATCGAAGGAGCATTTGACAATGAACTACCGACTTCCATTGGTTCAGCTTTGGCTGAAAAGGGCATTAAACCAACCATTACTGGCTGGATATATGCCTTGCTCACTAATAGATCAGCCACTACATCTATTCAGGATGAGGCCATTAGCTTTAAGGTATCCAGGGGCTGCCCACAAGGCGGAGTACTATCTTTCCTTCTGTGGTCAGTCTTGATGGATAACTTGCTTAGCGCTCTCCAAAAAAGAGGGACAGAACTGCAAGCGTATGGACCAAGTCAGAAAGAGTAGCATATAATATCCTCCAAAAGACGTTGGCCTATATCCACAGTTGGTGCCAGAGGGAACCCTGGTGAAACTGTAATAGTCCCCTTCACTACGATCTTCCACCACTTTCCTACAGTGGTGAGGTTATTCCATTTGCAGCGGAAATAAAATATTTGGGGATTCTAGATACAAAACTGAAGATGAAAGTTATCCATACGGCCATACTATCCTCGAGGAAATGTCGCAGGATCTGTGGAAAATCTTGGGGCTTGGGTCCCAAAACAAATCTATTGGATTTATGTGATGATTATTAGACCAATGATCACATATGGAGCTATTGATTGGTGGTCAAAAGCTTTACAGCGAACGGCCCAAGCAAAGCTTTCTGGTATACAGAGACAGGCTTGTCTGGCAATTACCGGAGCCATCAGTACCACACCGTCAGCAGCCATGAATATCCTTCTGGACCTACCTCCTCTCCCTATAATTCTGGAAAGGGAGGCTAGATGGACAGCATATGGAATTGTTCATATTTCTAAATGCACATAACAGGCTTATACAGAGCACATAATGATGGTAGTGGACACTGAAAGTCACAGTATTCTGGGAATGACCTCTGACATTATGCATCCAACAGTAAACTACGACCAGCCTTATACCGTCCTAATTCCAAATAGAGATGAATGGGTCCTTCGTTAGAATGAACTATTAAGAGCAGGCACACAGATGGATCAAAAACACCCGCAGGATCAGGTGCAGGTGTATACGGGCGCAGACCTAGGACAGAAATTTTAACCTCTCTAGGATCCTATGCAACCGTATTTCAGGCAGAAATTTACGCCTTTGCTTCATGTGTGGAGAGATTGGAGCAAACCAATCTCACACATAGAACAATAAACATTTTCTCGGTCAGCCAAGCGACTTTGAAAGCACTAAGCTCTTACCATGTAACGTCGAAATTGGTAGTAGACTGCCGAAAAAGACTCTTCTCAATAGGAGTACTCAATAGAGTATCGTTGGTCTAGATCCCTGGCCATTCTGGCATGGATGGCAATGAGAAGGCAGACTCTCTTACAAGGGAGGTTGCCACACGTGTTTTTATCGGACCAGAACCTACAACTGGCATAGCAATAAGTTTTTCCAAACAAACTTCTGGCATAATATACCAGGATTGGTGCATTCAAAGGCTTTTATACATTCTTCGAAGAATGTCTCCAAACAAATGTTAGGCTGTAGCAGGCATGACCTACGTTGTCTAACAGGCCACTAACGTCTGATTCTGTTTGGTGAAATCTGAATAGGTATTTCCTCCAGAATATCTTGCTCCACCCTAACGTTTATAACTGTAGATGAACGACCAGTGCTGTTTATATTTCTTTGTAATCTTCCAGTATCCAGTGAGCGTTGGTGAATACGTACTATAAAGAATGATGAGGCGTCACTCAGTATGCAGATTTCTAGCTTCTAAATAATCACTTCATCATTTGTATACCTACATGTTATGAAATGGATAAATGAAACTATACTGTGTTTTCAAACTAGGAGGAGCATTTTAAAAAACATCAATCACACCACTAAAAGTTACTAGATTGCGAGTATCTTCTGAAAGGGTCGTGTTCATACTTTTTGAACTCATTCACAACTACGTGAAATATGTATTGTACTGCCCGCGGCTATCGTGGCCAATAAGGGATTAAGACATGTCTAAATATTGATCACATTGATCATTGGTCACGTGCCATGGCGAAAGTAGTAACCAAATGTTATGAAAAAATGTGTAGTTATAATAAGTAATTTATGTGACATTTGTAAATAATTTTAGAATAAATAAGTAAGTAGAAAACGCAATTGTATGTTTAAATTATTCTTCATTTACATTTGAGGCTCAAGTATAGCAGAAACTTAAAGTAAATAGAAGTTTGATATGGAAAAATACCATAATATTGTAGTGTAGCGTATGTAAATCTTGATGTAATATTTTCAAATATAAGACTTTATTTGGAAACTTATATTTTTCACTACTAGCCTCTAAACCTAACTTTATTGGCTTTTGTTGAGGTAGTAAAGTTGTTAATTATTAACCAAGGTAGAAAAATACAGAGCCTACTTGATTATAATTAAATCTCAATCCATTCAATAGAATGTCAGGTTAACTTGTGAAAAGCTGTCATGTCATATGAAACGGGAGTCGACAAACTAATATTTAAAAAAATAAAATGCCAGTAGTGACGTAGTGAAAAAAATGCTATTTGAGCCACGGTAGAAAAGTGTATTAATGTCTCGGATCCATTAAAGACCTCGAAGCTTCGCTTCTCGGTCTTTAATGGACCTCGACAATAATACCTCACTTTTCTACCTTGGCGCATAATTACTATTATTAACAAGAAAAAACAAGCATGGACAATAGATTTTGTTTATCAAACTGTAATAAAATAGCAATTAACTTGGTTGGAATATAACACTTTGTTAACAATAAAGTCGAGTACGATAATTCACACCGGTTAAAGTGCAAATAGTTCAGTTTTTTTTATCACGTGTCAGTTAAATAATAATTATGGGACACTCCAGTAGTGCAATTATTTTAAACCTAGTATTAGATACATAACCTCAATAAACGTTTAATAATTGACAATCGTTACAAATAGTTTTTTGATTTCAATTTTTTATTATAATGTATGGACACCAAAATCAAATTTTAATTTAAAAATGAGGTTATATATATATACATATCATTTGTCACTTATGACAGGGTAACTGGGTTAACTCGATTTTAATCGAGTGTAAAAAGTTTAAAACCTTTTTGACTTGGACCGAATTATCGTACAGGAATCAGTTTAAAAAAGTGTAAAAAGTTCTGAATTAAAATACGCTTTGTTTGAAAAAGTTAGAAAAGTGCGTAATTATCGTACTCGGCTTATACAACATACGCAAAAAAGTGGTGGTAAAGATTGAACTAATGAATGTTTTTATATTATGGAGGGTAGAAGGAAGGAGCACCATCTTGTAAGGGGGACAAGTTGAAAAAGTGTCCACCTGTAAACAGCAAATTATAATTCGGAGATTCACCGAAATGGCGCTCGTGTAGCTAATGGAAATGATGCTCATTCCTTCTACCCTCCATATTTTATATGAATAAACACAAAACTGACAAATGTTGTCAGTTGTATCAAAAGAGCTGTGTGAAACAGCCAATCACTAGGCAGCAGAAATGCCAACTTAAATTCAAATCGGTCCAAGGTATAGTACACCGACAAATTAACGCAAAAGTAGCAAACTAAAAACTTACTATACTTTGTTTTTAAACTAGGAGGAGCATTTTAGGAACCTCAAACACACCACTAAAAGTAACTAGATTGGGAGTGTGTTCCGAAAGGAGTTCAGGCCTTTTGAACTAATTGACAATTACGTGAAATATATATTGTACTGCTAACAGTTGTCGTATCCAATGAGGGATCAAGGCATGTCTAAATATCGAATCATCATTGGCCACAGGCCATGGCGAAAGTAGTGAGAAAATGACACATTATTGGGAAAAAATGTAAGGTTATAACAGGTAGTTTATGTAAAATTTGTCAATAATTTGAGGATAAATAAGTACGTAGAAAATGCAATTGTATGTTTCAATTATTCTTTATTTAGGTTTGACGCACAAACTAAAAGTGAACAAAAGTTTTTTTATCGAAAAATGCGATAATATTTGACTGTAATGTAAGAATATTTAGAAAAATAAGATTTTACTTGGAAACTTATACAGTGTGGAAACCACTTATGGAATAAAATTCTTTATGTCATTATTTTAGAAAATTATAAAAAATGCCGAGACACGCCAACTTTTGAATTGAGTTGTGCGTTATGTAAACATAAATTTAAATGTACAGGGTGATTCACGCAAGTATGCCATAGTCGGTGTTTTTTTTTAATGAAACACCCTGCATATTTGCATATTTTTGAAATCCCCTTAATGAACCGATTTCAACAAACTAAATAATGTATGGTCAATTATAAATTATACAGGGTGAAATTTTTATTTTTACAGTTATTAAACACATACATAAAATACCTGAAGTATTTGATTTTAATACATTAAAATAAATGCTCAAAATGTTCTCCACCTAATTGTTGGCAATAGCACAGTCTCCTATAGAGCTCCTCCTTAACTTTGTTTAAAGTTTGAGGTGAAATATTCCGTATTTCTGTAGTTATCCTGTCTTTGAGGTCTACAATGCTAGTTGGTTGTGTTGCATATACTTTGTTCTTGAGATAACCCTACAGAAAAAAATCTAACGGCGTAAGGTCTGGCGATCTAGCTGGCCACTCAATAGTACCTCTTCGTGCAATCCATTTATTGGGGTGTTGCCCCGTCTTGCTGGAACCAAACATTTTCATTCGGTAAGCTAGGATCTATTGCGTTGGGATATAAGTTTGCCAACGCAGGAATAACTTCATTTCTAAGCATATTTAAATATTTTCCAGCTGTCAAATTTCCATATATAAATATAGGACCAATAATATGGTCGCCTATGATACCGGCCCAAACGTTCACCTTTTGAGGGTACTGAGTATGTGTCTCACGCATCCAATTAGGATTCTCTGCTGACCAATATCTACAGTTCTGTCGGTTTACCTCTCCATTCAATGTGGATGTTGATTCGTCAGAAAAAAGAATGGTACCAAGAGCTATCTCATTTCTGTTCAGCTTATTCATCAATCTTTCGCAGAAATCCATTCTACGATCTGGATCGTCTTCTGTTAACTCCTGCACAAAAGTTAATTTGTAGGGATGAAGTTTTTCTTTATGAAGACATCTTAGAACAGTTGTATGACTAACATTATTTTCACGGGCAATTTGACGTGTACTTGAAGTTGGATTCTCTTCGACACTTAACAAAATATCCACTTTCACATCATCTTCAACGAAGTGTGGTTTTATTTTCAATGGTTTGACATGCCCAAGTTCTCTGAATTGTGCATGAATTTTGGACACAGTACTTTGTGAAATATTAGGCAATTCGGGATACCTGTGATTAAATAAGTTTGCCACTTCAACTTGACTTCTGCAGTTATCCCCGTACCCGATCATCATTAAAATCTCAATTCGGTGAGTCTCAGTTAAATATTTCATTGTTATGTCGACAAAGAAAGAGTGTTTGACAAAGATTTTACTTTTTCAGTATAAACTGTCAACACATCAACAACTGACAGAATAGAAAACAATCCACATTATTTACCGATTTTGTCTAATTATTGGCGTTTTTAGGCAATTTTTAGGTATTTATGATAAAATTCATGGGCGTAGAAGGTTTTGTTTAATATACAAATACGTCTAATAATTAGTTAGTTTAGATTTTTGATGAATCCATATTTAGCTAATTTAAAAAAGTACCAATATTTCAAGTGTATGCAATATTTCAATTATTAATTTTAAAATTTCACCCTGTATAATTCATAATTGACCATACATTATTCAGTTTGTTGGAATCGGTTCATTAAGAGGATTTCAAAAATATGCAAATATACAGGGTGTTTCATTAAAAAAACAACACCGACTATGGCATACTTGCGTGAATCACCCTGTACATTTAAATTTATGTTTACATAACGCACAACTCAATTCAAAAGTTGACGTGTCTCGGCATTTTTTATAATTTTCTAAAATAATGACATAAAGAATTTTATTCCATAAGTGGTTTCCACACTGTATATTATTAACAAGAAAAAACAAGCATGGATTTTGTTCATCAAACTGAATAAATAATAAAAATAGCACTCAACTTTGTTGGAATATAATACTTTTTTAAAAATAAAACCATAAACAACAAACGCAAAAAAGTGGTACAGTTAGATTGAAGTAATGAATATTTTCATATAAATAAACACAAAACTGACAAATGTCGTTGTCAGTTGTATCAAAACAGCTGTGTGAAACGGGCTGTAATCTGACCAATCACTAGGCAGCAGAAATGCCAACTTAAATTCCTCTTAGTTTGAAAACAAGGTATAGTAAACTTCAATTTGTAACAACCAACAACAGAATTTGACATCAGCCTACTAAAACTTGAATAATCATTAAGTAGACACGAATGAATTATTGCCAAAGTAATAATAATAATAATAATTTTATTGTTCACACGTAAAGAGGTTACAAGAACAAGAAGAGCGACAAAAGCTATGAATAAGTACATTGTGAAACATAAAATATATTCAAATTGTTAAGATATAATATTCAGACATCGAACAAACATGATGTGTATAAGGGATCTATGACAATATACTTCTCTTTAATTGTCTAAGAAAGTAGATGCTCACATCAGCATAGAGCTGGTAGGTACTTTTACTGAGATCTCATTCATTTATTATGAATGATCTAATTTTCATTGCTCCACACATGAAACGATATATTTGCATTAGCGTAGGTGGATCTATTGAAGATAATAGGCTTTTATTCATGGGACAGACCAGCAATAGTTACATATTGAGCAAATATTGGTCATTTCAATTTTATACGAATTGTTATTGACATATATGTACAAGTTTTCTGAATTTGTGGTGCTAAGTTGAGCTATAAGTCTCTTAATATGAAGGGGAATTGTACAGGTTAAATAATTGTTTTCATTAGGTTCGTTTTGTTGTAAAAGATATTTATATGAAGAGTGATGAGTGCTAAGTATTATTCTATTCTATTCTGATCTTGTTCAAAAGTTTTATTTATGTAACGATATAATATTATAACTAGTTTCTTTTGTGTTTAGGTCAATAATATTTATATTAAGTTCTGTGTTACAATACTTTACCATAGCCTTGCAGAGTTGGTCAGCCCAATTATATTTTGAATTTCCAACAGCAGATTGCTGTAGTTTAATAGAGCGGAATAGTGCCCTATTAACATATCGATTGGGAGTTTTATTTTTAATTCGTAAAAGAAGCTCTAAGGCCTGATTTATTATGAAGTACCCTATCCTACATAATGCCAGTTCCGACCTAATTACATATGCAGCTGTTGATCTTTGCAGAAACAATAATTGTTTCCAAAAGTTATTTTGTATCTTTTCTGCTTCTTCTTGATGACGGATGCCCCAAATACCGCTCGCATAGTGAATGTAGGTATTGCGACGTTATTATACAATAGTTTTATTGACTCTAGTGATGAGATTTTAGAGGAGACTATATTTTTAATTAAAACACCTTGAGAGAATCGGGTTTTTTCTTCGCGTTGTTTTAAATTGTTCAAAAATATTCCATTGAAGGTGAATATGACCCCTAGATATTCATATGTATTTGAAAGACAGATAATGTTATTTTTGTATGTGAATTCCGGTTGATGCCCGATATTTGAGCTTTTGCGAAAAATAACTATTTTCGTTTTTGTCGGATTAACGTCGAGTTTGTTGTTAGAACAATAATATTCAAGAATTTGCAGGTTCCGTCTTAGTTCTATTTGGGATCCGGCAAACAATACCAGATCATCGGCATATAACAGCATGTGGATATTTTCACCATAGTCAAACGTGACACCTTTAGCACCGTGTTCCTTAAAAAACGAATTGATTTCTGAGATAAAAAGAGAGAATAGGAGTGGGCTTAAGGTATCCCCTTGTAGAACTCCTTTCGTAATTTTTATTCTTTCTGATACGTTACCTTGCTGTTCAATAAACAGATGAGCTGAGCTGTTCATTGGTTTAAGTATTCTAATAATTTTAGCACTTATCCCACTAGTGAATAGTTTGCCCCAAAGAAGTTCATAGCTCAGTGAATCAAATGCCTTTTTGAAGTGTACAAACATAGTAAACAATTTTCTACCTGGCAAACGCAGATAGTTATTTGTGATTACTGATAAGACATTAATATTATCCTCACAGCTTTTATTTTTTCTGAATCCTGCTTGATATTCAGGTAGCATTTCATTGTTTTCTGTAAAATTTGATAGTTTGTTGTTAATGAGCTGTGTGAATAGTTTTGTCTTATGTATAGTAGTGCGATGCTTCGGTAGTTATTTGGGTCATCTGTTGGGCCTTTCTTATGGAAGTGGATCATTTTTGTATTAGTCCATGTAGAGGGTATATTTTCTTGTGAAAGAATTGTATTAAAAAGTTGTTTTAAATACATTACCCATTCTGTTGGCAAGTTTTTGTAGAACTCATTTGGTATTTTATCTTCTCCTGGTGCTTTGTTGTTTTTCACTGTATTAAGAACCTGGTAAATTTCAGCATTGGAAAAATCCAAATCTAAATCAGGATGTAAGTTGTCTATATAGAGGGTTGTTAGATTTGTTATTGGTGTATAAAAATTTCTCTAATAATCAATCATTGTATTCATGTCAATATTTACACTAAGCATGGTAAGCATATCTTTGGTTAAGTTAAAGTTTTTCCAAAACTCGTTAGGGCTGTTTTTTTTAAGGAGCCGTCCCTTCGCCGGCGCCACCTCAGCCTCCTGGGCTTATTGTGGATACTCCTAGTATTCTGACTACAGCCTATTCAGCAAATCCGTTCCCTGTATTAGCTCATACAGGTTCTTTGCTGGTTGGTTGTAGAAGTCTTCTGGAGTCATTTTGGGTCTACCATACAGTTTCTGCCTCCTGTGGTCCAGCGTCTCACAGTTGCATAGTATATGCAGAGCTGCTTCGGTAACCTTTTTGCATCTTCTGCATGTAAGGTCTCCGTTATTCAGCCCTATTTTATTCAGGTGCTCCGTTGTGGGAAAATGTCCCGTAAGTAGCCCCGTTATGGTGCGTAGTTTGTCCCTGCTCATTGAGAGCAGTTCTTTCACTACTTTTTCTGATGGTTCTTTTATGAATTTCTTCCCATGTATTTG
This sequence comes from Lochmaea crataegi, assembly GCA_947563755.1. Lineage (NCBI taxonomy): Eukaryota > Metazoa > Arthropoda > Insecta > Coleoptera > Chrysomelidae > Lochmaea > Lochmaea crataegi. The sequence goes on along the minus strand of OX387424.1, from coordinate 10,241,839 downwards.
CCTGGTCGTATTCTTCCAGTGTTTATTGTGCTGTTCTTTTGCCCACCCTTTTAACCATGACCTAGTTGAGCATCTGGGAATGCCCACAGCTGGTTCGGGTCCGTTCATCAGGGTTGACGATCCTGCTCTTGCGAGTTCGTCAGCCTTTTCATTGCCAGCGATTCCTTTGTGACCTGGGACCCACTCCAGTGTTACACTGTTCCGAGTCGCCAGTCTTCTAAGTTCTTCGCCGCATTCCCATACCAGCCGAGATGTTACCTTAGAGCTCTGAAGTGCTTTAAGGGCAGCTTGACTGTCACTGTAGATCCTGATCTGCCTGTTGTAGGCTCTCATGTTATTTGCCCTTGCACATGCAAGTTTTGCATAGACACTCTGCTTGAAATACCGAGGCGTATTTTCCAAGCGAGACGATTCCTTCATATTTGCTCGACTTGCTGTATATGCCCGCTCCGGTGCCGAGCTCATTCTTTGATCCGTCTGTGTACCAGATCAGTTCATTTGCTCTACTGAGTGGTGGTGCATTCTCTTCCTCAAGCTCCTTTCGATCTTTGATGACAATCTCGAAGTTCTTGCGAAAGATATATCTGGTGGTCATGTGGTCTGTTGGCATTTTAAAGATGTCGTCATCCACATGCCTTATTTCTGTATGTCCTCTGCCATGTGCCACGTCATGGTCTGATGCTTTCTCCAGTCGGGTTAGAGCTGCCCTTGCTTCGCACATTATGACACAATGTAGCGGAGGAAGGTCTAGCATTGTCTCCAGCGCCGCTGTAGGAGTAGTCCTCATTGCTTCTGTAATGCCAATGCATGCAAGTCTTTGGACCTTGCTTAGTTTTAGCATCGCAGATGTTTGTCTGATCTTTGGCCACCAGACCAGAGATGCATATGTAATCCTGGGGATGACAACCATTTTGTACAACCAGTGTACCATGCTTGGTCTAAGTCCCCAGTTAGTGCCGTAAGTGCGTCTGGCAACCATGAAGGTTACCTCTGCCTTCTTGACCACGTACTGCAGGTGTCGGTTCCAAGTTAAACCTGGGTCTAGGATAACCCCAAGATATTTTACTTCATCCGACAATCGTATTGGTTCACCTTGAAGCGTCAGAGGGCCAAGTCCTTCCCTTTTCCTTCTTCTGGTAAACGCAATTATCTGTGTTTTTGAGGGACTTATACGTAGCCCTTCTTCTACAGTCCAGCCTGTTACTACATTTAAAGCCATCTGGAGTCTGTCTCTGGTTGTACTGTTGAATTTACCTTGGGATAGAATTACCAGGTCATCTGCATATCCTATGGTGTTAAATCCTTCTCTGTGTATGGTTCTAATGAGCCCGTCCATAACCAGGTTCCACAGCAGCGGGGAAAGTACTCCCCCCTGTGGACAGCCCCTGGCTGCACGCACGGCCATTGTCTCCCCCATAAGAGTTGTTTCTATTATCCTGCTTCTGAGCATGCAGTCTATCCATTTGCAGCTCGTGGCATCGATCCCAATTTTCCTCGTTGCCTTGGCTATGGATTCGTAGGAGGTGTTGTCAAAAGCTCCTTCTATATCTAGAAAGGCTGCGAGCAGCACCTCTTTATTTTCCAGCACGCTAGGGCTGTTACTGCTGTCCAATTTCTTTCTTATATTCCTCTGATACGCATATTTTTCATTCTTCATTATTTGTTTATATTCTTTTTAAGTAGTTTTGTAGTTTAGAACTGCATTTTTTTCGAATTTTGATTTAATTAGATTTTTTTTCAGTTTTATTCAGACTCTTTTTAGTTTCCCAGCATATTTTGTCAAACCACGGTATTGACCTAGTGTTTTGGTTACATTTAAAAGTTTGCTTCGTTTAGCTGATTATCTAGTTCTTCTGGTAAGTTTAAATGCCAAAGTAACACCCGCCTACTATTGCATTGTAATTAAAAAAGGGCATCACACAGGATATTGTAATATTTTTCTTCGAATCTATTGGTTCTAGGAAAAAACTTCAGGAGTAAGAAAAGTTTTTCGAGACAATAGAGATTTTAAACATTTTTATTCCACAAAACGCAATCTCGAAAAAATATTTTATTAAATAAAGTACGGGTTGATAAATATTTTATATAATTATAATGAAACAGGAATGTTAAAAAAATACCGGTGACTATTTATTGCGAGTGCACGGAAATTAAAAAAAATATTAAAATTTCTAACTTAACTTAAGTTTAAAAAAAAACTCAATTTCACTCTGCACGTTTTAGGGGTGATATCTCGGAAGGAGGTGGGCTGAGAAAATTTTGTCAGGGAAAAGATCCATCACAATTGTATACGTGCAATCACCTGCTGAATTTTTTCGCATGAATTTGAAAACACCATGTATAATGGGGGTAGTTTTACATCAGATTGAAATGATATGTTATTTGAATAATAATTCAAATGAAGGTTTTAATATCGAATATACCTTTCTAGTAAGTAATTAGTATCCGTTTGAATACATTAAGATATTCATTTTCCACAACTCATCGTATACAATAACAAACATTGTCCAGAATTATGTTCAATTTTGCCGATACAATAATGGAGTGTTGACGCCGGTCCTGGCCAGAAAGCGAATAACATCAAAATTGACTATCGAAAACATGCTACTTCGGCTTTTTGTTTTAGCGCCAGGTTTTCTCTCTAGCGAAGAGGATTGTCCAATTGCTTTTTGGGTAATAGGTATACTCGTATATCCTGTATTGAAAATTGGAAAATGTAGCATATAGTTGACGAAAACAAAAATATATCTCTATATATAAAAATCCCGTGTCACTGTGTTCGACCACATTAATCTTCGAAACCGCTCAACCGAATTTCATGAAATTTTGTGAATGTGGATCCCTTGTACTAGGATGGTTTTTATCCTGATAAGTGACACTCAATTTTTTTTCGCAAATTCAAGGATTTTATATTTCATAAATTTTAAATAGATAGGTATATTGCAACACACTCAAACACCCTTTGTTATATAAGCTGTGTAAATATTCAATAGATGAGGCCGTAGTTCAATTCAGATGTTTCCTTGGTGCTACAATTAATTCTACGTCACAGATAAACGAGATGTGTTTAATTTTTTGCATATCATAATATAATTTCAAATTAATGGTTTGTTCATAGTTTTCTATTTTATAGTAAGGTAAAGTGGGGAAATGGGGCGCGAGGGGTAATCGTGCGCACTGACGTAACTCATATTTGTGGACTCTGAGCCAACGTCTACCTACTGTATGATCGATGTCTGTAGAGTACACACCATAGAGAAATAAAAAATAAGAGAGGTGTTAAACGTGTAGTGTTCTGTTGCACAGAGTTACCACTAGCGCCTACCTTGGCTACAGGTATGAACTATCACTTAAGACGCGCGCTTTTTGAATTTTTAAGCTTTCAGGATACGCGTAATATTGTACAATATTTGCAATTAAATGATTTTGCACTTTAATATTATTTGTTTTCTAGTCTTTTAAGTCGAGGCTTGAAAGACTAAAAAATAACATTATTGTGCTGAATCATTCAGCTGCAAATATTTTATTAGCTATATTATAATATTATAGGGAATTATGGTATGAGAATAAAAAAACCCTTTGCAAGTGAGAAAATATTAATTTAACATCTTTCACAAAATAAAATATCTAAAATAACATACTAAAACAGTCAATAGAAAATAAATAATGAAATAAATCAAATACAAAAAAAAACAATCTCAAACAAATAATCTTACTAAAAAATACATAAAAAAAAACAACAACAATGACAACAAATAATCAAATAAATCACAGTTTTAGCCTTAAGTTTAAACAAACTAGGTTTCAATGAAAAAACAATACTTATTTCTATAAAAAACAGCCTCAAATATTTGAAAATAAATAAAACAATAACAATTACCAACTTAAACTAATAAATATCAATATATCTTAATTCACTAGGTATTGATGGATAAGTTCGGCAACATCAGTCAGAGGCTAAACTAAACTAAACAAAAACAGTTAAAATAAAATGAATCAAATACACAAAAAACAGCCTTCAACAAATAGTCCTACTAAAAAAACAGTCAATATAAAATAAATCTAATACATAAAAAACAGCCTTCAACAAATAATCTTACTAAAAAAACAGTCAATATGAAATAAATCTAATACATAAAAAACAGCCTATTCTTAAGTTTAAACAAACTAGGTCTCAATAAAAAAACAATACTTATTTCTATAAAAACAGCCCAAAAGATTTAAAAATAAATAAAACAATAACAAATTCCAACTTAATCTAATAAATATCAATATATTTTAATTCACTAGGTATAGTAATACTTTTATAAAAACATGTAAATCTTGGTCTCTTACAGCTTACAGCATTAAAAAATTTAATATACATAGTAGGCATGAAGAAAAATATGTGAAACTAGTTTTATCTTAAGAATAAGGTCTTAAGGTCTATGAATTTTATAGTATGCACTGGTTTTCAAGATAAATGCTGAATTTTTTTTAACTTCTTATTGTCTTACTTTTTGTATGAATGTATTGTATGTATGAATTGACACATCAAGTATTTGACTTTTAATTTAATTTTCTTGTATCAAAATTTAAATACCTATTAGTGTGTGTTGGGTTACGGAAAACACCTGTTTTATATCCTTTGGAAATTTATTGACAAAAACATGTAAAAGTGGTAAATTGTTATTTTCAATTTCAAGTTTTATAGATTTGTCTTTTGTCTCCATTATTTATGCTGGTCAAAAACTGATCCAAATATACTGAGTCATAATTACAATTATATCTTAATATGGAACAAATAGTTGCCATTCCATTTGCCAGTTATTCAAATAGTCTACCAGAATTCTCTGAACTTACCATCAATAATCATGGCAATGTAAAAATTAACATCAAATAGGTATCAGGTTAAATACCTAGGACTAGAAACTGATTCTCATCTGCACACTTATGCACTAATCTACCTGGAGGCATCTTGAAGCACACACAAATATTAGACAGCAAGCACATAAATGATATAATGTTCAAAATATTGAAGCACTTCGCATAAGTAGTAGGTACCTTCAACCTACAACTACATCCTAAATTACATTATTACATCTAGTACCGTACTTAGTTCCTACATATTTTGGGTCAAGAACTTATGGAAAATCTTCGTTATTGTCTGCAAAAAAAAAAACGATAAAGTGAAAAATAATGTTTCCATTATTTTATGAAAACCTAACCTCAAACGTTAAAAGTAAAAATCTACTTTCTTAACTAACCTATGATAAATGATAATGAATCCTGTGATAATAACTAATACTAATAATTAGAATAGTTGATGCACTTTACAGAAATGCCAAGAAATTATTAAATGTAAATAATGTTGAAAATTTGAAAATGACAAGTTTCGTGTAGTGGGAGGCAGGGTTTGTTAGTTCAGCAAGTTGCGGTGAAGCGCCATGCGCTACAGGTTGCGCACAAACTTTGTTCCAGCTCCTTCCATATGTTTTAAAACCTCTCTTATTATTTCTCTATGGTACACACCGCCAGTTGCTTAGTCTAGATTGACTGTTGACAGAGTTACACGTGTTTATTCAAATAACGGTAAAATTTTATAAAATTTCCTGAGTGAAAAATAAGGCGGTAAGTCCGTATTTTTTATTTAATTGTATCAACCAAATAATCACCTAAATCCTTAAAATTTTGCGTTTAATTTTGTGTATATTTGCTGTTATTTCATTAAGTAGAGATTGTTCTGGAAATGTCTTTCTTATTTAAATCCCAAAGGGGAAATGGTGCGCACCAATGCGCACGATTACCCCACATATAATTATATGTAAAATAAATAATTTTTTATTTTTATTTATAGATGCCGCGAAATTATAAACGGAAAACAGAAATTGTGCCATACAGCCCCCAAGACCTAGAAAATGCATTAAGCGCTATAAAAGATGAGGGAAAAAATTAGAGAGGCAGGACGAGAATATAATATTCCTGAATCTACCTTAAGAAAGCGAATAAAAAATGAATCCGATATTCCACCCCGTTTGGGTCGTAAGCCATTATTTTCAAAGGAAATAGAACGTTCTTTTAATGGCCAAACTATTCTACGGTTTAACACCCAAATGTCTTAGAAGGTTAGCATTTCGATACGCTGAACAGCATAATATATTGCATAATTTTAATAAGGAGACGAAATTGGCCGGAAAAGACTGGCTTTACGGCTTTGTAAAACGATTTCCTGAATTAGCATTAAGACAACCTGAAGGAACAAGTTTAAATAGAATTACTTCGTTTTATTCTAACCTTAAGAAGCTAGTTGAAAAGTATCACTTTGACCCGAATAGAACGTATAATATGGATGAGACCGGCGTCACGACGGTGCAAAAGAAATGTCCGAAAGTGAATGGATCTAAAGGGTCTAAAAAAGTAGGGGCTGCTATATCAGGTGAGAGAGGAAGAACCGTTACGGCCATTTTCTGCATGAATCCTGTAGGCCATTTTATTCCTCCAATGTTGATATACCCACGCAAGAGAATGTCTACAACACTCCAAAAAAACGGACCAATTGGTGCTTCTTACCAATGCTCAAAAAACGAATGGACTAACACAGATATTTTTTTTAAATGGTTAATACATTTTGAGAAGTTTACCAAACCAACTGCAACCGACCCCGTTTTGTTAATTATGGACAATCACAATAGCCATATTTCTATTGCAGCATATAATTTTTGTAAGGAAAGGAACATCCATATGTTGTCGCTTCCACCTCATACTTCCGACCATATGCAACTTCTAGACCTAACATTTTTTGGCCCTTTGAAAAATGCTCTATACAGAGAATACGATTTATATTTATCAACTACTGGACATCAAAAAATAACGGAGTATGATATCGCTGAGTTACTCAATAAGGCTTTAATGAAAGCTGCTACGATGGAAAAAGCAGCTTCAGGATTCCGAACATGTGGAATCTTTCCACTAAATCCGGATAAATTTAATGAAAATGACTTTGCTCCTGCAAATCAAATGAGAGAGGTTACAGTTGAGGAAGTTCCTCCAACAACAGAAACTAGTAGAGCAGGTGGGTCTGATAAGACACCATCACCAATGCAAGATAATGAACCGTCCACATCTAACTCTTTCTTGGCTCTGGCTCCAATTCCAAAAAAACAAATTAAGAAGAAGCCAGCAAGAAAACCTCGAGAAAAACAGCACTCCGAAATTTTGACAAGCACACCAATCCTGGGCAAATTGGAAGAAGCTCAAGAAAAGCGGAAATTGAGGAAAAAAAAAACTAAAAAAAAGAAAATGAAAAAAATGTTAAATCTACAGTTCGTAGGTGTTTTAATGACGATTCACCAGAGGGAAATAAAATTAAAGGGAAAAAGAAACTGAAAAGAGAACCCACACCTGATTTAACTGATTCTGAAGATGGCGATGTAGTTTCAGATTTTTGCGATGATGACGAGCTAGATGATGCTAACTTGACAGTTTCTCTAGCACCTCTAGAAAAACCTACAAAACCTAACGAATTGTGTGGTATTTGTGGAGAATTTGGAAAGAGCCGTGAGTTATGGTATCGGTGTGTTTTGTGCTCAATATGGAATCACGCCGACTGCGCAGGTGTTGATAGTCCAAAGGATTATAAATGCGATTTTTGTTCAATGTAACGTTTCTCAAAAATATGTAATGTTTTTTAAAAATCACTTTTTACTTTTAATTAAAAGAAATATTGTTCTAATAATAAATATTTTGTAATAATATTGCGTTTATTAACAATATTTTTACTGCGCACCATTTCCCAATCAAAGCGCACCAGTACCCCGTGGGGGTGGGGAATGGTGCGCAAATGCATCGTTGCACTTTGTTCAAAATTGTGTTTTTGTTTTTTAATTTTTCTACTTTTTTTGGTCATATACTGTTAGTGCAATAGTTACTGCTTGTAGTAGTGTCGAAAATATAATATTAACTATAACATGCACAAGGTAATAAACAAAGTTCAAGTCAATCAGGAGTACATTAACAAATGTGAGAAAACTCATACTCCACGATCAACCTTGAATCGTTTTTTTCTTAATTTAATATATACTACTATATACTACTATATATCAACCACTGGGGTTATTGACAGTTTAGTGATCACAAAGATAGTTATATAGTAAAATTACAAATTATACATTCTAATGTCTTTCAAGAAATTCTAGGAATCACACAGTTTTATGAAGTATACCTTGGTAAAAAATTTGATCGAGATGTGTGCGCTGTCAATAAACCATCAACGAACTGGTTTATGGATTCTAAAGTGGTTTAGCATAATAGTCGTCAAGAGAATGCTACTACCTATACGTCAGCCTACTGAAATAAATAATTTACAGTTACCTAGTTTTGAATTTACTTTGCACAATATGAACTATATAGGTTCGGAAAATATTTATCTTCCATATGTAGAATCTCATATAGGAGCCACAGTGAGCAATGTAAATTGAATTATATATGTCCAAGAGACAAGAGCACACTTCCCCTTCACGGAACGCCCACCTCTCTAGACATTGTCTCACTGTTATTCTATAGCCTCCTCTCTTCCACTCCAAAAATGGCTATACGGAACATAATTAGTTGAAAATGTTCCATATACCTACATCCAATAAAATAAAATAGAAACTTATAACAAAATAATTAATATTTTGCAATGTTGCGTCTTTCTGCCGCAAACCATTTTTGCCGTTTCTTAGAATATTCACGTGTTGTATAAGACACGAAGCACCATTTGTGAATCGGCATATTTGTTTCAAAGGCTTAAAAATAGTAAAACACTTTGCCAATACTTAATGGATACTAATGGATCATAAAGGTGAAACAAAAAGTATTATACCTTTCTATCAAGCCACTGAATATTCCAACGATCGAAACATTTTTTAAACTCATTTTCAAGAATTGACTTCGGTACTTGTCACCAATTTATTTTTATACCTCCTATCAACCGAAAACGGGTGCCCCGAAGTGAAAAGTAGGCTGGAGTCATATCAGGTGAATATGGTGGTTGGCAGAAAAGATTTTATAACGATGTTCTCCACAAAAATCATTCCAGAGACGACTATGGTTCGATACACATCTGTTTTTGTCAAGCCAGTGTAGATATAAAAGGACGACCGAGAACAGTAGCAGGCAGTCTTCTACAATTCCTCTCCCCGTTCAGCAGGGTGGTGACCTGTTGAATGAACCTGTTTGTGCGAAGGGTATTGCCTTCACCGTCTCCTGAGTCTTCCGTCCCAAAGGCACTGACTTCAGGATACTTCAGCCCGCTGAAGGTACTGACTTCAGTGAGCATCCAGAAATCCGTCCCTAAGGTACGTTGCTTGTCTGAACCACTAGATATTCCTTCTGTCCATCTGCTATGCCATTCAGTAGAACGGCGAAAGACGACTAGAGCTTGTTGTCCTCGATGGAATACCAGCAATAGAAGAATTTATTTTAAGCCAGGTGCTAAATCCGCATATCTTTCACAAGTAGCGTCTTTATATAGGTAGTATTTTTAAAAATAAACTTTTATTTTGTATCGGAATCCTGTCTCTGACTGTAAGTAATAAGTTACAATTTGTTGAATTTTTTTGTCTTCTGTGATGGTGCGTTATCGTGGTGCAAAATCCATGTGATTTCTTTTCAAAAATATAATCTTTTTCGACGAATTTGCCTGCACACATGTCGCATAACATTCACATGTCTCTGTATCTACTGTCTCACCTTCTTAATCCAGGTATGCTATTATTATGACTGTATATTATGTATGAAACATAAGTAGTTATTAAAAAGTAATCTTTTCATTTCGTTTAGAAGATTAATTCTCATTGTTTTCAATATACATTATGGATGACAGCGGAAAAAATACCGTAAACAAAAAAGCGCCACTGGCGACTCGGGTTGTTAAATTTTACAATTTTACATAATGAAAATCGATTTATTCTTGTCGAGTAGCATTAACTTTAAAAAAATCAGCAATTTATTTTGAATAGTTCCTGAGAAAAGTACCAATGTAGCTCCAGGGTCAAGTTCGTAAGCGCGCGGCGGGACTTCAATTTGCACACTATTTCAAAGAATAATGCATCAACTGTTGTCTAGACTGGAAGTAAGTGTCTGTTATTTAGACGATCTTTTAGTAACAGCAGAAAATGAGGACGACCACTTAATACGAGTAGAACAAGTTCAAGAATGCTTACAGTCGGCGGGGATAACAACCCAGAACTCAAAATGTCAATGGTAACTAGAAAGTAGGACATCAAATAGTTAAAAAAGAAATTCATCCAACGCGTAAGCTTATCACAGCCATGAAGAATATGCCAGAACCCACGAATATTACCGAGCTTTGGTCATTCTTGGGATTTATTATGTAATAACCAAATACCCTTGATAATCAAACTCAATTTAATTATTTGTACAACTCTCCTTAATACTAAAATAGTTAGTAATTTGATGACAAATATTTATATAATAAATATTTGTCAGGAAACATATGTCATTAATCAGTAATTAATTAAGCAAGAGAGATATTCTTACATTGATTACACTTACATTAAAATGGTATAGCATTGCTAGTCAACTGAAGTTATGCTTATTAGTTATAGTGATTGTTCAAATAAACTAATTATTTATAAATCTAAAACAATTATTCATCAACCCCATAACCATCCACTACAATTACATATTATGGTAGATTTATAAAAAACCTACACACGATTTGTGCTCCATTACACAGATTATCACGCAATTATACAATATGGAAATCGACATACGATGATAGAAAAATGTTTGACACTTTGGAAAACATACTTTCTTCAAATGATACTTTGGTTCATTATAATCCAGAATTACCATTATATGTATTGAAAAGTGCAGAAGCTGCATTAGCATATAATTATTATCCTAATGAATTATTTTGGTCCTTTGCATATGCATCAAGAACATGGACTGATGTAGAGACTCGTTATAGCAATAGATAGAAGAACTTGGTATAATATATGCGGTAGCGAAATTTCATCCATATCTATACATTTCCATTTATCCACGGATCACAAACCACTGGAGCATATTTTATATACCTTATAATATACCTCAGAATCTAACAATGCTCTCGATTGCCACTTAACGATCAGTCGATCGATCAGTCAAAGATATCACCAGTAGAAGAAATGGGTTTTCCTAGGATAGCTCATCTTTTGACTCTAAGCTTACAGAAATTACCGCTGACATCCAGTGAACTAGAGGAATTATCATCCAAGGATAGTACTTTTAAAGATGTCATAAAATACATTCGTATTACTATTCCTTTAAAAAAGCACTCATCAGATAAAATTATTCCCTACTGTGAGAAACGAGATAAACTGTCCTTTGAAGAGGGAATAATACTTTGGAAAGGAAGAATCTGTATATCAACGACATTTCGGAGACAAGTTCTGAGCATGCTTCATAATGGGTATCCAGGAGTTACCGCGATGCAATCCATGCTAAGATTACATGTTCATTGGCCACCTATTGATAATGACATTGAGACGTTTGTAAAACAGTGTACCGTTGCCAGCAGTCACGTCAAAATAAACGAAAAGTTCCCTTATATCCATGGGTAGCTCCATCAGAACAACGGTCAAGGATTCATATCGATTTTCCAGGGCCGTTTCTAGGAAAAATGTGGTTACTGGTGATTGATGCATATACCAAGTGTCTGGAGGTAGTTCCTATAACTTTTACTACAACATCGAATACTATAAAGGCCTCATTAGAAATTTTCGCACGGTTTGGCTTGCCTATATTCATTGTATTAGATAATGGACCACAACTTACATCTGAATAGTTTGAATTGTTTTCTACGCAAGAAGTATTGTGCTTATTCCAGTAACGCTTTATCACCCCCAATCAAATGGGTTAGCCAAAAGAATGGACAAGGTATTCAAGGAAAGAATGAGCATTATAGATGAACCAAATCAATTCTTACGCCTGAAGCAGTTCTACAGGAAGAGCACCAAGTGAGTTAATCTTTTTAAGGAATCCTATGTGTATTTTTGATCAGACATACAGAGAAATATGGAAAAACAAAATGGAATCAAATAATGAACCATGGTGAAGGCACGAAATCTACACAATTTGTGGAAGATGAAACTGTCTGGATTAACAATCCGTTAACAAGAGAATCAGAGGCAGGCAACATTTTCAAACAGACTCTTATATTGTAAATAAAAAACTGGGTCACAAAAGAAAATATGCAGAACAACTTCGACCTCGAGTTTCATGATACAGGAGGATGAAACAAACGGAGCGATAATTAGTTTTCACTTGATATTTCTAACGATGAACTCAAGTCAACGAACGAGGAAAATAATCGTAAAACCGGTAGATCATCACTTGATGAAACCGCCCAAAAACCCAATCCTCATACCTGTGAAGAAAATATTTAATTTCAACCTTCGACATCCGGAATTAATACATCAGTCTATAATACCGAACTTTCGACACCTATGAAACTCAACCCTGCCAAAATCCGTCTCGGCAAATTGTATTGCCTTCAAGGTATCAGATTTAATGTAAACTAAGTGCGAGCTAAAACGTGGTTTTAGTGTAAAGTTTTTTGTTGCACGTTATTGTTAAACCGGCTTAATGCTAGTAACCCACAGAACTTAAACTCGTTCAAAATTATAAACCAGGATTATTTAATCCTCTTTAGCTAGTATGTTGATGCAACGACTACTTATGGCCTGTTGCACTGACTTCTATTAAACCCTTAGTTTTATAGAGTTTTTATGTGTGTCACAGTGGATGAAACCACGTGGATTCTGTTCCGTGTCTTCTTCCTACACGTGGCTCCTGCCACTCGAACAAGTCACTATGGACAGATGGACACCCGTGATGATACATATCCTGGTACTATAACGGACGTGACGGTCAAAGCTGGTCAGGCTCTCAAATACGGTTCAAATCGGCCAGGCAATCGAACAAGTTGTAACTAAGCCACTTCCAAGTTCGAGAAGAATAGAAAACCAACAAATAATCAAAATTCATTAATCAAATATTCAACGATTGGCTGGAACCGGCGATGGGCTCTCGGGATGGACCAGGCGTCGAGTTGTGGGACGGTCCATATCTTGTTGTACCTATCGGCTGGGGACGGGTTGATCCACGGTTCGGTCCACTGTGGCTGGGTACATTCTGAAGTTCTTTCCCGAAGAGCTCATATTCCCTGACCACTTGACAAAACGTGAAAAAATCCTCAAAGTCCCCTTTTCGGATTTGCAGACGGTATTCGGGCAACAGGTTACGGTACAGCTAGGCTAACTGTTGTTCAGGACTCATCTTTCCATGTCGCCGCATCAGCATCATCGGCGGACTCATTTCTTCTTTGTAGACGACGGCTTATCTCAGCTTCTAAGTCGTCTTCGTGATTTACGGGATAGAAGAAAATTCGGAAATTGGATTCAAAATCGGTCCAGCTGGTATATCTACTTCTATTATTACGGTACCATAGTGCGGGCTCACCGGACAGTAATTCAGGTAGTACCGGAAGCATATTATCTTTTTGAACATTCCTTGCGGTACAGATTTCTTCACTTTTTTTGATGAATGCGGTCGGGTCTCTTCGGTTTCTAAAGCACACCTTTTAGTCATGAACATTCGGTAGAGGGTTTGCCATAACGGTCGGAACGGTTACGGTATCGGATCGGTCGGAAACAGGTCGTGGAGAAATATTTCTTCTTCTTAAAAATTTGACAGGTCTCCTCCGTTTCTCCGGAACAATTCCCGCAACGGATAAATTTCTTTTCTCTAGGTGGGCATTCAAATCATCGGATTTCAGTAAATACACCCAACTCACACGAGGGTCTCTGGCTTCTTCAACGGAACTTCCGGTCGGTATTTGGGTCGGTACTGAAATATTGGATTCGGTTTTTTTCAGTTTCTTCTTGATCAAACGAAACGAGTAAGTCAAGATCTTCGGAGTTTCTTCTTGACATTAGCCTTGGCCCTAGGCACAGAGCAGTCTCTTCTGAAAAACTTTTACACTCAAGCGGGAAAAAAAACTTCTTAAATAACCAAGGAAACAAATCAGGGACAGACAAAACGGTCCATTTAACAAAAATATCCACAGGCTATTTTCAACCATCAAGTCTGTGCTTTTCTTAACAATACGGAATAAAAAAATCGAGAACTGAATTATGGACGTGCTTTCTTCCTACAAGTGGCTCCTGCTACACGAACACGTCACTATCAAGGGTGATGCTAAATTTCGGTTAAAATCTCGGGTGCCAGATTTTCCACATGATTTGCTCCACAGCCCCTTGACCCTCAGCGTCAAGAGTTCCAGATAGCCTCAGATGGAGTTTACGGAAAACTCCAGGAGTCTTGTTGAATTCAATGAGCCAAATATTGTAACTGTTTCTCTGCTCAAAATAATTCGTTTTGCTTATATATTACCTATTTTAGTACCTCTCGAGCCATCTAACGGCAATGCCTAGGAACGCATTTAACTATAATGTCGACGCACGTTAGATTCCTTACTTATGTTCTCATATCTTTTCTGAGAGGGCACTGTTAAAGATTTAAAACATCCGAAAATTGTCAGAAATGATGTGCGCAGGAAAGTTTGTTGGTAATTAGATACCATTTTGGAGACAAGCCTGACCGGCGTTCTCTTGATTGTCTAAAAAGAAAGACAATTATAATGTGAGTTGTGTCGAAGGAAATTCTAAGTAAGTCAATACCTTTTTATACATTACTAATGATTGTCGTGTATATATCTTTGAAATGTTTGTGGGATGACTCTGTCATTCTAAATTGATTGCTTTCGCCGACAGCACTTGTTGCTTGTAGAAGCTTCTAAAAATTCCTGTGTATTTTTAGATTGCAACAACTCTACGTTCTCCATTCTACATTCTACATTCTATCTTCTCCATTCTACATTCTACATTCTACAATCAACCTGATTCGGGTTTACATTCTACAATCAATCTGATTCAACTAGCAACTTGATTTGAAAATCAATTCAGTTCGATTATCTACTTCCGACACTACGTTATACTTGCTTTTACAAGTATGGATCATATTATGTCCAGTACTTTATTGACATAAAATTCGTTTCTCTTCTCCACGGGAGAATACGAAAACCATTTATAGATGCATAAGCCGATATATATTTCTAATATTTGATTAATCATACCATGGTAGAACCTTTAGCATTGAACTAATTTCCCTCGAAATCTTATTAATTTGTATACTTATTGTACGATGGCCAAGGGCCATATTTCTTTGATTCATCATATTGTTGTAGAACCTTTAGCATTGAACTAATTTCCCTAGGAACCTAATTAATTTGTATATTTAATGTACGACGGCCAAGGGCCATATTTGTAAAATAGTAGGGACCAAAGTCGACTTTAAGTAGGATATTCTTCATTAGATTGTTAAGTTACTTTCCCGATTTTTATTTAATGATCCTCTAAGTACCTATAAAAAACCATATACTCTGTTTTTCGTCATTTGATCAGGGTAAATTATATTATTTCATATTACAAATGACGTGGCGCTCAAACAATTTATATGCCAGACAAATTTTTATTATCTAAGTGTTATACAACATTTAGGCGAAAATTCACGACCCATTGTTTTACCTAGAGCTTAGTCGAAGGCATACCGTAAGTAACACTAGAATTATTATCTTTTTATCGTTATATCTACCTAGAAGTTACAATATTACGGTTGATAACGAATGAAGCAGGAATTCACACCTTTAGTCTATTAATACTCTGTGGTCTATTTTATTAGAAATAAAAATAACTCAAAATAACGGGGAAAATAAAATATGGTATTTACAACATTATACCCGGGACTATAACAGACGTAACGGTCAGAGCCGGTCAGGTTATCAAATACGGTTTAAATCGGCCGGGAAATCGAACAAGTTGTAACTAAGCCACTTATTCCAAGTTCGAGAATCCATTTGAATTCAAAAATAAAAAAAAAACAGAAAACTACAATAAACCAATATTGCGAAATTAAAGGAGATATTGTTTAACGGAGTTAGAAATGAACGGTTTAAATCTGCCGGGTAGTCGAACAAGTTATGGCTAAGCCACTTCCAAGTTCGAGAGAACCTTTGGAATTAATGGAAAGCGAGACGGTGGAAGAACAATTTAAATCTGCCGGGTAATCAAACAAACTATGGCTAAGCCATTTCCAAGTTCGAAGAAGCCTTTGGATTTAATTTAAAAAGGAAAACTACTATTCTAACCAAATAAAAAATATATACTGGTCCTCGAGACGGGGAAGGAACGATTTAAATCTACCGGGTAATCAAACAAATTATGGCTTAGCACTTCCAAGTTTGAGAAACCCGTTGGATTCAAATTAAAACAGAAAACTACTATTCTGACCAAATAAAAAAATCTATATTGGTACACGAGACGGGGAAGGAACGATTTAAATCTACCGGGTAATGAAACAAATTATGGCTAAGCCACTTCCAAGTATGAGTAACCCTTTGGATTTAAATTGAACCAAAAAACTAATATTCCGACAAAATAATTAAAAAAAATGATTAAAAATGTACCCAACTTCCGACACACAGAGTACGAATAAAAAAACCGGGATAAATTTAAAAATGTCCCAATCCACACAAATATCAATTGTATACTAATGACCTGCGGAGAAAAAAATGAAATCGTAAGCTCAATAGAGAACCGGCGAATAATCAAAATCCATCAGGTAATTAAATCATCAACACTGAAATAAAAATTCTAAAACAAATCTCATCTGATTATTATCATTTATTGTTAGTACAAAAAAACCAGAAGAAAAAAAACTTTAACTCAATACAAAAAAAAATTAAGAAATTTCAAGAAACTATTTCGGCAGATTTAACATTTATCGGCGGTACGTAAAACTTTTCGATTATACAGTGTATTTGGAAATAATTTTACCTGATGATTAAATAAAACAAGTTATGTTATCCCTTCTAGTTGCAAACCAGAATGGTTGGTTTAAATCTTGTAGATTTACCAACCCCGTTTGACTTAGAAGTGTAATTCAATGTCTGTCGGGGCATGTAGCCCGGGAAGTAGTTGTTTCTTCTTCGTTGAACGGTCACTGTTTTTGGAAAAATTATTTTTCAAAACTTTGTCAAAGCGTTAGAATAATATATTTTTATTCTTCGACATCTATTAAAACAATTTAATTTGTTTAAATCTTCATTTTTATTTTGAACTAACGTTCAAATTAAAATTAGTGACGCGTTTCGCTACACAGTAGCTTTTTCAAACTAGTGAAGATACAATGAAAAACTTTTAATTTATATAGTGCCTTAAGGCACTGTGTAGCGAAACGCGTCACTAATTTTAATTTGAACGTTAGTTCAAAATAAAAATGAAGATTTAAACAAATTAAATTGTTTTATTTCATCATTAGTATGGATCTTCATCAAGTAAAAGCCTCATCTATTCAATAATTTTACCTTCTTAAACACTTCGGCACAGAAATTTTCTTTTCGGTTTCACACAACTTGACAATTTTGTCGTTTTTCCCGTGAAAAAAGAGCAGAGACGAGAGAGCCGATATCAAATTGTTCTCCCACTTATATTCATATTCCTACCGACTATTTCGGCCTTAGCGGTGGTAGGAAAATATATGCAAAATCGATTAACTTATCACAAAAAAAAATTGACATATACCAGACGTCCTTCGGTTTCAATTGAAATGATACCTATATATACCGAACGTCCTTTCAGTTGAAAAATTCAAACATCGGAAATGAATAGACTAAAACCTAGGGATAAACTAATATACTACGGAAAAAAATTAACTTCAAATCTGGCTCACACAAAATAACTCGTTACAATTCTTTCTTTTGCTGCGTTCCTCCAGTGATGCTGCCACAAATTCCTTTGCGTTCCAAGAGGAGCCACAGAAGACACCTAAATTTTAAGTCCACACAACCACACTACCATTAGCCTTTCGGGTTAAGGTACAAGGTTATTTTCCACTTCCAGAATACAGGTTCAATTTTTAATATAACTTTTCTTTATTGAACTTTTAGTTCCTAGTTAAGTTTATTATTATTATTTCACTATCAGTTGAATTTTAAACAATGATACAAGTATTAGAAAACAACTTAATTGTGTTAATTCTTTATGGTATATACTTTTAATATATTCATGGAGTTTTTTTTGCAAATTTAATAGTGATCTTTTTATGACAATACTTCACTTCATTTGTTTTGGTGGGGTGTAATACAACATTGTTAAAAATAAAGTTGCGCTAGCGGATACACTATTTTTTATACATCATCTTTTCAATTGCTGTTCATTTTAAAATTAAGCAGCAGTTGACATGCCTCATGCTTACCGATAAAAGGCTGCCATTCACACTTATGTAATTTTTTTTTGTTGCCACACAATATCAAAATTGAATTTTTTATGAAAAATTGATACAATCCATATACTCATAAAATAGTCTCACTGAGCATGAACCAGAATTTTTGCGAATTTTTACTTTAAATCGGCACATTTTCTATTTACTATTTGTGCCGTTTTCAGAAAAATTTATAGTATTCTATCCTACCAGATATATTCCCAAAATTATCAATTTTGGGCTAAAAATTTGCATATATTTCGCCGCCTACCCGCTATCTTGCAGCACTGGACCAGTACACCGTAAGTACAAAAAGTATGAAAATTGAGTTAAGCGCGAAAATCAGCTCTAGAAAGCTTATATTACATATTTACATTAGAAAAACACCATATTTACTACCACAAATATATATTTTCGAAAGAATTCTAAACCTAGCATCTACAAAAAGATTGACTAAACGAAAGAATATCCCCGTACCTACAACTTTGCTTAGTAGTCTAGTCTATAAGCTTAAAATGGTGTTAATTCTACATACTTTTATTGAAATTATGTGGATTAGCTCATTCAATCCGGAATAATGTCTAGATCATTGTGCCAAATGATTAAATTAGCCCATAAAAAATTCCAAAAGTTATAATTGTTCGTAAATTATGAATATTTTCGAAATTTGAAAAAAAGAGGAGGAAATTTAGTAAAAAAAGTTCCAACTCCCGGGATTGTACCTCCATTATTTATGATTTTAATTAAACGCTGAAAATAGCCCTCCGCGCGCCATTGTTAGGTTGCGCGCACGGCCTTGAAAGCGAGTACGTCACTTAAATTTTTTTAAAAATTGAAAAATCTAAAAAAATTATAGTATAATCTAAACACTTTGAAGGATTGATTCCCGTTGGAATTTTTCATGAAAACAAATTTTTCAATATGCTAGACGATTGTTAATTAACAAAATTCTTTCAAACTTCCTTCATCGTTCTGAACTAAAACAAATGTTTAAATAATTGCCGTAAAATTATTTCGCTTCGTGGAGCTCTTCTTAATAAGTAATGTAAATTAGCAAAACATTGCAAATCAGTCATCAGTCAATCAGTCAAGTATTAACATTTTTAAAACTTTGATGACGCAACATTGTTTTGTATCTATATAAGAAGAGCTCCACGAAGCGAAATAATTTTACGGCAATTATTTAAACACTTGTTTTAGTTTAGAACGATGAAGGGAGTTTAAAAAATTTTTGTTAATTAACAACCGTCTAGAATACTGAAAAATTTGTTTTTATGTAAAATTTTAACGGGAATCAATTCTTTCAAGTGTTTAGATTATACTACTTATAATTTTTTTAGTATTTTCAATTAACTTTGAGTACTTAAAAAAAATTAAGTGACGTACTCGCTTTCGAGGCCGTGCGCGCAACCTAACAATGGCGCGCGGAGGGCTATTTTCAGCATTAAATTAAAATTATAAATAATGGAGGTACAGTTCCGGGAGTTGGAATTTTTTTTTACAAAATTTCCTCTTCTCTAAGGATCTTTTTTTCGAATTTCAAAAATATTTATAATTTACCAACAATAAGCTACAAACCAAACACTATTTTTTGAAGGTGTTTAATTGTTTATAACTTTTGGAATTTTTTATGGGTTAATTTAATTATTTGGCACAATGATCTAGACATTATGAAAATGAAAATGAGAACCCAAACGGAGTTGATGCTATGAATATTAAGGGTATGATATTTCTTGTATATTTTAAAAATAAGGAACCACCAAACGTTTATATTTGGTTGCAGTAGATGACATGGATTACTTAAACAAGGATAAAAAACAAGAAAATGAACGAAGCAACAACATCATGAACCACACCATGAACAAGAAGAACCTACTACTACTGTAGTATAATTTGGGCGGTAAATTCAAACGGACAGAAAGTAAGCATGAGTGGATTTCAGCTTTTGGAAACTGTTGATAGTATTTGTGTAGATTTAGATATGAAATGATGTGGTATCTTTATAAGTACACTCTGTGACGAAAATTATGGTGCATTATGCAACAAGCCCCTTTACTGTTACCATGGATATAAACCAAAACTTCTCGACGATATTGTACCACGATAACTATCTTAAGTGAATATGAATCCTTAATAATATTTCAAAATTATGAAACGCTGAACATATTTCAACTAACCAAGGTATATAAGTCATTACAACTCTATTTTAAAACAGATCCCCCTGCTGAGACGTTTTTCAACTAAATTGAATCGATTTCTTCTTAATAATATTTCCTATTCATCACGACTTCCGAAAACAACTCCCATTTCCGTTTACAAATCCATCTAAATTGTAAACTCCAACTTCGAACATCTGTCCCTATTAATATTTGGAAAGTTTCTGATCGAAGCTACACTTGGTAGTTAGAGAACATCGATTAAAAGATATAATCCTATGTGTTTGAAACGTCGTCTACCTGGCCTATTCTTACACTGCCGAAGAACTATTATTTCCTTTAATTTATCTCATGAATTTTTGATAAAATTGAAGAAATTTCTGCCTCAGTAATTGAAATTTGGTGAATAGGTAATGTTTTATTCTATTCATTTTAAAGGTAAAGGGAAAGTGGAATACACTCAACTACAAAGCAAGATAAGTTAAATTGAAATTTTGGGATTAAATTCAACTTCAAACATAATTTTAACTCGAACAGCAATCACGGAGAATGAAAATACAAACAAAAGAAATTCGAACCCACTCGAAAAAGTATTAACTGAGCGATATGAGAATCGCGTATGATGTGGTGAACCATGTATCAATTATTTTAAATTATAATTTAAAAGCAAGTTATAACGGCATCGATAGCAACGTTAAGTACTTTTTATTGGTGCCCTAAATGTCATTTTTTTTATTACTGATCTGACAGGAGTAACTTGTATTGAATATTACTAGCAAATGCAAAACCTTTATTCAAACTTTATTTTCGGGTTCTACGGTCCAGCTGCTAACTTAGCGGTTGCGATAAGGAACCCAACTCTTGACATAACGAGCAGCGAAGACTTTACTACTATGCATTTCTTGAGATTATTAGTTAGAGGTCACATAAAAAGTTTAGTTTTATGGAACTTTTGTATAGCAAAATATGTGGATTTTGGACACACACCTGAAAACGCTCAGGATAATATGCTCAATGATATTCTAGAAGTAAGGGAAATTCTAGCACTTAACAATAATGTAACACCACCCTATTGTGGCACCGCCTTAACGTGATGTGAAGGACAAACGAGTGAGTGATAATCGACAAGATACGATGACTTTTCATTCTTATTATTTCTCATTCTTATTCTGTTGACACACACATGTATTTTTATTTGCCATGTGCCAAGTATCACAATTTGTTCAGTGAAATATAGTAATAACCATCAACTAAGTTGTTGAAAGTGCTTTACCAAGTAAAACCTATTGGAACACCCACAGAATTCTCCCGATCCCTTTATTCCTACGCGACCTAAACGACCCAAACCAAGCCACCCTACAATAATAGAATATCTGTAAGAAAAATATTGAATTTAAACCTTTCCAAAAAATAGAGAATCATTCATTCGAACAAAGATTTTTCATGTCAGAAATATTATTGGATCTGGTAATACTTCAGCCTCATTTGAATCCAATAATGTCAGACGAAGCCACATTTCATATTAATGGAAGAGTTAATGAGCATAACTGCAGGATTTGGGGAGATGAAAATCCAAGAGCGTTCAACGAATTTGAAAGGGATGCATCTTTCGGTATGTGTACCTCTTCTATCCAGTAGTCTTCTACGTGTTGTATCCTAGCATTCTGTATTGCTTTGCAATCCGCAAGTATGTGGATGGAGGTTTCTTCTTCCATTATATATAATCTACATTCTTCTTGATCCACTAGTTTGAGCTTTTTAAGGTACCCATTCAGACGACAGAGTCCTGTTAGGATACCTGTCAAAACTCAGTTTAACTCCGGCTAATTAAGGCTTTTATTTATTCTCACCTGGTTGTAGTTTACCAGGAGCATCTTTGATTGTCTAAGCTCTTCCAGATCTTACATTGGAGCCGATACCGCAAAAGGGTGTTTCAAACCCTCTCCTTGCTAGTTCATCTGCTATTTCATTTCCTTATATTCCAGCGGAACCCACAATAATGTGAAGATGTTCTCGTCTAGCTCATTGAGTTTTCGTAGGCATTATATCTTGTTATTCTTTTGTTAGAAACACTTTTTCAGCAATCAATGTATATAAGATGTCTATAACGCACGGTAAAAAATAACGCACAGCGGTAAAGTGAATCTCGTGGCTTCACTAGCAACCACTTAGCGACTGTCAATAGACGTCGCCATTTTATTCAAAATTTACTATGTACATATTAGAGGTTGAAGTTTCCATCGACCCGCTTCTTTTATCCGTCTAAATGTATCATAATATAATAGTGAACATACATAATATGGCATAAGCCCTCAAAACATCAACATGCCGCAATAGCGATTTGCGAACGAACATCAAGAACTGTAAATAACTTTGCATTTTATTATCCCTATAACTGGTCTCTGTGTATGTGTGTGTGTGTGTGTGTGTGTGTGTGTGTGTGTGTGTGTGTGTGTGTTCTCGTTTTTCATTAGCTACATTTCCAGTCTCTTGAAATTCTAGAACTACTTCCTACTGACCTTTTTATCTTGATACTTTCCATTATATAACTGAGCCGTTACAATGGCACACTCATTGTTCATAAAATAAAGCGAAATGATATCTACCATATCCAAAATGGAATAAACCATGATATTTAATTTTCAAAAACACAATTAAACAAGACTTCGCTTCTATATACGAATCCACTAATTACATGTTCTTTGTGTATGCGTATCGTATCCATTTGTCTTTTACAAATGTGATAAGAAAATTACAAAAACAATGCAAAGTGAGAAAATCAACATTTAAACCATTGGCGAACTTAACGACCCATGTGTCATTTTCACTATTTTGACAAAAATGAAAAAAATTCTAATTTAAAAAACTCTTATTAAAAACTAAACAAGTAAATAATTTAAATTTTGAAATGTAATTCATTCAAAAGTATTATGCCGAATTGTAAAAGTCTGTTGAAAATATTGAAAGGGCTTTAAAACGGTACCTTACTCGACCACTAGTGCCATTATAGTTATTTATGATACAAGTGCGTGAAGTGATACTTTTGCGCACGAGTTGCGAAAATGAAAGGTACGAGCGTAGCGAGTGCCTTTTTTCGCAACGAGTGCGCAAAAGTACTTCACGCATGAGTATCATACAATATTTTATCTACGACCACATTAAAAAAATACTTTCCCCTAACTTTGATTTTTGATTTTTTTAGTGTTACACCAATGCAAAAAATCGCCATATGATTTCATGTATATTTTTGTTGACATTTCCGGAAGCAGGTTTTGAGTTAAATTGCACGCAATTTTTGCAATTTCAGGAGGAGTGCAATCAGATGTTTATTTAGCTCAACAATCAGTGTTTTATAAATCAAAATTTGAAAAATATTTTGCAAAATGACGATGACGTTTCGCACTTTTTAATGACAGTACAAAATTATTACAATTACAGAACTTTTGGCAGAACACAAAACACAAAATTATCTAAGGTAACTTAATAAATATACAAATAAAAAAAGGTGAGCGGTCGTCGGAACGCCGACAGAAACTTGCTCCTTATGCACAATAGAATGACCATTTTCGACTATTTTTCAGAAATTTTGACCATTTTTCAAAAATTTTGGCAATTTTTGACAATTATTTATTTATTTATTTACGGGCATTACCCATTCATTTACAATAATTGAAATTTTATAAGTACTACACTATAACATCATTACTGTAAAAACATCAAAATTTAAGACCATTTTTGACTATTTTTTCAAATTTTAACAATTATTGACCATTATTGACAATTATTGACCAATTTTGATAATAAGGGTTCATTTTTGACAATTTTTCAAAATTTAAGACCATTTTTGACTATTTTTCCAAATTTTAACAATTATTGACCATTTTACACAATTATTGACCAATTTTGACAATTATGGTTCATTTTTGACAATTTTTCAAAAAATCTCACCATTTTAGATCATTTATCCAAATTTTAACAATGATTGACCATTTTTGAGCATTTTTGACAGGCTCTGTCAATTATTTTTTAAAAATTTTGACATTTTTTAACAATTATTGACCATTTTTTCGAAATTTTGACAATTTTTCGAAAATTTTGACAATTTTTAACAATTATTGACCATTTTGACAGTTTTTATAATTATTGACCATTTTTTCAAAATTATTGACAATTTTTGACCATTTTTTCAAATTTTTACAATTATTGACCATTTTTGACAGTTTCTGACAATTATTGACCATTTTTGACAATTTTCAAAAATTATTGACCATTTTTGACAATTCTGGACCAATTTTGACAATTATTTATCATTTTTGACAATTTTTAAAAAATTTTGACCATTTTTCAGAATTTAAACAATTATTGACTATTTTTGACAGTTTCTGACAATTATTGTCCATTTTTGACGACTTTCAAAAATTTTGACAATTATTGACCATTTTTTGAAATATCTAACAATTTTTGACCATTTTTTACCATTTATAACAGTTTTTGACAATTTTTGACATATTCTGACAATTATTGACCATTTTTGACAATTTTCAAAAAATTTTGACCATTTTTCAGAAATTTTGACAATTTTTGGCAGTCTTTTATAATTTCTGACCATTTTTTCAAATTTTTGACCATTTTTCAAAATTTTAACGCAGCGTTGGTTATACATTATCGCGCGTTATTTCAATGCATCTCTCTCTTTCTCTCTTTTTAATGAGTCATCGCGTGACGAACGCTTTTTCGTAACATTACACGTTTCAAGAGTTCACTAACCTTCCCAAAAGTCCTATGTCGTGCAATAAGAAGCAAGCTTCAAAAAGAGTGTTATAATGATTATCCCATTTAAAAAGCATTGTACTTTCCGCACTCTTTTGGGTGTTATAATGAAACTTCCATTTCAAAAGCACTGTTCTTTTTCGCACGCTTTAGACGTATCTATAAACTGTAATTTCACGTATTTATATGAGTTTGTAAATGCTTCTTATTAATGTGGATAAAAATATTTTGAGGTGATGCTTACCCCCGCCAGGGGGTGAGAGTAGCGAAGTCAAAAATACCGGAAAAAGTGTCCCCCTCTGCGTTTTTTTTTAAACGTTGACTCAGTTCCTGAAAATGGCTCTGTTCCGTTTTCGTCCTGCCTACCTGTATACAGCGTTGCTGAAAAGTCTCGCACCAAGGAATTATCTTTGAAACAGATAAAGGTAAAGTTATGAAATTCTAGGACGATGAATGAGACTTTATTCTGCATATTTTACCTTCAATAAAAAAAGGACCGATCAAATGATTTTTCAGAAAACCCTCCCACAAATTAACTTTTTGTGGACGCTGTGTACAAACCTCCCCAAACCAGTGCGGTTTACAATTTGACCAGTACGTACCGGCAATTATGTCTGTTAACAGAACCGTTCATCAAAATGTGGCTTCATCACTGAATCTTAGAAATTGTTTTACAAACTGATTTTCTCTGTAACTGTTCCACGAAATTGTAATCGTCTATCAAAATCATCCTCAGCCAATTCTTGGATAACTTGAACATTATAAGGATAATAGTTTGTATAGACTTTCTACAATACCGGCTAAGTACAATTAGGCATATCAAAAGCCAATACATTCAAGTTCCTTTTTTTTAGTGTTTTTCTGTTAAATTTGTTGAAAGCAGAAGAGAGAAGCGATGGGTGCCCTTTATCAACACGGATGATCTTCCAGAAAAGAGGTGCGTGCTTTTCTCTAATAATTGGCTGTACATTTACCACTTTTATATCATATACGTTTCCCAGAATTGGATTAACCAAATAATTACCGTTTTTAAACAGGCAGAAATCTTCTGTGTAGGATGACATTCGATTATTATATATTAATATATTAGCTGTTTATCGCCATATTTTGTCTGTTAAATCCGAGTGTTTGATCTTTCTTTGTTTACGTGGGCAGGAGGGTATTTTGTGGTACTATCTATTGCTCAAATTAATTTGAATAATCTTCAATACATACTTTATTATTCCTGTTCATTGTTATTGTTTACAAAGTGGAATTATTTGTTGGATGACATTGACAATTGACCGTGACAGTCGTGTCTTGGATGAAAGCGTTCGGATGTATGTTTCGGGTAGGTTTCTCTATGGTAGTATTCTGTATTGAAGTTGAGGAAGTGTCAGTACACTTTTTTGACTGTGTGATTTTCTACTAGATGGTTGCTTTCCAAAAGTGCATCGAATGAGAATCTGAATTTTGTTAGTGACTGGGTAGTCATCCCCTGCTGGGATTTATAGGTTCTCGTTCTGAATGAGTTGTAGAATATACGGTTAGTATTTTGGTTCTACGGGAGTTCGTTTTGCTGGAGAATTCCGTCCTGTTCTGGAAGCCGTTTTCACAAACCCTTATAGGGGATTTATTGCACTAAAACGATTGTAAGTATTTTCTCTACTTACTGATTTCGCATCACTATGTATTTACCACTATTTAAAGGAAACCGCCAACGTTGAAGTTTTGGAATTGGAGGTGTGCCACATGGTTTTGTTGGTTTATTAGTTGGTTGCCAGTCAGTAAGGAAAATTTTGAGTATTGGACCCTTTTTTTGGAAAAGGTATGTCTCATAGATTTGTAGTTTTTGTAGTTAAAACAGTTGGTGTTAAAATACTACCTGTTGATTGTAATTTTTTTATTAAGACAGTCTATTCTGATACCCTGTGTATATTTTGTTTTCTTTGCCCGCTTTAGTCTAACGAATACTATAATTCGTGGGTGATTCTTCAAACCTACCCTGGCTATGACCAAAAACAGTTTATTTTAGATGTTTATCGCATTCTTATTATTTGAATCAAATTCAGTGTAGTATACTGTTGCTGACACTGTTGCTTGTAAGTAGGCCTTATGACTACTTTGTGGGTTTGATTGAGTTAATTTGGGGTTGATTTTGATTTGTACGTTACTTGTAAATTCTTATAAATTAGCTTCTGGCATAGGCCGAGACAAGCTTAACTTGTATAGTTGTTGGATTGATTCCTGTATAGGCTCAGTTTTTAGCTGACACCTGTTTTAATTTTCAAGGGTTCACCTGTGGGGCCAGGGTATACTTACCACCCTCCAGATACACACTTCGGGATGTTTGGAGTTTACTTGGTAGATCGATTGTGATGTCTTCTGGAGTTTGCTGCTACTTCTCCACAACATCATGAAGAAGTCCACATTGAGGGTAACCCGGTATCGGGGGTTTTCCTAATTTATTTACTTTTATTTATTGTTTTCCCTAACCACGGAATGGTTTGAGGTTGAATAGACTTTACGCCAACATGTATATATATTTTCATAATTATTAGATAGGTAGTTCCTTATTGATTTATTTGCTTTCCATGTAATTTATTGTAATGGTGGAATTTAATATTTTGCGGTAAATTTTCACAAGTTAATTTTCATAATCTAATCCACTTGCGCATGCGCCTCTGCCTTGGTATTAACGCCTTGACTACGGTGTCGCCTTGTATGGAATTGTTTTTATAAACTTTACACTACTTTTCAGGTAACATATAATTAATAAGTTTGTATTTAATCTGTACTGGTATACTCGAACAGCCATATTAATTTCACACTACGTAGGTCGATTAACTTTAGTATAGATGTTTTGGAATTTTATTGTCAAGACTTTTGATGTGTAACAGATGTTCACGCTTTTTTTTAAGTGGGTGGGCTTTTACTAGGGTTTTCAGGTAGTTTATAGTTATAATTGTGAATTATTTGGGCTTGAGCTCAATTTTTAAGGTTACAATTATTCACCAATATTTCATTTCAACACGAATGCTTGAATCTAAAAATGTCAGTGCTGTTCATTTGAAAAACATATATTTAAAATTCCATTACTTTTTTGGTATTTTTTCCTCCGATTGCTTTTGGTAAATAAGTAGAATAACTTCATTATTGACAGTTTTATTTCTCTTGCTAATAGATTATTCGGTAATTTGATATTTGGATCTACTTCTTTTCAAATAACATAATATTACATTAAATGAAAATAACATATCTATAGCCTACTTTTATATCATGTACGTATCCAGGAAATTTCCATGTGGCTTTCGACACACTGCAATTAGAAGTAGTGAGGTCAATACTACTTTCGTACTAAAGTCCACTGAGATGAAATACAGCGACATGAAAAAATAAAATCACCCAATTCTCCATAAAGCCTTTTCCTTCTAAATAAATATTCAACTGTTATAGAATTTATCTAGCACTTGAAATATTTTTTAGATTTTCATTCTCCTGCGAAACCAAACAAAATACGAACACTTAAATTTACCTGCCGTTTAAGAAAAAAGACATCAAACTATTGTCACTTCCTAAATTTCCCTCGCCGACACTAGTTCACTAGGGGCTTCGAGTAACACAAAACCGACGGAGTTAGATTTCAGCGGATTACCTTTCGTCGGAGTTTTCCACGACAAGAAACGAATTGCCGCACAGAAGTCATCTGAAAAAATAAAGAATGAAGAGGATATACTGGAACGGATGTCACCAGAGCTGATGGATGGAAAACAATGAAAAAGTAGATCTTCTGTCAAATTTGTTATGTAACTAATACAGAGTCGACCACAAGAAATTTTTCGCAGGAACTTTTAGACAATATTAGAAATGTCATCGACAAAAGTAAGTTGCCTCTGTGTGGAAAAAAATTATTATTAATTATTAGGATTAGTCATATACACTTTACAAGAAGGTACCAGGAATTAATCATTTGAAAAGCCCGCTTGAAGGGATGGTCAAGGGTAATATAACAAGACCTTGATAAATAGTCGACTATCATGTTGCATCTAAATTTCGACTGTATTTTATAATAATTTAACGAGACATTATTTTGGCATTAATAATCTGATGAAAGCCCGAGAGCGAAATCTCTCATTTTATTAATACCAAAATAATGTCGAGTGAAATCAATAAATACAAGAGAAATTTAGCAGCAATAAAAATAGTCGACAATTTATCAAGGTCGTGTTAATTTATGAAGATTATTTCTTCAATCCAATTCTTTATATCAGTCATATTCACAAAATGAAACAATTTGGAAACACAATTATTGTATGTGACATTTGCACCAATTGTGATTTGTGACATTTGTTTAGCTTTTGAAGAACTGGCAGTATTAACCGTAGAAGGCCCACATTCAATCTGATTTTCTCAATCTGTTCAAAATACCCTGGTGATGCTGTTCATCCATCAGCAAGTAAGGTTGAATTGCGTGGCCAGTAATTTGAAGGAGTTGCTGCTCTGGTACTCCGGATTTTGCCAGTTGAGAAACTGCAGTTGATCTGCAAGAATGCTTTGTAATTTTCAATTAGTTGGTATCTAGACCAATGGACTTTGCTCTCAATTTAGTACATTTTGAAAGTTTTTCCCAACAAACGAATTCTTGTACCACAATGAGTTTCCTTGTGCCAGAATGGATTTGGAGCTAGGAACAAACGTGGACATGTGAATCGTGGTTCTCTTTATCCAATCAATTCTCTGAACAATCTAACTGGACAGCGCTGTCGTTCATTTTTAGTAAGCCACTTGCTGTCTGCGCATTTATGGTTTTTGTAAAAATTGGGTTGTATTCTATCCTACCTGATTCATTACTATTATTCTGGGGTCCGGTAAGGTTCGCGACCCTCGGAATTTTGCAACGATTTTTTTTAGAAAGCCCTATTGCTATAGAACATTTTTAACAAAGAAAATTCTTGGATCATGCACTTTTGAAAGAGAGAATTGGAATTAAAAGTACTAAAAATCCGCCATTTTTTCAATTTTTGACAATTATGTCTAGATATCAGATGGTCAGAAATTTTAGAATGGGCGGTGAATGGACAATGTTGCCAGTTCTCATTTCCGTAACTCGTGAAGGCTTGAAAATACTTTACACAAAGTTTTAGATATTTTTACTAAAAAATTTGTGGTACATTTAGAATTTAAAGAGAAAAATCCAAAAAACAATATTTTTTCACCACCACCACTATTTGGACAGATATTTTATTTGAAAAATAGTTTTACTTTATATTCAACATGAATTTACCTGAGATGAGGAATAAATATGTATATATATATATATATATATATATATATATATATATATATATATATATATATATATATATATATATATATATATAGAGGAAATAGTTGCCGATACTAGTTAGGTCTAACTATTATTGTGGGGGATGCGGCAATGTGAATAAGTGAACTCTTTTTAGTTTGTTCTGAGCTTTCGGTAATTTATTATCACCATTATCAAAGAACTACAAAAGATAGGTACATTTATAGATATTTCAAACAGGTATAAATAAATTCAGTTTAAAAGTAAAACATTAATTACTTACAACTAAGCGAGGTTAATCACAATATCTATATATAATATGTATAATATGAAACTTCCTCCAAATTATGTTTTAGCAAGTCTAGATGTAGTATCTTTATTTAGTAATGTATACTTAGAAACCTGCTTAAGATCTATTGATAAACATTGGGATTGTATTCGTTTACATTGTAATATAAACAAAAATACTTTTTCAGAAATTATCACTTATTTGTTTAATAATACTTCTTTCACATTTAATAAAAACTTTTATAAACAAACTTTTGGTACCCCAATGGGAGCAAATATATCTCCCATATTAGCTGCATACGTTATGGATGACTTGTTAGACATTGTTGTTCCAGTACTTTCTTTCAATCTTCATTTTATAAAAAAATATGTAGACGATATTATCGTAGCACTACCTATCATAAACATCAATGAGATATTAGAAACATTTAATAGTTATGACCCTCACATTCAGTTTACAATTGAAACTGAAGATACATAACAATCCGTTCCTTTCTTAGATACCAGACTTATAAGGAAAAATGATACTATTACAGTTGATTGGTATCGAAAACCCTGTTGTTCTGGTAGATATATCAACTATTTTTCATACCATAAATTTTCAACAAAAATAAATTTGATAAAACAAATGAAAAATAGGGTACTTATTATCTCAGATAGTACGATGCATGATAAAAACTTACATATATTATCTAACCTATTTATTAATAATGGTTATCCTAAAACATTAGTAAGAAAAATTCTGTTTAACACCCCTCATCCCATACATACTGCAATTGAACCAAATTTAGTTATTACGAACTCAGAAAATGTAACGAATACAACTACAACTAACATATTTTTTGCATCTTTACCTTACTTTAGAGAGCTTACACCTAGAATTTCCAAAATATTAAAAGAAGTAACTAATATAAAACTTGCAAATAAAAATGTTCTCTCACTTAATTGTGTTTATAGTAAGTTGAAAGAAATTGATCCTCTTACTGATCTTTCTAATCTAAAATATAGATTGACTTGCTCTACATGTAAATCTGCATATGTAGGTGAAACATCACAAAAAATAACTAAACGTATAGCTCTACATAAGAGCGATGCAAGATTATATCCAGAAAGATCAGCATTAGCTGAACATGTTTTTTCTACAAATCATATAATAGATTATAAAAACTTTGAAATTTTACATAAAGAAAACAACTACTCTAAAAGGATTTTCCTGGAAATGGCATTCATATCTCAAGAAGATAATTGCTTAAATAAAAGAACTGATATTCAAAAACTTAGTACAATTTATAGCTATTTATTATCTTTTGACAAAAAAACAAAAACTTCAAATATTGAAGATGAGAATTCTGTTCCTTTATATTAACTTACCAACTATTATTTCACTTGCTAATATACTAAACATATTTAAAGACATTTCTATGACTACTAAAAATTAACATCGATGTCGTAATGTCAATTTTGATAGTTTTATTTTTAATTTAATTTCTTGAAAAAGAAAATTATATCTTATACCATGTTTTTTCTCCATATTATACATATTATATATAGATATTGTGATTAACCTCGCTTAGTTGTAAGTAATTAATGTTTTACTTTTAAACTGAATTTATTTATACCTGTTTGAAATATCTATAAATGTATCTTTTGTAGTTCTTTGATAATGGTGATAATAAATTACCGAAAGCTCAGAACAAACTAAAAAGAGTTCACTTATTCACATTGCCGCATCCCCCACAATAATAGTTAGACATATATATATATATAGGTAGACATGAATATCAAATAATTTGTAGGGGGAGGGTAACCCTTCCCCTCCTTGGAAAACTTCATGTGGAATACAAATTATTTGATATTTTTTCGAGAAGAATATACCAAGATTCACATATTTCCTTCCACCCTTCGAACCAATTATATCCTGACCAACAGTCACAAATATTTGTAGTGAAATTGTATTGGAATTTTTTAGTGCCGAATTAGCATAATTAGGAATAACATATCTTTTACAAATAATAATCATAACAATAGTTTTCATAATTCATTTCATCATCGCTTCCCTACCAACGGACACAGATCAAAGTGTAACTATCTATAACAATATCAGAAAATCAGAAACAGAAAACAAATACGAAAATAGTTAATTACAATAGAAATAAGCTCAATAAATAATAGTAATGACAATCAATAGTTTTCATCATAATCCAACACATATCGCTTCCCGACCAAACTGACACAGATCAAAGTGTAACAAAACCTAACCTAACTTACATTAACCAAATGAAACTCATCAATGTAATAAACTAGAGAGGTTAAGCTCCGAAGTATCATTTCATTTATTTTAAAGTAATAAAATATAAAAAAAAAAAAATATGTGGTCCAGCAGTAAGTTTGTTATGAACTTTTATATTTAATGTAAGGTTCAAAGCAAATCTAAGATAAACATTATATTCTAAGGATGTTTATTATTTCAATTTTTATGATTATAAATGCAAATCACCTGATCACACAACAATTTTAATTTGTGAACATAAAGTACCCAGACATAAGATTTTAGTGTGTAATTTTATAACCTATAAGTGTCAAGTGAAAATAATTATGCTTGAATATATTTCTCAAAATTGGCAAAATTTAAGTATTTTCTTCCGGTTTTTTTTGTGAAAATTTCTTACATTTAGTTTAAGATAATAACCTTTACATTTTAAAGTGAAAATATTCATCGTAAAATAGCATTAAATAAATGGATTTATTTTTATGTTGACTTTTTGAAATACTTCTTGAAATACACCTCTTGAAGAGTTTTAGCTATAGAATTCCACATACACTTCACAGTATACTCTTTATAATCTTTCCCATTTCATCTTTTCACAATCCAGGCTCAATCTTTCAAAATATCTTTCAGTTTTGTGAATGGTGTCGACTCATTCAATTCATATTGACGATGCTCGCAAACTTTGGTAAACTGTTTTCATACGCTATTTTCACTCCTCACCGTATTATCAGGGATTGTAGTCTCGATTACCCCTATCTATTTCTTCGTTTTTGGCTTATCCAAACCGATTCATTTTCAAACACTTCAACATGATTGATTCAATTTGACGTTTAAGATGTCTTTATTTAGAGTACTGTTAGATGCACAGGCTCCTTGGTATAAGAATCCTGCTGAATAATCGGTGACTGTTGTGCACCATGCAAATAGTCGCTAATAGAGCGTGTTGATTGGTCTTGTCAAGCAGGAAACAAAAGTATGATTGGTCGATGACTGATATTTAATAGACGAAAGAAATAATCGAAATTATTTTATTCGTAAAACTGCCCGTTATGATAACACCATTTGTGATTTAGTTTGTTTACAATGCTCCATTTTGCCAGTCAATTTCAATGCTCTGCTCACAATAGAAAAAAATAACGAACAAGGAATAACAAAATTTTACATAAGGCTTATGACAAATCGACTCTATCAGAAACAGTTGCGTATTTGTATAGCGAGAGAATTAAAAACGGTTGAGTGGAAAATTTGCTTAGCTCCGTACTGAAAGACCGGAATTTCTCACAAAAACTCGCGTAAGGGTCGGTGATGACATGCTAGAACCAATCAAACCGACCTCTCATTCCAGCTGAATAGAAACCGAAAAAAGCACGTCTAGGTCGATCAAAAGTGGAAGTAATGTTGACAGTTTTTTCTATTGCTGCTGTGCTGTAAACTAGAAATTCTTGCTAGAATAGTTCAGGAAACATATCCTGAAAATGATAATTTTTTTCATTGGCTGATTTTGCATGTAAAGATGGGGCATAAGTGATGTGGAAAAATATGAACTCACCCCGACCGCTGAAGTTGTAGCTGACAGTTGCTTAACAAGGTAAGCAGGGTGGGATTTCAGTGAAAATAACGGTTCTTGTCTATATCTTTTTTGTCTTCAATTTGACAGAAAGAGCTTTTTTTTTCACTACTAGCCTCTAAACCTAACTTTATTGACTTTTGTTGAGGTAGTAAAGTTGTTCATCATTAACCAAGGTAGAAAAATACAGAGCCTACTTGATTATAACTAAATCTCAATCTATTTAATTAGGCATTCCAATGACCTGTCAAAACAAATTCAATATGGCGGCTGGGGGCAAACAATTTGTTGGTGTTATATTATTGTGCTGTTGAAAAGTTTATTTAAATTTTGTGAGATTGTTGTTTTTGTGACTTTTTATATTATTTAGGACTTATAGTGGTATTATTACATTTTAAAGACATTTTAATACGAAAAAATGCCAACTACGTGCCTTGTGGTTGGTTGTGGAAGTCGTTCCAACAGGGATGCTGTAAAATTCTTTTCAGTGCCAGCGGTTTTAAGCCACAGATTTGTTATTGATAAAAATGAATTATCTGAAAGGCGTAGGGCACTGTGGATAGCAGCAATAAAGCGAGACGATCTTAGTGAATCAAAACTAAAGAACCAGAGAGTTTGCAGTAAACATTTTATTACTGGTAAGTGACATAGTTGAAATCAACCTAAGTAGCCAAGTTTTACAATGATATTTACATTAAAAGTATTTTACATAAGTCCGAATTTCCTTTAGGCAAACCTGCTGCTTTGGAAGATGAAAATCATCCCGATTGGGTTCCATCACAGGAAATGGGGCACAATTCTCAAAAAATTCGTAGGAAACAGGCCGATGTTGATAGAAGAGGAAGATTAGATAAAAGAAGGAAATTGACAGTAAGTAATACAATTAACACGTTTATATCATGCTTTTCAGCTGTGGTGGACAGTTTGACAACTAACCGATAAGTTTTCCATTCACTCAAAAATCAAGAGATAAACGAGATTTATTAAAAAGTTCTTTTCATATTAGTGATAATCTGTTTATAATTTTAAAAAGAATACCATGTTGGTAAATTTTTATTGAAGGGTATGTTCTCAATTTGCAATTGAAAAAAAAACTTATTTTTTCTGCAGGCTGAACAGGCAGATTTTGATGTCGAACTTGATTCAGAGGCCCCAGACCATGCTAAAAAGTCAGATACCGGGGTTGCATCTCAGACCGACATCACCATAGAAGAATTATCTGTAAAATTTGAACAGTTAAGTTTTGCTTCGAAAACGATAGAAAAACTTGAGAAAAAAATTGAAAAATCACCATTTGGACTCAGAGACGATACTAGCAATGATATCAAATGGAATTATTATACAGGCTTTTCGTATAATTTTATAGAATGTGTATTATATGATATTATAGAAGATAACATTACTACGACAAGTATTACTGCTTTGAGTACATTTAATCAGTTACTACTAACTCTAATTAAGTTAAGATTAAATTTACATTTTCGAGACTTGGCATATCATTTTAAAATTTCACGAACAACTGCTTCCACTTATTTTGAAAGTATCATCGATATCCTTTATAAAACATTACAGCAGTTGATAATATGGCCTGACCGTTCAGTAGCTAAGACAAATATACCATCATGTTTTCAAGAAGCTTTTCATGATAAAACAACAATTATTTTAGATTGTTTTGAAGTTTTTATTGAAAAACCCGCTTCTTTAAAAACACAGATGCAATGCTGGTCACATTATAAACACCACAATACTATAAAATTTTTAATAGGAATTACACCACAAGGTACAGTAAGCTATATTAGTAAGGCATGGGGTGGGCGTGCTTCAGACAAACAAATTGTTGAAAAAAGTGATTTTTTAAAGTATATTACCCCTGGGGATATTGTTTTAGCTGATAGGGGTTTCTTAATAAAAGAAACATTAGGTGTTCTACAAACTAAGTTAGTTATACCTGCCTTCACGAAAGGTAAAAACCAATTGGATATCGAGGCTACAAGACAGATCGCTCATGTAAGAATACATGTGGAAAGGATAATTGGAATGTTAAAAAATAAATTCCATATTTTGAAAGATACCATACCGATATCTATGATAAAAAAGGGAAACGACCCTGACAGTTTAAATATTTTAGATAAAATAGTAATAGTTTCTTGTGGTTTAATTAATCTTTCCCCCCCTATTGTTCCTCTCTGATTTGTTTTATTTTTAACTTCACTATAATTTGTTTATATTGCATCTTCTTCGAGATGCATAAATGTATCTCTCAGACACCAGAGCAAAATGAATTCATTACATCCCTGTTTGATTCATTTGAAACAACTATTATTTTTTCCTTGGCAAATATCGACTGAAGACAGATCTAATTTTTAACCATATTTGTCTGTCACATTTTTGTAACAACACAGAGTTGGGGAATATTTGAATACATTAATATAATTTTTTTTTAATAATTTTAAAATTTCGTTAATAAAATGAATGCCGGACTGGTTTGTCATGACTGTACTTTAACAAGAGATTAAAGTGTTGACTTACTCAATACTTCTACATTGTGTTTGATAACATTGATCATGATTTAAACAATCATTCACATCTTTCTTTTATCTAGCTGTCTTACAGGTTACCTAAAAAAGTTTTTTTGTTACTTTTCTTTCTATATAAGCTGTAAAACCATTTTTGCTGATCTTGATGTAAATATGTAATATAAATTAGATTATTTAACTCATAATAAATAGATTTTTATTATATTATTAGTGTATTTTTTTCTAAGTATATTACAATGTAATTAAAGTTGATTGTGTTAAGTGATGCAGTATTATGTATTTGGGGATTTTGATAATATTATATCAGCAAAGAATAAAAAGAAACACTATTTTATTATGTTTTATTTATATAAAAAATATATACACAAATTTACAATAAAAAATTACAGTTATTGTTATGCAAATTGTAATTATCTTCACACATACCAGACTAAAAGTCAAAATCTTAACAATGTTCATAGTCTACTATAGTTTATTTACGATAAAAAGACGATGACGTTGCAAAACAAAATATTGTGATGTTGCCAAGCTGTAGTTTTTTTCTTTACTTAACGAAAACTAGAAAAGTCAATCTGATGTTAGATTGACAGTTCTTAATAATAATGAATACAAATAGCGAATACTATTACTTACGTCTCTTACAGCAGTAAGCGGGAGAAGCGGGCCCCCATTTCGGCATTCTCATTCAGAATAGCTTAACAAAGATGTTACCATCTCTTGACATTTACTGTTCAGCCTCTTCGCCATTTTATTAACGACACACTGCAGATTTGCAGAAAATAACTGTTTATTTAATCTTAAAGAAACAATGAATTTAAAAGCACAAAAAACTTGTAAATATTAGACGATGATCGAATGTCAATAAACGTCAAAACAAACTGGGGAATTTTACCAGTTGATCTGACACCGTCTTGAAGTTTTGCCAACATGTCAGCTGTAAATTGCCCTGGATGGTAAGGATAAATTGTATTTATGGTTGGTAAATTAATATTTATTCTGATAAGCAGGAAAGTAACTAAAAATGACATCGTCTTTTTATCGTAAAAATCCTATATAATTAAATTTTTCTATGTGAAAATCATAGTATAGGAGTAGATTTTTGGCAATACCATGCATTATTTGGAGTGTCAATTAATCCCACACATTCAAAATGAAACCAACCTATCTCTCAGTCTTCTCCATCACACTGAATCATAGGTCTTCCATCATCGACACTATGGCAAATGCACCAATAATTTACTACAGCCATTCCCCCTTTCCTAGTAAAATACTTTCCCAAGAGCTCAGGCATTACGATCTCTGCATGAAATATCAAGGCAATTTGAATCT
Source organism: Lochmaea crataegi (assembly GCA_947563755.1). Classification (NCBI taxonomy): domain Eukaryota; kingdom Metazoa; phylum Arthropoda; class Insecta; order Coleoptera; family Chrysomelidae; genus Lochmaea; species Lochmaea crataegi. Next base: position 10,203,291 of record OX387424.1, on the reverse strand, counting down.
CATTTTCCAAATATTCTGAATCTGGCAAAATTCTTTCTTAAAAAAAATGTTGGGTGACCATATAATAAAATCACAAAATCTTAATTTTGTTACAAACATTTGCAACTGTACTTGATAGTAGTAATTATGTGATTTTTTTAAAGTCACCTTATTATTCTCCCTAATTAAACATGAATTTTTTGAAGATACATATTCATTAATGTCTTTACAATTATTTGTATATAACAAGTAAGGGCACTTAACTCCCAAACACCCCCCCAAACAGCACTCACAAAACACTAGTCTATCAGGAGATGCGCCAAGACAAGGCCATTTTTTGCTAATTAAAAATCCGACTTCGTTGACCACAAACGAGTCATGATTTTCACTCATATCTCTTTGATACTCTTCTACGGCTATATGTTCATGATTTATTCCCCTTTCAGTAGCTTTATTGTGAAACAAAGTTTTTGTTTGATAACAAATAGATTTAACAAGTGACAAAGAAGGTGTCATTTTGTTCGTTTTGCAAACAGCTCTAAATTTTGATGCTGTAATCCTACCAGCCCTTTGTATATACCAATTTCGGTTTTCAGATTGGTTTCTAGTATATTTTTCTATGTTCATAATTTGTTCGTCATCTAATGGTATACATTTATTTTTTTAGATATTTGTAGAAGTTCCAGGTAGGTTTTAGTTGTGTGACTCTCATCAAATATATTTAGTACAGAGGGTAGAATTTTGTTTACTTGTGCTTCTATACCACTAGCAAATGGTTCCACAATTCGCATAATTGCAGCATTATGTCCCAATTCCTCCATTTTCTTCAAGAGATTTATTGGTTTTGGAACATCCTTATTTTTTTGTTGACCAGCTGAAGGTTTTCCCCAATCCATTTCACTGATTGGTACTAAGGATACTTGTGAAGAGGATGATGGTATCGTCCAACTACTCAGTACGTCTGTGCAAGATACTTCAGCCTTTCGTCTATTTGCATATTCAGTTGCAAATAAAATTGCACCCACATGACTGCAAACTTCACTGTGTCCAGCCATACATGTGCAATGTGCTGTTAATATACTTCCATCTTTGGCCACAATGCACCAAACATCCAACGGTTTTTCATTTCCTTTCTGAGAATGTTTGACCTAAAAAAATCGCTGGATAAACAAAATGAATACAATGTTTTTAACACGTTAAGCATTTTGTGCATTAATATTATACACATTCAACTGGTCCCCAGCACATCAGTTTTTTTTATTTAGCACTGAAAATTGTATAAGAGCCTCCCCTGAGTTTAAGCCCTCTTGTCCACCCATAGAAAGAAAAGGTGACATTATAACCATTAATGTACAAAATGATTAACAAGATATTTTAACATACAAATAGATATAAAATATATTGATGTACTTAATATATGAAATCTAACATGAAACGCTCAAACATTACTGAAGAGCACAAACAACACTTAACTATGCAATTCTATCTGCTGATACAGCTCTGAAAAAACTTACCTTTCCAACTAAAATGTAGAAACCATTCACCACCTTTGTCCCCACTTTTAGAACAAAGCCCGACTCAAAATACTTAAATGAATGCAAGCTTTTGTAAGCCTTCATTTGTTGCTTGGTGTAATAGCTATGGGTTAGCACTAAATAGGAAACAGGTGGAATTCCATGAATTGAACTATCTAGTTCTTCAATACTCAGTGTTAAAGGGTCCATATCATTTACTGATTTTAGCTTCATTTGATATCTGTAAATAAATATTTCACTTCACATCTAGGAAACAAACAAATTGGATTTTCACAGCTTACCTCTTACCAATATCTGGATTTTGCAACAATAATGTCTTTAAATATTCACTCTGCATCTTAAAAAGTCTATCAACAATCACAAACTCACACAACTTTGGAGATAATGCCGTTTAAACAATTTATTCACCACGTACCAAATGCTTTCTTATGACACTCAAGACAGTTGTTTGCCTGCAGACGCCATATTGGGTCACGTGATTTGGAATGCCTAATAGAATGTGAGGTTAACTTGTGCACAGCTGTCATATCATGTCAAACGGGAGCCGACAAACTAATATTTAAAAAAATAAAATGCGCCAGTAGTGAAGTAGTGAAAAAAATGCTATATGAGCCACGGTAGAAAAGTGTATTAATGTCTCGGATCCATTAAAGACCTCGACAATTTAATACCTCACTTTTCTACCTTGGCGCATAATTACTATTTTCTCCCTAGGAGATACACAAAACTGGACTTTGCACGTCAAAAGATATTGATTAGTTCCGAAGTTATGAGCAACAAACCATTATTTACAATATTTTTTCAAAAGAGCTGAGTGAAACGGAGGGCAATCTGACCAATCACTAGGCAGGAGAAATGAAAACTTGAATTAAAATCGCTCTTCTTAGTTTGATAACAAGGTATACTAGAAGATAGAATTTATGAGACCATCTGGAATAAATAGGATGAAATATTACATGCTGTATAATAGTAGTTATTAAAGTAAAAATCTGTATTATGAAGACACAATTCCCCATCAAAAAATATAAGATAAAGAAAAGTTTCGCAGCGCAGTTCTTCTGTCATAAAATCGATGACACTCATACTTGACAGTGCTCGTACAGTGTACCAAACGACTTGGGTAATTACAATTTTCAAATTGGATTTTAACGAGTTCACATTTCAACTTTTGTTACTCGACATCTCTATACGTATATTCACATGGCGCATAGTTGAAAATAAATTGCTTTAAAACTTCCTCAGAAAACTTTTAAAATCACATATTTAAATGCATCTCTCTTATTTAAATTTTTGCAATTTGCTCTAGACACGAAACTAAATTTTTTCAGGCCACAAACAAACAAAGCTGAGCGCTGGAACTGCATGCAATAAATTTAAATTGGATTCTTTTATTTTTAGCGCTTGGAAAAAAAGGAAGCATCCATTGAAGTTATTTAACTTCCAAAAGCTTAATCCAGAAACGCCACGCAGTTGGTGATATTTTTAATTGGACTTCGGTATTTTAAAGCCGCTATTTTTTACAATAATAAATCTGATGGAAGTGCCCCCTTAAGACGAGCAAAAATGAAGAAACAAAGGCAGAGTGGTACCATCTTTTTCTGAAAGACATTCAGTACATTCTTGACCTCCCTAAAACTTCATTGTGAATTTAATTCAGACTATTGCAAGTCCAAGCTTCTTGATTTTGTCACATCACAAAACAAGCATAATATTATAAGGTATTATTCTTGATACACAATCTTCAAATTTGAAATAACACAATTAGGCAATCCAAACCACGTGGTTTTTTAGCTGTCAATATTGCCGCAACGGTCAAACATTGGATTCAGTACCGTTTCATCTTTAGAAAGCTGCGGAGTTTTATTGTTATAAAACGGTTTACTTTGTATTTTGTGGAGTTTTAAGGTGTTTTGTAGAGTTTGAGAAGTACAATTTTCCAATTTTAAGATGGGGAGTGCTTATTTTAAATCGTTATTATTGGAAAATCTTATAGTTAAAATCAAAAAATGGAGTAAAAAATTAGAAATCATGAAACAAGCCAAAAAACTAAAAGGAACTAATGTCTGGATTAATGACGACTACTCGAAAAAGGTCCAAAGAGAAAGAAAAATTTTATTGCCTCAGATAAAAATTGCCAGAGAACAAGGACACAATGCTGTACTTAGGTTTAATAAACTAATTATAAACAACAAAATTTATGGAGCAGATGAATTTATGGATGAGAAGCAAAAAGAAAATGAAGATAAGAAACGTACAGCAGCCGATCGTTCTCCGGAACATGGAGGAGGCAACAAAGAGAAGAAGCCAAAAAACTAATAGATAAAGAAAATACGATAGATACAAACGAAGAAAAAGCAATGAAATGGATAATGAGTAAGGGTAAAAATAAGAAAAGTAAACGCAAGAGTTTTGTGAGAATGGCAACATGGAATATCAGGACAATGCTGTCAATGGGAAAAATGGAGGAAATCGCAAAAGAGATGGGGGAATATAAAATAGACATATTGGCAATTCAAGAAATACGATGGAAAGGTGAAGGACAAATAAATAAAGGGGAATATACATTGTTTTATGGGGGGGAAGAAAGCAGAGGGAAGAACGGCACAGGATTTATGATAAGTAAAAGAATGAGAAATAATATACTAGAATACACAGTTATAAGCAGTAGAATATCAAAATTAAGATTAAAAAACCACATGGCAAATATTGCAATAATTAATATTTATGCACCGACTGTAACGTGCCTCCCTTCTTACACGTGGCTCCTGCCACAAGAACACGTCACTATGGACACCCTTGATGCAAAATTCGGGTTTTTAAATCTCGGGCGCCAGATTATTAACGTGGTTTGCTCCACGGCCCCTTGACCCTTAGCGTCAAGAGTTCCAGATAGCCTCAGATGGAGGTTACGGAAAATTCCAGGGGTCTTGTTGAATTAAATTTAACTAACTAGTGAAAATCCGGAAAAGCCAAATCTTGGTTCTCCAATCAATAAATTGCGGTTAAAAATGAAAATAATAGGAATTCAAAACTTTGATCTATTAATACTCTGTGGTCTATTTTACGAATAATTCTCTTTAGTGACAAACAAATTAACCGGGAAAAGAAAATGAGGTATGTATTACCTATATCTGGGATTTTAACGGACTTAACGGTCAGGTTATCAAATACGGTTCAAATCTACCGGGTTTAACGGGGTCCCTAATGCACGATCTAGATCTGCCGGGTAATCAGACAAATTGTGGCTAAGCCTCTTCCAAGTCTGATTAACCCTTGAATCCAAATGAAACCGATAACTATTATTCCGAAAAAAATAAAAATTAAGACTAATTAGATCTGCCGGGAAATCAAACAAATTGTGGCTAAGCCTCTTCCAAGTCTGATTAACCCTTGAATCTACTAAAGCCGGTAACAATTATTCCAAAAAAAAATATTTTCCCACGAGTTAAACGGTACCCAACTATCGACACACAGAGTAAAAATATTCGTACTAGCATAAAATTAAAATATTATAATCCACTTGGATATCAATTTAATATAAAGCTACTGACAAGCAAAAGCGTAAAATAATTCGAGAATCCACTAATAACTCATATCAGTTAATTAATATATAATAGACGCAGTAAATAAAATTCGAAATCAAATTACGGTTGACAAATCTTTATTTCCAGATAAGAGAAACAAAATAAAAAAACCAAATTTCAGTTCAACAACCAAAGAAAAAAAATAGCCGGTCGGAAAATTTTCAAAACCATACATTTAACAATTTATTACTAAGCGGCGATACGGAAAGTTTAGATTACACAGTTTAATTGTAAAAATGATTTACCTTTTAAAATACAGCTGAACACACAATCGGAATACGGAATACACTCAATTTTCACACTACGGTTTTTCGGTTTTCGGAAGAAAGTTGAACGGAGAATATTTAGAGCCGGAATCAATCAGAGCGCGAACGAATTGATTCTTCAGAGCCGAAAAATGAATTGATTCTTCAGAGCCTGAATGATGCGCGACAGCCAATTTATATCCAAAATTTTAGTTACACTTTTCGGCCGTTGTGGAGGTGTCAGAATTAAAACGTGAAATTTATCTAGTTTCGACAAAAACTTGTATCTATACTAGACGGCTTTCGTTTAAATTAAAATGTTGTATATACCGGGCGTCCTTTCAGTTGAAAAATTTAAATATCGGAAATGAATAAATTGTGTATGGTAGAAGTTGGATTTGCGGAACTCGGACTTATACTAAAATATTCAACGGTAATAACAAAAAAAAAATAAATCAATGTGGTAGTAGAAAGGGTTGTAAAGTAACGAGTTATATACACCCTAGTGGTAAAATAAAATATATTACGGAACAAAATAAAATAAAAATTAAACTTGCAAAAAGAAAAAAAAATAACTCGTTACACGACAGAAGAAGCTAAAGATGAAGATAAAGATGAATTTTATGAGAAACTGGTAAAGGTATGTAAGGAAGCCGCAAGACATGACAAACTAATAATTATTGGGGATATGAATGCAAAAATAGGAAGAGAAGACTATTTAATTAATGTTGCAGGAAAGTATACTATACATGAAATATCTAACAATAATGGACTGCGGTTATGTAATATGGCCGAGGAGCTCAACATGTATATTAGTAGCACTAGTTTTAAGCATAAGAAAGAACATAAAATCACATGGATTATACCTGGGACTACTACGGGGAACCAGATAGATCATGTTCTGATATCAAAAAGAAGATCAAAGATGATACAAGATGTAAGATCATACAGAGAAACAGGTGTTGATACTGACCATCAATTAGTAATAGTCAAAATGCAAATGAGAATTGTAAATATAGTAAATAAGACAATAAAATGTAGAAAATGGAACGTGCAAAAATTGAAAAGATGTAAAAATGAATATAGGGACGAGGTAAAGAAGCAACTACAAAAGAGCAAAGAGCATGATAATATTGATGAGCAATGGAGGGAAATTGAAAGAAGTATAATAACGGCAGCAGAGGAAGTGATTGGTACGAAAGACACAAGAAAGAATAATTAATGGTTTGATCAAGATTGTAAAATAAAGATGAAAGAGAAAAAAGATGCCAGACTAAGATGGATGCGAACTAAGCAACAAAATTATTATGACGAATATAGAAGAGTAAGAAAAGAGAGTGCAAAGTTGATAAAACAAAAAGAATAAAATGGTTGAATGATAGTATGGACATATTAGAGAATGATAATAATAATAATGTAAAATTGTATCAATATATAAAGAAACAAAGCAGAAAACAAACTAAAATAAACATCAAAGAAAAAGAGTGGAGCCAGCATTTCAAAAATTTATTAACGGAAGAAGATGGGGAGCATGAAGAAGATGATATGAGTGATATAGATACATGGTTAGAAAATGAAGAAAACCCGACCGAAGAGGAATGTAACGACATAATTAACAAATTGAAACAAAACAAAGTAGGAGGGACAGATGAAATAGTAAATGAGCTAATAAAATATTTAAAATCATAGAGAGAATATGGGAATCAGAAACAATGCCGTATGAATGGTCTAGCGGAATGATTATACCAATATTGAAGAAAGGAAATCCTAATATTCCGCATATAAAATATTAACAATGATAATAAATGAAAGACTAAAAAAGATAATGGAATCAGAAATAGGGGAATATCAAAAAGGTTTTCGAGTAGGAAAATCAACAGTAGATGCCAAACATACTATAAATCAAGTAATAGAAAAATGTTATGAACACAATATTGGAGTCCAAATGCTATTTATTGACTTTAAGCAGGCTTTTGACAGCCTGAAACGGAGAACAATTATAAAAGATATGGAGCAGCTAAATGTACCACGAAAGATAATACGGTTGGTAAAAATGACGATGAAAAAATCTAGAGCAAGAGTAATGACTAGGGAAGGTCCATCGGAGGAATTTGAAATAAATGCTGGTGTAAGGCAAGGAGATGGGCTATCAGCGGTATTGTTTAATATAGCAGTGGAAGGCATAATTAGGACTTGTAATATCAAAGGAAGCATAATTAATAAGTCATAACAAATAATAGCATATGCTGATGACTTAACCATAATAGCGAGAGACCGAAGGAGTCTTGAGGAAACACTGGAGAAAATTGTAAAAGAGGCGGCAAAAAGAGGACTAAGAATAAATCAGGAAAAAACAAAATATATGGAAATGAAAAGAGAAAAGGAAGTCTATCAACCAGAAGCACTGAAGTTAAATGAATTCAGTTTTGAAGTGGTTAACACCTTTAAGTATCTGGGAACAATTATCAGTAACAAAAATGACACAAAAAGCGAGATAAGGCAAAGAATTCAATCAGGGAATAGAGCATATAATAAATTTAAAAATATCATGCAGAGTAAAAGAATCAGCCGAGCAACAAAGTTAAGAGTCTACAGGACTGCGATAAAACCTGTAGTAACCTATGCGGCAGAAACTATGAGACTTACAAATGAGGTCGAAGAGCAACTAAGGATATATGAAAGGAGAATAATTAGGAAAATTTATGGACCAGTGAAACTAGGGAATAACGAGTACCGAAGACTTATGAATTATGAAATTAGGAATATATTAGAAAATGAGTATATAGTAAACACTATTAAATCGAAAAGGATACGTTGGTATGGACATGTTAAAAGAATGGAGAAAGCACAGGCGGTAAGGAGAATTACAGAATGGAGACCTAATGAGGAAAGATTACCAGGAAGACCAAAAGCTAGATGGGAAGATCAGGTCGTGGAGGATATAAAAATTTTGGGAGTACAAGGCGGGATGGGACAGATGCAGGACAGAAGGGCGTGGAGAGCAATTGTTGAAACTGCAAAAACATCTAGTAAATTGTAGATATGCAGCAAGAAAAAGTGGGCTGACCCCCCACAAGATACAGGGTCAAAAGAGCTCAAACGGAGCGGCTACAACTCCAACTGGAGTGTATAGCCTCGTATATATATTAGTGGAAAATCCAGATGTAGGCAAAAGGTATGCTGGATATCCCGTGATTTGTTTTCTGTACTTAATGTTGAGGATTTCTTCCTTATTCTACAGGTATCAGCAGAAATTGAGGATAATAAATGGCTTACACTGTTGATATGGAGAGCCTCAACACTTCCATTGATGGTGTTCCCACAATTACAAATATGGATATTGTTAGTTATTTAGTTCTAACACATAGCTTCTATACAAAGGAACAAATTAGAGCATACAAGAGTCTACAATCCTACAAATATTTTGAATCTGGCTTTGTTATAAAGGCAGGAACCAAAACGATTACTGATTTGTTTGTGTTAATGGGAAAGGTATGTAATCTTTCAATATTTATTAGGTATGTTTGTTGCATTATGAAATATGTATTACATCAGAATCTTTTGATTTTATATTAATTATTGAAAACTTATATCGGGCATTTATTTCAGGTAAGACATTCCCAGCGGCTTAGTGCAAAACGACTAGAAGTATGGTGTATTGTTGGCAATGGTGGTGATATACATACAGAACACTGTACATGTATGGCTGGTAATAGTGAAGCATGCAGTCATATTGGAGCGATACTTTTTGTTGCAGAATATGCCTACAAAAAGAAGGAAGAAGTAACATGCACTGATGTACGTTCTCTTTGGGCAGTGCCTTCAACTTCACATCAAATATCCATTGTGCCAGTGCGAGACATGGACTGGGGAAAGCCATTTACCAGAGTAGACCAAATAGAGCTCCCATCTCTTACCTCAGGCGAAATAAAAAATATTTTACAAGATGCAGAAGAAACATCTGTACTGATAAGGATTTTGGAGCCATTTTCCCAGATGGTAGCTAAAGATGCAACTACATTAATATGGTCTGTTTTAGGTCATCTTTATGATGAAAATAATTTGAAGAAAACCCATTCAGAGCTTATACTTATTTCAAAAAATATTATCATTGATGTAAATACGGAGCAGAGGAATATGTTAGACACAATAATAAGAAAGCAGCGTGCAAACCAAAACTGGTATATTCAAAAAGCTGGAAGAATAACATCTTCAAAATTTAAAATTGTTTGTAGGACAAATAAAAACAAACCATCCTTATCATTGATAAAATCGATTTGCTATCCCACTAAAATCCTTTTTTATACAAAAGCAATTCAGTGATGATTATCACATGAAAATGATGCTATTGAACACTACAGAATTGAGCTGGAAAAAGAAAACCATGTTTCGTTAACTATTAATGAAGTTGGACTAGGTGGCCACAGTTTGGAGCATCTCCAGACAGACTAGTATTCTGTGAGTGTTGTCAAGGTGGATGTGTAGAAGTGAAGTGTCCATTCTTATTATTTTCTGAAATGTTTTGAACATAGATGAATATTTAAAGATGAAAAGTTCATGTCTTTTAAGAGAAAATGGTAAAATTGTACTTAATAAAATACATTCATATTATTACCAAGTACCGATGCAAATATTTGTCACTGAATTACTATTCTGTGACTTTATCGTATGGTCTCCCAATGTTTTTTCAAGCAGAGAGTTTTGCCAGACTTTGAATTTTGGGAAAAGAATTCCATAGTAGCCATAAAATTCCACGAAGAAGTCATTGTGCCAGAACTATTAGGAAGATTATTTACCAAAGAAGATGGTGAGGCCAAAATTATACGTTGGCGTGTCTGCAAAAGTGTAGACGATGGTAGCCCAGTGATTGAGTGCTCTGGAGATGACTGTGAGATAAAGTGCTTTCATTTTCTCTGTGTGGGACTAGTAGACACCCCCAATAATGTGTGGTATTGCCAGAGTTGGGTGGAGAAACATAAATAGTTTAGCTAATAAATATATTAAGTGTAATCTCCTGCAATTAAATCAGTGTTGTATTTTTTGTCTTGTTAAATTGTTTCTATGACCCTAGGGGTTTTATTTTCTAGCCTTTTTTGGTTTTTGGAAAAAAATAAACTGTTATATAAGAGTTTTATTTTTTTATTGTCCCTAAAGTGTGAAATTTAATGCATTAGAAAAACAATTATTTTGCAGTGCAAAATATGAATTTAACTTCATTTTGACATGTGTACATCACAGTACATATTTCTAATTCTAACATGAGTAGAATCAATGAACTGCAGCTTCATTGTTCAAAGATTTTGATCTTATTGACAAAGCTATGTAAAAATATATTACTGTAATAACACTTAGTACATAAACGTTATACATATTATGAAGAGACAAGCATTATTACTAATTTAAGTACAAATCAAAATAAAACATTCATTAAATGTAGAGAAATAATAAAAGTTGGAAAGTAATATATACTAAATGTTCAGCTTTAAAACTAAAACATAAATAATTAAGCATCATAGCCTTCTTTATAATTGAACAGGATGTATAAACAAATATACTTTTAAATATTAAAACTATAAAGAAGTTATGGGTGGAGAAAGATTAATCAGTGCACAACATACTGTAACAGCTTTATCTAGCATGTTAACCTTTTCATTTTTGGCTTTTTTTTAACATAGTAATTGGAATAATTTTTAAAAAATATTAAACTTATTTTTAAACATTCCAATAATTCTCTATATGTGAATTCTAACATGAGCAATTTGCCGTGTTTCCTACTCTTCTAAAGGATGCAATTGACTCTTGCCTCTAGTAAAAGCAGGAATAATTAACTTTGCCTGCAATACTCCTAATGTCTCTGAGATTAGGAAACCCCTATCTGCTAACACTATATCACCTGGTTTAATTTTGTCACAAAAACTACTATACTCCACAATAGCCTTATCTGATGTACGACCTCCCCAAGCATCACTTACATAGCACACAGACCCTTGTGGTGTTATTCCAATTAAAAACTTTATTGTCTGATGATGCTTATAATTAGACCAGCACTGTTGCTGTGTCAGTAAATGAGCAGGTCTTTTGGTAAAAACTTAAAAACAATCCAAAATGACAGTTGTTTTATCATGAAACGTTTCTTTGAAACAATATGGTACAGTATTTAAATTTCGCTGATCTGGACGTATGATTAAGGATTTAAATTTGTTATACAAAATATTCAATATCTGCTCAAAATAGGTAGATGCAGTGGATGCAGAAATTTTAAACCTATAAGCTAAATCTTTATAATGTAAATGTAGTCTCAATTTAATTAAAGTCAACAGAAGTTGATTAAAGCTGCTCAATGCTGTAGTGCTAGTTGCACAAACAAATGGTTCTACTCTTTTGAAAATTATCATTACAATTTCATATTTAAACCCTGTATAATATTTCCACTTGCCATCATAGGATTCATCGTCCAAAAGACCAAAAGGTGAATTTTCTACTTTCAACTCTAATGCTTGCATTTTTTTGGAGCTAAATTCATAATGGTCTAATTTGATTGAAAGATCAGCCATTGTGAGATCAGCCTGGGTAGACACCCCAGTCTCCATACATTCAATTTGATCATCCTGGAGGCATTTCATCAATATCCATGACCTGTTTGACAAAGTAATTAATTATAACAATTTTCAGTAACTATCAATACATAACTTAACATTGCTATTACTAAAAATTAACATTCTTTTTATCAAAATAAAGTGTGCAAAACATGCTCATGGAGTATCTTCTTGACCATGACGATCAGCTAAACATATCCCAATCAATTGTCATTAAGCTCTTGAGACAATTTACATAAAAAAGGACTACTATTAATTATTTTTCACCTTAGTGTCAGTAAGTTTTGTCCTTTTATCTCTGCGATTCTTTCTGTCAACATCAGCAGCCCTTTTTTTATTTTCTGAGACACATGCCCCATATGTTGAGATGGTACCCAGTCAGGGTGGTCTTTATCTTCGAGGGCAGCAGGTTTGCCTAAAATACATATTACGTATATTAGGAGCTAGGAGAGTTGATATAATATTTGATAAGAAGCCTACCAGTTATAAAGTGTCTTCTGCAAACTTTCTGGTGTTTCAATATAGATTCGGTCAGATCGTCTCTCTTTATTGCTGCAATCCATGCAGCCCTGCGAAGTTTGCTCAACTCGTTTTTCTCCGTTAAAAACCTATCTTTTGTCTCTGTGGGAACGCGATAAAACGAAACTTCATCACGATTAGAACGGCTTCCACAACCAACTACAATACATATCGAAGGCATTTCACAAGACTACACTATTTAAAAACCATAATTTACAACCAAAAAACAGAAAGAAAATCAATAAAATGTAGGTTAAACAAACACACTCTACAGTAAGTTTGTTATTTATTTGACCGTCGCCGCCATATTGAATTTATTTTGACAGGTCGTTGGATTGCCTAATTAGTGGATTTAAGGTTAGGTTTTTCGTACATATGAGATATTTGGTTGCAAAGCGTCATTTCTGTTACGTCTTTCCACGATTTATTACACACTAAATTGAATGTACAGCATATAAAATTCGTTCTGCACGGTATAATGTTTTTCTGATTTCGGTTTTCACCCTTCCAAGACAATATTTCAATAATGTTTAATTGTATTTTGATTATCAACACTACTACCATATGTTGTATGAAGTATTATTACAGTTTCCTGTAAAATTGTCGTATTTAGTAAAACGTGTTACCAATAGATACCGAAAAATGAATATATTATTCTAACGCTTTACAACAAAGTTTTGGAAAATATTTTTCGAAAGCAGTGACCGTTCAAGTAAGAAGAAACAACTAATTCCCGGGCTATATGCCCCGACAGAGATTGAATTACACTTCTAAGTCAAACGGGGTATATTTATTGTTCGATATCTATAAAAAATTTATACTGTTCACAGCCACGTTTTTTAGACTACGCCCACTTGTCAGTTCCCAATAATCATAGCTTGGAACGGGCTCGCTTCAACACAGGTGGTGCGACTTTTTGCTTTATTGGAAAGAACCATTTGTCTGTATTTTATTAAATCTTAAAAATGTCAAAACCTTTGATATTTAGTCGCAGAGGTTTGCCAATAAAATCCAATTTTATTCTTTTCACTATTTTATTGACAATTATTATATCAAACTGACAAAATAAATTCCCCCTAATTCAAAATCAACATCAAGTAAGTGAAGGTAAAAAACATACAAACTGGAACAATTTCACATTTCTCCCCAGCTAGAGAATTTATTATTCCTCTAGTCTAATTTACAAATTTTCGTAATGGGACGCTTATATTCGGAGGTTGGAGTTTTAACGTTGACTACTCGTATTCGGCCATCCTGTCCTGGATATTCTGCCTAATTTCCAATAATACCTGGGTGCTTGATCGTCTACCAAGTGATCGTCTTCCAAGATCACCAAGTCATCAACAGATATAAGTTTATTGTCATTTCTCTATTTATTTCGTTTCGACAATGTTGGTAGATATTCTCTGATCCACCGATTCCAAAATGAATCTGCTATCTGCGATATCTTCCATTGTGTGATGTCTGCTGTTCACTTCATGACACCACTTTTGTAATATATAATTATGGCCACTATGTAAAAAGGGTGACTTGATAGATACGTGAATGTCACGTCTGTCGCTTTTCCTGATCCTGATTAGTATTAAATAAAACCATTATTTTACAATCATTATCAAAAGTGACGTTTTATTAATCGATTTTCGTACATAAAATATGTATTTGTTAAACAGTTTAAAAAAGTGACATTGGAGCGAGCTAAAGTAGTTTTTTTACCACTAATTTTAAATATTTCTGCTAATGGCTCTGCACTCATCTCACATTTTACTTTGCGTTTTGTCATCATGACAAACATAAAAATTCAAATCGAAAAAATAGTGTATGCAAGATATGCATAATAGTATATTATGCAATGAGCACAAAATGATGCCCATTTTGTTGCGAGTTGCATACTATACTTTTTCTATGACAACATATCGTTCACGTTTAATACATGTATACATTGCAAAAACTTTGAAAGAAATAAACTGATAATATTTCATTTCATTTCATTACATACTCTTCGACGTTTCCGGTAATAAATTCAGTGTTGTTACCTTCGCTGCTTCTATTATGTTCCGGAGGTATCAAATCTAAGTCAATATCACTATCAGTTTCCATTTTAATTAATAGTTTTTATAGAAAACAACTATGAAATTACTCGTTACCTACTAAAACCTCGACAGAAACGATCTGCTGACATTTCATCAATTTGTCGCTAGACGTCATAATTTGACAAGCCGTAGTCGTCGTGATTTTAGAGTGAACCTCGACCTAACACGAAATATTCCATTTCGCATTTGTTGCTTAGCAACTTGCCTAGCAACCGATGCAAAAATGAAATTCTGTACAAAATGTGCTCGATTATTATTGAAGTTACGGTTATAAAATGAACATTTATCGGGGTTGTCGTAGAAAAAGTATCTTTTTTCACTCATAGAATTGACGTGAAAAAAGCACCACTTTATGCACTTGTTCATTAATAACTACTTTAGTAATTTAAACCGTTATTTATATTTGAATATATTACAATGGCGACGAGGTAAATAGTATGTTGTGCAACAAGGGGGAAAAGTACTTTCCCCACATGTTGCACACTATACTTTTTCTACAACTGCACAAATTTAAAGAATACAAGTAAAGTAACTTAATATTTATTTTTATGGTTAGTAAAACAAAATGAAAAGGTGAGCGGTCGTCGGACCGCCGATAGAAGCTTGCTTCTTATGCACAATAGAATGACCAGTTTTTGTAAATTTTTGACCATTTTTCAAAAATTTTGATAATTTTTGACAATTATTGACCATTTTTTCAAAATTTTTGACTTTTTTTTTAAATTCTAACAATTATTGACCATTTTTGACAATTATAGACCAATTTTGACAGTTTTGACAATTATTGATTATTTTTGACAATTTTTCAAAAATTTTGACCATTTTAGACCACTTTTCCAAATTTTAACAATTATTGACCATTTTTGACAGGTTCTGACAATTATTGACAATTTTTCAAAAATTTTGACAATTCTTTACAGTTATTGACCATTTTTGACAGTTTTTATAATTATTGACCATTTTTGACAGTTTTTTATAATTATTGACCATTTTTTCAAAATTTTGACTATTTTTCCAAATTTTAAAAATGATTGACCAATTTTGACCATGTTAGACCATTTTTCCAAATTTTAACAATTATTGACAATTTTTGAGTATTTTTGACAGGTTCTGACAGTTATTGACCATTTTTGACAAATTTTCAAAAAATTTGACAATTTCCAACAATTATTGACCATTTTTGACATTTTTTCAAAAATTTTTACCATATTTTCAAAATCTAACAATTATTCACCATTTTTGACAATTATTGATCAATTTTGACAATTTTTCAAAATTTTTGAATATTTTAGACCATTTTTCCAAATTTTAACAATTATTGACCATTTTTGCAAATTTTTGAGCATTTTTGACAGGTTCTAACAATTATTGACCATTTTTGACAACTTTCCAAAAATTTTGACAATTTTCAACATTTTTTACATTTTTTTATAATTATTGACAATTTTCGACCATTTTTCAAAATGTTAACAATTTTGACAGTTTCTGACAATTTTTGACAACTTTTCAACATTTTTTACATTTTTTTATAATTATTGACAATTTTCGACCATTTTTCAAAATTTTAACAATTTTGACAGTTTCTGACATTTATTGACCATTTTTGACAACTTTCAAAAATTTTGACAGTTTTTGATCATTTTTCAAAATTTTAACAATTATTGACTATTTTTGACCATTTTTTAGAATATTTGACAATTTTTGACAGATTCTGACAATTATTGACCATTTTTGACAATTTTTCCAAATCTTTGACAATTTTTAACAATTATTGATCATTCTTGGCAGTCTTTCATAATTCTTGACCATTTTTTCAAAATTTTGACAGTTTTTGACAATTTTTGACAATTATTAACCATTTTTCCAAATTTTTGACAATTTTTGAAAATATTTGGCAATTATTAACCATTTTTTCAAAACTTTGACAGTTTTTGACAATTATTGACCATTTTCCCAAATTTTTGACAATTTTTGACCATATTTCAAAATTTTTGACAATTTTTCAAAATTTTTAACATATTTTCTAATATAATCTGACAGTTTTGTGACAACTAAGTAGGTATTTAAAGATGACAGTAGCCTACTAAGTTTTTGTCGATTTTATTTGATTCTCCATATAAATGTATGTGGCGTGGGAAAAGTGCCGTGAGAAATATTTTTTCCCACAGTATGAGCAATATTTGGTTTTGAAATCAAGTAAGGTATGAGAAATACGTCACTTTTCATAGCAGTTGTAGAAAAAGTATTTTGAATATTAGTTGAAAATGCAAGATCAACAGGGAGCTGCTGCTCCAGCAGTTTATCGGATTACAATTGGGTCTATTGCAGAATACAAAATTGGTGATGATTGGAACACGCGAGAAGAAAGGTTGGCAACGATTGTTGTGATAAGTAGTAAACAAAAAACCAAATCATATGGTGAGGAAATGCGCGGTTGCCGAGTTGACCACTTTTGTTTAGCTGAAACCAGTTATGGGAAAACCGTTGTCATGGCAACGATTGTTATCATATCGAGAAAACAAAAACACAAATAATTTCCTGAGGAAATGCGTGGTTGCCAAATCAACAACCTCAGCATGGCTGAAACTAATTTTATGAAAAATCCGTTGTCATGGATACCGTTCTGATGGTGAAGAAAGAGTGAAAACCCTAATTTTACAATGCTGATACGCGCGGTTGCCAAGTTGACCACTTTCGCTCATTTGAAAGTAGTTATGGAAAACTGTTTTAGTGGTAATCATTGAAATGGTCAAGAATAACGGAAAATTCGGACACCTTGCTGAGGAAACGCAAAGGTAGAGTATCATCAAGAAAATTTTCATTGCGCTAAGTTGATTCTACTTGAACTATGGGTCGCACGTCAATGATTATTGTTTGTGCAACACTCTTATTTAAAAATGTCAGAGAACTGTCAGTTCAATAATGTCTTCGTTTAGTGAACTCTCTATTCTGAGAACTTGAACTGAAGCATTTGAATTTGCTCAGTGCAAGTAAGACCATACTGTGAAGCGAAATTCAAAGGCCATGAAGATCGGCTTGAACTCTTCTCCCATTATTACTATAGAGAAACTGATTTGGGAATTTACCGATGTCCCAAATCAAAAAATGTAGACCGGATATATCGGTAGCAAAAAACACATGGTTTGAAAATAGTCATTTGACTCAAGAGAAAGAATTTAGGTGAGTTTTTTCTATCACATTGCATCATTCTAATTTCAAAAAGTCCATATTACAGGGTATTGTTCGGTTATGCACATGATGAGAGTTATGAAAGGATTTCATTGGGAGTTGGGGAAAACTTGTCCAGTGCTACCCTTGCAGCGAGAATGCGTTACTGCAGAGAAATGATGACAAGTGCATTTACACAAATGCAATTTTTTTTACCAAAAACTGGAGGGCCTGGAATTATTGTACAGATAAAAAAAATAAATCATATGATTATCCACATTATTCTGAAAGACGGGCTCAAATAGGTATACTATCAGGAATACATACACAATTTGCAAATGGAAAAATTGAATGAAGAGCTCTAAACAGACTGTGAAAAATGCGCGCCGGTTCGACGTTTCGCAATTCGCGCTCGAGGAACAGCTATAAACAGACTATGAAAAAGAAAATATAATCGAGGACGGATTGTAGAATGACACTGGGTTTTGGGTTTGATTGCACAAGATTCAGACGATTTCAGATTGATTGTTTGTCCTGATAAAAAGAGGAGTGCACACAAAATAATACCCCTTATTAAGCAGCATATTCAGCGAGGTTCAATTATCCACACGGACATGTGAAAGAGCTACTCTAAACTTTCAGAGTGTGGATATCATCATAAGACTGTCAACCATAGTGTTGGGTTTGTTGCTGCTGATGGTACGCACACTCAAAGAATGGAGAGCTGCCAAGAAGTTTCTGAGGGGTCAGCCTATTCCGGAAAACGAGTTTGCTACAAGCTTTGCAAATATTTGTGGAAAAAACACTGTAGAAAAAACAAACACGATCCAATGCTAGATATACTAAATTCAATAAGAATAGAGTATGGTGATTTTAGGTCAGATTGATTTTTTTTTAATTTTGTTTGTCTTATTGTTGATATTAAAGAGTTATTTACATTGAAGTTCGTTGAAACCTTTTGAATCATATTACACATTTCATTATTTTGAGTAAGTAAGATTATTCTTCACTCGTTACCACAATAATGGTTGCCATGACAATAGTTTTTTCACAACTGGTTTCAGCTAAACGAAAGTGGTCAACTCGGCAATCCCGCATTTCCCCACCATAAGATTTAGGTTTGTGTTCACCCGTACCATGGCAATGGTTGCCATGACAACAGTTTTTCCATAACTGATTTCAGCTAAGCGAAAGTTTACCCGTATTTTGCCGCAAATTATGTCGAAGATGTCAAAAATGTGCCGGTACTTTTAACTCTCATTGGTGAACAAGCATATAAAGTACTGAGGGATATATGTGACCCCTTTTTACCAAAGAATAAAAGTAATCAAAAGATTTGTGATATTCTTAAAGGCCAGTTCTCACGGAGAGTATCACTATTTAAAGAGAAAATTGAATTTTATGACCTTAAACAAGGTGAACATGAGTCAGTTCGACAATGGTATGTACGTATAAAAAATAAAGCTAGTGACTGCAAGATTGGTAATTTGCTAAATGACTTTCTGAAGGACAGATTTGTACCGGGGTTACTTAAAGGCCCTATGTTGGATCGTGTATGTGAAGAAAAGCATACACGAACATTTAAAGAATTGCTTGAAGTAGCGTTAAAAAAAGAAGCTGCACTACGGCCTTCTTACGTTCCAATTCCAATCTCAGTAAATAGATTGCAAGCTAGTCCAAGTCAAATTAAAACCCAGAAAATAAGGTATACCGATGAAAATGGGCAAGGAAATAGAAAGGTACAGCAGGGTAGGTAGGGTGACTGCGAAACTTTGAAGAAGTTGTGGAAAAGGTAATCATATTTATGCTAGATGTCAGTATAAACAATACACTTGAAAAATATGTAAAGAAGTGGGCCATTTAGCTAAGGTTTGTCCGGTTAAAACAAATTTATTGAGGTTTCTGAGGGTAGCGTAGAGGCTGAAAATATAGATTTTATGGACATGTTTTATGTTAATGCAAAGATTATATTAATCCAGTTAAATTGAATGTTATTATCATGTTATAGGTCAAAAGTTATATACAAACACTTACTCAGTATGCCAAATTTTACCAACAAATTATAGTAGAAATAAATAAATATTAGGACTTACTCTTCATATTTGTGTTTATTTTGTATTCTAATAATACTACTTTTACTTAGCATTCGTAATTGACCTACATTTCCTCTTTTAAATCTCACATATACATCTTCAGAGGTTCATCTTCCAGACTTTCGTATCCACTTCAATTCCCTAAAAATATATGTACCAATAAAAAATGATTCTTAAGTAGTGATTGCGAGCAATATCAGTTTTCAGTTTTAAAAATAAAATATATTTCTCAAAGGTTCAAATGTTTACTTTTGGATGATCTAGGTTAAATTGACATCTGTCAGACTAAGAAGATAAAATAAAATCAATTGATTGATAATCAGATATGACTGATAATCAATCACTGATTAACAAAGTGGAAGTTGTACAAATTCATTACATTCTTTATCCTTTTTCATCTTTGTAAATTCACATCAGCATATCTTTTCAACTCCTAGAAGCTACTGGTAAAGGGAAAGAACCAACCATTCAAGACAGGTTGTGAACAAGGGAAGAGAGATATCCTCTCATTTTGCTTTTTGGATGCTAGCTAAGAGCACCTCACGTTAACTTAACGGATTTTTTGTAATTTACAAAAAGTTTTAAAAGGAAAGTTTCCAAGGTTTCTTAGAACTGGAAACTCAACCAGTGGGTTGGATTTATTCTTTTTGAACAAAATGTAATTACCTCAACTTGTCTTGTTCCACTTAAAGGCCACCCACCATCAATGGCCTTCATTTGCAACTTCATTTTCATCTTAATCTTCATTTTCATCTTCAACTTTCATCAATTTTCATCGTTTACCTTCTATTTCAAATTCACTTTCAACTGTAACTTTAACTCTACGGACTTGAGTTTTATTGTGGGATACGACTGGTTCTCACCTCTTTGACGACCCCTGGATCATCGTAGGATAACTGTTACCCCGAACTCCACGTGCGAGGACTATACTTATGGTATTCAACCCCTACACGTCCTAACCTTTGGCAAGTGGTTATTCCAGGTAACATAGATTCAAGTAAATCCCTAGTACTTCTCTCCGACAACTTCGTATTCTACCAAGAATAAATTTACCAGGATTTTAATTGTACATTTAGGTATACCTTTTGTAATATTTACCTTCAGTAATATTTGTATATACAAGATATTAATTCTAAATACATCATAAACACATATTGTGAGTCCTAGGTATGCATACTTCGGGTTAATTTCTATAATTTCATGTATATTTTAATTATTATATCCATCTAACCTTCTCTCAAATTTGCACGTGGTTATAACTTTAGAAATAAGTCAAGTCAACGCCAAATTTGATGGTTGAAGTTAAATTATATCGGTGGTTTTTACCATAGAGAAACCACGTTTGTCAGTAGCTTCATTTCAGAGCCCATTTTGTGAGTAACTACCTTTACGCACTTGTAATATGTATGGCCTACCACCTGGAAGGTCAATCGCTAGTACTTATAAACCACATATCAGACATATCTACATAACGCGATAGTTTTATTTGTCCCCCTTAAGAACCCCTTCCTTAACCCTGAGATATTCCTAGGGTTTTTAATATCTTTATTTCTACCCTTCTATTTCCTCTAACATCCTTTATAACCAGTGTTATAATCAATAATAAACAAATTTCTATGGAATTGGATTCTGTTGCAGCTTTATCTGTGCTGCCTGAAGAACTGTTTGAAAAACATTTTTTTGATTTTATTTTATGTCAGATTCAAATGCTATGGCGGTATTATTACAATTTCTGAAGGTGAAATATTTGTACAAATTGTTTTTAACAACCAAGTCAAAGAAAACTGTAAATTAATCATTGTAAAGAATGGTTCAACACCATTGTTTGGTCGAGATTTAATTAAACTCTTTGGGCTCAAACTCAATTTACAGAAAGAGGTCAGTGACATTCAGCTCAATATGATTACCGGTGAAGTCAAAGTTGATAAAGACTTGCATATTTTATTAGAAAAGTACTTACAGAGATTTGTTTAAAAGTGAAGTTATAAATTTGGAAGCATTGGGCTAAAATTGGTTCCGGGGACAAAACCAATATTCTGTACACCCCGTCCAATTCCATTCGCTTTTAAGAAAACAATAAATTCTGAACTGGACGAGTTGGAAAGACAGGGTGTCATTTCTTTGATTGAAAACTCAGATTAGGGTACTCCGTTGGTGCCGGAGGTTAGGGAAAATGGTAAAATTCGACTGTGTGTAGATTATAAAATAGCGGATAATACATTTTTAGAGGATAATAAACACCCTCTTCCTGAAATAGATGAGTTATTTGCCGCACTCCAAGGTAGAGAGCATTATGCTAAACTTGATTTTTCAGTATCATACAACCAATTGGTGCTGACAGAGGAAACCAAGAATTATTAGCATGGAGCACACATCGTGGTATTTATTTGTTCCATCGTTTGCCTTATGGAACCAAACCGGCCTGCTCGATATTTCAAAAAGTGGTGGAAAAGGTGTTGCAAGGTGCAGCAGGTACTATCAACTTCCTCGATGATATTGTAGTTACGGGAAAAAGCCGAAACGAACATCTACAAAATTTAGCTGAGGTTTTCGATCGCTTAAGGTTAAGCTTCTTTCTCTGAATGGCCAGAAGTTTATAAAATGAATAAAATGGACACTCCAAGTACTTTGGAAACATTGAGGGAATGTTTTGCTTGTTTTGGAGTTCCCAATACTCTTGTTTCCGATACTTAACTGGTTAGGGTGGAATTTGAGAAATTTTGTGTCAAAAACGGTATTAATCATGTTAAATCACCTCCCTATCATCCAACAACTAACGGTGCTGCTGAACACGGAGTGGAATCTTTTAAAAGTGCTTTAAGTAAACTGTTAGCAGATAAAAATAAAAGTCAGATTTTGGAAACTCTTGTAAATAAATATTTGTTTTCGTATAGGAATACTCCACATTGGTTCACAGGAGAAGCTCCTTTCAAATTAATGTTTTCGCGACTTGATTTTTTAATTCGACCAGTTTCAGAGAAAAATATTCAAAGACAAATCGAGTATCATCATGGTGATAGAAATGTAGCTTTCGTTAGGGGAACTAGTTTATGTCAGATACCACAGAAATATACCCGGATGGACGAAGGCGGTCATAAATGAAATACTGGTCCGTTTTTTATGGAATCTCACCAATAACTCTTTGTATTCAAATAAGCGGCAGAGATGGATATGCTTTATTGTCAACAAGAATTGCTATAATTTTATGAACAAAGTAATCTAAAAACGTAAACAATAAAATCAGAACATAAAATAAAATAATTCCAACGTTAATATTACATGGGTTATTCGCATCGGCGATTATTATATGTATTAACATCTTTTAGATCACACAAATTTAAAAATAATTTAATGTTCATTCTTTTGAATTACATACCAAAAAATATGTTTTAGACTAGGGACATAATATTCCATCTCGGAAAAATTATCTGGAAGATTATTAGGTATTTCGATTGTAAAAATCAACGGACCCGAATGTGGCGATTTGTACAAACTGAAAAAAATGCTTTCTGATCATCCTCTCGTGAATTCAAAACACAACACATTCTAATGAACTCACAGTTCATGGAGTATTTGTCCCTATCATATGGGTACCTTCACATGTAGGACTTACAGGAAATTAGGCTGCAGGCCTAGCCGCTAAGGGAGCTTTCACTTCGAATATGCCTGTAACGAATATTCAGCTGCTAAATGACATTGAAACAATGTTCAAGAAGAAACACGTGATCCATTCAAGCCCACTGGAAGAACACATCTAAAAGCCACTCACATAATGTACCTACAGCCTATCCTGACTTCCTCGAAGCTTCCACCTATTTCCAGGAAAAATGAACACACTGCAATATTATGAGTGGTAGGAAACAGTTTTTTTCTACGCCCATGTCCGTAAACGTCAAAAATCGCACTGTCAACATTCCTTGTAAGTGACATTTAACAATAACATGCACGTAATTAGATCTCATAACATACATGTGCGTTTGGATAAGAAAACTTAAATTTCTTTGTTTAATCACATTGCAATCAAATTTTTATCTACGTACTACTTTATTTGGTCTATTTACATAAATTTAGTCAATTGGAAAACATAAAAGCTTTTAGCATTAGTGAAATACATTTTAGATTAAAAGAGTAATGCCCCTAAATGTCGGCAACACATTATACAGTTTCTCAAAAAATAAGTCGCGTTTTTTAGCATGATATGGAAATAAACGTTATGTCATTTATGCTGTCAATTTTTGTAACAAAATATAGTATCTTCTACAGTGACGGAAGACTATGTGAATCACTCTCATAAAAATATAAATGAAAACGCTTTACGAATATCGGACGCGATAAAAGTTTATAGAAGAATCTATAAACGTTGGGAAGCGATTACCAATTATCAATCTTCATCTTCTGATGTATCGTGCAGTACTACAGTTATAGATAACCGTTCATCACCGTCAAGTAATAAGGCACCAACGACTTACAATCATTGTTCAATTGTTATAAAAAACTATTATAATCAAGTTTAAATAATTGCGATTTCCTTTATTTCATAGAAGCTACGCGGCTTCGTGCGTAATGGGTTACTTACAACTCTTGTTACATAATATACTATTAAATTTACGCACTCAAAATGGAAACATTTTATCTTATAATCTACTTTATCACACAATACCATTGGTCTACTAATATCAACATCATTGCAAAAAACAGCTTTCCTAGCTCGTCAAACTTCTGCACGAGATGTGAGTATGCTTGCAACAAAATTTTGAACTGTCTCTTGACCTAGCCACTCTTATTCATCTATGGAAACTTCCTCTACGTAGTCCACATGCTGTAGGGTTTCTCAGGTACTTATTTTTTCATATATGGGATATTGCTAATATATTATTCAAAATAATAATCTCAAGTACTACCTTGCCTACTAAAACTAAAACCCCATTGACTAAAGTAGATCCTGCTTCCAGCACAAAGCCAAATTCAAAATATTTGTAGGAATGTAAACTTTTGAAAGC
This sequence comes from Lochmaea crataegi, assembly GCA_947563755.1. NCBI lineage: Eukaryota > Metazoa > Arthropoda > Insecta > Coleoptera > Chrysomelidae > Lochmaea > Lochmaea crataegi. The sequence continues at coordinate 10,178,482 of OX387424.1, read as the reverse complement.
CTCTTTCTGATTTTAGATGCAAAAACTGTGTGAAAATACCCAATAACTATTTATATTCATATTTAGGAGTTTATCCATTTCTCAAATGTGGTTGAAGGTTTTCAAAGAAACACAAAGTCAAACCACAGCATATACATATAAAACACACCAATAAAATCGAAAAAAAAAATGTTTGAACACTGTTTACCATTGAATAGACAATACAAAACTGTCCAGCTAACAATTTGTTTGCCCTGGACGGCCATACTAGGTCACGTGATCTGGATTGCCTAATAGTCCAATAGTAAAACATTACCTATGATAGGAAATATTCAAAAATAAAAACTAGAGAAAATAAAATGGCAAGGTGTGTTTAGTTGAAATATTGGTTGGTAATGCAGCTAATTTAAATCTAAAACCTGAGTTTAACTGAAGAGAATCAGGAATTTTTCAAGATCCTACCGAAGGCAATTTGGAATATACAAAGATAAATAAAATAGGAAAGAAAATGTCGCGAAGATTTGGTATTGCATCTAACGATGCAATTAATGATATTATATCTAATAATATACCAAAAAATACAATCAAAATCAAAAAAATATGTATGGAAAATATTTCTCGAGTTTTGTGCGACCAGAGAATACGAACCGGATGCTGAAACGAGTTTTTGATAACTACAAAGTAAAAAATTATGTTATCGAATACTCCTCGGGCCTTGATAAGTATGCAACGGCTACTCAGTTTAGAGAGCACCTCAGGTGTAGATTCTGAGACCAAACTAGTACAAATTCAGAGAGTAGTCTTACCGGTTCTCGGGTAATCCTACTTGAAATTTATTTTAATTAAGGTACTGAAGGAAGTTAATTATTAATCAACTTACTGAAATTAATAAAAGAAAAATTATGAAAGTTAAGAATGGTAAGTAGGCGCCACCCTGATTAATACTAGTCTATTTGTTACTCACATCAGCATTATAGCGACAAATCCTGGAATATTGGAAGCGAAAATAAACTTTATGAACAACGTTTTTTATTTACAAGTTGTATATTGACTTTTAGAAAAACGATTGAACAAAAAAAATTAAATGTTGAGTTGTTCTATGTTGAAGAAGCGATCGGTGATATATATATATATATATATATATATATATATATATATATATATATATATAAATTACTAGAAATATTTGCCAACTCAGTAACGGAGACGATTTATTTGGGGATGTGGCAATAAAATACCAGAGAGTACTCTTTTTAAAATATATTCCAAGCTTTCGAATATAACATATTCATTCTCAAGGACTGAAAATTATTAGGATGGTCAAATTATAAAATAAATTAATGTTAAAATTTACTTACATTATTTAAACGAGGATGTCGGTATAATTGTAAAAATAGATAAAAATTAAATTTTATAATTGACATAAACGTTCATTACATATTAAACTCAAAAAACAATATGACATTCAATATGACATTAAACAAAAATTTTAATCTATAAAGGTCTGTTCGAATAAAGTTAATTTTGATTGGAATTTGAATTTTGTAAAGATTGTTTTTCAAAATCTAAGAGATAGGCATACATCACACTAAGGTTATTCAGGTCTGTTTTTTTATTAATGCAATTATTTTCTTGTGAAATAAATGCGGTTTCTAAAAATAGACGTTTTTTATAATTTTTTTCTGTGATTAATACTTTGGCTGATTGATAATCAATTGAATGGTCTTCATAAAATGCGTGTTCAGCGAGGGCACATCTATCAGGATACAATTTACTATCGCTTTTGTGAGAGGAAATTCGATTGGTTAATGTCCTTTTAGTATGACCAATGTATTTTTTATCACAGTTCAAGCAAGGAATTTCATAAACTATGTTAGTTAATTTATTTATCGGTGTTTTATCTTTGATTTTACTGAAAATTGATTTGATTGTGAGGTGTTGTTTGTTTGCAATTTTGATATTATGTTTCTTAAAGATTCCTGAAAGTTTAGGTGTTACTGTTTTTATATATGGTAAAGACAAATAAATTGGTGGGTTAATATTGTCAGTTCTAATATTTTGTGATATATTATCAGTAATGTCAGAATTTTTGTCAAATGTATTATATAATATTCGTTTCAGAAGATATGGAGGATATGAGTTTTCGTGAAAAAGATTATACAATATTTTTAGATTTTTTTGGTGGAACTTTTGATCTGAAATTTGAAGAACTCTACTTTTCATCTGTTTGATCAAGTTAATTTTGGTGTTGCGTGGATGATATGAATGATAATTAATATATCTTCCCGAACTTATCGGTTTTCTATACCAGTCGATCGAAATTTTATTATTATTGTCTCTTATGAATTTGGTGTCAAGAAAAGGTAAATATTGTTCTGAATTTTCTTTTTCAATAGTGAATTGTATATAAGGATCAAATGTATTAAAGTAGAATAGTATATTATCTATTTCATTGCATGGAAGAGATAAAATTATATCATCGACGTACTTTTTAATGAAAAACAACTTGAATGGTAAAACAGATATAACAAAGTCTAAGATATAATTCATTACATAGTCTGCTAGTATAGGTGATATTGAAGATCCCATGGGTGTTCCAAAAGTCTGTTGGTAATTTTTATTATTATAAGAAAAATATGTACTATTAAAGATAAATGATATTAATTCTAAAAAAGTTTCTTTGTTTAGTTTGCAGTTTTTACTTATATCATTCCATTTGTAATCAAGAGCTGTTAAGCATATACTTAAGTGTATATTACTGAAAAGTGATACTACATCTAAACTTTTCAGTAATATTCACTTAAGTATATGCTTAACAGCTCTTGATTACAAATGGAATGATATAAGTAAAAACTGCAAACTAAACAAAGAAACTTTTTTAGAATTAATATCATTTATCTTTAATAGTACATATTTTTCTTATAATAATAAAAATTACCAACAGACTTTTGGAACACCCATGGGATCTTCAATATCACCTATACTAGCAGACTATGTAATGAATTATATCTTAGACTTTGTTATATCTGTTTTACCATTCAAGTTGTTTTTCATTAAAAAGTACGTCGATGATATAATTTTATCTCTTCCATGCAATGAAATAGATAATATACTATTCTACTTTAATACATTTGATCCTTATATACAATTCACTATTGAAAAAGAAAATTCAGAACAATATTTACCTTTTCTTGACACCAAATTCATAAGAGACAATAATAATAAAATTTCGATCGACTGGTATAGAAAACCGATAAGTTCGGGAAGATATATTAATTATCATTCATATCATCCACGCAACACCAAAATTAACTTGATCAAACAGATGAAAAGTAGAGTTCTTCAAATTTCAGATCAAAAGTTCCACCAAAAAAATCTAAAAATATTGTATAATCTTTTTCACGAAAACTCATATCCTCCATATCTTCTGAAACGAATATTATATAATACATTTGACAAAAATTCTGACATTACTGATAATATATCACAAAATATTAGAACTGACAATATTAACCCACCAATTTATTTGTCTTTACCATATATAAAAACAGTAACACCTAAACTTTCAGGAATCTTTAAGAAACATAATATCAAAATTGCAAACAAACAACACCTCACAATCAAATCAATTTTCAGTAAAATCAAAGATAAAACACCGATAAATAAATTAACTAACATAGTTTATGAAATTCCTTGCTTGAACTGTGATAAAAAATACATTGGTCATACTAAAAGGACATTAACCAATCGAATTTCCTCTCACAAAAGCGATAGTAAATTGTATCCTGATAGATGTGCCCTCGCTGAACACGCATTTTATGAAGACCATTCAATTGATTATCAATCAGCCAAAGTATTAATCACAGAAAAAAATTATAAAAAACGTCTATTTTTAGAAACCGCATTTATTTCACAAGAAAATAATTGCATTAATAAAAAAACAGACCTGAATAACCTTAGTGTGATGTATGCCTATCTCTTAGATTTTGAAAAACAATCTTTACAAAATTCAAATTCCAATCAAAATTAACTTTATTCGAACAGACCTTTATAGATTAAAATTTTTGTTTAATGTCATATTGAATGTCATATTGTTTTTTGAGTTTAATATGTAATGAACGTTTATGTCAATTATAAAATTTAATTTTTATCTATTTTTACAATTATACCGACATCCTCGTTTAAATAATGTAAGTAAATTTTAACATTAATTTATTTTATAATTTGACCATCCTAATAATTTTCAGTCCTTGAGAATGAATATGTTATATTCGAAAGCTTGGAATATATTTTAAAAAGAGTACTCTCTGGTATTTTATTGCCACATCCCCAAATAAATCGTCTCCTATATATATATATATATATATATATATATATATATATATATATATATATATATATGTTACTTCCCATGAGTGGTAGAGTCCTGGTTCCAGATAAAGTCATTGACAGATGGAGTCCTTGTTGAAGTTACAGGTAAAGTTCTGGTTTCAGGTAAAGTTCTTGTCGCAGGTAACGTTCATGTCCCAGGTAAAATTCCTGTCCTAGGTAAAATTCATTCACATGAATGCACTTTTTAAAGATAAGATAAGATAAGATACAGTAAAATTTTGCTTCAATGGCACATGTTCACAGGAAAGAAGAATGAAACCTCTTCGCCACTGTTTAAATACATGAATCATATGAAAGAGAACAGACTTACGTCTTGTGTTCATGTCAAGCTCAGACGCTTTGACCAGGAAAGGAATTTACATTTCAATAGTGAATTCTTAATTCACATTTAATTAATAATTGGTAGAAGAAGAGATAAGAAAGAGGTCGAAGTGGGAATAACAAATAGCAGTGGATATTTTCACAACAGACGGAACTCGTTCGGCCCGTATAGAAACGTTGATTTCGACTCTCGTCGACAGTAAATATATTCAGCCTTGAAACATTTCTAGGTGTTGGGTATGAGAAAGGACTGCCCATTCGCCGCCCATACGATAATTTATTATTAATTAAATGGAGAAAAGTAAAGTGAACGAAATTAACGTTACAAATACTCAAAATTTTGTAATAGAGAATCCTTCAAGCGTGTTGCTCAAGATAGCCCTCGGCCTTGGGCTATTATCAAGCAACACGCTTTCAGCATTCTCTATGACAAAATTATCTCGGTATTATCAAGACCCTAGGGGTATTACTACTGAAAATACTTCACTTTTGCTGGTCCACACAAGTACAGATTTGAGAGAACTGGAAGTAAAGGTAAACAATGATTTAGAAAAATACCAGAGAATAAGGAATAAGCTAAAAATTGATAAAACAAACTACCGATATGCTCTTTATACAAAAAAATATTAATTTAATTGATTTGCAGATAAAAATAGGAGAAGAAATTATAAATAAGGTGGATAGTATAAAGTATTTGGGATTAATCTTGGATGAGATTATAAACTGAAGCATACATGTACAACAAACTGATTTTACATTTTATATTTAGTTGAAATTATTAACATAGCATGTAGTAAATTTCTTCCTGTGAGGGCTTTGCCAGTTTGGGAGCCATCGCCTTAAATTTTCATTTCATGGAATATAACCTAAACTATTATACATTATTAATTTTGTACAAAACTGTACAAAGCCAAATTTATCCTCAATGATTTCTGTAATTAGAGCTGTTAACTCCTGGCTATTCACATATACATGAATCTATGCTTTCAATCTCTATTTCTTCTACTTTTTACGAAATATATTGCTCCAATTGTAATTGATATCGAGGACATTTTAATTCATTCCATTTGAAGTGGCACATTTCCTACAAACCTTTCAATTGATTTTTTGTTTTTGTTTTTATGTAGCTAATAATATTTTACTATGTAGAAAACCAAATTCTGAGACACTTTGAATATTCCATCTGCATTCCACAGCCGTATTTAACAACCACTAGCGACTCGGCGGTGAAAATACAAAATACCTATTTAGAAGGTTTTCGTGCAGATTTCGTCAATTTACCCGTATGAGTTCGTTCTCCTTATGGATAATAGTTTGAAGTTTGAGACATGGAGACTATATAAGGAGATCAGACTCCATGTATTCCAGTTTCTGGTCATGGCAGAGGGCGCCAGTTTAAATCCAATACCAAAAACATCTGACTGCAGAACAATAACAGCAAATCGTAAGCCTTGCCTTGTGTTCATGGTGTTTTATTAGTTACTAGCTCATTTGACAGTATGTGAGACTAGGAAACAGAGATGGAAAATTTTGTGAGTAAGAGATCCGTTATTGTCCTCGTCTTCAAAAATATCGGAAATTGTGTTCGTTTGGTGGTAAAATATGATATGTCTTGCCAAAAAAATTTCTCTTCGGCATGGAATTTTATTTATTTTATCTTCGAATACTTCCAATCACCTTTGCTAACTGAAAACACTCTGGTTTTCTTAAATTCAATTCACGTCCTCGTTTTAAATCAGCTGCACTGCCAACCACTATTGCAATAATTTTTAACAAAGCACACCCTGCTCATTTTCAATTTTAAACATCCTTAATCTTTCTAGTTCTTACTTTGAGTTTTTATTATTCGTTATCATAAGTTATGTTTAGAATGTGACTACTGTCATTTATGAAAACTGAGGTTAGATGGTATTCGATTTGCAGTGGCGATGCAGCGGTGAAAAACCAAACTGCTTAGATAGACGATTTTAAGGACAGGTTTTGTCAATTTTTGCGTATGAGTTTGATCTCCTTACCTAGCCTCCAAAAAAATTTTTTAGACTACAAAAATTGTTGTCAATTGTTCAAGAGCCATTTACAAAAATTACATCCACATTTGTTATGGTTTAATAGAATCACAGTATTAAGTATTTCTAGAAGAGATACTCAATCAAAATTGTATCAATTATTTGTGTTGAACGGTATTTTAGAAAACAGTCACATCTCTATTGATTATCTAGAACTACGCAACAGCAAAATAAATAAAAAATGAATGAAATTAAATGCAGTGCTCTGGTTATGATTCGCTGCTTTAATCCTAGTTTTACGTTTTCGCTCTCGTAGCTACTCCACCTTTTGCTCTCCTTTTTGTACCTTATTCGCCATTTCCAGTTTAACTTATGCTTTTAACGAGTTATATATTTGACAATTATTGTATTTACATGAGTTGGGCAGGTCAGTTAACCGGTATTTTGAATTTCGGAAATTTTACTGAACACTTGAATCCGATAATTTCTATGGCTCATTTTGATTTTTGAGTAAAGGTAAGTAGGAACTCGCAGCTTGAGAATCCTTTCATAGGAGCATTGGCGCTTTATTTTACTTTAAAGCACGCCCCAGCGTGTTAAAATCGATCTTTCGAAACGCACGTTTTTTGAAGTTACCACGGCAACATCAACAACTCGAGAAACGTGAAGTCTAAATGGTTGGCACCAATTTTTGGGTAGGTATTTGAGGCAAGCTGAAAACTTGTCCTATACCTCTCCTATTCAACACCAATACGGAATTGCAGACCTGGCTGGTGGGTAGCGGGGATAAATCAACCCCTAAATTTTTGAAAATAATAATTTTTTTTGCCAAAAATATGCTTGAGACAATTTGAAATTTTTATATGTTGTATACAACAAGATTTTGGTGTCGTTTAAATATTTAACATTGCAGCTACATAATTTCTGTAATTGATTCACTTCATCTTCTGGAATTAGATCATTTGGAACATCTACATTGTTTTCCACATATTCCCACTCTTCATTCCCATCATCTATGCACATGATGTATGTAATACACAACACGCTTGTATAAAATGGCAAATAAAAGTAATCCTTCTTGATTTCAAATGAGAAAGTTGCCTAAATCTCTGCTTAAGAAGCCCTATTGTGTGCTCAATAAGCACTCTGCAGTGGCTTAGCTTTTTATTAAAATTTTCATGCACATTTGTAAGATTCCCTGTATCCTTATAAGGAGTCAATATATTTCTTAAGCAGGGATAGGCGATATCCCCTAAAAGGACAAACTGTTGACATTTTTCATCCAGAGTTTGCGCCAATGGGCTATTTCGGAAGACTCTGGCATCATGCACTGCCTGGGTAACCAATTAATGTATCCCTTATTTTTCTATTTTGGTTGCATCTGCAAAATAATATACACTGATTAATTGATAATAATTTTGTATTTGCGTTAAAGAGAATATTCTTTATACTAATACATAATGTGTAGCTTCTATAGGTGTCTGATATCTTAGATCATGAAATATCTTAATATGAGAATATGACATACCCTACATTGAATATTAAAATAAGGTGTCTTAGTTACTTGTTTATTTATAACATTTCCTATAATTTTTACTCCTGATGATACAAATATGTAATTTGTGAAAACAGTCAAGTATATGTTATATTTCTGTTGTGGAATTTTGATTGATTTCATTTGATAATTATGGGAGTATTTCATGTAGTAAGGGTTGAATTAATTCATTTGAGAATAAAATTTAGTTCAGAAAATTATTTATAAGTGGGCAAACTAGCTTTCTTTGCAAAAGAGCACAAAAATAATAGAGGTTAAAACGAATTTTCACTGTAACCTTTGTAAATATTTGTAAGTAGCTCTACCTGTATAGAATAAAATTTCTTCCTATCTAAGAAGGATTCAGGGTCTTCTGATGGTGCATCAATCCTTATGTGTGTTCCATCAATGCATCCAATTACATTAGGAAATCCCATCTCTGAAAACTCTTCTGAAATGTGTCTTGAGAAGGCCAAACAATTATTTGGTGAGACATATTTGATAAAAAACATTGAGACGTTCTCAACTATAGTATGCAACGTGCTCACAGATAAATTAAAACGATCAGCAATATCTCTAAAGGAAATTGCTTCATTAGAGGCAAACCACAAGAAGGCCAGTATGCATTTTTCACTACTGATCCTTCTGAAACCAGTATCCTTATTTGGAAAATAGTCAGATTCTTCAAAAGCTACCCTTAGCTTTCCAACTGTATTTCTAGGAAGCCTAAAAAAATGTATATATTATAAAAGTTTGATTAGCAATTGTTCATAATAAATTAACAAAAAAATTACCTAAAATGTTGCACAAACTGCTTCTCATTATATTGAGGGACAGTCTCTTCCACAAAGGTTTCGTTTTTGGCATTGTCTTGTAAGACTTCTGGAAATATAACATTATTGATCACATCAAGAAGAACATCATCTTCACTTGAGGATGATGAGGATGATGAACTCTGCTCAAATATTTCCATGAAATCATTAATATCCATTTCGTAAATATTATCTCTGTTATAAACTTCTAACCTCTTCAAGCAAATTTTTAAAAACCACCCTCCTGCTTTGCAAATAATTTGAGCATGCGTAAAAAATAATCCGAAAATCGTTCTTGCTAGAGACTGGGAACTGGTTTAGACGGTTTTCGAACCGTCCAAGAATTGTTCTAGAATAAACCCGAACGCCAAACTGTGAGTGTCAGAACCAACCCGTTAAAACCCGAACAAGCCAATTTCGACTGCACAAACTCCGGACAGTCTTAGAACAGTAATTGCATGAGCCCGAATAAAGCTTAGTAGTTGTATCAAAGTTATATCGTCCTACGGTGAGACCGGCGCGACCAGCCACGTTTATTTTTAATTGTCGTCCAATCACGGCAAAAGTATTAGTAAGCATAAATATATACACTGTGTTCATTTTAAAAGGACCCACCCTCAATATTTCAGAAATACAACATATTAGAAATAAATGCCGAAACACGTCAACTTTTAACTTGAGGGAGACACTTTTTAGCGCTAAAGTCATAAACGTTAAATGTCCCCGTCCCTACTGGAGGGGGCACACGAAAAGTTGAAAGAGCCAATTTTAAGCAACGATTAAATAACAATGGAAGGCTGGTGTCAAAGGCAAAACAAAATGATTTAATAGAGATTTACCAGACCTTTTAAATGAGGTATGACTTGATACCTAACGCCATTTGAAAAAAATTAAGGGGTATCTCCAGTAGGGTGAATATGACGTTTATTACATTAGCGCTAAAAAGTGTCCATCTCAAGTTAAAAGTTAACGTGTTTCAGTATTTCTTTCTAATATGCCGCATTTCTAAAATATTAAGGGTGGGTCATTTTCAAATAAATCCAGTATATATACAGTGCGTCCATAAAGTAACGCATAAATTCATTATTAGCTAAATAAACAATAATATTAGAAATTCCCGAAACAGGTGGATTTTCGATTTTAATTTACTATTTTTTCAAATTTTAATCTGATATACAGGGCGAACCACCTTCGTGTGATGACGTCATCACTATTTTTTTTAAATGGATCCCCCCTTTTCTTCAATTTCCTGATTTCCCTTGCTGATCTGATTCCAAATATGTATGAACGTTGCTTCAAATTGGTACAGGGAAGGCAAAAATGCAAAAACTTCAAGTTACTTACAAAATAATAAATAAAGAATAAACACAATAAATGAAATTACTTATTGTTATGCAACTACTTTAATGAACTATTAAAAACACCCCGCATTATTTTTAACATTTTATCTAACAGCTTTTATCAGTGATCTAAGCCCATAATAGTTATTTATGCAACAAGTGCATAAAGTGGTGCTTTTTTTCACGAGTGGAGTCAATTCCATGAGTGAAAAAAGACACTTCATGCATATGTTGCATACACTATTTTTTCTACAAACAAGCAAAAACCAAAAAATATGTTATTTAGGTTGCTCTAAATGGACTAAAAATGACGTCGATTTGAATGTTTATGTTTGTCATGATGACAAAACGCTAAGTAAAATGTCAGATGAGGGCAATCTGCAGAGCCATTAGCGGAAATATTTAGAATTAGCGTTAAAAAACTACTTTATGTCACCCTAATGTCACTTTATCTCACTCTAATGTCACTTTTTTGAACTAATTAACAAATACATATTTTATGTAGGAAAATCGATTAAAAAAACCTCAATTTTATTAATTATTGTAGAAAATAGCTATTTGTATGCTTAGGCCGCGAAATACCTTTTTAACGTACCGAAAGAACAGTTATCGCCGAGGCCGCTTGCGGCCGAGGCAAGATAATCATGAGGTCGTTAAAAAGTTTCGCGGCCATGGTATACACACTATTTTTCGTGCAATCGTTAAAATTATTGAACTACTTAGATAATTGTAAATGAATATATTATTGCTCTAAAATCAACAGCAGTTCAATTTATTTAACAATGTTACCGTGTGCTATGGAAATTATATGTTTCAATATATACAAAATATTTTGACAGTTCTTGACAATGCGCAAAATGTCTGATAATGATAGCGATATTTCAATACCTTCCACTCCTCCTGAACTCAAAAGCCTTGTAAGTTCGGCGCTTTCCGTTTTAATACCTGAAAAATATAGTATCTGGTTTGAATGTAGGCAATAACCATTATTCAGAAACACTAGATGTAGTTGCTTCAACTTCTGGAGTAAATATAAGTAATAATACAAACTGTACAATTAATGTTAATATTCATCCTAAATAATATAAGTAGGTACTCATGTACTTGTTGGTATTCGATGAAAAATAATCCTTATCTTTGTAGTATTTTAGAAATGAAAAGTTTGGAAGTGATATTCATATTTGGAAGTGACGTTTCGCGGACTGTGCTGAGAACGCGAAATATTGACTTCGCGTGCAATTGCACGAAAAAATATTTTTATTGTTTGACAGTATTTTTTACCATTTTTTTCATTTGACGTTAAAAACTGTCAGAAACATTAAAGTACAATTCTGTATTGTTCACGCTTTAGAGAAGGTACGTTTTCATTATATCTTACTGAAAACCCCATCTTAACATGCCTATTTATGGTACCGAAAATGACCTTTATCTACGACCACCATTAAAATTAAGCATTTACAAACTCATATAAATACGTGAAATTACATTTTATACATACGTCTAATGTGTGCGAAAAAGAACAATGCTTTTTAAATGGAAGTTTCATTATAACACCCAATAGAGTGCGAAAAAGTACAATGCTTTTTAAATGGGATAATCATTATAACACTCTTTTTTATTTTTATATTTATTAAGTTACCTTAGATAATTTTGTGTTTCGTTTTCTGTCAAAGGTTCTGTAATTGTAATAATTTTGTACTGTTTGTGTGAATCGTGAATGATCAATAATTGTCAGAATCTGTCAAAAACTGTCAAAAAATTGTTAAAAATTGTTAAAAATTGTTAAAAATTGTGAAAAATTGTGAAAAATTGTGAAAAATTGTGAAAAATTGTGAAAAATTGTGAAAAATTGTGAAAAATTGTGAAAAATTGTGAAAAATTGTGAAAAATTGTGAAAAATTGTGAAAAATTGTGAAAAATTGTGAAAAATTGTGAAAAATTGTGAAAAATTGTGAAAAAAATTGTTAAATATTTTAAAAAATGGTCAAAAATAGTCAATAATTGTCAAAAATTTTGAAAGTTGTCAAAAATGGTCAATAATTATCAGAAACTGTCAAAAATGGTCAATAATTGTTGAAAATGGTCAAAATTCTTGAAAAATGGTCAAAAATGGTCAATAATTGTAAGAAACTGTCAAAAATGGTCAATAATTGTTAAAATTTGGAAAAATGGTCAAAAATTGTCAAAATTTTGAAAAAATGGTCAATAATTATGAAAAACTGTCAAAAATGGTCAATAACTGTTAAAAATTCTCAAATTTTCTTAAAAAAGGTCAAAATTTTTGATGAATTGTCAAAAATGGTTAATAATTGTCAGAACCTGTCATAAATGCTCAAAAATTGTTAAAATTTGAAAAATGGTCTGAAATGGTCAAAATTTTTGAAAAATGGTCAAAAATAATCAATCATTTTCAAAGCTGTCAATAATTGTTAAAATTTGAAAAAATGGTCAAACTTTTTGAAAAATTGTCAAAAATGATCAATTATTGTCAAAATTGGTCAATAATTGTCAAAAATGGTCAATAATTGTCAAAAATGTCCAATAGTTGTTAAAATTCTGAAAAATTTGGAAAAATGGTCAAAAATGATCAATAATTGTCAAAACTGTCAAAATTGGTCGATTATTGTCAAAAATAGTCAATAATTGACAAAAATTGTCAAAATTTTCGAAAAATGGTAAAAAATGGTCATTTTATTGTGCATAAGAAGCAAGCTTCTGTCGGCGGGCCGACAACCGCTCACCTTTTTTTTGGATTGGTGTAACACTAAGAAAATTAAAAATTAGACGGAAAATGTTTTTATTGCAGATTCCTCGGAAAAGTCAATGGAAATCATCAACGTTTTGGTCCCATTATTCAATGTTGAAAACTACCATAAATTTAAATTTAAACAGTTTCATAAACTTATTACCTTCATAAAACGACAATCAGAGAGCATAAACCAAAAAAATTAAAAATTTCACAAGGGAACAGATTTGGGATTTTATAAATGGAGTACCAAATAATGAATTTCTTATGATGAAGGTAGGCAATAATTCAAACACAATTATTAAAAAGAGAAGTTATGTTATGTAACGTTTATTCTAATTTATATTTACAGTTAATTTATATTGACAGATTTATATGTAATTCAGTCCTTATTTAATAATTTATGTAATACACTAAACACACTAATTATAATTTATATGAGAGTCACTCAATAAACACTTTATCGAGGCGCGATTACTTTCCTTCGGTATCAACACTGACTGATTGAATAATAATTTGCAACGATGCTCGTGGCCTATTTATACTCGTGCGCCGTAATTCTAGAAGTGTCTCGGCGTTCTCGCGGGTGCATTGGATATTCTCGATATTCTGGCGGATGCACCCCGGGTGTTCTGGATGTTTCTCGAAGTTTGGGCGGAGGAGCCATAGTCGTCTCATACGGGGATTTCACTGGGGGCACTAAGTGAGAATATTATTGCAGTAGCTCGCGTAACATTGCCCCCTCCTTAAGAGACAGTTCCTCCTGGAACTAGCTAGGAAACTGGAACGAGATGACTGTATCGGCAACTGGTCCCCTTGTTGCATTTTCCAGTTGTATGGAAGTAACATGCGACCGTCTTCTCTGTTGGCTGTGTCTCCCGAGCATGGCTGCAAACCAGTACCTGCACTTCGGTGTCTCGGAAGATTACTTCTACCATGTTACGGATTATTCGCCAATCTAAATGCCTACATTCAATCTTGGGCATGGCTAGCCTGTACACGTTCAATTCAAGCACATGCTCCCTCAGGCTTCGTAATGCTTCCCAGACATCCTCGTACGTTGGTCTTTCGTCGAAGGTGTTCCTCGTCACTAGGTGGAAATTCTAGCGGGAGCCATTTTGCAGCTTCAGAGCTTTACCTGGTACTGGTAACTGGTTTACCAAAGGTCGTGCGCCACTCTTCTTTATAAACAGAGATGCCAGTCCGCGCGCATCGGTTACGCTGGCAGGGATGTTTATTGCCAGTGAGTATTCCTCCGGAACGGTAAGCAGGTCTTGTCGTCTCTCAGTGGTGACGCCGAATCTTGCTTTTCCGGTACCACCATAAGCACCCATGAACTCTACAAAAGCAGGATCGGCTACTTCCTGAAGCTGGTTTACTTCCTCATCGTGGTCACCCTCGAATGGCGCTAATCGGTTACGGTGTACCACCTTTGGCTTTCCATTTGGGATCTTGCTGATACGATAGATGACATCGTTGATTCTTTTCTTTACGAGGTACGGACCGTCCCAAGCTTTCTGCAACTTTGGAGAAAAACCCTTTTGTCTTCTTGGGTTATGCAGCCAGACTTTATCTCCTTCGTGGAAACCTCCTTCCGTAGCTTGCGTATCGTACCTTTTCTTCATCCTATCGCTAGCGATCTGGAGATTCGATCGAACCAGCTCGTGTACGTCGTCCATTCTTTTTCTCAGCTGGGTCACGTAATCTTCACCAGCTATGTCTTCTCCGGGTCGGCATCCAAATTCAAGGTCGCAGGGTAATCTCATTTCGCGTCCGAACAGAACTCTTGCTGGTGTTTGGCCGGTGTACTCATTGATGGCGGATCTGTAGGCCATCGCGAATAGCGAGAGATATTGGTCCCAATCTCGCTGATGGTTAGATACTCCTTTAGACAGGTATTTGCCAAGAGTTCTGTTCATTCGCTCTACCATCCCGTCCGACTGTGGGTGCAAAGCCGTAGTTCTCGTTTTCTTCATGCCGAGCTTTTCACAAACTTCCTGGAACAGCTGGCTTTCGAAGTTTCTGCCCTGGTCGCTGTGTATTTCCAGGGGCACTCCATATCGGCAAATGAACTCATTCACAAGCACGTCGGCAACCGTTGCGGCTTCTTGGTTTGGAATGGCATACGCTTCTACTCATTTTGTGAAGTAGTCCATCACCACCAAAATGTACCTGCTGCCATTTGCTGTCGATGGAAACGGTCCGGCAATGTCCAGGGCAATGCGTTCAAAAGGGCTTCCGACATTGTACTGCTTCATAGGAGCCTTTCTTCTCCCGTGCGGTCCATTTGTCGTAACACAGTTAGTGCACTTCTTACACCAGTCCTTCACATCTTCGGAATTGTGCATCCTATAAAACCGTTCTCGAACTTTCTGGAGGGTCTTCTTCACACCTAGATGTCCTCCTGATGGACTGTCGTGTAATTTCCGCAGTACTGCTGCTATCCTTGTTCTTGGAATCACCAACTGTCTTCTACTTTCGGAACCCTCATCGTTCTCGATTACTCGCTGTAGCAACCCGTTTTCCAAAACCAGCGAGTCCCACTGGGCCCCATACGATTTCATCGTTGGCGAGTACCTTGAAATCTCCTGCCAAGTAGGTCGACAGTTCTCCTTTTTCCAATGTCGGATTTTCTTCAAGTCGGGATCGTTCTCTTGTTCCTCTTCCAACTTTTCTGGTGTCCATTCGTCGCTGGTCACCGTGGTTCTTCGAATCGCAGCTTCCTTAGCTTCTGTTTTGCTGCAGTGAGAGCACTCTGCAGGGCATGGTCTTCTAGAGAGGGAGTCTGCATTTCTGTGGCTTATTCCGGCTCTATGCTCAATAGTGAAATTATATTCTTGGAGCCGCTCGATCCATCTAGCGATTTGCCCTCCAGGGTTCTTGAATTGCATAAGCCACTTAAGTGCTGCATGATCGGTTCTGATCACAAATTTCTTCCCATACAGATACTGATTGAAGTGCTCCACGGACTTCACTACTGCTAGGAGCTCTCTTCTTGTGACGCAGTAGGTTTGTTCTGGTTTGGAAAGGACTTTACTAAAATATCTCAGAACTTTCTCTTGTCCTCCTTGAACCTGTGATAGCACTCCTCCAATTCCAACATTGCTAGCATCAGTATCTAGTATGAATTCTCCCTCTGGTAGTGGATAGCCGAGTATAGGTGCAGTAGTCAAGTGCTTCTTCAAGGTTTCGAACGAAGTTTGGCAATCTTCGTCCCAGCGAAACTCCCTTGCTTCCTCTGTAAGTCGTGTCAAGGGCTTAGCGATATCTGCAAACTTCTTTATAAATCGCCTGTAGTATGTACAGAGTCCAAGGAAGCTTCTAACTTGGTGCTTGTCGGTGGGTCTTGGCCACTTTCGTACGGCAGCAGCTTTTTCTTCGCCTACAGCTACACCATCCTTGCTGACTACATGGCCTAGGTAATTGACTTTGTTTTGAAATAGTTGACATTTCTTGGGGTTGAGCATCAGTTGGGCAGCTTGCAACCTTTTGAAGACACCTTCCAAATTCTTTCGATGTTCTTCGAATGTCCTTCCCAAGACTATGATGTCATCAAGGTACACTAAGCATGTCTTCCAGGACAACCCTCGCAATACGTTTTCCATCAGTCTTTTGAACGTTGCGGGGGCATTGCACAGCCCAAATGGCATAACGGTGAAATGCCATAGTCCAGATCCGGTGGTAAACGCTGTCTTTTTTCTATCGGCTGGATCCATTTCTACCTGCCAATATCCAGACTTCAGGTCCAAGGTAGAAAACAATTTGCTACCGGCCAGCGTATCCAGAGTGTCGTCGATTCTCGGCAGAGGATAGCTATCTTTCTTTGTAACATTGTTCAACTGCCGGTAGTCCACGCAAAACCTCGTGGTTCCGTCCTTCTTCTTTACCAGATCTACCGGAGAGACCCAAGGGCTGGTAGAAGGTTCTATTACCTTGTCCTTTTCCATCTCGCGAACAATTCTCTCCGCTTCCTCTCTTTTGGCCTGTGGTAGCCGTCGAGCCGATTGTCTTATCGGTTTAGCGTCGCCGGTGTCAATTTTGTGTTTGACAGCAGATGTTCTTCCTGTCTTTCCTCCTTTTGGTACAAAAAGAGATCGGTATTGTAGCAAGAGTTCTCTGATCTTTTTCTTCTCTTGCAGGCTAAGGGATTGTCCAGCCACTGCTATCATTTGTTCAAATTTATTGTTGGCATCATTGGAGGTTGTTGTTTGACGAATTATCGACGTCACTGGTACGCAAGTTCCAATTTTGGTATCCTTCTTCATAGTTATTGGATGGTCATTTACATTTATAATGCGTACAGGTATTTCTTCGGCAGCCATAACTAACCCTTTTCCAACCAGGATTCCTCGACCAACCTCTTCATCGTGATTCCATGGTTCCATCATGACCTGTGTTC
Source organism: Lochmaea crataegi (assembly GCA_947563755.1). Lineage (NCBI taxonomy): Eukaryota > Metazoa > Arthropoda > Insecta > Coleoptera > Chrysomelidae > Lochmaea > Lochmaea crataegi. Next base: position 10,160,953 of record OX387424.1, on the reverse strand, counting down.
CTTCTTCGACGGTTCCTTGTAGCCTTGCCACAGTGAAAAATTCACTCCTTGCGGGTACAACTGTATCCTCCTGTACGGCTACCTGAACAGTCTTATCCTCGTGTGGATGAAGGAATACCTCCTCAGAACCTACTCTAATCACTCGGTTCTTGAAATCTAGTTGGAAGCCATGTAGGTTCATTACGTCCATTCCGAGTATTATGTACTCTTCGATATCGGCGACAACGACAGTGTGGGTGAACTTCTCTGCGCCAATTCCCAATTGCACCGGTAGTTCTCCATGGACATTGGCGCTTTCACCTGTGGCAGTCCTGAGTCGCAGTCTCGTTGGTAAAAGTATTTTCCGGGTGTTGACAGTCTCGGGGCGAATAATAGTCCTCGTTGAGCCAGTGTCCACCAATAGTGTATACTTCCTTCCATTAACTTCACCGTCCACGTATACACTATCGTCGCGACATTTCAGAGAGGCTATGATGAGAGGGTCTTTGGAAGGTCTTCGGGTCGAAGCTGCCCTCTGAAGGTCGACCCTTCCTAGTTTTCCTGCTGGGCGTCTTCGTTTGTAGCAGTTCTCGGTCGCTTGCACGAACTGCGTACATGTCCCATTTCTCCACAATTCCAGCATCTCACAGCTTTCAGTTTTCCATTTGAGATGCTTTTCATCGTGTTGACAATCTGGTCAAGCTTGTTCTCAACTTCTTCGTCTGCTACAGCCCTCACCTTGCCGTATAGTCCGGAAGCCTGTGTAGCTGCTTCGTACTCCAAGGCTGCAGAGAGTACGTCGACCAGTGTCTTATGCCGAGCCAAGCGTAGAGTTCTCTGCATTTCATGGTCACGAACTCCGTCGATGAATGTCTGTACCCCTAAACATTCCATGACATTCTCCGGTGCCGATGGATAGGCAAACCGCACCAACCTCGCAATGTCTGTTTCGAATTCTTGCAGAGTTTCGTCGCGTTTTTGTTTGCGGTTTTTCAGCTGCGATTGGTACAGATGCTCCAGGTGTTCCAGGCCATATCTCATATTCAATCGCTTTTTGAGTTGTTCAAAATCTTCGGCCTCTTCCACTGGAATGGTCTGGAGGATATCCATGGCGTCTCCTCTAAGGGCAAGAGTTAAATTTAACGCTTTTTCCTTCTCACTCCAGTTGTTTGCCTTTGATGCCGCCTCGAATTGCTTGAGATAGTTCGGCCATGACGTTTTACCATCGAATGTTGGCAGTTTCACTCGGCTGTTAATATCGTTTTCCATGTCCGCCGAGAGTTTACTTTCCATGGCTGAAATTTCGTTTGTTATATCCGTCGAAATTTTATTTTCCATGTCCGACATTTCGTTTTTTATATCCGTCGAAAGTTTTTTTATGGAAGAAATTTCGTTTTTTATATCTGACATTTTGTTTTCCATGGATGAAATTATAGAGGCGGACGCTTCGTCGGTGAATTCAAACGTTTCCGGGTCCAATCCATTGTTAATCATAGCTTCTTTTAGTCGTTCCACTAACACTGACTTGACCCCACTTGTGTCCAGTTCGTAATCCTCCAACTCTCTTCGAAGCTCTGAAACTTTTAATTCACAAAGTTTCTTCGCCATCTTCCTGTGTATTTATTTATTTATTTTTTTTAATCCCACTTCTGACACCAATGTAACGTTTATTCTAATTTATATTTACAGTTAATTTATATTGACAAATTTATATGTAATTCAGTCGTTATTTAATAATTTATGTAATACACTAAACACACTAATTATAATTTATATGAGAGTCACTTAATAAACACTTTATCGAGGCGCGATTACTTTCTTTCGGTATCAACACTGACTGATTGAATAATAATTTGCAACGATGCTCGTGGCCTATTTATACTCGTGCGCCGTAATTCTAGAAGTGTCTCGGCGTTCTCGCGGGTGCATTGGATATTCTCGATATTCTGGCGGATGCACCCCGTGTGTTCTGGATGTTTCTCGAAGTTTGGGCGGAGGAGCCATAGTCGTCTCATACGGGGATTTCACTGGGGGCACTAAGTGAGAATATTATTGCAGTAGCTCGCGTAACAATTACATATAATTAAGGGAAATTATTTTTAATGTGGTCGTAGATAAAACATTGTATGATACTCATGCGTGAATTACTTTTGCGCACTCGTTGCGAAAAAAGGCACTAGCTACGCTCGTGCCTTTCATTTTCGCAACTCGTGCGCAAAAGTATCACTTCACGCACTTGTATCATAAATAACTATTAGTAAATACTTACTAGTTTTTGTTTTCAGAAAGGTATAATGAAAAGTATCGTTCATTACACATCCATAAATACTGTTACGTGAAAACTATCCAAGCAATTTATCATTTGCAACTTTTTTCACAAAATGCCTTTAACCGAAAGTGATAGGATTGAAATAATAATGATGATAGGTATTGGCGATAAGATGCGGACTCAACAAGAGGCGTGCCAATTATTCCATGAAATGCACCCAGATCGTGAACCTATTTCACAATCTACAGTAAGCAAAATAGAGCGAAAATACAGAGAATTAGGACATGTGAGGAATGCAGCAAAGCAATATAGACCAAAAATTAATGAAAATATTCAACAAAACATAATTTTGTCGGCTGTAGAAAATCCACTCTGTACAGTGCAAGGATTTTGGTATTGGGAAATCTTCAGTATCAATTATTTTTAAAAAGGTAAAATACCATCCTTATAAAGTACGTCTTTTCCATAAATTGGCTGAATACGACTTTGAGCGAAGAACTGAATTCTTCGAGTATATTATGATTAACCAAAATAACAATTTCATTGATAACGTTTTATTTTCGGACGAGGCAATGTTTTATATTAACGATCATGTTATCCGGCAAAACACCCGTTATTGGTCTGATGAAAATCCACACTGGATGCAAGAGTACCATACGCAAAGACCACAAAAAAACAAAGTATGGGCTGGTATTGTGAGAAATACAATTATTGGTCCATATTTTTTCGATGAAAATTTAACAGGCATTATATCTGGATTTCCTTTCCATAAACAATTTTCATAATTTTTTTATATTTTTGCCCACCCTGAACCAATTTGAAGCAACGTGTTTTACATTTTTGGAATCAGCTCAGCAATGGAAATCAGGAAATTGAAAAAAGGGGGTTTCATTTGAAAATAATGGTGATGACGTCATCACACGAAGGTGGTTCACCCTGTGTATTAGATTGTAATTTGAAAAAATAGAAAATTAAAATCAAAAATCGACCTGTTTCGGGTATTTCTGATTTTATTGTGTATTAGGCTAATAATGAATTTATGCCTTACTTTATGGACGCACTGTATATAGTTTTGATATTGATGACATATTACAATCCATTTATAATAAGAATAAATAAACAAACATACGTTGAACTCCGCTGAGGATCTTTGGCTGAGGTCAGTTATCATAGCCGTAGGTTGAATATACAATATATTATGAGAATATAATTATGAAATATAAACAACAAGTTACAATTAGATAGTATTTCTAATCGACACAAATTAACCTTTTATATGGCGATCCTGTCAGAATATTGAGACTTCAAATCAACCCTTCACAACCTTTTTCTTTTCTATCCATTTGATGAAGTTGTCATATTCATCAGATTTTTGCGGTATTAACCGCGATTCTGTTTTACTTTTCAAAAAATCGATATTAGAATTCATTTTAAAGCACTCCAGCGGCAACAATTAATCTTTGATAACAAATTGCAAATTAATTTCTGTATTTTTAAATTCCATGACAACGGAAGGTATACTGACGTCACATCAAAAATTCAACCATTTTACATAATTAGTTCTTATTCCTACTTTTTGTAGTAATATTACCAGTATTAATGATTTCAAAATGCGCAAATAAAAAAATAGCGTGAAGAATTCGTGGATAACTGGTCTTTAAAGCACTTTAAAGTACATAAAGACTCATGACTGCTAAAGCGCTTCCTGCATGTGTGACACACAACTGATTTTCGCCTACCAAATGGACAAAAAAATAACAAGATACGAGGGTTGTCTTTTATATTTTGCATATGGAGATACAAAAAAAAACAGTAGGTAACTTTTAAACACTATTGTATTTCAAATGAGGCATGTCTATAGACATTTAAACCAACGCCATGATGATAACCGTATTCATAATAAAATATTCATAACCCACAATCTCATTGTACTAATAGATTAATATCTTCCCATAAAAACTAATAGTAGGTGAATCCCATAAAGGAAATCACCCAATTTTCTAAACGATTTTACCAAAATAGTTACGGAGATCGTGCTTTGGGATAATATAATATAAAATGTGCAGGAGATTTGGAGTGAGTAAGCGAATTCTTTTTTATGTCATGAAAAAGATTTACTACTATTCATGATTAGAATTTAGAAACAGTGGTTGAATTTCACCCTCTAGCTTCAGAAAAAAATGTTTCCACAAACAGATTTGTTCGTTTTAATATTTTATTGTGCTCATCGAATCGCAAAGCTCTCTTCTGTGTGTTTAGTAATTACGTATTATAGGTTTCCAGCATTGGGACGGATAAATACAGGGTGATCGACTTATAATCTGGAATGTCATACTTATAGACAGAGTTAAGCTTCACATTTCAAAGTTATTTATTATTAAAAAGGGTGTTTTGTACGGTTACATCATATAGGGTGATTCATTGGAAAAAGCGCATACAGTAAAGGTAGATGGAATACACTTAGGTGATTATAAATAGCCCATATTTTATGAATCTATGGTTCTTTATAACCAAGATAGAGGGTGATTTATTAATTTCCCATTTTTTTCAATTAATCATAACTTATGAACCACTTTTTAGATATTTGTGATATTTGGTACAAATGTTATTTGAACATAGTGGTGTCGATTAACATGTCTATCGACCTGTTTCGATTTCACAGAATAAATCCTTTTAATTAGCGCTCGTCGCCACTAGCCACTTCCAATTATAGTTCTGTGATCCCAAACTCTTCAACCCTGGCCGCAAGACAATTGACGTCTGCCAACGGACCTTTCCATTTTTTTCAACGCCACGTGAAACACCTCTTTCCGTTATCGACCACCTACGGGGAAAGATCATCTTTCGCTATCTTTCATCTCTTAAGTACCTTACCTTATGAATTTTGCTGTGGTAAGCACAGCCCCAAGGATATAACCCTAGGATATAACCCAAGGATATAACCCGAGAATATAACCCAAGAATATAATCCAAGGATATAACCCCAAGACCTAGGCTATGATATAAGCCCTAGCCAAGGACAGAACCCCAGGATACAGCCCTAGATCAAAATACCGCCCTAGAACAGAACACATCAGTTCAGATCAATACCTGCCTACCTACTTCAGGAAACCACTCCATATAAGCCAAGTACATATAAAAGTACAAATTCCAGTGTTTCATTTCCTGTGGCAGAATAAATTAAAAATTTGTTTTTAATTCTTTTTTGCATTATAAATCCTCAACTATAAAAGTTGAGGGAGATACCGCCCGGGGTAATTTTTAGTAACGTTTTTATTATTAACTTAAATTTAAATGTTACAAGGCGTTTCTACCTTTTCCGCCTTAGTCCTTTTTATCGTCAAAAAGGTAGTGGCGCCCTCAATTTTTACAACCCTTGTGTGACATAAACTTGGGGTCGAATCACCCTTGAGAGGAGTCTCTAGCCGGAGCCCTTCGAGCTGGTGCCCTGTGAGGTTTCAGCTATTCACCGGTACAAAATGGAATCTTATTCCTGTACCGACCTTGAAAAATTAATAAGTAAGTTGTGATTCGAAGCTAAACCCTGTATATCGATATGCTGAAATTTGGAAAGAGCAGGAAATAATAAGTAAGACACAGTTAACTAGAGGCAAATCTAGATATTCAGATGATAAGTTGGCACAACATTTAAAAAAATAAATTAGTTTTTTCCCCAAGTAGTACTTTTCCAACTTTCATCCGTATAATTATCAACTATTTTTATTTTCTTAATTTCTGGATCCCATCCTTACAGAAAAACGGAAGGACAAAGTATTATTAACAATGATTTACTTTCAAATAACTTTAAAAGAATGTCCAATACAAAAAGAGCATAACTTTATTTTGGAGAAAAATAAAGCTGCAACAAATCTACAATTCGAAGTTGAACATAAACAAAAGAAAAAAAAACGAGAATATTGTTTATTCGCGTCTAATTAATTTTTCAGCTAGAGCATGATCATTTCTCGACTCTTTTGATGCATTCTTGATAATAATAATAAAGTAAAGCGATCTGTACGAATTGTTCAGCTTACTAATGGCCGTATGCACCGTTTATAGTACTAAACCCGTTTAATTTAACTGGTTGAATAATTAAACTCACTTAATGTTGCCTTGGTCTCCGAAAGGAGCTTAGTTAAACCTTTTTTTTTTCGGGCCGAGATGGGAAACTCATGTTCGAATGGGTCCAGGATCCAAACAGTGTTGGACTCATCCCCAAGGAGATGCCTACCAACCAAACCCACCTCAAACTCGCCGTTACCCCCGCCTCGGAATCACTACCCTAGCATACTTCGAGACGGGCGGCGGTCCCTCGCACACTCTCCGCTCACACCGTCATCTTCTCCCTCCTATCACTCCTGTCTCTCATGCCATATCGAGTCCTTCTCTCCCCCTAACCATGCTCTCTACTACTCCACTTACCTCCACCCATTCCTCCTCCCCCCTCAACATTATCTCCACTATGTTTTCCCAGTACACCGCCTCCCTTAGTTTCCTCTCCAACTTCTTCAGCACTTCCTCGTTCCTCCAGCATTTAAACACATGCCCCACATCATCCTCCACTTCACACCTCTCGCACACACCAGTCTCTCGTTTCCCAATCTTGTGGAGGTTCCCTTCTCTCGATCCATGTCCAGTGAGTACTTGTGTCAAGAAGAAGTTCACCTCCCCGAATTTCCGGTCCATCCAATCTCTCCTATTCCCAATCGCTCCTTTTAGCGCGCCCTCATACTCCTCCCACCTTCTCTCCATTTCCTCATCCATCCATTCCCGTACCTCCTCTTTGGTCGCACCCCTCCAGCGTTTGTTCCTAGCTCTAGCCAACACGTCCAATGGGTAGGACCTTGCCAGCACCGATGCTGCCAGTCCACCCACTGTCCTGTACCCCTGCACCACCCTCAGCGGTATTCCTCTCTGCATCCGCAGAACTGGCCTAACCCTCGCATTCACCCCCGCTCTTTCACCCCACACCTCCGCACCGTACAGCATACTCTGCTCTACCGTCCTACCAATCACCCTCCTTTTCCACACTCCCAGCCCTTTCACATTACACATCAATCTCCCCAGCCATGCTGCCCTCACTTTACCCATCTCTGCCGCCTTTACCATATGGGTTTTGAAGGATAATTGGCTATCCAACCACACCCCTAGGTATTTCACAGACTCCTCCATACGAATTCTCCTTCCCTTAACCATCACCTCCACTTCCCTTGTCCTGCTACGTCCCTTCACTAGCAACCCCACCGTCTTATCTTTCGCCACTTGCAGTCCGCACCGCTCTATCTTCTCCACAATCTTCCTGCACATTCTCTCCGCCTTTCTTTCTATCTCCGCCTCTCCCTTTGCCGTACATACCAGACACACATCATCCGCATACATCGTAATCTCACATCCCTCTTCACATACTATCCCACAAACCTCATCAAACACACACTTCCAGAGCGTCTGTCCAAAAACCGAGCCCTGAGGCACTCCAGCCTCCATCTCATATCTCCTACCTCTGGAGTCTACAATCACTCGCCCTGTCAGGTAGTCCTCCACCAGGTTAACCAACCCCTGCTCCACTCCAAGCCTCAGCAACGCGCTCAACACTGCCCGTTTGCTGACACTGTTGAACGCGTTCCCGACGTCGAAGAACACGTGTAGGGCCAATTTCTTCTTCATCCAGCTGCCCTCCCTAGCTCTTTCCACCAAACCCATCACCTTGCTCAGTGCCGAGATGCAAGATTTCCCCTTCGTGAACCCGTGATGGTTTACCCTCAAACCCCCATTCCTACCAACTTCCTCCTCAATCCTATCCTTTATTATCCCCTCCATCAATTTACCCATACCGCACACTAGACTGATAGGCCCATAGTCCCCGCCCGCTTCTCCTCTTTTGGGTTATTGTGATTATATGAAAATGAAAAACTGGTACTGGAATAATCTTTTAATGTAAAAATGACAACTATATAACTGTCTTATTTGACAACATGAAAATACAAGTGAATGTTACAAACTTAAACAAAACAATACCTGCAGACAACGCTTTACTAAATTCAATACTCCCACTTTTTGTTACAAGTCAATGTCAACATTCACTTTGACAATACATTCAACATTTGACAAAAATGTTGATGTTTCAATTTTGATAATGCCTTTGTCATGATATCGGCTGCCTGGTCATCTGTTTGAACATATTGTAATTCAAAAAATTCATCTTTGAATTTCTCTCGGATAAAATGGTAACGTACGTCAATATGCTTAGTTCTCTTATGAAACTCTGGATTCTTCTCAAGTCGTATTGCGCTTTGATTATCCATAAATAAAACTGGTACATCCAATCTAACTTGTCGAAGATCACATAAGAGATTCTTCAACCAGACAAGTTCTTTTATAGCTTATGACGCTGCCACATACTCGGATTCTGTTGTGGATAGTGCGACGGATTTTTGTCGTTCTGATCCCCAGCTAATTACACTTCCTCCAGGCATGAAAACATAACCTGATGTTGATCTTCGTGTTTGCGTGTCTCCAGCATAGTCGGCATCACTATACCCGCAAAAGTCTAAATTGTTTCCGCTTACGAAACGTATTCCTTTGTTCATCGTACCTTTGATATATTTCATAATGTGTTTTACTGCATTCACATGTGCAGTAGCTGGTTTTTCCAAATATCGACTGACACTTCCAACTGCGAAACTAATATCTGGTCTGGTTGCAACGGCCAGATACATCAAGCTCCCGACTGCCTCTCGATAAGGAAAATCGATTCTTTTATCAGCTTCAAAATCTCCGAGGTTTTGTGAACTAGCTAATGGAGTTGTCACTGTCTTACAATATGTCATATCAAAACGATCAAGAACCTTTCTTGCATATCCTTGTTGATGAACATGAATCGATCCATCCAAAAGCTGATAAATTTCGAGTCCCAAAAAACATTTCAGCTCAAAAATTTTGATCTCAAATTCTCTCTGTAAGTGTCTAATGACCGGCTTAATGGCTTCTTGTTCTTCTGCTGCAATCAATCCATCGTCAACGTAAATTGCCAAAATTAACATTCCATCTTTTCCGTTGCTAACAAAAACGCATGGATCGGATCCACTCTCTTTGAAACCAAAACTGTTAAGGAAAGAAGTAAGCTTCTTCTATAAACTTTTGTATAGTTTAAACACTCGGCCACTGTTGTCATTATATCCAATTGGCTGGCTCATATAAACATTTTATTCTAAATCGCCATTTAGAAAAGCCGTTTTCACATCAAACTGTTTTAGTGTCATACGCTTTGCCGCAGCCAATGCTAGGATCGCTCTGATTGATGTAAACTTCACCACTGGACTAAATGTTTCCTGGTAATCGATTCCGTACTCTTGTGTAAAGCCTCGTACTACCAATCGTGCCTTATACCGATTAACACTCCCATCCGGATTTTCTTTGACCTTGTAGACCCAGCGATTGTCAATCACTTTTTGATCAACTGGCGCATCGACCAAAATCCAAGTATGATTTTTCATAAGTGAATCGTACTCTTCATCCATTGCTCGCTCCCACTGCTTGTAATCAATCGACTGAATTGCCTGCTCATACGTTCTTGGCTCATCACTGACTGCCAACATTGCAGAATGTTCACCAGTTACCAGATGTGTTAATGTGTTACGATCACGTAGACGCCTATTGACAATATTTCTGCTATCAAGATCGCAGGTCATACCACGATTTTTCTGTTGATCTAGTGACGCACATTCATTTGTGTCCTTATCTTCGTCATTTTCATTTTCTGCACCTTTGTCAATACCATAATTGTCTTCGTTTTCGTTATTTTCATTCTTACTGACTACACTAGCATTTTCTTCAACACAAATATCGAGTGTTCCCATTGAATTTTCTAACAAAAAAACGACGTCTCGTGAGATCTCGATTTTACTAGTTTTCGAATTCCAAACTCGATATCCCTTTGAATTATTGTCATAACCAACAAACATACATTTTTCTGCCTTCGCGTCGAGCTTCTGACGTTTTTCTTTTAGAATGTGAATAAATACTTCCGAACCAAAAATCCGTAAATGGTCTAGCTTCGCCTCCTTGTTATGCCATAATTCATACGGTGATTTGTTGTCAACTGTGCTTGTTCCAGTTTGATTTAGCACATGAACTGCTGTATTTACTGCTTCCGCCCAGAATTTCCTATCAATCTTCTTTGCCTCAAGCATTGTCCTTGCTGATTCAACGATAGTTCGTATTTCCCTTTCTGCACAACCATTCTGCTCTGGTGTATATGGCACAGTTCGTTGATGATGAATTCCAGCTGCTTCAAAGAAAACTTTCAGCTTTTCATTGACAAACTCTGTGCCGTTGTCAGATCTGATATTGCGAACACTGTGACCATGCTTCTTCTGAATCAGTTTAACACATTTTTCGATAATACTCGCTACTTCTGATTTTTGTTGTCATGAAATATACGAAACGAAAATGAGAATAATCATCTTTGAGCAACAAAAAATATCTGGATCCACCAATTGAATTCGTCTGAAACGGACCACACACGTCAGTATGAATGATTTCGCCACACATCTTTGACTTTTCTTCGCGACTCTTGAAACTGCTTCGATGATGCTTTCCATAGACACAAGCTTCACATGCAAATTCCTCATCAATGAAATCTATACCCCGACTTAGTAGGAACTTTTTCACGTGTGTCGAATTCTGATGTCCTAGACGTTCGTGCCATGAACGAAGTGTAGCGTTTTTGATTGCTACACTTGCTGTAGTTTCAATCTTTGATGGTTGTATTGTTCTGAACAACATTTGGAACAAACTTTTTCTGCGAACTCCCACTGCAACAATGTTTCCATCTTTCAGCAATTTGCAACCTTCGTTGTTCATGTTCAATTGATGCCTGCGATCTGTCACCTTTCCCGATGAAAACAAATTTTTCTTCAGTTCCGGCACGAACAAGACTCCCATGACTCGTTTGCGAATCCATTCATCTCCATTAAAAGCAAAAATGTTGATATCGCCTTTGCCCAGAGCCATGATCTTGTCACCATTACCAACTGTAATTGGTTCAGCTATTTCCGTATAGTTTTCGAACCATTCTCGGCGATGACTCATGTGATAAGTTGCAAAATCCAAGTATCTTGGTCTCTATTTGTTGTTTTGTAACAAATAAAAGCATCATTTGAATTTTCTTCTTTTCTCCCGTTGAAGTTAGTCTTCTTTTCCGAGCATTCCCTTTTCCAGTGGCCCTTTTTTCCACATTTGAAGCATTTGCCTTTCGGTTTGTCATTTTTATCTGTCGCTTTGTTATTATTCGATGAATTTCCTTTCTTGTAATTATTGATTTGTTTCTTCGAGAAGATTCTCTTAGCCATTAGCGCCTCTACTTCTTGAACTTGACCCTGCGACTTCAAACGAAGTTCTTCTGCCATCAAACGAGCCCGCAAATTTACCAAAGTTTGACTATCTGCGTTTGCAGATTCCCATGCACTATGGAAATGATTAAACTCGGTCGGTAATGACATTAATATCTTCGAAATTACCATGGACTCAGAAATAATTTCTTTTTGATCACGTAATTGATGCACTATTTCCATTAATTTTGATAAAAATGTCGCAATGTCATCTTCCTGTTGTTTTGTGTAGCCATAATATTTTTGTTGTAAAAATAAAATATTTGCCTTTGATGTTTGCTCATATGTACTTTTGAGCGTCTCCCACATCTCTTGAGCTGTTTCACAATTCATAATCTGCAGTAATGCCTGTTTCATAGAAGTCGTGGAAATTGCTCGTCTGGCCATAGCATCCGCCTTCTTCCAAGTCACAATTTCCTTCGCATAATTTGTACATTCACCTGTCGGTTTGACGTTTGTTCCATCGACGTAGTCAAAAAGTTCGTTAGCTTCTAAAATTTGACGCATTTGAAACTTCCATGTTAGCCAGTTGCTTCCGCTTTCCAGCTTTTCAATATTAACGCGATCGCCTTCCATTTATTTTGTCTTTTAATAATTATCGGCTTCAAAAACTTCAAAAATAAATTGCTTTCCAATTTTCTTTTTTTGAGTTCACAAATAATTCTTGCACAAAATAAATAACGATATTTACTGCAGTTAATCTTCCTTTACAATTTCACGTAATCTGGGCCCATAACCTTTTGGATTATTGTGATTATATGAAAATGAAAAACTGGTACTGGAATAATCTTTTAATGTAAAAATGACAACTATATAACTGTCTTATTTGACAACATGAAAATACAAGTGAATGTTACAAACTTAAAGAAAACAATACCTGCAGACAACGCTTTACTAAATTCAATACCCTCTCTACCCTCCTTCTTCATTAATATCACCCTGGCTACCTTCCATCCTTCCAGCAACTCCTCCTTCCTCAGCACCCTGTTGAATAGTTCCCAGAAGTACTCCCTATTGTCATCCAACAGCCTCTTTACCATATCAACCCTCAGGCCATCTATCCCTGCCACCCACCCACTCCTCCGTCTCCCCCTTTGAACAATTTCTCTATAATCTCCTTCTCCCAATCCTCCTCTAAAACCTCGTTCCTATTTCCACCCATCCTCTTCACCGCTATCTCATACGCCTTTCCCCATGGATTGTTTTTCAATTCCCCCAGTAACTCTTCCCACTTCCCTCTTTTTTCCCTCTCCACTCTACGCTCCAGTTCCTTCTTCTTCTCTTTATATTCCCCTCTTCCCTCTATCCTTCCTCTCCCCCTCAGCATCCGTCTTCGTTCTTTTTTAGACTCCCTCCACAGCTCCTCTATTTCCTCATTCCACCAGTAATTGGCCCTCCGCTCACGCCCATTGCCCCTCTTTCCCTCCCTTTTACAGCCCTCTATCACATTGTACAATTCATCTGCATCATGTCCAAGTCCCCTTCCTATCTCTTCTCTTACTTTCTTCCTCATACTCTCTGCCTCGGCTTTCGTCCACTTCCATTCCCACTCTTCCACTAAATCCTTTCTCTCTTTCCTTATATCCGTCTCCACATACTTATGTAAGCTCAAGCTTTCCTCATCCTCCAGCACCCCCCAACTAAACACTCTTTCCCACAGCCATTCATCACATGCTGTTATACCAATGAATGATAAACCCCCGTCACCCCTTACGAAGGTGGGCAGTAGTCCATCATTCAGCACCACCAACACGTTGGATATTAACACTTCCTCAAGGATCTTCCCTCTCCTGTCCGTTTTCTCCCCGCCCCATATAGTATTCTTCGCATTGAAGTCCCCTGCCACCATTCTCCTTATGATCCTCCTTTTTCCTTTTGACACCCTCAGATCGTCCTCTAATCCTGTCATGCTCCTCCCATATTCTTCCAGGCTGACATTTGGGCTTATATACACACTGTACACCACCATATCTCCCATTCGCACTACCACCCATCCGTTTCCCTTCCTCACTTCATCCGCCCTCAGTCCATCCCCCACCAATCTTATTCCTTCTTCTCTTGTATCGTCCTGCTTCCCCACATATCTAACATTCACCTCGGATCCACACACCACATCCACTTCCCTCCTAAAAATCACTTCATCCAATATATCATGCGATATCCCGCATTTCCCTAAATTTATCTGTAACACACTCCATACATCCCCTACATTCCTTCTTCCCGTGCAATGCTGCCCCCTTACTCCTATTTGACCAGACTCGTCCCCTCTGAGGGGTCCAGAGGGTCCCTCCCATTATTTCCTTCACCTTTTCCATCGTCTCCTTCTACTTTTTTCCCTCCCCCTACTACATTCTATCTCCCCTGGCTTGTGTCTCCTTTTCCCACATACCCTACAAAGGAAGGCCTGCCGACAGTCTCTCGCCATGTGATCCTCGCTCTTACAAAGCCAGCACTTACTCCTCTCCTTGACTACCTTCAGCTTACACCCTGCTACTTTATGGCCCTTTATCCCACATCCAAAGCATCTGCCATCCTATCTACCTCCTATAATATTTACCCTGTTCCACCCCAATCTAATCTCCTTTTTCTTCAATAAGGCTACCGCTTTTTCCCATTCCGCCCTCACCACCACCATTTTCATCCCTTTCCACTTTAATCACCGTTGTCCCTTTCCCAATAAAATTCTATATTTTCCCCCACACCTTTTCATCTTCCATCCACGGTTTCATCCCTACAATTTCAATGGTTTTTGTTCCCCTCCCCGCTTCCACCACCCTAGCTCCTGTCACCCTTCCCACCTCCCCCAGAATTCCCCTCACCTCAACCCCCTTCTTTGCCTCTATTACCACCTCCCTATTTCTTGAGACTCTGAGTCTAGCTTAGTTAAACCTGAAAGAAGTCGAAAAATGTTGGGACTTTCTTGTGTAAAAAACGTTCGTCGGTGACAATGAAGTTGAACCTCCAATATTGGGCGTTTAGGTTTAAACTGGTTCAACCTCCATATAATTGATGGTGCACACCAACCCAAAATTATTAACTAGGCCATTATTAATACACTTTGGTTGTATGTAATATCCCAAATTATTTGACTTTAGAGTTTGTACTTGTTCTGTTACGTTATTTCTTACTTAAAATGCTATACAAATTTGATAACAATGCATATGCAGATGTGTTGTATGTGTATCGATTTTTTTATGGTGATGGAAAAGCTGCTCAAAGAGAATATGCACGGTGATTTCCTAGCCGGCGGCTAACTAGTGACAGGACTTTTCCTAATATGCTTAGGTACCTTAAAGAACGGTAAATTTCCAACTGTAGCAAAACATGAAGGTAATGGTCGCGTTCATCCCGACGTGGCGCTACCGGAACGATCATCAATTTTCTGCTGGATGAGTGTTTTGTTAACTGATCTGATGTAAGCGCTGTGGTAGCAGTCGCCATTTTCCCATCAGGATTGAAATACGCTACGCTACCGATCAATGATGCATTAACTGTCATTTATGCCAAATATCATCTTAATAAACAAATGACAACATATTTTTGTTTGCAAATCTTTTAGACATGCGCACCAGGAAGGGGTGCCGGAACTAATTTTTACAGGCGGGCTATTTAAATTTGGTAGTTTGGATCATGGAGACTAGATAAGGAAATCGAACTCATACGGGAAAATTGACAAAAAGTGTCCTCAAAATCGTCAATCTAAGCAGTTTGTTTTTTCACCGCGGCGTCGCGCATTGTACCTAAGATACCATTTTAAAACTGTCACGACAATAACCTTACTTTTTATATTTTACCAATTTGACAGTAGGCAAATAGTAAACATTACTTCTGGATTATAAAAACTAGAAAATTAAAATTGTTAAAAATTGATAATGTTGAAATTTATTGCAATAGTGGTTGGTAGTGCAGATTATTTAAAACGAAGACGTGAATTGAATTTAATTTAAGAAAACCAGAGTTGTTTCAGTTACCAAAAGTAATCAGAAATATTCAATGATAAATAAAGTAGGAAAGGAAATATTTATTACGATAGACTTAAATTATATACCTTACTTGTGAGAAGTCTAGGAAAAGCACAATTGCAGACAAAAAAGTTTACTTTTGCTGATGACATTATGTTCTATACAAATACAATTTAAGAGAACTGGAAGAAAAAAGGTGAACAATGATTTGAAGAAAAATCAGATATGATTGATAAGGAATAAGCTGTAATACTAATTTGAAAAATTACTAGTATGTTCTTTATACAAAAAAATATGAATTCAGTTGATATTCAGATAAAAATAGGAAATTGAAATATAACTACGGTGTGAACATAAATTGTAGCAAATATATACATCAAATAGAATAAAATTTATGTTTGCCAATTATTGGTGCACTTTACCAATGAAGGGATTCCTAAAACCATAAGACATTGAAACTAATCGGTGACACTTATTTCTTACCAATCTTCAGCTACCTAATTCCAGTGTGGCAGACTTGTGGGATAACATTCATAGATAAGAACACAGAGGATTCAAAATAGTGTAGTGAATGTTTCGTGCAAGTTCGGTTACAGAACATCAATAGATATAATTTTGTTTAATTATGTATTTTTCTATTTGTGACATTCCACTGTAAACTTTTGTAAATTGCAATTTTTTTATTGTTAAAATAAAGTACTTAAAAAAAAGATTTTCATGTATGATACGGAATTATTTAAATATAATTTATATAGAAAACCTGTGCATGAAGTAATGTCATTAGTAAGTTGTGCCTATTGATTGAAAATATATTGTATTGTTCATTGTTATTGAACAGATTGAAGATTATGCATTGAGTTTGAAGCCTTTGGGCTTCATCCTACACATGTTAAATGTTATGTTAGGTTCGTTTTATAAGGAAACGATATACAGTTACAAATATAGTTTATTTTTATACTCACATACATATATCGTTAACTCTACAATAATAATGTAACATATTCAAAAAACCCCTGTCATCATGACATTCCTTATAGTAATCCTATTTCTAGGATAGTTAGTTATATTGTAATGTTTATGTTATTTATTTAAATAGTTTTTACCGGTAGGATAAAATTATACACACTTCTATGGCTAATTACTATTTATTTATTTAAAGAAAAACACACTGTATTAAACTTAATTTATATACACACATTACTTAATGTCTACTAATTTATTTACACTCGGTATAATAGTTCTAATTTATTTTTACCACTTGAATATTACACTATTTATCTTCATTATTTCATTCGCTGTCCGATTACTAAGAACTTCTGTAAACTGTCTGTGAACTAACTCTTCGTTTTCGTTTCACTAACTGTTAACTCACTCAAAAACCCGCGTATATATAGTCTTTATCAACTCTCGAAAATTCTACAGTTTTCTACTCTCGACGTATGCGTAAACAAAATCCTATTCCAGAATGTTCTCGAAAGGAGCGCAGCTACCAACATTTTCAGTCGAGAGACAGGGCCGGCTTTGAGTTGGTGACCACGCAAGAATATTTAGATGCTTACCTACTTCGAACATTGAAGTTGTAGTACGCACTGTTGCAAAATATTCTATATTTATTACTATCGATCTCCAGAGTGCTTACCACCAGGTACCAATACTAGCAGAAGAAAAGCATTTTACAGCTTTTGATGCTGATGGAAAGTTATATCAGTTTCGACGAACACCCTATCTACTCATAATAATGTTATAAATGCAACTAACTGTTTCTAATTAATTCCACTATTTAATGAAAAAATTATGAAAGGATATTGATGATTATTTCTATATTCACATATCATCGTCAGAATGAAGTACCTGATACCTTTTCAAGAGTTTGCTGCTCATCTACTACCAATCTACCTTTAATTGATTTACATCAAGCTCTATGCCATCCTGGAGTTACCCGAATGGTACATTATATAAGATCTCTTAATTTACCCTACTCTATCGAAGAGGTACGTGTTATGACAGCTTCTTGTCCTGTATGTTCAGAAATTAAAACAAGGTTTTTAAAAATTGAAGGAAAATTGATAAAGGCTACTTCACCTTTCGAAAGGCTATTCTTAGATTTCAAAGGACCCCTTCCCTCTAATTCTCGTAACAAATACATTCTTACAATTATAGATGAATATAGGTAATAGTTTTCTGTTTGCCTATCCATGCCAAGATCTGACTGCAAAAACTGTAATCGAATGTCTTACTAATTTATTTTCAATTTTTGGCATACCTGGCTACATTCATTCTGATCATTCTGCATCTTTCATGTCTCATGAACTGAAAACAATTGTACATTCGCATGGTGGGTATCCCCTAACTACTGCTTATAATCCTGAAGGTAATGGCCAGACCGAAAGGTACAATGGAATTATTTGGAAAACTATTTCTCTGGCCCTTAAGTCAATAAATTTCAAAATTTATCAATGGGAAGAAGTACGACTTTCTCCATTCTATTCGTTCACTCTTGTACACAGCTACAAATCCTACACCGCATGAAAGAATGTTCATTCATCAAATAAAGCTGGGGAGAATGTACTATACTATATCTATGTACTATATATTTATATGTATTAGATCGTTACACCTTTTATTACTTTGTAATGTTAATGTTCACTATGTAATGTCAAGCTCTATTCTTGCTCAATAAAGCCTATTCTCGAAGGTTTCGCGTTATTTATCACAGGTATCAAGTTAGAGACAAAATACTGATTGTATCTCCGAACAATGTTTAATGATCCAAGGATTGTACACTTTATATTTAGGTGAAAGAAGTTACATAGTGTGTTGTAAAATACTTCTCGTGAAACTCTCTGTATATTTAATATTTTCATAATTTCTTTTTGT
Organism: Lochmaea crataegi; assembly: GCA_947563755.1. NCBI lineage: Eukaryota > Metazoa > Arthropoda > Insecta > Coleoptera > Chrysomelidae > Lochmaea > Lochmaea crataegi. The sequence goes on along the minus strand of OX387424.1, from coordinate 10,142,477 downwards.
AAAAGCTTGACCAGTTCGGAAACAATCATCTTTTCGTTCATTTTATGGATAATAACCTAAAATATTAGATATTATTAATTCTGTAATTGTTTTATTACTTCTTATTAATAGGTCCAAATTTGTGTGTTATTAGAGCTTATGACAACTGGCTATTTAACTATACATACCTTCTATGATTTCAAACTGTATTTCTTCTAGTTGCAAAATATGATGCTTCAATTCTCAATTATTCGAAGGCCATTTAATATAGTACATTTGAAGTGGCAAGAATTTCAAGTGATTTTTCCTTTTTTTTCTTCATTTTTTCAAATTTTTGTGTAGCTGATATTTTACTATTTAGGAAGCCATATTCTGAAAAACTCTATACATACTCAATATAAAAATAATATCTCTTTATTTATCTTCAATTTATTTTTTATAATTGGGCAATCCAACTTGTGAACTCGGTTCTAGAATATACTTACTTGTATGTAGGGTGTTCTTTATTCTTCAAATTCCTCTTTTAAAGACTTATACTCATTCTAACTGTGCTGGACCTTTAAGTGTGTTCTAAAATTCCATACAGAAAAGGAGACATGATAGTAGATGTTCGTATTTTTCATCACGTAAAAACATGAATACATTCAGCTAATTATTTTTCGGATTTTTCCGATCACAACTTTCGATATTTTTGAAAACGAGGACAAAAAACGGATTTCTTATTCACAATAGTTTCCACTTCCATGACCTAACCCCACTTACCTCACTCGCGAACCGCGAATTGCCAAAGTAGCTAGCAACCAATAAAACATCATGAACTCGAGTCTTATGATTGGCTGTTATTGTTCTGCCTTCAGATGTTCTGGTGCAAGATTTTAATTGGCGCCCTCTGCCATGTCCAGAAATTGGAATACATGGAGTTCGATCTCCTGGTTTAGTCTCCATGATACATATATTAATCAAGTAATTAATGCTCCTCAGTATACTGTTTGGTGAGGATTGACAAAAATAATCTACCCTCATACCATTCACAACAAGTTCAAAGGCTACAAGTAGGAAATTAAATTGTTCGATTAGCTTTTAGCAGAATGATACACATGTGTTTATTTAGTGTTTGAGCTCAATTTACCAGAAACGGTGTTAATTTGAGTAATTCCCATGTTTGAGCCGAACAAAATCCGTTCGCAATAAAACAAACAAATTTATGAACCAGATTCTCATTTTATGGCGTTATTAATAGCCAAATAATTGAACTCCATATCCTACCACATCTACTAACCGGTGAAGTTTATTTGGAGTTCCTGCAAAATATTCCACCGATATTTCCAGCTGCTGCAGGATTTGATGTTGGAGACATGTATTTTCAATATGATGGACCTTCACCTCATTTCAAGGTAATAGATGAAGAATTTCCAAATGACAACTTCTTGACTCATTAGATAGGCAGAGGAGGACCTCGCAACTGGCCTGCAGGGACGCCCGATTTTAATGCAGTCGATTTAAGTTAGTTATTTAAAATCAAAAGTTTATATAACAGCAGTAAACACCAGAGAAAACTTTCTACGGATAATTGAAGACACATGCGATGAACTGAGAAATGACCAAGCTAAGATTAGCCCTGGGAAAAACTCCAACAACATTCCAAAGGGAACTATTGGCAATATATTTTTGTGCTCAAGAGTACATAAAAAAACTCCTCAACTCAACCCATTTATTGCATATGAGCCTAAAACAGTTTGGAACTGCAAACAATCCCTTAAGCTTAGTTTTTTAATATCCATCTACTAAAAGCCAATCCAATAATTTCTGCTTGTAGCCTCTGAAATTGTTGTGAATGGTACGATGGTAGATTATTTTTTTCAATATTCACCAAAAAGTAGACTGAGGAGTATTAGTGACTTGAGTAGTGTATGTATAGTTTGGCAAACCTGTCTGAAGCTACGTGGTGTCGGTAAGGGGTGAGGAAACAAGGCCGACAATCAATATCAGTCAATAGTCGAAGTGAGAAGGAAGACCACAGGCACCTGTGTTCGTTCGGGGTACGCGGTAATATGATCATCATCAACATCTTTGGATCAACATCTTTGAAAAAATGTTTACCTTTGAACATTCAGTATTTGAAAAAAAATGTTAATAGACCAAATCCAATGAAGAAAGCACATACAAGCACTAACGTATAATCATTATTAATTTATTGTTGATAATCAAAAGTCTATGTTCAAATAATTACTATTACTACTACGCAGCTTTTTTATAGTTGAACGTGGCAATATCGAATTCCTTTCATAGCTTCATATAGGTTTGCCAAACTATATAAGTACTGACATTCACTAAAACTTAACTGGCTTAACTGATTCTTATCTTACTAATTTCTTGATCATTTTGTATAATGTCATAACCTCCATTTTGTCTTTACCGTGTTCTCTACGAGTATAGTCCGGGGAAGTTATGTCGAAAAAACTACTTAACATCAAACTTTTCCTATAAGGAATATTATGTTCCTAATCGCAGCTTGCAAGCACAACGTAGAAAACTCGGAGTTGGAGTGTTTTACAATGATATTTTTTTCAACCCCTAATCTTTCAAAAATTGTTAAGCAATTTGAAATATTGTTCATTTAAGCGGAAGTATAATAAAAATGACAAAATCAAGATGAAATTGTGAGGAAATATAGAGAAAGTGTTTCCAAACTGGCTGTCGTCTTCAAATTTCAAAAATTCAAAATGTCGGCCGCGAACTTGGGATTCCTCATAGTTTTCTGTCAGTGCATAGCGAACCTTTGACTTTTTTTCAGAATGTGAGGTTTTTTAATGCCTATCCTTTCACAATTCGAAACGAAAGTTGAAATTAATTTTTCAACAATAAATTTTGAAGAACGTAAAAAAGTTTTTGTTTAGTTTGTCAAACAATTTGAATTTTTTTTTATTTAAGAGGCAAGTATAATAAAAATGACAAAATCAAGATGATAATATGAGAAGATATAGGGGAAATGTATCCAAAAAGGCTGGAGTTTTCAAATTTTGAAAATTCAAAATGGCGGCCGCGCACACTGTCTCTATATACCTATATTTTTTTCAATCGGTTTCTTGCAATCGAAAGAGTAAGAGTGTTAGTTCAATAGACCATATAGGAAATTTTTTTTAAATATATTTTTTTTTAGCTTCAACTGAAAATAATTTTTTTCATACGTTTTTCAAAATTTATTGTTGAAAAATTAATTTCAACTTTGTTTCGAATTGCAAAAGTATAAGCCTTCAAAAACGACATATTCTAAAAAAAATGATTTCCAAAACGATCATTAGAAGTCGAGAAAACAAAAGTCAAAGTTGGCTGGACACTGACAGAAAACTATAAGGAATTTGAAGAATGCAGCCGCCATTTTGAATTCTCAAAATTTGAAAATGCCAGCCATTTTGGAAACATGTCCTCCATATTTCCTCATAATATCATCTTGATTTTGTCATTTTTATTTTACTCACGATCAAATAAAGAAAATTTTCAAGTTGCTTAACAATTTTTGAAAAATGTTTATCATGTTATAGGGCATAAGATTTCCTACAGATTTTCCGCAAGGTTTGGCAAGGTTCCGCAAGGTTTGTTTATGTTGCTGTCCCACTCGGGGTGTTTACAATTGAAATCACCGATTATAATGACCTTATTGTAATTTCCGATTAGGCTTTCAAAGTCTACAGCGTTAATTTTTGTGTTAGGAGGGTTGTATGCACCTATAATTGCAATTTTGTTATCTACCAGAACTGCTAAGTGCTCAATTTTTGAGTTTAGCCTATTCAAAATTTTAAAATTAGTATTTTTCCTGATAGCAAGGAGGATACCACCCCCGCGGGTGTCTCTATCTTCCCTGAAGTATAAGTAATTGAAGTTTCTAATTTTAATTTTGTTATTTTTATTTAATAGCGTTTCCCCGACGAATAAAATGTCTGGATTATATTCTTTTAAAAAATATGCTACATCATGTAGCTTTTGGGTGATTCCCCTAATATTTACATAAATAATATTTAAAAAGCCTTTAATATGTGTACATGTACCATGCATGACTTTAGAAGTTATATCTGTCAATAGTTTGCACCAATTTATTATAAACCATAAATTTTTCTAGGTTGGTACTTGCCTTTAGGAGCATGTTGTAGAGGTCAGCAACCGCTCTAATCATCTCATCCAGGTTTGTTAGGTTATTTAGCTTCGTGAAAATGTTCTTAAGGTTTAACATTTTATTGATGTCGTCTCCTTGAGTAGATTGCTTAGTTTGCTGAGTGAAAGACGTGGGAATGTTTCCTGTCTCTGGCCTCTTTTGTGACGTTTTCGTTCTTAGGGTTGGAAAGTCGTTCTCATCGTTGATTTGAAACTTGGATATTTCTAATACATCATTTGATTCCGTTTCGGTAATGGTGCATCTACGAATCTCTTGTTATTTTGCTTAGATTGATTCTTTCTTTCTTCCAGATATTGTCTTCTTTTTATAAAGACTGGGCATTTTTCCGAATTGGCTGGATGGATTCCCTGGCAGTTGCAACACTTAGCCGGTTCTGGCAGGTTTTTGGTGCATTCGTTATTTTTATGTGCACCTGCACACTTTAGACAACGTGGTGGACGTCCACAGTTAGCGATGGCATGTCCCCATTGCTGGCACACATGGCATTGAATTATCGGTTTCTGTTGCCTACGAAGTTCTCATACAACTCTTGTGTTTTCCACTACCCTCACGTTTCTCTTTAGGTAGTCTTATGTGATGGTGGGAGTTGTTACTGCCAGGAATAGGGGACGTCCTTTTGTATTCATGCTGTACACGTTTTTGAGTTCGATCTGATAGTTGGAGTTTAGGTCGGCTTTAATTTCCTCTGGTTCTATGTCTCCTGCCAGTCCACGCAGTACGAAGGCATGTGTTTTTTTCTTCCTTCTGGTCTAAGTATGGAATGGTAGTTTTTCTTTCGTTAGTTGTGCTTTTAGAGTTTTATAGTCTTCCTCTTCTTGTATGAAAACAACTACTGAATTATTGTTGTATTTAATTTCAAATTGGCCTTTGAAATCTTTCTTTGATAAATTAACAATGTTTTTATGTTCAGGCATTCTCCCATCGATAACAATGGGAGGACACATTTTCTTTTTGATTTTTTCCTTGTTGGTTTCTTGTTATTTTCAGGTACTGGTTTGGAGTTGCTTTTGCCTTGTTCTTCCTGGTGTTTGTTTGGTATTATTTTACTTCTTTTTGTTTTAGTTCTTTTCCTTTTCTCTTGTTCGGTTTCGCTAATGTCCTGAAGATTAGCCGATTCTTTTTCTGATAGGGATTCATATTGGTTGGTTGTTGGTGTCGGAGCAAGTTTCTTAGCGTTGTTCGAGAAAACTTGTGAATGAGAAACAGTTTTTCTGGGGAATATAAATTCCTGGGTTTCCATTTTTTCCTCATTAGGTTGGGAAAGGTCTATTTCGAGGATAGTCGTTTCGGAGTTTTGAAAGTTAAGTGATCTGCCTGTTATTTTCTGACCACTTTCCATTAGCCTCTTGTATTGGGAGACGAAGTTGTCATCCTCCTCTCCCACAGATTTATTTACAAGAGATAATGGTCTAAATTTGAGTTTAGTTTGATCCTCTTTCTCAACCTCTTCGCTCCAGTTTGATGTTTTTGAGGAGTTATGGACTACTGCTTGCGTTATGTGCTGAATTGACCGAATATTTATTGGTCCCTCTGGTGAAGAAACGTCTTTTAGCTCGCCTTCTTCCATTTCGTTTGCATGCCCCGTTGAGGATTGCCTTTTGGTTTTTGAAATTATTTCGCGTTTTCTATGCAGTTGTTTTCTCGATAAATTCATCTGATTGGGATTTATTACTATTTACCGCGTCGGTATTAGGTTCAATATTATGTATCTCGTATGCTTTCGACTTTTCGATACACTTTTGGATTTGTTCGATGCACTTTTCTATATTATTCTGGCTAATATCTTCCGATTCTCTTTGGAGAGATTGACTTTTGATGACTTCGTCCGTGGAAATACTTGCTGCTTTTTGGAAGGTAGGAGATTTTGGACTTTCTATACACCTTTTATTGGTTTCTGTGTAGTTGTTTTCAGCTTTCTTAGTCTTTTTGGAAAGATGTCTTGTTTCGCCAACATCCGATGAGGTCGTCTCTGAATTTTCGATGTTAGCTTTCTCTGGCCTATCCTCATTTTCTGATTTTTTATCCTCGTCCAGGAAGGCAATTTGGTACTTGTAAGGGTTGTCTTCATTCCTTTTATTCTCCAGGATAAGTTTTTTTCCCCAACTCTTTAGGTAAGCTGTTTGTATTGTTCGGATTTGTAGCCTGAAGAAGTGTATCGAAAGCTTTCGACACACTTCTTAGGGGAGGTTTCTGTCGTTGACTCCTCTGATGTTCGTGTTATGTAAGATATTACGAAGCCATGCCTTTTGGCAGTTTCAGGCCGTTCTCCCCTTGTTAATCTAGCCATGAGAGACGGCTTTAGTTTGGCTTTTTTAATAATAGAGGATTTGCTCCTACCTTTTTTATTAGATAGTTGATTTGTTAGGCATGTACTTTTTTGATCCTTTAGTGTGTATAGCTCCTAAAGTTTCTCAGTTTGAAAGTGGTCTGGTGAGATTTTGGATTTTTTTGCGGATATTTAGGGTGTATTCCGTGGGCTCCCCTAAATCATCGTGGTTGCCCGACTCGTCGGCAATTCGGTGAACTCCACTGATTTTGCGGTAACTTTTGATATATTTCGCTTTTTTGGCAAATTTTAAAAACTATAAACACTTTTTATGATGATAAGAAGTACCTACTACTTAGCACGTCTGTTCACTACGGCACTACTGACACTACTCGAAATATCATCGTAAAAGACTCAAATTTCGAGTTCTCAACAATGTGCTTGCAAGCTGCGTCAAGGTCCAGCATAATTTTTCGAGTATTTATGAGAATTATTAGTGGTCGATATGTTTTCGATTAGGGACATAATATTCTTTATCGAAAAAATTTTATGTTTGTGTCCCAACTTCCTCGGACTACTAAGGTAGGTACCGAAACACATTAGAAAAAGTCCTGTCACTAGTTAACCGCATGCCATGAAATCGCCGTGCATATTCTCTTTCCCATTATCATCTCAAAATCAATAGACATACAACATATCTGCATATTCATTGTTATCAAACTTATGCGGCATTTTAAGTAAGAAATAACTGTTATCAACAAATAACGCAAGACACACAAGTACAAATTCTGAAGTCATCAACTAACGTCAACATTGTATTCTGACAATTACAACAATTTGGGATATTGAGTCTGAAGTGGCAGGGCATGAAGGAATTGTCGGGAATGAGATTGCTGAGGGTCTCGTGAAAGAAGAAGCTTGTACTTCTTTTATTGGACCCAAACCATTTTTTGTGCCGCATCGTGGAAGAAGTCCGGAAAAATAACTTGTGTAGCCTACTGGAGAAATACTCCAGACCAAAAACTGGCAAAAATGTTATTACGACTTTCCGCTCACTACGCTAAATTGCTCATGGAGCTTCAGAAATCTGATCTCAGAGTAATCACAGGAATTATGACTGGACACTGCTCTCCAGATACCATTTCTGTTAGATGATAATGCGTCAATCCCTGCATAACAAGTGGCGCACACAACTTTATACAAAATCAATTGCGAAAGTGTAACGTTAATTTCGTTCACTTTACTTCCCTCGATTGAATTAATAAATTATCGTATGGGCGGCGAATAGCCAGTCCTTTCTCATACCCAACACCGAGAAATGTTTCAAGGCTGAATATATTTACTGTCGACGAGAGTCGAAATCAACGTTTCTATGCGCGCTGATCGAGGTCCGTCTGTCGGAAAATAGTCACGTCTGTTTTGAAATTCCCACTTCGATCTCGTGTCTCTTCTTCTACCAATTATAAATCAAATATGAATCAAGAATTCACTACTGAAAGGTAAATTCCTTTCCTGGTCAAAGCGTATGAGCGTGACACGAACATGAGACGTAAGTCGGTTGTCGTTCACATGATTTCGTGTATTTAAACAAGTGGCAAAGGGGTTTCGTTCTTCTTTCCAGCGAACATGTGCTATTGAAGCCTTTCTGGCTTATCTTATCTTATCTTATCTTAGAAGTGCATTCATTTGAGTGGTAAGTCATTTCGCTTAAATGTATAACTAACTCTCCTTTCTTAATAGCTTCTACCTTCCTATCTTTATTATGTAGCAATGTCATTCCAGTGCCAGGAATAATATATATCGATATGAATTTGTTTTTTTTTTTCTTTCAGGTTTTTTTATATTATCTATTTAAAAATATCTGTTTAAAAATATATACGTATTTAAACAAATGTATGTATTTACCGGTGCAGAATCGGTTATTCTATTTTATCGTTTTTTTTTATTTGCTTTCTTTTTATCTAAAAATACAGGATGTATGAACCACGTTGTCAAATAATTTTCTTCAACATTAAATATTATCTGTACTGTAATATCATACTTCAATACTTCAGACATCCTGGATTTTAGTTAAATTGGAAAATTGTTCCTGATACTATATTTGTTCCCCAGCACTTTACCTGGGATACTTTATCCGGGATACTTTACCTGGAGCACTTTACCTGGAGCACTTTACCTGGGATACTTTATCCGGGATACTTTACTTGGAGCACTTTACCTGGGACACTTTACCTGGGACACTTTACCTGGAATACTTTACCTGGAATACTTTATCCGGGACTTCAAGTTTTCCGACAACTTCTCTACAAGTGTATCTACAACTACAACAAGAACAGGGAAGTACAATAGTTCTTGCTCTCCAACACAACATATGTCGTCATCCAATAACTAGTCAATTTTTTTTATTTTTTTTTATTTCATATTTTTTTTGAAAATTTACAACTTGTAAATTTAATAACGTTGTTCATATAGTTTTTTCCCTTCCAATCTTCCAGGATTTGTCACTATAATGCATATGTGAATAACAAATAGGCTAGTATTATTCAGAGTGGCGCCCACTTACCTTTCCTAATTTTCCTAATTTATTTTTATTTCACCTTCAATAAATTTTAAGTAGAATTACCCGAGAACCGGTAAGACTACTCTCTGAATTTGTACTAGTTTGGTCTCAGAATCTACACCTGAGGTGCTCTCTGAACTGAGTAGCCGTAACACCTGTTCTTCTCCCTTGCCGCGTTTCTTCTTTTATAAGCATGATATACCGATCAAAGGAAAAAGTCGGCAAGGGTGAGGAGCACGTGCTTTAGCTTCGGCAATTATCAATTCTGGATTAACATAAACAAGCACCATACATGCACACTCGCGTTGCATTATTTAAATTAATTTTTTTTATATTGGGTATGGGTAGTAGGTACAACCAGATAATTTAAGAAATATTTCGATTCCATTTTCAACCCTTAATACTGAAATTACATGTTTAATGAAACGTGTGGAATTGTAACCGCTTAGAAAGTTGCTGTATGTACCTATATTTAGAAAATTGCGGTAGATTGTAATTTTCCTTCGTTTTTTATGCAAAACACTAATTGTGTTGGGTCCTGAATGGCTTCGAGAATAAGATGGTACGGGTCAACGATTATATACTAACTAAGGATGGACTAGTTCCTATTCTCAAGCATTTTGAAAACAAGATCGCAATTGCGCATGTGTTATTACGTCACAGTAGGACCTAAATAGCAGACAGTCAGTTTGTCTACATAGTGGTTTACGTTTACATTTATTATATTGTCAGAATTTTTCTGTTTCTGGTGAAGTTTTAGTGATTTTTAATCATAATTCGTTTTATTTTATTTTGAAAACTTGGTTTTTGTACTATTATATTCAAGGTAAAATTGATTTATGACTTGGTAGAAATATTATTTTAAGGTTGTTTTTTCTATTTTAGTCTAGGCATGCCTGGTAGAATATGTGCTATTGCTACGTGCAAAAACAACCAAATTATTTGTAAAAAGAAAGGCATTCCTATTATATTTCATTATTTCCCAAAAGGGAACGATTTAGTGTCTTCCACTATTCGCAAAGAATGGGTTAGGCGTTGTAGAAGGGCAGATAATTTTAATGTAGATACGTCTACAATTTGTTCTGAACACTTTACACCAAATGATTATGGAAGAGACTTACAGAATGAGTTGTTAAGTAAGTACTATACAATTTTTTAGTGTATTCTATGGTTTATTTCAAAACAATTATAAATCTGCAGCTTTCTTTAATTATAATTTAATTAAAAATAAATAATTTTTCTTAAGACTCATTCCTACATTATTTTCAGAGTTACCTTTACGCAAGATTTTGAAGAAGACAGCTGTCCCCACTGTTAAAGTAAAAAGAGCCCCTGAATCTTCTGAAGAGAGTGAAGAGACACTCAAAAAGAGCTAAAAAAAAATAATAGAAACATTGTTGAAGAAATAATTGGTTCTACTAACTCCAATATAGAAAATTTAAATGACATAAATATTCAAAAAACTACTCCAATCAAGATTCCAATACCTAAAACTGAACCAATAGATTATAAAATAAAATATGAAGAGCTGTTACTAAAATACAAAAATCTGAAGGAAAAATCAGGCAAAAAGGTCAACAGTGTTAACACATTGCTAAAATATTACAAAAATAAATGTTATGGACGCTCAGTAACAGTAAGTAAAAGAATCCAGACTGCCCAAAAAATATTAAAAATGGTCTTAACACAAAATCAAATAGATCTGCTGTCTGGTCGAAAAAAAATTGTTCACTGGACTCGAGAAGAGATATCTGTGGCCTTTACATTAAGATACTATAGCAAAAGTTGCTATTTATATTTAAGAAACCAGTTAAATTACCCTTTACCTTCTTTATCAAGTTTAAGGCGGTGGGCATCTCAATTGGATGTTAGTACAGGAAGTAGTACTAAAAGATGTGTTATTGTTGATGAAACTGGCTGGAGAGAATTTCACTGATTGTGAAAGAACTGTTATCTTACAGTTTGATGAAGTTAAAGTGAAATCTGTGCAAGAATACGATGCTGCCAAGGACCAAGTGCTGGGGCCCTATGGACAAATGCAAGTAGTACAAGCTCGAGGTCTATTCAAAAAATGGAAACAGCCTGTATATATTGCTTTCGATCAAAAGATTACAAAGGACATATTATCGAATATTATAAATGAACTGCATAATATATCATATAATGTGGTAGCTTGTGTGAGTGACTGTGGAGGAGGAAATATTGGTTTATGGTCTCAAATGCAGGTTGATATAGAAAAACCATTTTTTAGTCACCCAAATACAGGTAACAATATTTATGTATTTGCTGATGCACCACATTTGTTAAAACTTGTTCGGAATTGGTTGCTAGATAAAGGATTTATATTATATGGAAATAAAAAAATTACTAAAGAGCCTCTTCAGAGTTTAATCAATTTAAATAATAAGGAAATTAATCCCTGTTGGAAAATCTCTCAAAAGCACCTTGATTGTGAAAAAAATCAGAGACAGAAAGTTAAGTAAGCTGCTCAACTTATGTCTCATTCAGTATCTACAGCTCTTTTGAGATATAAACCAGGAAATGATAAAAAACTTGCTTTTGATTTAGGAGAATTTGTTAGTGATATTAACAAATGGTTCGATATTTTTAACAGCTATGTCGAACATGGATCAGTACCTATCAAAAGTGCTTATGGGGGTAAATATCTCAATTTGCGAAACGAACATTTAGATAAAATGCTTTGATAAAACTTTAAAGAGAAAAGCTAATGAGGACAATCGTAGAGCCAACAGCAAGAAATTAAAAAAAATTATAAACTGATTAGTAATTTTATTTTTTCTATTAAAATTTTTATTACATTAAAGTTTAACATTTTTTGAGAACAGGTGTTGCTATACTGGAAACTGCACCATGTAGTAGCAATATTTATTTTTAAAACAAAATATTGATGTGCAACTACAATTTATTGACGTGTAGTAAAAATTATTAGTACCTATCTAATAAAAAAAAATCTGTACAATAATGAAAATCTTTATCTGTAATAATTTTGTACAGTTTATATCAATCAAAAACTATTTATTTTATTTATAAAGACCAAAATGTATATTTTTAAGCTTACCTTAACTGAAAAATAAAAAACACATTTTAAAATGTTCTTTGATTAAGTTCTGGAACATTCGTAAAATTGACAATAGGTAACTTTTAAAAGTTAAATACTGTGTTAATTACTATAGGTAGGTACTACTTCTAGCCAAATATCTGAAAATTAGCTGTTCTCATAATTACATAATCCCAAATAAGAACTTTATTAAACACCCTGTATAAAAAGTGTTTTTTTATTATATTCTGTAAATATTTTCTAGCTACATTACTATATGAACTCCTTTTGTAGATATAAACTGTTTCGATATTCCTATTCTTTTGTAAGGATATACAATAATTATTAATAAAATAAAACTAAAAAAAATGTGTTTTCTTTTTTAAAGCAAATATAGTGTTCTAATAGGGTAAAGGTAATTAGTTTTAAAGCCGAACAACCTTTATTTTTAATTAAAATCAATAGAAACACATTTTCAGTAAGTATAAACCAATGTATTTAAATATACGCGAGGTCCTGTGGTGACGTCATAGCTGCAACATCGCACACAAACAAATTTGTCAAAGTAGACTATCCTTCCTAGTATATAATCGTTGGGTACGGGTGTGTTTTTCATTGTTTGTTTTTACCTGACTTTGCTTTCAAGATTTACATTTCTGGCATTTTTTTTAATGTATAATTCATGTTTCGTCTTTAACCACAACGAGTCGGCCTGTATAATTCATATTGTCATTTGCTTTAACTATCAATTAATTTTTCTCTAATTTTTAGTTTCGTTATTCATGCTATCCATTTTCAACGTTCCTAAGAGAATACAAAGTTTCCTAGATTCTCAGCTGACTGGTACGATCCATTCGAAAGGAGTAGAAGATTTGTTATTTTTCGACTTATACCATTACACCTTCTGGTCATGATTACATTTCAAAAGTGAAACAGAAGAAGTTGTAACAAATGATCCTTTGCAAAAGGACAAGTTAATAAAACGAACGGACCGAAATTCCAAAGGGCTGTGTAAACAAAATCGAAATAACGTTGGATACGCAATTTATCGGGAATAAAAAAAAGGTCATTGAAATTTATTTTGGAACTGGTAAAAGTAGTGAAAAAAACGTGAAGGTATGAATTTCTGCCAAAATTATAGCAAAATCTACATTTTACGTAGATAAATCTCATTTTTAAAAGTAATTGTCGTAGCATACAGGGTGATCCGTAAGCAATGAACTGAAATCGAAGATGCTCGGCCTCAGAATATCAATCTGATGCAACTTGCTTCAATAAAATATTGATAATAAAACAGATATAGAGTGGCAAAGCAAAAATGTTCTTTCACAGTAAACTGAAAGATTTTGAATATACAAACGTAAAAAAGTTGGGAAATTTGAGGTATGGAAAATCACATTTATGATACCCGTTGCATGTTAATAAACAATATAACCTAAACATAATGCGGCCTTTGTAGAAAAAAATTGGATTTGTAGGAAAAAAACTGGAGGATTTTGCACTACGTAAACGCACCATCTCACAAAGCCATCTTTGTCAACAAATTTCTGAACAAACAAAACAAAAGCTCCACGATGTTTGTACGCATAAGCTTTATCCAACAAGATGTTGTTTTTTGATAAAATAAGCGTTTTAAAAGAGAAATTCACGTTTTTAAAATAAATTCCTCCTCCCAAATAAAATTTGACGTGTTTTTTCAAATTTTGAAGAAAGTCTCGGTTTCGGGGGGGTCAAATTTTCGATGGAACACCCTGTATTTTACAAAAAGAAGCAATAAACGTTCAATCTCTACTGATTTTTGACTCTGACTGAACTCACTTACACGAGCGAACCCTTACACCTTATCGACCAACTTTATTCTTTTTCTAAAACACGAATTACCACTTCGATATCCATTTTCTGTCGATAGAAGACATAAACAGAATTCACCGCGAGTACTGAGGTTAATTATTTCCGATAACGTATTTAATAAATATTTTGTTGCTTGGGTTAATTGTTGGCGTTATGTATTATTTCGAAAAAGGCATACATTGAAGGCGATACAATAAATTTGGATCGATAAAACATATTGTCAGAAAATATTCAAATTTGGCGCTCTTACAAACATTCAACCGCTCACGCAAGCGCGTCAATGGAGGCTAGCGCATGCAACGACCTTGCCGCGTTTAAGCTGGGCAATCGCTGCTTGACATGGGTTGCTAGTATATCCAAAAAGAATAAATATATCATCAGGTGTGGGGTACACATGCACTTTCTTAACCTTTTGGTGTTAGGTGAAATTTTGTAGTTAATGAATAAATGTTTCTGTGAGTTAATAAAAAATACATTTGGCAGAAGACATGGTAATTGCACCATTTTTTAAGAATCTGCAAAACCGCGTGGATAAGAATTAGTTTCAAGCCACCACTTCTGTTATTCAAACAATACCTATTTATTCAGTCTCAACAAGTTTTGACCCGGACAGCACTGATATCAATGTAGGGTTATAAAACAGAATTTTGGTAGTCAGTTCGGGAAGCTGTAAGTAGAGTTGAACCTTTCATTTGTTAAGATCAGCACAATGGTGGTGTTCTGTATGACAACCCACTGAAGGAACGTGTGAAAATTTTAAGATTGATTTTTGTGTATATTTTCTTTAAAAAAATGAACTTAGGTAAGCTTTTAAGCAGTGCGGTAAACTACTATAGCTTGAAGCCCTGTAGTTATGTAGAATTAAACTCAAAAAGTTGAAGCGTACCCGAGCTGTCTAGTCGGGTGGATTCAGATTTAATAGATATCGTCGCACACTCGATAAACGATGCTGTTGTGGGAAATGCATCTTATAATTATTGTGGCACTACATCCATGAGTTATTTGATTGAATTCATTACTAATTATATAAAAGTCTTATCATCTTTTGACAAAGTGTTAAAAAATCCAAATGATCATGCAATTACTGTTCTAAGACTGTCCGGAGTTTGCGCAGTCGAAATTGGCTTGTTCGGGTTTTAACAGGATGGTTCTGACAACCGCAGTTAGGCGTTCGGGATTATTTTAGAACAATTCTTGGACGGTTCGAAAACCGTCTAAACCAGTCCCCAGTCTCGAGGAAGGACGATTTTCGGATTATTTTTTACTCTTGATCAAATTATTTGCGAAGAAGGAAGGTGGGAGCTATTTTAAAAATTTGCTCAAAGCGGTTAGAGGCTTATGTTTTATTGACGGATAGTGTGTTGTTTGATTTGGATCAATACTTTTCAAATTTAATATTTACTGAATGGATGTTAATGATTTCATGGAAATATTTGAGCAGAGTTCATCATCATCATCATCATCATCATCATCATCATCATCATCATCATCATCATCATCATCATCATCATCATCATCATCATCATTAAGTGAAGATGATGTTCTTCTTGATGTGATCAACAATGTTATGATTCCAAAATGCAAGGGATACAGCACACACAACAGTAATGAGTTATCTTGATACACAATCCAAGCCAAAGAAAAGTCAATTGTCAAATTAATTAGGTTACTTAGGTTAGTTCAGTTATATAGACCATGAGGGATGTTCGGGTTTTTTCAAACACTGTCCAATTTCAAACGGTCCGAGAATAGTTCGTCAAAAAAAAATCTATCGATTACCACACTACTCACACGAGAGTACGATGGATTGGGTGGTGATTCTCCAGGCCTTTTCTCAAGCTTGTTGCCATTTGACGGTAGTCACTCGTGTCTATTGTCTGGCAGCGGGTTTTCTAAGATCTGTCAAACTATTTTCAGTTTATTCCCGCTCTCTTGTGATATCACTACAGAAAAAAGCACTCCTTTTCGAATTATCTCAACTGAGGCTAGTAAACTTATGGAGTTTCACCGATTGTACCATCTAATAATGGATGTAATCCGAGATTTAATCTTTTGAAAATATTTCATGATGATCAGTGCAATGTAGGAAAAAAACTTGCCTTAATGAACCTTTTTTTGGATATCCCCATATGGTTCGCTATGTTATGGGATATGTTGAATATTGTTTGCAAGGTGCTGAACGAAAAAATCGAACCAGTCTAAAGCAAGGTTTCATCACCTCTGTTCCAAAGCCTTTTGAACCTTTTCATACAGTCTATACTGACTGCTTTTTACCTGGAAATCTCGACAATTATAAGAACCTCCTTGTCCTAGCTGATGCTTTCTCAAAATTTTGTTTTCCCCACTCTCAATCTACCTTAACCACTTAAGAAACTAAGCTAAGTATTTTTTTGCCAGCTTCGTAAGTATATTTGATACTCCAGCAAAACTAACTCATAATGATGGTACCAATTTCACGTCAAAAAGCTTCAAATCATATATCGAACACTTGGGTATCCAGGTGCATGCGAGTATCTCTGGTGTTCATCGCACCAATGGTCCAACCTCCGAACAGTGAACGGAGTAAACAGTGTTACAGGTCAAAAGTTATATACAAACACTTACTCAGTATGCCAAATTTTACCAACAACTTATAGTAAAAATAAATAAATATTAGGACTTACTCTTCATATTTGTGTTCATTTTGAATTCTAATTATACTACTTTTACTTAGCATTCGTAATTGACCTACATTTCCTCTTTTAAATCTTACATATACTACATCTTCAGAAGTTCATCTTCCAGACTTTCGTATCCACTTCAATTCCCTAAAAATATATGTACTAATAGAAAATGATTCTTAAGTAGTGATTGCGAGCAATATCAGTTTCAGAATATAAAGTATTTAGTTTTAATTATAAAATATATATCTCAAAGGTTCCAATGTTTACATTTGTATCATCCAGGTTAAATTGACATCTGTCAGACTAAGAAGATTAAATAAAATGAATTGATTGATAATCAAATATGACTGATAATCAATCACTGATTAACAAAGTGGAAGTTGTACAAATTCATTACATTTTTTATCATTTTTCATCTTTGTAGATTCACATCAGCATATCTTTTGAACTCATAGAAGCTACTGGTAAAGGAAAAGAGCCAACCATTCAAGACAGGTTGTGAACAAGGGGAGAGAGATATCGTCTCATTTTTGCTTTTGGATGCTAGCTAAGAGCACCTCACGTTAATTTTAACGGATTTTTTGTAATTTACAAAAAGATTTAAAGGGAAAAGTTTCCAAGGTTTCTTAGAACTGGAAACTCAACCAGTGGGTTGGATTTATCCTTTAAAAAAAATTGTAATTACCTCAACTTGTCTTGTTCAACTTAAAGGCCACCCACCATCAACGGTAAGTTTGTCGACCACTCACTTTGATGAGATTATATTCTGAATACTGGCTCAATATCATTTACTTACATTTATTTCTATTTCAGGCCTTCATTTGCAACTTCATTTTCATCTTCATTTTCCTCTTCAACTTTCATGTTTATCTTCAATTTCATGTTCATCTTCAATTTCAACTTCATCTTTCAATTTCACTTTCAACTTCAACTTCAACTTTAACTCTACGGACTTCAGTTCTATTGTGGGATACGACTGGTTCTCACCTCGTTGAAGACCCCTGGATCATCGTAGGACAGCTGTTACCCCGAACTCCACGTGCGAGGACTACACTTATGGTATTCAACCCCTACACGTCCTAACCTTTGGCAAGTGGTTATTCCTGGTAACATAGATTTAAGTAAATCCCTAGGACTTATCTCCGACAACTTCGTATTCTACCAAGAATAAATTTACCAGGATTTTAATTGTACATTTATACCTTTTGTAATATTTACCTTCAGTAATCTTTGTATATACGAGATATGATTTCTAAATAAATCATACATATTGTGAGTCCTAGGTATGCATACTTCGGGTTAATTTCTATAATTTCAAGTAGATTTTAATTATTATATCTATCTAAACTTCTCTCAAATTTGCACGTGGTTTTAAGTATAGACATAAGTCACGTCAACGCCAAATTTGATGGTTGAAGTTTAATTATATCGGTGGTTTTCGCCATAGAGAAACCACGTTTTATAACCTTTACACGCTTGTAATCTGTATGGCCTACCACCTAGAAGGTCAATCGCTAGTATTTATAAACCACATATCTACATAACGCGATAGTTTTATTTGTCCCCCTTAAGAACCCCTTCCTTAAACCTGAGATATTCAAAGGGTGTTCAATATCTTTATTTCCACCCTTCTTTTTCCTTTAACATCCTTTATAATCAGTGTTAAAACAGACGTATTATCTAATGCCAACATAAACAATATCAAAGTTTATCTATTTATTTTGCTTGACTCCACAGATGTTGCCATGTCGTATTATTTAAATGTAATAATCATACAAAAACTTGAATTTTTGCGAGGCTTCTCAGTATACAGATACATGCAATGAGAAATGGAACATAGCTGCCTAATGTATTCTCCGATCTTAGTCCACCAACAAAACATTTCTATAAATTCACTTCAATGAATATCAAGTATTTAGCTGGAGAGCTGGATTCAGAACCACTGTGAGAAGCCCCGCCACTTCTTCAAAAATCTGTTAGTTAACGTCGCTACATATTGAAACAATATGCTTACGTTTTATGTTGTTGAAATCGAAAAATTGATTGTTAAATTTTCTTTAACAATTAATGTTTCGAGTTAAAATAATATGTTTTGATTTCTTTTGGCCATAACACCTTCCAAAAGAAAAATAAAACAAAATAAGATTCTCTAAATTGACACAAATTAAAAATAAATTCCTAAAAACAACTTAAAATGCTAAAACTGAGAAATTAATGAATTAAAGGTTCAAATAACCTCCTTGTTGAGCCAAACAAAAACCGAATATATTAAACAAAGATAATCTTGTATATCATTGGCCTTAGAGGTCGTTGACCGAGATTACTGCATTTGTTGTAGTTTTGTATACGTCCTCAATTACGAAATTTTAGAATTATTCGATCAACTGTAGACTGTGAAGGCGCTGGTTGGTTTTCAAAACCAACAACGAATAAATTTACTATTTCCATAATTGAGTGACCTCCAAAATACCACGATAAAATTTGAATTTTTTCCTGAATTTTGATTTATCTACGAATTAATTTTATTTTGAAAAGTTAAGGGCTTGAACAGTACTCTCCGCTAACGACTGTCTGACCAAAAAATACACCATGGTGTCTTCTTGACAGCTGTTTGTTGACTTAGGACTGCCCCCCCTTTGTAAGTAATCCCACTAAATTTCGACAAATCTATGCCGTGTTAGATATGATCTTGGCAGTAGATTGATTTCGTTAAACTAATTTGCTAACAAATAACCCATCGCAAATACGTGACAGTATTTCCATCGTGTTATTCAGCAAATTATCAGTTAGACAATGTAAAATGACCCATCGCAAATATGTGTATGCTGCAATATTTCCATCGTGTCATTCAGTAAATTATTAACTAGAAAATGTAAAGTGACCCATCGTGAATTCGTGCATACTGCAGTATTCCCATCGCGCCATTTGTTGAATTATTGTTGTAAATGAAAGTTTAACCATTGACGCTAGAACGGTCTGAGTAATTTCTTTCTTTTGCTCATTTCAGAGAGAAAAACAAACAAACAGATAGATTCTCGAGTACAGTGTTGCCAAATCTACCATAATTTCGCAAATCTCGACAAAGTCTATTCATTTGAATTCTATATTAACTTTTACAAAAATACTAGGAAACGTTACCATTTTAGATTGTATTAAAATTTCCTATTACTCTTAAATATTAGTGAATGCTTCCAGTTTTTTGGGTATTGAAACTACATTCCGAGGGCGGAATGATGTCAGTTTGGCCGTTTTAGATCTTGTTTAAAATATTAAAATTTGGCGCTCTTACAATCCTTCAACCGCTCACGCAAGCGCGGCAATGTAGGCTAGCGCGTAGAAGGGAAACGACCTTCCCGCTAGGAATGGAGAACTATCGATAGTCCCGACTATCGATATTTATCAATAGTGCTATTTTCACTATCGATTATTATCGATAATTTTCGATAGTTTTACATCGGTAAAGTTGACATCTGACATCTACCACTCTTGTTTTTATATAGTTGTCAAAATTTTGAAAAATGGTCAATAATTGTCAAAAACTGTCAAAATTGGTCAATAATTGTTAAACCTTGGAAAAATTGTCAACAATGTTGGAAAAATGGACAATAATTGTTGAAATTTTGAAAGAATGGTAAATAATTGTCAAAAATTTTGAAAACTGGTCAAGATTTCCAAAAAATTGTCAAAAATGGTCTAAAATTATAAAACTTTGCCAATAAATGTCAAAAATTGTTAATAATTCTCAAAAACTATCAAAATTGGTCAATAATTGTCAAAAATGGTCAATAATCAATGGTAAAAATTTTTGGAAAAATGGTGAAAATTTTTGAAAAATGGTCAATAATTGTCAGAAATTTTGCAAAATGGTCAAGATTTTAAAAAATTTGACAAAAATGGTCAATAATTGTCAAAAATGGTCAATAATTGTCAAAATCTTTGATAAATTTTCAAAAATGGACAATATTTGTCAAAAACTGTCAAAATTGGTCAATAATTGTCAAAAATGGTCAATAATTGTTAAAATATGGAAAAATTATCAAACATTTTGAAAAGATGGTTAAAAATTGTCTAAAATGGTCAAATTTTTTGGAAAATTGTCAAAAATGGTCAATAATTATCAAAAATGGTCAATAATTGTCAAAATTGGTCAATAATTGTCAAATTTTTTGAAAAATGATCAAAATTTTGGAAAAACTATCAAGATTTTCGAAAAATTGTCGAAAATGGTCTAATAGGAAAAAAATATTCCGAGGGTCGTGAACCTTACCGAATCCAGTTTAAAATAATGATTGTAATCACACGCAATACACTCTCCCGACTATCTCTCTTTCTCTTCCTTCTCCCTCTCTCTCTCTCTCTCTCTCTCTCTCTCTCTCTCTCTCTCTCTCTCTCTCTCTCTCTCTCTCTTTCTCTCATTTTTCTTTCTCTCTCTCCCGTCTCTCCCATCTTTCTTTCTCTCTTATCCATCTCTCTTTTCTATCTCTCTCGGTGCCATCTTTCTTTCTCTCCCATCTCTCTCTCTTCTATATCCCTCTTTCTCCCATATTTCTTTCTCTTTCTCCCATCTCTCTTTCTTTCCTATATCTCTCTCTCTCTCTCTCTCTTTCTTTCCCATCTCTCTCTTTCTCTCTCTCCTATCTCACACACTCTCTCTCTCTCTCTATCCCATCTCTTTCTCTCATCTCTCTCTCATCTTTCTCTCTCTGTCCCATCTTTCTCTCTTTTTCTTCCATATCTCTCTATCTCTCTCTTCAATATATCTCTCTCTCACCCCCTTTCTCCCATCCCTCTCTCTCATTTTTCTTTCTCTCTCCTATCTCTCTCTTTCTCTCTCTCTCCCATCTCACTCTCTTTCTCCCATCTTTCTCTCACCTTCGTCTCTCTCTCTCTGTCCCATTTTTCGATAGCATTTTCATTCCATATCAGCTTTCAAAATAAATTCTTCACCTAAACATCTCAACTATCGATAGAACCGAAAACTATCGATTTTTTTCGATATTCAAAAATATCGAGTTAGTTATCGATAAAATATCGATATTTTTTATTTTTTATTGAACATTATACAAAAAATACATTATACAGAAATTAAATTATAAAAAATCATAATATTCTTCGTCATCTGAGGAACTGTCATCTCCTGTTGACGTTATAATTAACGGGTCGACGGTCCGATCGATCAAGTAGTCAAGATCCCACATTTTCTCCTCTTCTTTAATGACATGCTGGACTGCTTTTCGCCAGTTCTCTGGTGTCACCTCCTTAATGGCTTGATCAAACAGTAGCTTAACGTCTTTCATTTTGAATGTCGTGTTGTGTCTTGCTACAAATCCTTTCACTTGCGCCCATATAAGTTCTATAGGATTTAGTTCGCAATGATATGGCGGTGTGTGCAGCACAGTTACACTATGTTTTTCTGCTATATCTTCCACGGCGTGTTTCAGAAAACGATGTTTGTGTAAATTTGCTATAGCTAATAGTTAATTTTTTTAACAAATTATCTTCAAATTCAATACTTTTGGTGGTTAACCAGTCAATAATTTCTTGTTTTCTCCAAGATGAAGTTGGAGTCTTCTCTATATGCGTCGAGAATGATAACTCGCGTTATCCATAACTACTACTGAATCAGCCGGAAGATATTTTATCATTTCACCAAAATAGTCTTCAAAAACATCCGAATCCATGTCCTCGTGGTAATCTCCCGTATGGCACGACTGAAAGGTTAGCAAAAATTGTCAAAAATGGTCAATAATTATCAAAAATGGTCAATAATTGTCAAAATTGGTCAATAATTGTCAAAATTTTTGAAAAATGATCAAGATTTTGGAAAAACTATCAAGATTTTCGAAAAATTGTCGAAAATGGTCTAATAGGAAAAAAATATTCCGAGGGTCGTGAACCTTGCCGAATCCAGTTTAAAATAATGATTGTAATCACACGCAATACACTCTCCCGACTATCTCTCTTTCTCTTCCTTCTCCCTCTCTCTCTCTCTCTCTCTCTCTCTCTCTCATTTTTCTTTCTCTCTCTCCCGTCTCTCCCATCTTTCTTTCTCTCTTATCCATCTCTCTTTTCTATCTCTCTCGGTGCCATCTTTCTTTCTCTCCCATCTCTCTCTCTTCTATATCCCTCTTTCTCCCATATTTCTTTCTCTTTCTCCCATCTCTCTTTCTTTCCTATATCTCTCTCTCTCTCTCTTTCTTTCCCATCTCTCTCTTTCTT
The DNA here is from genome assembly GCA_947563755.1 of Lochmaea crataegi. Taxonomy (NCBI): domain Eukaryota; kingdom Metazoa; phylum Arthropoda; class Insecta; order Coleoptera; family Chrysomelidae; genus Lochmaea; species Lochmaea crataegi. The sequence continues at coordinate 10,119,710 of OX387424.1, read as the reverse complement.
TCCCATCTCTCTCTTTCTCTCTCTCCTATCTCACACACTCTCTCTCTCTCTCTATCCCATCTCTTTCTCTCATCTCTCTCTCATCTTTCTCTCTCTGTCCCATCTTTCTCTCTTTTTCTTCCATATCTCTCTATCTCTCTCTTCAATATATCTCTCTCTCACCCCCTTTCTCCCATCCCTCTCTCTCATTTTTCTTTCTCTCTCCTATCTCTCTCTTTCTCTCTCTCTCCCATCTCACTCTCTTTCTCCCATCTTTCTCTCACCTTCGTCTCTCTCTCTCTCTGTCCCATTTTTCGATAGCATTTTCATTCCATATCAGCTTTCAAAATAAATTCTTCACCTAAACATCTCAACTATCGATAGAACCGAAAACTATCGATTTTTTTCGATATTCAAAAATATCGAGTTAGTTATCGATAAAATATCGATAGTTCTCCAATCCTACTTCCCGCGTCTAAGCTGGCAGTGGCTACTTGACATGGGTTGCGAGTATATCAAAAAGGAATAAATCTAACAATATTTTAGGTTCATTTGTACATTTATGTCATAGTACTGTCAAATTGATTAATTTCTCACCCAGCTATCGCAATCTTGTTTTTAATACCCTTTATCATTGAAGAAGATTAGGACGAACAAGTTATTCAATAAACGTAGCTCGAAATCCTGTAAATTTCAAGATTCGTTTTCCATTTTTTCCAGTGTTTAGGGAAAATTGCTCTTCTTTTCCTCCCACAAATCAATCTGTGGCAGGTAAGCATTCCATTAATCCACTTAACTCGAATGAACTGGAAATCGAACAGAGACGGATTTCAGCTTGTCACTCAACTTGTTATTACAAAAGAACTCCTGCAGGGAACCGTAGGAAATTCATAGAAGCAGTCGAAAGTTTCGAAATGTTCTATGTAGAAATTTCAAAATAAAGGAGGGGTGAAGTTGAAGATTTATTGAAGGTATATATCTAAAGATGGTATAAAGTAATTAAATCGTATTCTATAGCAGAAAAATGGAAAAATGCATTCGAGTTTTTTTTCGGACGTAGTTGTGTAACGGCTCAGGCTGTGCTATTATTCAAACCGGATTCATTCACCACTTGTATATTACACAGGGTATCCAGGAACTCTCATGCAAAAGGCAAACTACAGATTCTAGATGTGATTTTATGTCTATCTATTATGGAAATGCTAAAGTTGTGATAACAGGGTCAATTTTTGGACCGATATTGTTCAATATTTACTTGAATGACTTCTTCCTGATGAAAAGGTGAGATAACTGGTTTTACAGATGATACAGCCATCTTCTATAGTGGAGAGAGTTGGCAGGACTGAAAGCAGTTGTCGAAGAAAATTTTTTGCAATTAAAACTTTTTTTGGATCATAAGCTACTTACTCTCAACATTGAGGAAACAAAGTATTTAACTTTCAGTTTCAACTCCTCAACCCAACCTTTAGTTATAAGTTTATTTCAGAAAGGTATAGAGTAATAAAACCTCATTAGGTATGCAAATGGAGCACAGAGTGACCCAACGAATATTCAAGCCACTTTCATAGTTTGGCATTGATTTCATTGTAAAATTCTTTCTTTTTATCAAGTGTAGGTAGTACCACCCGGGTTGGGGTCAATATATGGGTTTGGCCTATTGTTATCCATTCACAAACACTGAAAATAGTGTGCCAAAGGCGTGCCGGTAGGATACTCGTGAAAAGGAAAGAATCTTATTTTAACAGAATAAAAATTAGGCATTAAGTACATAGTATTAGGTACACTTATTTTTTATTGAACATTATACAAAAAATACATTATACAGAAATTAAATTATAAAAAATCATAATATTCTTCGTCATCTGAGGAACTGTCATCTCCTCTTGACGTTATAATTAACGGGTCGACGGTCCGATCGATCAAGTAGTCAAGGTACCACATTTTCTCCTCTTCTTTAATGACATGCTGGACTGCTTTTCGCCAGTTCTCTGGTGTCACCTCCTTAATGGCTTGATCAAACAGTAGCTTAACGTCTTTCATTTTGAATGTCGTGTTGTGTCTTGCTACAAATCCTTTCACTTGCGCCCATATAAGTTCTATAGGATTTAGTTCGCAATGATATGGCGGTGTGTGCAGCACAGTTACACTATGTTTTTCTGCTATATCTTCCACGGCGTATTTCATAAAACGATGTTTGTGTAAATTTGCTATAGCTAATAGTTCTTTTTTTTATCAAATTATCTTCAAATTCAATACTTTTGGTGGTTAACCAGTCAATAATTTCTTGTTTTCTCCAAGATGAAGTTGGAGTCTTCTCTATATGCGTCGAGAATGATAACTCGCGTTATCCATAACTACTACTGAATCAGCCGGAAGATATTTTATCATTTCACCAAAATAGTCTTCAAAAACATCCGAATCCATGTCCTCGTGGTAATCTCCCGTATGGCACGACTGAAAGGTTAGCAAACCTTCTTTTAAAAATCCCTCTTCGCTTCCAATATGGACGATTATTAGTATTTTCCCTTTACCTGAAGGCACCTTAATACCCGTTGACAGGCCTTCCATGAAAGCTTGGCGAGCACTGGTTATATTTTTGTCTTGCCACATTTTTGGTACTGTATAACCTTCGTTGATCCACGTCTCATCAAGATAAAAGATTTTCTTCTGCTCTGTTCTGTACTGCTTTATACTTCTTAAGTATTTTCGTCGCCAGCAAACAATTTCATCGCTTTCCAGTAAAAGTGCTTCACGGTTATGCTTTTCCCAGGCAAAATCCATATTTCTCAAAGTGGTCCATAAAGGTTTTTTAGTTATCAACGGAATACTGTCATCCTGGCCAAGCTCCATTAAAATCTTGTCTAGGGTGGGTATTTCTTTTTTAAAATGAAAAGAGTAAACTTTTCTTCGAATTCCACTTTTGGTGTCTTCATCAAGGACTTTTACTGGTCTGCGTGAACTTTTCTTGGGAGGCTATCTTTCTCCCCCGTAATAATTTAAAAACGGTGGACTTTCCAACTCCAGTCATACGGGAACATCGGTCGACAGTTTCTTGAACAGTAAATTACAGTAAATTACAAACAATACTATTTCAAGACCTACGCCTATGGCCGACACCGAAATTGAGCCGAACTGGACGGAATTCCCCATTTTATTACTCCATACCTTTCTGAAATAGACTATAATAGTTACAAATTAGAGTGAACACAGAGGTCTTAACCATTTCATCTGAAACGAAAATTAAAGATCCTCTCTTGAAATGGAATATACAGATAGAAAACACAATAAATAGACTGATATCAGTAATATATAATTTTAGAAAACTAAAGGGAATCCTATCTGTGAAACATCTAAAAACATTATATTAATAATTGGTAGAAAGTTATCTTAGGTATGCGATTGTTACATGGGTAGCAGCTCTAAAAAGTCATCTGTACGCTTTGGAGGATACCCAGAAACGATATCCAGAATTGATTTATTTAAAAAGAGCGTGGCATCTAGCAGATGCGTTATACGAAGAAACACAAATTCTTGTTATACGAAAACTATTTTTCCTATGCTGTACTACTATGCTCTACTACTATTTAAATAAACAAAAGAGTCAGCTCCCATCACATGAATATAACACTCGTAACAAACATTACTATGTTACACAAAAATGTCGAAAGCTTCTGCACAAAGATCGTACATGTTTTATTCTACGAAGTTATACAATATCATTCCAGAAACCATAAAACATATTACTTTATACAATGATGATTTCGTCATTCGCAATTGATTATTTCAAGTATATGTCATCATAATCATTATCAAAAGACAAGAAATCATCGTTTTTGTTTTATATAGTGAATATTATTAAATGAATGGATACATGTGTTGTAAAAAAAGGAATTTTCAAACTCAATGTGTATTGTTTGTTTTGATGTGTATCATTTTTCATGTTTGGATAGGAAAAAAGAATATAAGCTCATTGATCGTAATAAAATTTATTGCTCAGTAAAATGTGAAGAAAATGATCCAAAAATAGAAATTAACAAACTAAGCTAACTAAACTAAATTAAAAAATAAAATAAGAGAAAAGGATCTAGAATTAGAAAAAGTAGAAGGTGAAAATGTTGACAAAATAAATGAAATGCAACAAGAAGTAAACGAGCTACACAAAGAAATAAAGGATAAAAATTGTTATATACTAAGAATGAAAAAAAGGAAGCAGGACTTTGAAGATGTGGTATTTGAGTTGGAAAATAGAGATACCCAGAGAATAAGAGAGCAAGATGAAAAAATAAAACAATTAAATAGAGAAATTAAACAAATTGAAAATAAGTTAAAAGCGCAAGAGAAAGATTTACAAAGCGGAATTGATAACCAAGTTTTACTAAACAATAGAATTAAGGAAATGGATACTGTTAGTCGGGAAATGGTGAATGCAATACGAATTCTTGAGGAAGAAAATGATAGAACCAATGAAGAACTATCTAGGTATAAAAAATTGGGAAATGAAAATAGGATAGGGCTGACAGTACTGGATACAGGAAAAAAGGCAATTAAGGAAACAACGCAAACAGTGCAACTATCAGATGGAGTAGGGAAAGCTATTAATAAACCAGACAGTGGAAAAGGAGGAAACATTAAGCAGAGGAAATTGTTAATACCGTGTGATGAAAATGGACGTAAGTTAAGAAAGACAATAGAGTAAGAATTAGAAAATTTAGGATGTAAGGATTTTTTGTTAGAAACGATTATAAAACCGGGGGCTACTTATGAGAATGTTATTGCAGACATAGATAAACTTACAATTAATTACAATCTAAATGACTGTGTAATTATATTGGGTGGTATAAATAATTTAAAAAAAAATAATAAGTACCCGAGTGTACAGTTGATACATAATAAAATAAGACACTGTACACATACAAATTTGGTATTTGTCAAAATTCCAGAGGGAAACTTTCAAAAATATGTAAATAATTTCAACTTCGGATTCCAGGATTATATAAAAAGGCTGGACAATTATGCTCAAGGTTTTGCAAGGGTAATTGATTTATGTGATAAAAAGGGATTTTTTAATATTAATATGTATGGAAAAGTATGCAATAAGTTAGTTAATGAGATATTACAGGCAAAAAAGAATAATAATCTTGTATTCATTGAAACTGTAAATTCTAAAAAAAAATTAGTGAGCAACAAAGTGATGAAGACAGTAAAAATAATAGCACCTCTTTTTTAGAAATAGCAAACAGCGAAAACGTCGCAGCATAGAAAATAACTTTAAAAATTACTCTTTTATATTGTATCTAAATGCTCAAAGTCTTCCAGCTCATATAGATGAGGTTAGGAATTTAGTTCAAACAAGAAAACCTTTAATTGTATGTCTATCAGAAACTCATGTTACAGAGGACATATTTAATTCTGAAATTAATATTAATAATTATGTTGTCCATAGGACAGACAGTAATAGCAGACACACGGGTGGAACTGCTGTATTTGTAGATAATAAATTAAAAATAGTTGATGTGCAGGGATATTGTATTGAGGGAGTGTTGTGGATAACTGGAGTGTCCATTATATTCCAAAATAAAAAATATTGGGTATTTGTTCTATATAGATCTCCAAGTAGTAGCATGATAAGATTTTTGCAATTATTTGAAGATTGGTTTGAAGAACATATCAAGTAGGAAAATGATAAAACTATTTTATGTGGGGATTTTAATTTGAATTGGCTAGATAATGATAACAATTGCAGAGGTAGGCTACACGGATATGGGATTTATAAATTCAGTGACAGAATACACTCACTTAACAAAGGGGGGAGGTACATTAATTGATCTAGCTTTATCGAATTTAGAAATGGATGTAAGTGTTTTTGATTTCCCTAAAATAAGCTCTCACCGCAATATAGCAATATATTTAAAACACATAAAAGTACCAAGAAAAGAATTTTATATAGAAACGAGGGGCAGAAATATTGACTTTGAAAGGATTGGGTTTAAATTGAAAAATATAAACTGGAACTATACGGAATTAAATTTGAATAAAAGATATACAATGTTTGTGGAAAAGGTATATTCTATACTAGATGAAGTAGCTCCAAAAAAAGAGGTAAAAATATATGGACATCACCAGGAATTCTGGAATGATAAAGTTAGGCACGCGGCAAGAGACAAGGATGAAAGTTTTAGAATGTACATAAAAAACAGAACAACAGAATATTGGGAAATATACAAGCAAAAAAGAAATATAGCGGTAAAAACAATAAGGGAAGAAAAGAAAATATATTTTGAAAATAAAATAGATCATAATAAACAAAATCCGACTGAAATGTGGAAAATTTTAAAGGCGTTCATTGCGAATGATAAACAAGTAAATAATTTCAATATAATAGATATGGGTAGTGGTGATTTAGTATCGGATATAAATGTAATACCAAATTGTTTAAATACATATTATGTTAAAAGTATTATGGATATAGCAGAACAAATTGATAAAACTTTTACAAATAGTTTTCCAGTAGTAGATAAAGTTATTACTAATAAAATGTCCACTTTTAATTTAATTAGTCTAGAGGAACTGGAAAAAATAATTAGTTCATTAAAGAATAAAAGTAGTCCTGATGATATCAGTGTAGAATTATTAAAAAATTGTTTCAAAGATATTTGTAATCCTATATTAAACATAATTAATGGTTCTTTAGAGTTAAGTCAAGTTCCTACAGAAATGAAAATGTCTACTATAGTTCCTATACCCAAGAAACCAGATACAAATACAGCTACAAATTTAAGACCAGTTAATATGATTAATGCTGTTGCTAAAGTATTGGAAAAAGTTGTATATGAGCAACTGGTAGATTATCTAGAAGGTAATAAGATTCTTTGTGAGTATCAATCATGATTCCGTAATAAACATAGTTGTGAAACGGCTCTACAATGCGTTTTGAGTGATTGGAAAAATAATATTGAAAATAATTTAGTCACAATTGCGGTATTTTTAGATCTACAAAGAGCATTTGATACAGTAGATAGATATAGGCTAATACAGAAAATTAAAAGCGTAGGTATTGATGGGACAGCTCTTATTTGGATAATAGATTATTTGAACAACAGGCAACAAATGGTAAAACTCAATAACATACAGTCAAGCAGGTTATGTAATGATATGAGTCTACCACAGGGTAGTGTGTTGGGACCTTTGCTGTTTTTGGTATATTTAAATGATATTGTGGACATTGCAAGGGAGTGCAAAATTCATTTATTTGCGGATGATACCCTACTGTACTTCTGCTGGAGTGATCTTGAACACTGCATAGGAGTCATAAACGCTGCTCTAAAAAGGGTGCATATATATTGTTGTGCAAATTTGTTGAAAATTAATATACAGAAAACAAAATGTATGTTATTAGGCATAAAAGATAAGTATAGGGAAGTTAGTTTAAATATAAGATTAGGTGATGAAACAGTGGACAGTAAAAAAATGTGTCTACTTAGGAGTAACTATTGACAAAAATTTAAAATTTAAGGAGCATGCAAACCAAGTTATTTAACTGTGGCCTATAAAATTAACTATTTAAGACGATGCTCTCCACATCTAAGCCAATGGTCCAAATTAACTGTTTTTAACACTGTAATATTACCACATTTTAATTATTGCACTACAATTTTGTATCTACTCAAACAAAATGAAATCAATCATCTTCAAAGGATGCAAAACTGTGCCATGCGATTAATATTGAAGTGCTCTAGGTATACTCCTATAACCAGAATGCTAAAGACACTTAACTGGAGGCCAATAATTAAATTAATTTTGTACTTCACATTAATTTTTATTTTCAAAATTAAAATTGGACATGCACCAGTGTATCTGCAGGATAAGCTCTCTAATAGTCTTGGTGTACATAACTATAATACAAGAAATAAGGAAAATTTAAGAATTGAAATGTGTAAGAGAAGCAGTACATACAACTCTGTATTTCACAAAGGTATTAATTCTTTCAATAGTTTACCAGAATACATTAAAAAAAGTTCATCTGTACATTCTTTTAAAAGACCATTAAAGAATTATTTATTGTCGGAGTGAGCAGTCACAGCCTAATATTATAATATGTTTGTTTAAATTTGTTTTATTCTAATTTTAATTTCTTTATGATGTACCTAATTTTTTGTGCTGTAAACACTATATGTTGTACTGTTTTTTTATTTTATATTGTGTACTCATATTATGTAAACAGAATTAGTTATTTTTGACTAAATAAAGAGATATATATATATACTTGTTTTATAAAAAAAATGAAATCTTTTATTTTAACATCCCTCGTGTTTTGATTACAAATTATTTCCATTGATCGATTCTAGCCAGCCTAATGGCGAATGTTTTAAAATTAGTCGCAATTGTACAGTGCGTTCTAGAACGCCGTGCCAAATCAATTGTATTTCACTCCAAATTTTAATTACGCTTGACTTCACTATTGTATATAGTGTAACTAGAGACATATATTTTCTAGAATTGTTAGGCTCACTATACAAATGTTCTCCTTACTTCAGTAAACTGTTAGTTCGTGACGTTCTTAGAAAGCTAGTTTGGAAATATTTAAAAAATATATACATAATATAAATTTATTAGTGAGCAATAAAATAAGTCGCTTAAAATTTCTGGATGAACAACAATTAATTGAAAACAACTTCATGTATGTTACTATACTTAAGAAAACTTTGAAGAGCTGGCACCGTAACAACCTTGCAATGAAAAGCTAATACATCCAGTCCAGTATTTGGCATAATATAACGAAGTAACCGGACAGTTTTAACTCGGCCAACTGGGACATAAAAACATTATGATATTACCGAACATCTGGCCAGACTTGGGCCAGACCATCCAGGGGTGTGCGTGAATTTTGTTGTAGATAAATATTATCAATATAATCTATATTTGTTGGTAGAGTGAGTTTAGTTCTTAGTTGTAGAAAAGTTTAGTTATTCTAGGGTAGAAAAGTATTATTAATATAATATTTGTTGGCTTAGTAAGGTTAGTTGATTAAGTGGCGTGAGTAAATTGTTATTAATATAATATTTATTTGTTCGTAGACGTTAAGGTAAGTTTTATAAATATAATTTATTGGTTATTAATTAGAATGGTATTTTGGAGACCATTTGAAACGACAGTTCAACATGATGTATCGCGGGAATCTAATAATTTGGCGCCACAGACAAATTACTGAAAGGGCCGAATTTCAAAACAAAGATTTACATGTTCAGTGTCAACGCGTTGTTTTAAATATGTACGGGTGTTTGAAAAAAGAAAATTCTGAAATTTATGATAATGCGGTTATCGCGAGAATTCACGAATTAACGAAAATCGGGTTTGCAACGATTTATAAAATAATTAAACTTGGCACTGTTACGGATCATTATTTGAAGCGAAAACCACCAAACCAAAAACTGAATAAGGTTGACAGAGCTACGAAAAATGTTATTCAACGGATTGTTTACGGGTTTTACAAGGACAATATAGTACCAACTTTAGAACTGATTCTTGCTAAATTGCGAGATATTCCTAAATATAATTATCAATGTTTGAAAACACTGCACGCGGTTTTGTTAAACTGTAGATCTAAATATAAGAAATTAGATAATCGAATGGTAATAATGGAATCTCGGCGTATCGTTGAACTTAGACACGAGTATTTGCGCAAAATTAAAGGGTACCGTGATTCAAACAGAACTTTAATTTATTTAGACGAAACTTGGTTTGATACGCATGATGTTGTCAAATATGGTTGGGTTGACGACACAAAAAACTGTTCTTTAGATACTCCGTGTTCGAGAGGAAAACGCGTAATTATTCTTCATGCCAGAAGTAAAGATGGCTTTGTACCTAATGTGTTGCTATTGTCAGCTAAAAATATAACAATGTCTTCTGCTGATTATGATATGACTGCCGATTTGTTTGAAAAATGGTTTGTCGAACAGCTTTTACCTGACATTCCGCAGAATTCGGTAATTGTTATGGACAATGCGTCGTTTCATTCCCGAATATTGAATAAAATAACCAACAACAGCACGAAAAGGACGAAATTTTAAAATTTATGAGAATTGAAAACATTAATATTCCTGAAAAGATTCCGGTAAAAAGAGAATTGGTTAAAATAATAAAAAGTAGGAACTTCCAAAAAGAATATGTCATTGATAATATGGTGATGCCATTTTGCGATTACCCCCATACTATTGTACCTTTAATCCAATCGAAATGGTTTGGGGTACTGTAAAAAGTCGCACAACTTTCAGCGCAGTCGTCCTTGATAACATTCTGCAAATACTTAATGACAATTATAGCAAAATTGCGTGGCTCATGTTATACAAACAGAGAACAAAATACTGTTTTATCGCCCATAGTACCAGTAGTTATCCAACTTGAAAACGATTCTACTTCGGAAGATTCTGACAATTCCAGTAATTAAATTCTTTTAAATAAATTTTCCTTGTAGGTATAATTAGAGCGCGTTTTTTATTTCTCAACGTATTCATAATAGATACCGTATTTTCCAAAGCCAATAAAAAAAAGCAGAAAAATTACAAAAAAAAATAAAAGAAAAAAAAATAACAAAAAAAATAACAAAAGAACTAACTTCATATTCCTACTTACATGCCCGACCCAATCCTTTTTCCTGGTAAGACAACTTTTTCAGATTGTCTGGCTAAATGAGCATTATTTACAGAAAATTATATTACAAATTTTATGAGTTTTGTATGCAGGCTACTATATTAATTTGAACGAAAAACATTATTTCACAGTATTCGAGTTTATAAAAAGTTTATATGCACGCCATTGGGCGGCCTTCGAAGGGATTAAAAATATGGGTCATTACATTAAGCGTAGAAGAACTATAAAAATAATATATCGTTTTAATAGGTTATATAGTGTATTTAAAAAGTTCTGACTACTTGTTTCTGGAAATCGTAATGTCTCCAATGCCCTGTTGTAACGGTAAATGTTGCTTTTAGTTGGGCGCCAATTTGTAACTGTGAATGCCTGTACCTCACAGGGCACCAGCTCGAAGGGCTCCGGCTAGAGACTCCTCTCAAGGGTGATTCGACCCCAAGTTCATGTCACACAGGGACAACAGAAGGGTTGTAAAAATTGAGGGCGCCACTACCTTTTTGACGATGAAAATACTAAGAAAACTAATGCGGAGAAGGTAGAAACGCCTTGTAAAATTTAAATTTACGTTAATAAAGAAAAGTGACCCCGGGCGGTATCTCCCTCAACTTTTATAGTTGAGGATTTCTAATAAAAAAAAATTTAAAACAAATTTACAATTTATTCTGCCACAGGAAATGAACAGGAATTTGTACTTTTATAGGTACTTAGCTCTTAGATGAAGTGGTTTCCTGGAGAAGAAGTCAGGTCTTCTATCCTCGGGTTGTATTCTAGGCTATATTCTTGGGGTTATATTCTAGCCTAGGGTTATATTCTTGGGTTTATATCCTCGGCGTTATATTCTTGGGTTATATCCTAGCCTAGGGTTATATTCTTGGCTTATATTCTCGCCTAGGGGCTGTGCTTACCTAGAAGTACAAGTGGATCAGGGATATGTAGGAACTTGAATGTAATGGCACATTATGTTGGTCAGCTTTTCAGGTTAAAGAAAAGGAAGGCAGTTATTTGAAAGTCAAAAAATTTATTTAATTTACTGAAAGCTTTCCAACATTATGTGTTCCATGTTAAAAAAATAAATAGCAATTATCGGCTAAATTAAAAAAATATACTAATGATCCGAAAGAAACTAATCATAGCAAAAAGTTATTTATTTAGTTATATGAAAAAATATCGTGCTTAGGAAATATATGAAACCGGCACTGGCGTTACGAAAGAATATTTTATAGGTTAACAGTAATTTATAAAAAATGTTATTTTATAATTAAAAGAGTTATTTCGCAACTGAAAAAGCTTGAAAATGTTTGTATAAAAGTAAAACAGTGAATTATAAAAGAATATTTGGTTTAAAACTACCATATTAGTATAAAAGAACAGTTTATGACCACGTGTTGAATTTAATTTCGTCTATCTCTGTAAAAAAATAAAGAATGCATACGAAAATTATATCAGACAGTACTTTAGAAAAAGCTTATTAATTATAAATTATGATTTTGAACTTACCACAGCAAAATTCATAAGATAGGTACTTAAGATATGAAAGATAGCGAAAGATGATCTGTCCCTTTAGGCGGTCGATAACAGAAAGGGGTGTTTCACGTGGCGTTGTGCAAAAAATGGAAGCGTCCGTTGGCAAACGTCAATTGTCTTACGGTCGGGGTTGAAGAGTTTAGGATCACAGAACTATAATTGGATGTGGCTAGTGACGACGAGCGCTAATTAAAAGGATTTATTCTGTAAAATCGAAACTGGTCGATAGACATGTTACATGTTAAAAATTAATATTTTACAGCCATATGTCTGTGATGGTATCCTAGTATCATAATTCACTAGACCTGCCTTAATATCTAAGAAACTGTATACAGAGCGAGCCCAAACTCGAATACATCGGTTTCACAATTTTTTAAATGGATCACCCTGTATTTTATATTTGTAAATGGAAGTTACTCCACTACACTCCAAATTTTATTAAGTATTCTCCTTACCCGAACTGGATAGTTTTCGTTTTATTTCAATTTTAGGTTTAAATTGAGAGTTAGATTTCGTATGTACTTTTTCTAAATACACTCAGGTGCAAAAAATTCGATCCACGACTATTTTTTGGCAAAGTAGACAAAAATTTGACCATTTAAGTTTTGGATCGGTTTTAAATGTTAAAGGTATGAATAATAAAGACAGTTTAGACAAGAAAATCATGTTGTTATGAAAACAATTGGCTTTATTCGAATAATGGAAAAATGAAGTATATTTTGTAATCAAAACAATGGTTATAATGAAATGTTTAGTGTGTTATTTTTTTTATTGATAATTTGTATTTCCTCCCCGGGCCCTTATAACAGCCTGCATACGTCTTGGCATAGAGCTAATTAAATGTTGGACATCGAGTCGGTCCAATTCGTCCCATATTGCCTGAAGCACCACACTAAGTTCAGCCAAGTTGTTAGCACGGGGTACCCGTGATCGGATTCTTCTTCCTAGAGTGTCCCATAGATGTTCTATAGGATTGAGATCTGGACTTGAAGATGGCCAATTCATACGGACAATCCCGACTTCTTCTAAATATTCATTAACGATTCTTGCACGATGTGGCCGCGCGTTATCGTCCATGAAAATAAAATTAGGCCCTACAAATGGAGCAAAAGGTACCACATGCTCATCCAAAATTGTTGTTATGTACCTTGCTCCTATCATAGAACCTCCATTTACAAGAACTAAGTCAGTACGGGCCTCGGAACTTATACCAGCCCAAACCATAACTGAGCCTCCTCGGTAACTTATTCTTTCCGCAATGTTACATTGGGCGAATCGCTCTCCTTGTCTTCTGTAGATTCTTTCTCTACCATCTGTGTCCTTAAACAAAACCTGGACTCATCCGAGAAAAATACATTACTCTAATCGGCGTCATTCCAGTCCTCGTGTTCCCTTGCAAAAGCAAGCCGAGCTCTGCGTTGTTCCATGGATAGCAGTGGACATAGAGCTGGCCTTCTGGAATATAAATTAGCTTCAGTGAGTCGTCGACGAAATGTCCACCTGCTTACATCGACATTTCTTACTTCGCTCAGACGATTTGCCAGCTCAACTGACGTTAAATGTTTATTTCTCAAACACGAAGAAACCAAAAATCTATCATCGCGTGCGGATGTTGCCCTTCTACGACCTGGGACACGATTCTTGAACTTATACGGATGTCAGTAGCATACGAATTAAATCCGAACGAAAGATTCGAATACAAACGTCAAACTTAATTCTTGAATGATATGCGGAAAATTTTCCGTATACGGATGTTTGATTCGAATAAACAGTTTGAGAACTTCTCTTTTCTTCTTTTTTTTTATCCTCTTTTTTTGCCAATATTCCGGGGGGTAATTTTCTCGGCATATTTTCTTCTTTTTGGTACGTGTGCCGAAACAAATGTAAAATGTTTTTTAAAAAGAAGAGCCTGCTTACAAAATATACTGAAATTTATTTCGCAAACGTAGACGATATTAATTGTATTTACTTTTTTTTGCTTTTTTCTTCATTTTATTACACCTAATACCTAATATATGTTTAACCATGGATCGTGCACTTAAGAAAACTATGACCAAATCCCAGAAAAAAGTGTTAGTGCAATTTATGAGTGAGCACCCCCAATTACATTCTAGTAAATTCACAAATGAATTTACATTTAAAAAAGCCAAGGAAATGTGGATGGATTTGGCAAATTTATTAAATGCTATGCCAGGATGCAGCAAGGAATGGGATAAATGGAGAAAAGTAAATATAATACATACTTTCACTTAAAATTACCTACTCTTTGAAATTAAATTTAAAATGTGTTAGTCTTTAGCATGAGATACATAGATAGGCATTTAAATTTGAAATTTATTTCTAGACTTGGCATGACTTTGAAAAACTCTACCAAAAATAAAGCAGCTGCAAATAAAAGAAGCCAGAATAAAACTGGGGGTGGCATTTCACCCATTCATATATTGGACCCTGATGAAGTTCAAGTACTGGACATTCTGAATCCAATACAAATTGAAGGTTTGCCTGTTGTTGAGACAATAACAACATTTAATTTTGATGAGATGGAAGCTATGGTAAACGAACCAGGTACGCCAAATAGAGGCGAAGTAGAACAAAATGTCAGTCAAGAATCAAGAATGACAAATTTTAAAAAAAGAGTACCAAATAGGATAAAGAGGCTAACTCATACCATCCAGGCTACCGAAAAAATGAATGCCCAAATGGCGGAAAAACTAGAGCTTAAAAGATGGTATTTCAAAGAAAAGTTAGCTCTAATTGAAAGGGACATAACTGTAAAAAATAGGATTGCAGATGCTCTTGAGGGTGTTGCTGCTGCCTTAAGAGCTAAAATCTAAAATTATTATTATTGATTTTACAAACAAATCCTTTTTTATAAAAAGTTCTGGTTATATGTAGGTACAGAATGTTGATAAATTATGAAGACATGGAAATGCTCGAAGAGAAGTGCATTTCAAGTACCTCATTGCAGCGTTCTATTGTACAGCGTGCTTGTTTGTGACAATTGTTATATCTTTCCCCAGGAGATCCTTGTTCTACATTATCTAATGGGGTCATCAACCATGGTCGTAGAGCATAACCAGAATCCCCTAAAATATTTCACAAATCAATGATAAATAACATTTATTGGTATACAAATAACTTGAAAAAATATATACATACCTAGCAAAAGATAGTCTGTGACCCCTCTTTGATGCAGATCTGTCATATAGTTAAAAGCAGAACTGTATTGCCAAATAAAACTGTCATTTGTTGATCCAGGATACCTGGCACACACATTCAATATTTTTAAATCCAGATCACATATCTGTAAAAATAATAATCCAATTTATGAAGTTTTGCAGAATAGTAATGTAACTTTTAATTTAATAAGTAAGTACCTATGCTAATTGACAACAATAATTATCACCACTTTCTGCATGCAATTGTGAGAAAACTTTGAAAAAATATCTTTTATAGTTTTATAACATAGAATAACAACTGGGCTTTTAAAAACTTACCAACTGTGTATTTATAGAGTGGTACCCCTTTCTGTTAACAAAAATGTGCTCTATGTCATTTTCTGGGGGAAAAATTGCTACATGAGTGCAATCAATGCAACCGATTATCCCAGGAAAATTAAATTTTTCAAAAAATCTAGAAGAAAATCAATTATTAAAAATCATTTTTGGAAATAATCTGGTAATTACCGGGCTCTTGTTTGTTGTAATTCTAGAGCATTACGTGGAAGTCTTACATATGCATTTAAAATTTCAGGGCTGTTAAGTGCATTGGTGACTTCATCAACAACACGACTAACAGATGATTGGGAAACTCCATGCATCACGCTGTATCCAACATCTGTTTGATATGATCCTGTAGCAAAAAAACTTAATGCTGTGAGGATCTAAAAAAAAATTAGTTTACTGATTTACTAAAGGTACTTATCATTGAAATTACCTTTGTTTCAATACCTAACGCTGACAATCTTGTTGGGTGTCTTAGATTTGGTTCTAGCAAATCAATTAATTCTGAGGCCAAAGGTTTTGATAGCCGATAAATTTTAATAAAATGATTGTCGCTAAGTTCTTGGTAAGCTTCCCTATGCTGAAAGACTATACGATGATTATTACCATCAATTTCGGCTTCTTCAATGCTCCAATCGCCCCCAAAAGGGCCAAATCCTCCAAATTAGCCATAAACAAACCTTAATACCTACCAATAAATCACAAGTAGAAAATATGAACATAGTAAGTTTTAGTTCGTTGTTCCTTACCAAGAGAAAGTCTTAATTCACTGCTCACTGATATTGATCTCAAAACTGTTTTTAAACATAAACCGAGATATTATGCCCACCAAAACTCAAAAGAATACAAAAGAAAGCGAGTAAAAATAATGAAAATGAACAAACATATGAAAAAGTGTGGTTAGAGGTTTTAGAATATCTCAATTCGTATGCGGAAAATCGAATCCGCATAGCTTGACCCATTCGATGTCAAATTCGAATAACAAAAGTCGCATACCGATTTCAAGAATACAAATACTCGATTTAATTCGATTTTTTTCCGAATATCGCCAAATCCGTATACGGACTTATTTCAAGAATTGGGTCCCTGATCCTGGTCTCCTCGTGTAATTTCCAGTTCCATTAAACTGCTGAATGGCTCTTTGAACTGCACAACGACTAACACCTACTACCTCAGCCGCATAATATTGGCTACGACCATCTTGAACTAAAGCCACTGCCCTTGCAGCATCCGTTGGTGTTAAAGCCATTTCAATTTAATTAAATTACCAAAATAATAGGTTTAAATACTAATTCGGTGGGTTTGTTGGGGTCGATAAAATAACAAATGAATTTCTTGCTGCTTTATCAGAAGTAAATTTCTGACAAAAACCTAAAATTTGTATTGTTTATGAAAAATGTCATAAGAAAAATGGAAATAATGTAAATCAATCAATAATTTCAATTATTCGAGGGTCTCTCTATATTTATATATGCCATATAATAAGTACCAAGTTTTAAAAGTCACAATAAATGGAAAATATACGATGGATCGAATTTTTTGCACCTGACTGTAGTTTAATTAGAACCACATCATCACTAGCGTTCTTAGTAATTAGGTAGGTAGTAAGTAGGCTCTGAAATATCAACTTAATTGCTAATTCGTTTATCAACAAATCTGGTATGTAAATGACGAAGTTCCTGTTCACCATAATGATATGTTTCCTGAAAAGTGGATGGATTAGACGAGCAGGCCAGTTCTCTGGGCACCAAGATAACCAGAGTTGAATAAATTAAAATTTTTCTTTTGAGGATATGTCAAAGATCAGGTATACAAAGTGACTACACCAGACGATATAGAATAAGGTAAGCTATTCAAAATGTTAATAAGCAAAAGCTTGGAGATTTAAGTCGATATTTTGAATACCGTCTTCAAGCCTGCATCGATATAGAGGGTAATCACTTTGAGCATCTTTTACAACTTAATTGTTGAGTTTTTTTATACATTTCAGTATATTTAGATAATTACTATGAATAAATTGTGTATCGTTGGATTTTTTTAATCATAAAATTGGAATATCACAAAAACTATTCAGTTTGGGTAAAGGGATTACTCAATCAAATTTAAAGTATAGTAAAGTGAAACTCATTTACAAATTAAAATATACGGTGAAACATTTGAAAAAAATTGTGAAATCGATGTATTCGGGTTTGGGCTCGCCCTGTATATGGTTTCTTTAATATGGAGGCAGGTTTAGTGAATTATGATACTAGACGACCATCACAGACGTATGGTTGTCAAAGATTAATTTCAAATTGTGCAGTTTTAAAGTATACGGGTCGTTTCAGGAACAACCGGTCAGAACTTCCTGTATGCACTGTATAACATATTACAACCTTATATCATCGCAATAGCGAAGTCAAGATTCAAATTAGAACTAAAATACAGGGTGTTAAAAATAATGTACCTTTGATATGGCACGGTTTTCTGGAACACGGTGTACTGTTGCGACTAATTTTAAAATAGGAGCCTTTGGGCTGGCTACAATCGGTGTAAATTGTATTCAAATATCATTGAGGATTAACTAGGGTTGCGCGATACACTAGAAAGTATCGATATTAGGTATCGATACGGATCGGAACGTAAAGTATCGATACAGTAGAATATTGAATATTAATTTATCAATACTCGAAGTATCGATACGTTAACGATCCGAGATTTTGCTAATTTTGGCGTTTTTTCGGTAAAAACACCTTTTTGGGGGGTGGAAAAAGATATTATTGCAATTTCCGGTCAAAGTTGAGGTTCTAGAATAAAAAATTGATGATAAAAGTTGTAGATCTTGGAAAAATATACAACTTTTTCATCAGTGACTTTTTCACATAACCTCAAAATTAGCTCGAAAAACGCAAAAAACTGCATTTTTCGTTTTTTATTTTGGATTTCGTTAAAAAATCTTCGATTTTCATGAAAATTTAGTAGAAGGTAGCTTTGATAGTCACAAACCATGGAAAAAAATTTCAAATTAAAATAATGGAAATTTTTTGAGTTATAACGTTTTTGCGGTAAAAACACCTTTTTGGGGGGTGGAAAAAGACATTATTGCAATTTCCGGCCAAAGTTGAGGTTCTAGAATAAAAAATTGATGATAAAAGTTGTAGATCTTAGAAAAATCTACAACTTTTTCATCAGTGACTTTTTCACATAACCTCAAAATTAGCTCGAAAAACGCAAAAAACTGCATTTTTCGTTTTTTATTTTGGATTTCGTTAAAAAATCTTCGATTTTCATGAAAATTTAGTAGAAGGTAGCTTTGATAGTCACAAACCATGGAAAAAAATTTCAAATTAAAATATTGGAAATTTTTTGAGTTATAACGTTTTTGCGGTAAAAACACCTTTTTGGGGGGTGGAAAAAGACATTATTGCAATTTCCGGCCAAAGTTGAGGTTCTAGAATAAAATTTGATGATAAAAGTTGTAGATCTTAGAAAAATCTACAACTTTTTCATCAGTGACTTTTCCACATAACCTCAAAATTAGCTCGAAAAACGCAAAAAACTGCGTTTTTCGTTTTTTATTTTTAGGTTCGTTAAAAAATGTTCGATTTTGATGAAAATTTGGTGAAAGGTAGTTTTCATAGTCACAAATCACGAAAAAAAATTTCAATTAAAATGTTGGAAATTTTTCGGATTTTGACGTGTTTTCGGTAAAATACACTTTTGGGGGGGGGGTGGTGGGGGTAAAAAAAGACATTATTGCGATTTCCGGCAAAAGTTGGAATCCTAGGAAAAAAAGTTGGTTATAAAAGTTGTAGATCTTGAGAAAATCTACAACTTTTACATCAGTCACTTTTCCACATAACCTCAAAATTAGCTCTAAAAACGCAAACTGCACATTTTTCGTTTTTATTTTTAGTTTCGTTAAAAAAGCACGATATCATTTCACAACGTGATTAAAAAATCACGATATCGCTCATCACTATATGTAACGCCACTTGCCGCTACCACTAAAAATCCCGTATTAACAAGATATTGGACTTTATCTCACTAATAAGATAAGGTTTTCTCTTGAGAAAACGGTATAGTAGTCTATAGAATTTTGATCGATGTCCTTTCCTTCTCTTCACTTTTCTTCTGCGAATGTTTATACTTATTTGAACGAAAATTTTCTCCTCATACCACAATTTTATTATTCCATTTATTCCATAATAATAGTTCCAATGATCACTTGTATAATAATTATATATTTCAGTTCAATTGTATATAATTTTTCGTTTACTCTGGTCAGCACAAGCTGACCTTATTCGAGTGCATATTATGATTGTCGTCCTATTTTCTTAGTCAAAACTTCTTATATGCCTACGAATCACTTTGAAATGTGTTTGTTGATAAAAATATCTTATCAATATTGTTGAATTGATTGGTAACTATTTGCTGACTCCACTATTGATTAATAAACATGCGTTTAATATTTAATAACCAATGGACTACTTATATACGAGGTGTTACAGTTGGATCCCTGAAAAGAATTAGACTACATTCATAATGTAAGAATCTGACTATCTCATGTCTGTATCTGATTACCATATCAGCATAACTCTTTACTGCACTCAAATATTTCATGAAAATAGGTTTAAAGTGTGACTTTATATCACTTTCTATTCCCACCCATATCTATTCTCTCATGTGTGCATGTACATAAGTATGGTTTTTAAAAATTTCAGGTTTTCGCTAGCAATGATACCGCAAACAAAAAGTTTACGTTTTAGAAGCGAACTTTTGGGTCATACTTTGAACAATGCATTTGTCGCATTAAAGTTTTACTCAAGAGTTCACAATAACGTGCTTTTTGAAGTCTTCCTTTATCTTCGTTCGTATATCTTTTTCGCTCATTTTTTTTGAAAGTTGATGCTTTATATCTGGGTTTCCTGCTTCAAAATGTTCCCAGTATTTTTCATTAGAATTGTTACGATATAAAAACGTTTAGCCGTAAAATACAAAGCCGATGCGGTTTATATCGAATTCATCCTTCGAGATTGGAGAAGTTTATACCAATTCTACACGTTGATCTGTAGAACGGTATGAAAGAACGCCCGCCCTCTTTCGATGAGAAAATTACGTGGATGGAAATAAAATTAATTTTGTGCAGGAGGAAAAA
This sequence comes from Lochmaea crataegi, assembly GCA_947563755.1. Lineage (NCBI taxonomy): Eukaryota > Metazoa > Arthropoda > Insecta > Coleoptera > Chrysomelidae > Lochmaea > Lochmaea crataegi. Next base: position 10,098,917 of record OX387424.1, on the reverse strand, counting down.
GCAATTATTTAAAAGTATGGTTTGGTTTAGAAAATTTTCCATTACAGGAACGTTTTTCATGATTTTTATTTTGTATTGAACGGCTCCACAAAAGTTAAGAAAGTTCATAAATTCGTAGATTGTGTTTTAACGTATTACGATTTTTGGTCACCAAGTGTTTATATAATATTATGAATTGAATGTTTTTTCTTTTACGTGAGCGGTTGTTGTTTGTAGGTTTGTAGTTTTAAAGAACAAATCCAATAATTTGAGGTTGTGTACCTTTTTAATCTCAATTTTATTGAAGATTTAAGTACATACGTTAATAACGAGGATAGTTTCCTCTAATATCAATTACAGCCAAACAACGCCTCTGTACACTTTCAATAAGGTTGAATTAGCCTTGATCGATTTATTGGGGTAAAAGTTGTTTAAGTTCCTGGAGTATCTTCATGGGAACTTAAGGCACTTTGTAGCTGGTCCCAAGCATTCTCGATGGGATTGAGGTCGGGTGATCGAGGATACTATGGAAGTCCAAAGCGTATTCTACTACTCTTGTACGATGCGGTTGAGCATTATCGTCTAAAAGGAGGAAAGTTGGTACAATAGCAGCATGAAACAAACGTTAAGAACTTGTACGTGAATCTAAGCACTCGTTTCTATTAGACACTAACAATTATGTACATCCATTAAAACAAATGCCTTCCCATGTATGTATATTGGGGTGTTATTCACTGAGGCTTTAAAATAAATTGTGCCCGCTTTCTTCTACTTAGTTCCTGAGGAAACTTATTTCCCTTAGGAATTTTAGGATATCTGCAGGTTTTGAATCCGTCTTCTATCCAGTTGTCTCCTAAGTGTTGTACCTTAGGATTCTGAATTGCTGTGCAATCCGCAAGTATGTAGTTGAAGGTTTCTTCTTCCATACCTTAGAATCTTCATTCTTCTTCCTCCACTATTTTGATGAGCTTATTAAGGTGCCGATTTAGGCGACAGTGTCCCATTTGGACTCCTGGTCAAACTTTTAGTGCAGTTTTGCTTTGACTTAGACATTCATTTGTTCTCAAAAATTCCTCCTCAAACAGCAGCTGTACCACTTCTGAACGGATGTACTTCCCACACTGCTCTTCGATTTCTGGACACTAGAGAAAGAGTCCATACACGAACACACCGACTATCAGAAAACCATCCATACCTTGACTTATCTGTGAACAATGCGGATCTCCATTCTGCATTTCAAATCACTCATGTTCATGAGCACATGCCTATAGAGCATGTATGAGTTCGTGTTAATTGAACTCGTCTTAAACGTGAGTTGACCTATGGTTTTTGCTATTCTGTGGATAATAGATAGATAGTCTAATATGGGACTTAAGTGCTTCTAAGAGCCTCTCCACTACGACCTTTGCAGATCTATTGTGTATGCCCTCCTGTTATTCTAGAGTTCCTTGCCTAGACTCGTTCTTATTACTAGACGGATGGCAAACCTCAGGTCCTCCATATATTGGGAAGGTTGTGGTTTTTCCTCCCGTATCGTAGAAAACCTCAGCCTAGTCAGGCGTTCGCATTAGCACAGTATGTGTACTGGGGTTTCCTCATCTTCTTGGCAAAACCTACATATGGTTGTTTCTGCCAATCCGATGATATTCATATGTTTGTTAAGTCTACAATGCCCTGTCAGGAGCCCAACCAGGATCCTGATTGTTTTCCTATTCTGGCTCAATAGATACTCCGTGAATTTTGGCAAGTGTTCCTTGATGAACTCTTTGGACTGCCTCATTTTTGGCGCCTTGTTCCACCATTCTCGAGACTGATCATTTATCCAAGTGCTGCTATTTGTTTTTTGCAGCGCCTTCGCTATGCCACAGAAAGGTTCTGGGCCAATGGGAGCACGACGTGCCCCTTCTCGGGCTAGTGAGTCTGCCTCTTCATTGCTCTTGTGATCTGAGTGGCCTGGTACCCAGGCTATGGACAATCTATTACGACTGCTTAGCTCTTGTGGCGTCTCCAAGTTTGGAATTTATCTGCATGCAGCTGATTGCTTTTATAGCTGCTTGGCTGTCGGAGTATATGGCAATGGTCTTTTCCTCAAACTCTTGCCTTAATAGCTCCCCTGCACAGTGCTGTATTGCTGCAACTTCTGCCAGGAATATCGTCACATGTTTACCCAAGCTCAGTGAGACTCTTATCTTTGGCTTGGCTATATATATATATTCCTGCTCCTACACCTTCCTCGGTTTTTGAGCCATCTGTGTAGCAGGCCATTTCTGGATTAATTGGAGGTCCTTCCTTCCGTGCCTCTCTGCCTGTTATGACTGTTTTGAAGTTTTTCCCGAAGCTATACTTGGGAATCATCTCGTCCGATCGCATTCCCATTATGGGGTCGATTTCCAACTCATTGTATAGCTCGTTATACACCTTACCGTGTAGCCTACTAATGGGTGCTTGCCCTCTGGTCAATATATTATTGATTGACCTGGCTTCGCCTTGTATGTAGACATGGAGTGGCGGCAGGTTCAGCAAGACTTCTAGTGCGGCTGTTGGGGTTGTCCTCATGGCTCCTGTGGCAGCCAGGCACGGTTGCCTTTGGATGCCACTTAGCTTTTGGATCGCCCCAGCCTGCCGAGTCTTAGTCCACCATATCACCGATCCATATGCTATCATGGGTCTGATAACTCTTGTATATAGCCATATGATCATTTTTGGTTGTAGCCCTCAGTTCTTTCCGCACATTCTTCTGCACAGATTGAGGGCTATCGTACTATTTTCTGTAGGTGTTGATTCCATGTCAACTTGTGGTCAAATATGACTCCCAAGTATTTTGCCTCTTGGGCAATTGGAATTTCCACCCTATTAAGAACTGGTGACTTCAGTCCTCTCAGTACTTTCTTCTTGGTGAAAACCACTATCGTGGTTTTAAGAGGGTTTATAGTTAGATCCTCCTCTTGGCCCCATTTGCTGATTATGTTTAGGGCAGTTTGTGTATGCTCCGAGACTGTACCTGCGAATTTGCCTTTTAGAATAATCGCGAGATCATCAGCATACCCTAAGCAATACATGCCTTGGGATGTCAGCCTCTTCAGTAGTTCGTCTATTAGGACAGCCCATAGAAGTGGTGATAACACCCCTCCTTGCGGGCAACCCCTGCCTGCTCTAGCTGTGACGGTGGTATCGCCAATGGATGATATGATTACCCTTTTTTCCCAAACTGGCGTTTATCCACCCACACAGGAGCAGTGGCACCCCTTTTTTTTCTAGAGCTTTGGTAATTGACAGAGTAGATGCATTATTGAGAGCACCCTCAATGTCTCTAAAAGTTGTCATGGCTATCTCTTTGTCCTCTAGGGATTTAGTTAGTAGCCTGTTGAGATCGCCTAGTGCTAAGTATGTTGACTTGCGTGGCAGATACGCGTATTGTCGCTCGTTGAGAGGGTTTGTTGATGAAACATCATCTCTAATGTATCTGTCTACTAGTATCTCCAACGTTTTAATCAGGAAGGACACTAGACTGAATGGACGGTATGATTTGGGCGTCATGTCATTTAATCTCCCTACCTTGGGTATATAAATGACTCCTCCCTTTTGCCACTCCGTAAGTGAGTATTGAATAGCTATACAAGCCTTGAATATCCTACATAGATGTGGAATTAATATTTCCTGTCCCTTTCGGAGTAGGATGGGGTATATTCCATTCTCCCCCGGAGATTTAAATGGTTGAAACTTGTTTATGGCCCACCTCATTCTATTTGACCTTGTTATCTCTGTAGCCAGTTTCCAGTCCGAGGCATTTGGCCTTTTTGGCTTGCCTTGCGAACTCTCCACCGCTACAGGATCATTCAGAATTGTTGCGACCGGAAAGTGTGCCTTGATTAGCATTGATATACTTTCCTCAAATGTTGTTTTGTAGGTATCGTCGTCCTTTTCTAGGAACACTACTTTATTCACAGCACCTCTCTTTGCCAGCACCTTGTGGGTTCTAGAACATGTGGGGGTATCTAAAACCGCCTCACAGGACTTCTTCCACGATTGCCTTTTTGCCTTTCTAATCTCTTTGTTGTACCGCGTAAGCGAAGCCTTGGCCCAGTCTTGGTTGAATTTTGCTTTATTAAAAAGCATACGTATCCCCTTATTAGGGTTTCTAAGTGTTTATTCCACCAGACTGTTTTGTTATTACGTTGTCTGTTATTTCAGGGCAGTTCACCTCGTAAGCTGCTAGTATTGCCTTGCTTACTAGATTTACTGACCTTGAAAGACTTTTGTTATCCTCTATTTCAATCCTATCACCTTCGAGAGCATCACTGAGCGACAATAGATATCTATCCCGGTTTGTCTCTCTGGGGTTTCAATAGGTGACTTCAAGCCGAGGAGGGGTAGTTAGATCGAATCTGATCTGCCTGTGGTCGGAGCATGAGGGCTCCTCGGACACGTGCCAATTTGTTATGTTGTCACATGCTTTTTCTGTCGAAAGTGTTATATCTACAACTTCTTTTCTAGTTGCAGTGACGAAAGTTGGTTTATCACCTACGTTAGCTATCAATAACCTTTTTGTTAGTATGAAATTTAATAATGACTCACCTCTTGTGTTGATAACTGTGCTTCCCCATATAGTGTGGTGTGCATTTTCATCGCATCCAAGAGTCAGTTGGAGGTTTTCCTTGGCCGCGTATGCGATTAAGTACTTCGCCTATTTGCGGTGGTGGGCAAACCTCCTCGCCTGGGAAATATGCGGAGCATACTAGCCAGCTCTTGGCTCCTTCCTCCGTTGGCGTGGTCAAGATGGCTGTAACAATATCAGCGGTGCAAAGCACCGGAATTAGTACACAGTTAACTCTATTGCTATATATTATACATGCTCGATGTCTTTTTATGCCTTCTTTATATAGTACCTTACCTTGATTGATATGAAGGCCTGTAATCCTGCCTCCGTGTAGCCAGGGTTCCTGCAGGAGAGCCAAATCTAATCCCTACTTGTCGAACCTCCTACATACAATAGCGCTGGCCGCCTTAGCATGATGGAGGTTTACCTACAGAACCCTGATCCCTGTGTTCAGTTCTGTGAACGACTCTTTTTCCTTCTCAGGCTGCTCCCGTATCCATGGGTGTGCCGCTCTCCTGTGCTACGTGCCTTTTGAGAGGGCTTTCTCCTTGAGGATGGTCTGCTTCTTCCTCTTGGACCTCTGCGATCTCCGGAGTGGAAGCTACCCCCTTTTCAGAGCTGTTGTCCTGTTTTGGGCTATGTCTCCCCTTGACCCTGAATTTTATTCTCCCTAGGTTGTAGAAGGAGGACATATCTATCTTTTTGAGTTCCTCCAGGGACTCACTGTCCATCGAGAAAGCCCATGTTTGGCCTTTTTCCGATGGAGTTTTTCCCAACACCGTCCATAGATTGGTGTTAAGCCCGTGATTTGCGACCTTGAGCCTTCGCAGGATTTTTTCCGTTTCTGGCCTTTGTCCTCTGTCGTCCGGGATGTGGGTGGTGCAGGATATTGACTCTAGAAGGTCCTCTGGGTTGCCCCTTCCCAGGGTTTTATGGTCTCTCAGCCAGTCTTCACTAGTGCTATCTGCACACGTCATAACCAGATAGCCTGGTTTGTGCGTGCATTTTGCAAAACGCACTTGTAGTCCCTCAGGGGGAATTTCATCATGGGCCTCGGAGATTGCGTCCTGGACTATGCTTAGCCTTTCTGGACTCAATTTACTCATGGGAAACTCATCGTCTACCACCGCAACCTTTATTGAGGCTAGGACATCTTTGAAGGAAACACCCTCTTGTCTTGGTTTCTTCGTCAGCTGGTTATGCTGTGGCGGAGTGCTGCTGCTAGAGCGGGGGCGTTTCGTGGAAGTGCTTGTTACAGCCTCATTTGTACTTTTTCCAGCCTCTTTCGTGCTTTTTTTAGCCTCTCTTCCTATTCCTCTCGCTGTAACCTGCTTTGAAGCCTTTTGCGGTTTTTGGTTTTTAAGAAAGTTTTCCCTTATGACCAGCCTCTAAACAGCTATGTAGTCGAGACCACTTTCGAATTTTGTTTTGAGCTTCGTTCTAGAAGCTCCCCCTAGATGAGCGGATTTTACTTCCTCATCCTCTAGGGAAGATTCAAGAACCTTATTTTTCGGTTCTGGTGCTTGCTGAGAAGCCTTAGCACCAGGCAGTTTTGCCTTTTGATCTGGTTTGGGCGAGTTCGCCCCCGTCCTTTGTTTTTTTCTTCTGATCCATATGAATCCCACGAGAAGCTAGGAAAAGCTGGTCCACCGCCACAGAGCCCCGCATGTCGCAGTAAGGTGTGGATACAAGGGGGTGCCACCTGTTGCCCCCAGGGGATCGTTTGAGTCTGCATATTCGACCCAGCAGCCACTCAGCTATCGGCACGATACCTTTCACCTTGGCTTGGGTCCGATCTTTTGGTCGCCTTTTACGACAGGCAGACCATACCTGGGATCCCAGGGGTATCTGTGGTTAATAAGGTCTGCTTTTATAATCCCAACTAAAACTGCATACTCCTTTGAATATTTCCCAAATATAACTATATTTAAAGAGAATAATTAATAGCGCCCTCTAGCGTTCATGTTACTCATTAGGTTATGTCGAAGCTATTACTTTTATATTGGTGGAAAAAAGCTGATTTCAAGAAGACTAATGCCCGGTTGCACCGTTTGAAATTTAAGCACGCCTTTCGTAAGTCGTGCTTAACTATAAGAAGCACTTGAATGTCTCGCTTTTTGCACCGCTACAGCTTAAGCATTACTTAGTAAAGAAACGCTTAACGCATTGCGTACATTTCAACACTGAGAAAATCTGGTAACTTATCAGTGACTTTTCAAATTTGGCTTTGTATCGAGTGACAGTTAGCTTTCGCACGCGTCAAATGTGAAAGGTTAACATAAATACAAAGAAAACAGCAAACTTCAGAAAGCAGGGATGGTTACCAAATGCTCAGCGCAGGAATAAAACCGAAGTGCTGCTAGCAACTGATTCATGAGGTTAGGTTAGGTTAGGTTTTTGGTGAGTGGGTCTATAAGGCCCTCCACTGCGACTCGCAAGAGTCTATTGTGGCTCATGCCTATTCAGATTTCACCAAACAAATTCAGCTTCTTAACAAAGCCAATTAGTTTATTTGGTGAATGATATTTCAGGTCCGAGGGCGAGAGAGAATCCCTGCCAAACATCAGATACCTGATTCGAGCCGCGGCGGGGCAGGCACAAATTATATGCTCTGCTGATTCATCATTTTCCAGACAAAGACGGCAGGTCGGATCTTCCGACAGTCCAAGTTTTAGCATATGATGATTCAGATGACAGTGGCCTGTTAAAAGACCTGTTAGACAACGTAGGTCATGCCTGCTATAGTCTAACATTTTTTTGGAGACATTCTTCGAAGGATGTATGAAAGCCTTTGAATGAACCAATCCTGGTAAATTATGTCAGAAGTCTAAAGCTCTTCTTGCCGTCCAGGTATTCAGTGTTCTTTGGCAGTCTAAAACCAATTTCGACGTTACACGGTGAGAGCTAAGTGCTTTCAAAGCCGCTTGGCTGTCCGAGAAAATTTTTATTGTTCTATGTATGAGATTGGCTTGCTCCAATCTCTCCACACATGAAACAATGGCGTAAATTTCCGCCTGGAATACGGTTGCATAGGATCCTAGAGAGGTTGAGATTTCTGTCCTAGGTCTGCGCCCGTATACACCTGCACCAGAGCCTGAGGGTTTTTGAACCGTCTGTGTACCAACAGCTGTCTGCTCTTAATAGTTCATCCTTACGGAGGACCCATTCATCTCTATTTGGAATTAGGACGGTATAAGGCAGGTCGTAGTTTACTGTTGGAGGCATTATGTCAGAGGTCATTCCCAGAATACTGTGACTTTCAGTGTCCACTAGCATTCTGCTTCGTTCTGTATAAGCTTGATTTGTGCATTTAGAAATATGCACAATTCTGTAAGTTGTCCATCTAGCCTCTCTTTCCAAAAATATATGGAGAGGAGGTAGGTCCAGAAGGATTTCCATGGCTGCTGACGGAGTGGAGCTGATAGCACCAGTGATTGCCAGGCAAGCCTGTCTCTGTAAACCAGAGAGCTTTGCTTGGGCCGTTCGCTGTAAAGCTTTTGGCCACCAGGCAATAGCTCCATATGTGATCATTGGTCTAACGATCATCACATATATCCAATAGATTTGTTTGGGTCCCAAGCCCCAAGATTTTCCACAGATCCTACGACATGTCCACAAGGATAGTCTGGCCTTATGGATAACTTTTTCCAAGTGAGCGTTCCAAGTAAGTTTCATATCTAGGATAATCCCCAAATATTTTACTTCCGCTGCAAATGGAATAACCTCACCATTGTAGGAAAGTGGTGGAATATCCTCCAACTTTCTTTTCCTAGTGAAGGGAACTATTACAGTTTTACCAGGGTTAACAGACATCTGTTCCCTCTGACACCAACTGTGGACATCGTCCAACGTCTTTTGGAGGGTATTATATGCTACCCTTCCTGACTTGGTCCTTGCCAAGATGACAAGGTCGTCTGCATACGCTTGCAGTTCTATCCCTCTTCTTTCGAGAGCGCTAATCAAGTTATCCATCAAGAGTGACCATAGTAGGGGAGATAGTACTCCGCCTTGTGGGCAGCCCCTGGAAACCTTGAAGCTAATGGTCTCGTCCTGAAGAGATGTAGTGGCTGTCCTATTAGTGAGCATGGCATATATCCAACCGATAATGGTTGGTTTGATGCCCTTTTCAGTTAAAGCTGAACCAATGGAGGTCGGTAGTGCATTGTCAAATGCTCCTTCAATGTCAAGAAATATGGCCACCGCAATCTCCTTGTTGTTAAGGGATTGTGTGATTTTCTCAACAAGGTTCTGTAATGCTAAATCTGTTGATTTGTCAGTTTGATAAGCATATTGGTGGATGCTCAGGGGGGAATTATATAAAGCTACCCGCCTGATGTAGCAATCCAGTGCTTTTTCAAGTCCTTTAAGCAGGAAAGATGTTAGGCTAATTGGTCTGACCGATTTAGGGTGTGGGTCTGTGCGGCCCACTTTCGGTATATATACCTCCCTAGCCGTCAACCAACTGGGTGGTATGTAATTCCACTGCAGACTAGCTCTATACAGTTTAATGAGGATGGGTAAAAGTAATTCCAGTCCGTTCTGCAGCAGAGCTGGAAATATTCCATCCTCACCAGGAGATTTGAAAGGCTGAAAAGATTTGATTGCCCATTCAACTGCTGGTGCTGTGATAACTTCCTTGGCGGCCTCCCAATCGATCTTTTTTGGCCGCCTTGCGCCCTCAAAGAGCGGAGGTCGATTGTTATCCAGAGTCAAACTTCCAGGAAAGTGATTTTTAATCAAAAGCTCTAACGTTTCTTTTCTAGAGGTCGTGAAAGTGCCATCAGGTCGCTTCATCGACCCAATCTCGGCAATCGACTCTTTAGAGAGAATCTTGTGGATTCTAGTACTACGAGGTATATCAGAAATACTCTCACAGAACTTTTTCCAAGACTCCCGCTTCGCCTTTCTGATTCATGAGAGTCACGCTGTTGTTTCTGTAATATTAGTTGATCATTTGGTCTTGCAGATTTCCTTCTAGGTAATATTTTACTTAAAAATCACTTCGAAATTTCAGAGCTTCCTCTATCAATCCTAAAACCCGTAAACAACATTGCTTTTGTCACTAGAAATCTTTGATAAGATGCAAATTCCTTATGTCGTGGAAATTATCAGATCAAGTGTAAAGCATCTCGGTAAGTCTATCATCTCGAGGATATCAAATCAACTTCGAAAACGACATTCATTTTTGGTCAAATCGAAAATTCTTAAGAAAAAAATCTAGCTTGCCAAAAAATATTCGAATATTCATAGCACTGTAGGTAACTGAATTAATAATAATCATAAAATACATTATTTTGCTGTATATGTATCATTTCGACACATCATCAAAATGGGGAGCCTTAAAGGTCGACAAATTTTTTATGACTAAAGAGTTCATAAATGAGTTTTTTGGTAAAAAATTGGTATTTTATTATTTGGTAAAATTCATATTTTCCGATATACCTCGTATACGACAGGGAAATTTCGATACCTAATGGTGGTATTGAAGGTTTTAGACCATGCAGAACTTTTTATGAAGAATAACTTTTTACCGTAAAGATAATAATAAAAAAGTTTCCCATATGCTGCGATCTTAAGTGACACACTGTATATAAATGGAGAATATAAGAGAAGGGTAACACTCATTCCATCGCTCTGTATAATTATTCATAATACTGAATGTATTATTTGTTACGGTCTCCACAAAGCTGTAAAAATGTAGTCTACTAATTGATTACACAAAAGAAGCGTGCCATAACTTCGCGAATGGAGGTATAAAACTCACAGCCAACTCTGAGAATTCCAACAAAAAGCACTCAAACGAGAAAGTTTAGTGGAAGGGTAGGGTTGTGGTATTTTCAATTTTAAAGGAAGAACTTTTGTTTTGCTGATGCATCGTTGTGGGCTACCGTGGCGTCGGGTTATTTAAATTATGATTTTGTTTTAACCAAGCCAAGCTGTTGAATATTGAACACAGCAAAACTTGATGAATTCAATGTTTGAGATATACCAGCGAAATTTATTAAAGGACCACAGTGGGAGGTTATAGTTCAGGTCAAATTGGCATAAGTTTTGATATGATTTAAATCTCGTTGTACCGATTAAAATTTCTCATTTCTCCAACAAAATAATTCGAGTAGTTTTCGAGATAATTGGCTCTCAAATACTGTGGTGGAGCGTTAGTTTGGTGGCCAAAAACAGATCAGAGGAAAACCGAACTGAAGCTATCAAAACTTCAGAGGCTTGCCTGACTGTGCATAACGGGTGCGATGAAATTCTGCCCGACTGCGGCATTGGAAGCCATACTCAATCTTCCGCCTCTTGCTCGGCATGTTGAGGTGGAAGCGAGAATGGCTGCATACAGGCTGGAATGTAATGGGAAATGGCACGAAGGAACCAGCAGCCATAGTCATTCCAGAATCACAGATGTTATCACCAACTCGCTTCTCCAAATTAGAAGTGATAACATGCTGGCCACAATTAACGACGACCAACTATAGTATATCCAGCTAAACTGGGATGGGCTGCAGTCACGAAGGAACGTTGGTGTGGTGCACAGACGGGTCTAAAACTGACATAGGAACAGGAGCTGGAGTCCATGGTGCTATACCCAGGTGCAATGTCCACGCATCGTTGGGGAAGTTTGCATTTGTATTCCAGACAGAAATCCTCGCTATCGACACGTGTTTGCAAATGAACATCGAAAGGTGGTATAGAGGTCAAAAGATCCTTATACTCTCAGATAGTCAGGCAACACTGAAATTTTTGGCATGTCCCCATATCAGATCTAGACTGGTTGGGGACTTCATAAAAAAACTTTTAGCCCTGGCAAACCATAATAGAGTAACTCTTAAGTGAGTCCCGGGGCACAAGGGTATTGTAGGCAATGAAAAGGCAAACAGCATTCACCGGTCCTGAACCAGTATTTGGAATATCAAAAACCGCTGCACGTGGTTGTTCATCTCGGTGGATTCAAACTAAACATCAGACGTACGAGGAGACACGTGCCAAAACAGGAACACAGCAAACTCCTGGTCAAAAAACCCTCGGAGTCGCTGACTAACGAAATATTACACCCCAGCAGGGGCCAGATGAGGAAAGTGATGGGATTACTCACCGGTCACTGCACCCCAAGGTTGTGCAGCACTGTCTCATTAGAGATACAGACTCAAATGAGAAGAGTATTGTTCTCCAAGAAGGACCTAGTGAAAAGACTGTTGAGTCTGATAAGGGCCTCTTCACATAAACGGTACAACCAAGAACACAAAAAACCTGAAGCCTGAGGTGTCGATGTCTCTAAGCCTCCGATTGGTGGTGCCGAATCATTCAATCAATCATGAATAGGTGTTACAGCACCTAATACTCGCATATAAACAGCCCTAAAAACACTCCAACAATATTTCAAGCAGAACTATTAGCAATAGATATTTGTGCACAAGAGTGCCTCAAAAAATGCCTCAACTCAGCCAAAATATGTATTGCATCTCATAGCCAGGCTGCTTTCAAGGTTCTAAAGTCTACAACTCATGAGTCTAAAACAGTTTGCAACTGCAAACAATCACTCAAGCAGCTGTCTCTTTGTTGTGGGCGCCAGGGCATGAAGGAATAGTCGTAAAAGATATTGCAGATGGTCTCGCAAAAGAAAGAGCTTGTACTCCTTTTATTGGACCTGAACTAGTTTGTGGTATCCCAAAAAGCCTCATCGTGGGAGAAGTACGAAAATGGGGAAAGGAGCTTAGTGCATCCTAATGGAAAAATACTCTAGGCCAAAGAGGCAAATACGACTTTCTGTTCACTACGCTCAATTGCTCTTTGAGCTACAGAAATCTATTCTCAGAGTAATTGCAGGAATTCTCACTGGACACTGTTCACTCAGATAATATCTCTGCAAGATAGGCAAAGTGGACAATGGAACAAGCAGATTAGGCAATGATGCAGGTGAAACGGTGAAACACATTATCTGCAATTGCAGGGAAATCCTCCGCCAACAACTTAAATTGCTGAAACATGTCTACGTAGAGTCTACTCAGGTTACACGCCTTGCTCCAAAACGTATAATAGGCTTTCTCGGAAGCCAAGATCTCTTGGACTAAAAAATAAATGTAGTGTATGCTAACAGTCGGAACACGGTTTGTTCCTACAAATTTTGATGAATAATTTATTTTTAGGGTTCAGTTTAAAACAAACAAAAAATGAATGCATATATTCAAAATTATATGCACAAAACTGTGTCGTTGAAAATATCTCTGGATTCAATACAGAATATTTAGAAAAGACGTTTGGCAAATTTATTATAAAATTTAATTAAATATAACTTTTTTAAATGAAACTTAGTGTTTCTAATTAACTCCAATATTTAATTTAAAAATTATGAAAATTCAAAATACTTATTGATAATTATTTCGATATTGACATATCATCGTCAGAATTCTGAAGTTGACGCATAAGCCGCAGGCGAATTCGTCAATTCCATGATTGAAAAAAGACACTTTATGCATATGTTGCATACACTATTTTTTCTACAAACAAGCAAAAACCAAAAAATGTGATATTTAGGTTGCTCTAAATGGACTAAAAATGGCGTCGATTTGAATGTTTATGTTTGTCATGATGACAAAACGCTAAGTAAAATGTCAGATGAGTGCAATCTCCAGAGCTATCAGCGGGAATATTTGAAATTAGCGTTAAAAAAACTACTTTTCATTATACCTTACTGAAAACCCTATCTTAACATGCCTATTAAGATTACCAAAAATGACCTTTTCCCGTGCGGGCACACGTGAAAAAGGTTTGCTGTGCGATAACATGCATTGCTAAGGTAACAGAACACATTTCCCTTAAAAACACCAAATCACAATTGTATTATGACAGCAGATGTCAGTGTTTTGAATTATAGTCTAGTATAGTAAATACTATAGTATAGTATAGTAAATACTATAATATAGTATAGTAAACATTTCCCGTCGCGCGCACACGGGAAAACCCTTTTTTCTGGACTCGTAATGAAATATACTATTATCTCACCCTAATGTCACTTTATCTCACTCTAATGTCACTTTTTTAAACTGTTAAACAAATAAATATTTTACGTACGAAAATCGATTAAAAAAACGTCACTTCAATTAGTTATTTATGCAACAAGTGGTGCTTTTTTTCACGAGTGGAAAAAAGACACTTTATGCATGTGTTGCATACACTATATTTTCTACAATCAAGCGAATGGACTAAAAATGGCGTCGATTTAATTGTTTATGTTTGTCATGATGACAAAACGCTAAGTAAAATGTCAGATGAGTGCAATCTGTAAAGCCATTAGCGGAAATATTTAAAATTAGCGTTAAAAAAACTACTTTATCTCACCCTAATGTCACTTTTTCAAACTGTTTAACAAATACATATTTTATGTACGATTATTTCCTTCCTATCAATTTTGACCAATCGCTATCAAGAATTGGTATGTTAAATATAAATTTTAAGTGGAAAAATTACTTAACAACTGTCAACTTAGCTGTCAGCAGTTTTTCCGGAAAAAAGATCGAAAAAATTTCATGCAAGTTTGACAGTTATTATTTTAATAAAAAAAAATGTTGTATTAAAATAAAATGTTTATTTAACTCAGGAAATAATCTTACCAAATATCCCTCGTGCATCTAATTTTTCCTGTGGAAAAACTGGAACACTTGTTTCTAAGTAATCTGTTTTAACAAATAGCATTCGCGAAAGTGGAAAAATCCTCGTCTTCGACTCGGATTTTTAAAACCACTCTCGCTCATGCTATTTCTTAAAACAAATTACTTAGAAACTCGTTTTTCCGAATTTTTCCGGAAAAATTAAATGCACTAGGGATATTGCCCCCGAAAAGCGATTAACAAAACGTCACTTTTATTAATGATTGTAGAAAAAATGTTTTCAATTAATTTTAATAATTTTTGACGTTACAGCTACTGTCAGAGCGAAATGATAAATCACTTTTTAATGAAATCTGATTCTAATGATTGTGATTGTGGATAAAACTTTGTATTGCATTCGCGTTTTAGTTGCGTTCTATCCACTTAAGAAAATTAAACTTTCTTGCGTGGATAAAACAGTATCTAAAATAATCATGCAATAAATAACTATTATACAATAATGGAAAAATGAATAAAAATGATGGCCTAATTACTTATAAATCTCTACTAAATTATAAATTCGAAGCCACATTCATCGCTGAATATAATCCAGATGAGGTGAATATTTCTTTAAAAAATTATAACCTTTTTTTAATTGCAATTTACAGGTGACCAAATCAGTTCAACTTGGAACTACCGCGAAAAAAACAAGAAACACCAGATAGGGTACATGTTACAGTAGGTGATATCGATTGGCTAACTAGTGAGGAAAATTACATAAACTACTTAAAAACCTACAGTTTCAAGTCCTACAAAAAAAAGTCCTGCTAGTAAAACATGATAAAAAAATGTTCATAACAAAAATGGCCTCGAAATTATTTACAAACTTGTAGGTCGCCAGAGGGCGTAACTGAAATGGAAAAGTTTGAAAAGTGAAATTTTGCAAAATACACCTAATTAAGGAGCATGGCAAACACAAATATCGTATATTGTTCCAATTATTATAACATCGGAAATTATTAGAAAATGACAGAACGATAATTTTTGATAGAATATGTGACAGTATCGTATAAATAACACCCTACTTGTTTTAAACAGGCAAATACGTGACATTATCGTTTACATCATATCTTATGTTACGGCTACTCAGTTTAGAGAGCACCTCAGGTGTAAATTCTGAGACCAAACTAGTACAAATTCAGAGAGTAGTCTTACCGGTTCTCGGGTAATCCTACTTGAAATTTATTTAAGGTGAAATAGAGGTAAATTATGAAAATTAAGAAAGGTAAGTGGGCGCCACTCTGAATAATACTAGCTTATTTGTTATTCACATCCGCATTATAGCGACAAATCCTGGAAGATTGGAAGGGAAAAAAAACTATATGAACAACGTTATTGAATTTACAAGTTGTATATTGACTAAAAAAAATGAAATAAAAAAAAATTGACTAGTTATTCACGATGTATGATGACATATGTTGTATTGGAGAGCAATTCCAGAAATATTGTACTTCCCTGTTCTTTCTTTAGTTCATCTTCCTGGTGAAGTTGTAGATAACGTTGCAGATAACGTTGTAGATAAAGTTGTAGATAACGTTGTAGATAAGTTGTAGATAAACTTGTAGAGAAACTTGTAGATAAAGTTGTAGAGAAACTTGTAGATAAAGTTGTAGAAAAACTTGTAGATAAAGTTATAGAGAAACTTGTAGATAAAGTTGTAGATAGATTTCCCGTCCCAGATAAAGTGGAGGTAGCTTTCTTGTACCAGATAAGTATCCCAGATAAAGTGCTGGGGAACAAATACAGTATAAGGAACAAATTTAACCAATTTAACAAAATCCAGGATGTCTGAAGTATGATATTACAGTACAGATAATATTTGATATTAAAGAAAATTATTTGACAACGCGGTTCATACATCCTGTATTTTTAGATAAAAGAAATACTCAAAGAAAGCAAATGAAAAACGATAAAATCGAATAACCGATTCTGCACCGGTAAATACATACATATTTTAAATATGTATATATTCTTAAATAGGTTTGAAATATATTCAAAGATAATATGAAAAAAAAATCTGAAAGAACAAAAAAAAAATTCATATCGATATATATTCCTGGCACTGGAATGACATTGCTACATAATAAAGATAGGAAGGTAGAAACTATTAAGAAAGGAGAGTTAGTTATACATTTAAGCGAAATGACTTACCACTCAAATGAATGCACTTCTTAGAGATAAGATAAGATAAGCCAGAAAGGCTTCAATAGCACATGTTCGCAGGAAAGAAAGAAAAACCCTTTTGCCACTTGTTTAAATACACGAAATCATGTGAACGACCACCGACTCACGTCTCATGTTCGTGTCACGCTCATACGCTTTGACCAGGAAAGGAATTTACATTTCAGTAGTGAATTCTTGATTCATATTTGATTTATAATTAGTAGAAGAAGAGACACGAGGTCGAAGTGGGAATCTCAAAATAGAAGTGACTATTTTCCCGACAGACGGACCTCGATCGGCACGCATAGAAACGTTGATTTCGACTGTCCACAGTAAATATATTCAGCCTTGAAACATTTCTCGGTGTTGGGTATGAGAAAGGACTGGCTATTCGCCGCCCATACGATAATTTATTAATTCAATAGAGGGAAGTAAAGTGAACGAAATTAACGTTACACTTACTTCATTTCAATTGGCAATACATTACCTACTGTAAGTGTGAAGATATACCGAATATAGATATTCCATAAGAGCCATTTTTCTACAAGATTTTAATGAAATGGGTGTGATTTTATCGGTTACGAAACTAGTGCGGTTTTGATTATCAAATGAATAGATTGGTTCTCAGAATGATTGATCTTTCACCAACCTATTAACACCAAATTATTTCAAAACGATTATCTATAAATGTATATACGATCACCCGAAAACGTAATTAGTTTTCTGATAATTAGTTTTATTCTGAGAATGATAGATCTGCCAATAACTTGTTAACACCAAACTAATTCAAAACAATTATTTATAAATTTATGTACAATCACCCTAAAACGTAAAAAGTATTGAGATATTTAGATAAGGCAAGAAAAATGATTGAAGAAGGTATACAGCGTTGAAAAAATGGCCGCGTAAATTGAAAACTGCAACTTTAAATGTCAATAGCAAAGTAACAGAATTACCTAATAAATTTTCCGAAAAGGGTGAGTTTTGGTCAGATTACATGTTGAATTTGATACCTGAAAAGGTTTCTTGGTGAAATTACCTATAATAAATTGAGTTTATCTACTTAATTTGGATTTTATAGGTAGGATTCTACATTTAATTTATTATTCTCAATTGTAGATATACCAAGCGAAAAATTGATAGGGATTACCTTTTAGAAAACGTCCTCCAGCGTGGACGGTAATATTAGTAACACGAAATTTTTTATTACTGCAGATAGGCCAGTGTAAGAGCTTCCTATAACATTAGATTCGTTCAATTCCGTTGAGGCTAACCAGCTTAATTGAATTTGGCAAAACATTCCGACCATTCACGCATTTTTTGAAATATCTTGGGATGGGAAAAATATGTTGACATGCGGTTTTCGCCAATTTGCTGCTATTTTACAAATAAAGTTTTACAAAATTCTCACTGCCCCTCACCTTTCATTTGAGTGGATAGTCTAAAACTTGTAATATAAAATATAAGCAGAATTTTTCGAAGGATACAATGACTGTTCTTGTCATGTTCCTTAATCAGGAAGATTTCGCAGAATTAGTTTTTTTTTAATTCTTCTAATTTAATTACAAGTGTCAATATTTTCCAGGTTTTCTCTAAGCCATTTTTGCAATAAAAATTTTTCTCCCAATTCGGTCTTGAATGTAAATGGAACATTCGACTCTTTCGTAAATAAATGTATCATATAGATAAAAATACAAAATTGGTAAAATAAAAAAAAATAGTAAGCAGATAATAAGATAACCATGGATGACTCAAGGTCTAGCCAAATCCACTGGAGAAAAAAATAATCTGTACTTATTAATTTTGAAAAATCTTCAAAATGAAGAAATTAAAGAACAGTATAATGGAATTAAAAGTGAAATTTTTTATTTTTTTTTTAATAAAATTAACATGTTTCGACAGAATAGGTCATTGACACAGATACAATTGAATAGGATAACAGTACAGAAGATATACTGGGTATTTCTCAATAATTACAATTGGGTATTACAGTTTTATAAGCTACTGCTCTGAAATTGAATTTTGGAATAGAGGCCCATGTCTTGAAGGAAGCTGATAACGTTTGATTGCTGGCCTAGAAAGCTGGGCATTTCCTGAAAGCTATTACTTATATTGTGGTCATATCGCTTATTCTGGTAGTGTATATTTTTTTCAGAATCCATTGATATAATTGATAAAGACGATGATAAAAAAATAATTCAGAATTACCACGAATCCAAAAGTAATCATAGGAGTATAGACGAAACTTACCAACACATTAAAAAACCGTAACTTTTATCTGGAACCGAGTTAAGGAACACCCTGTAACATTGTAAGTGAATACGGACTGCTAATAAACCTTTTCAGATAATACACATGAACACGTTCAATTTAGAACTTTCTAGTACAGAAATCGGGAATAACCTAAAACTTTTTCTACCATCACAGAGTTCCTGAACAAATTTTAGTACCGAATTTAAACACTTTCTGATTTCAGAACTTTTAGTCTACGCCTACTCAATACCAGACGTTTTCCCAGAACACTTATGACTATAAAAATGACCTATGCCATAGTGTGTGAAGAGACTTATCAATAAATCATAAAAAATTATTCTATTAGCATTATTGAGGACGTGGCTAATATTTAGCGAAAAGTTATAATTCAACTTCATCAGTTAATTAATTAAACCTTTGGATCTTCCGACTTTATTAGAGCACCCAAAAAATATATACTGATCACAATAAGAATACTGGTTACAGTTGCATCATGCTGATCTAATAATCTAAATTTTGCAAGGTGTGCAGGAAATCGCACGTGATTATCTCAAGTCTAAATATAGTTGATGAATAGAATTTGGGTGTTGTATAATTGAGTATATATTCGGGAGGAGGAGTTAATGTTGGATGAATTTAAAAGTACTGGTTTGTAGTTGTAGTTATATTGCTATGGCCCTTAACCAAAAAAAACGTAACATTTAACTAAAAAGCATAGATTTGATACAACATAATAGTACAGGACATCCAATACTCCTAATAGAAGTAGATTCTATTGAATCGATAGCAGATTTAGAATCAGAAAGATAAAATTATTATAAACAATTATATTAGTGACCATAGAGAACGTTTCAAATTTCTTTGAAAAAAATGGAATGGATTTATTGTAAAAGCGAAAGAAAAACAACCAAAATGGATAAATGAAAATCCAGACGATCCAGATATTTTTACACAAAATCAGAAAGTTTTTCTTAAAAACCCTAAATGACAAAAACATACCAACAAATTTAATAAACCTACAAAAATTCAGGAAGGCTAATAATGAAACGGTTTCATCAGAAACCCCAGTAAAATGCATATGTATAATTTGAGATGTCCTCGTAATAGTACGTTTACTTTTAACAACTAACGGGCCATTTCTGTGCACATCTGTGAGCAAGTCTATAACTTTCTATATATATATATATATTTTCAATTTCTTCAAATAATAATTACCACGCCCTCCTACTAACTCAATTGGTGAATATTTATCGAACCTCCTTGCTAGGTAACCACCTGACTTGCTATTGACAAGCGCGTGCGTGTGTTCTTCCCTCTCACTTCGACAATTGATTGACATTGATTATCCAGTGGCGTTTATACTGTCAGTATTTACCTTCGTATTTTCAGTTTTACTTGGTATCTTATTATTTCGTATGCATATTGAATTCAAGTACGATTTTTAACATTATTTGTTTTTAACAAATAGGTACCGTGTTTTGAAAAATACCTTACCTTTAAAGCGAAGCATAAATCAGTTTCTATATATAATTATTATATAATAATAATTATTATTTTTAATACTTTTATAAAATAGGTACCATACGCCATTGGTACGTTTATGACAGATATCGGCCATGTTTCCTCGTCCCTTACCGATGCCCCGTAGCTTCAGATAGACTTACCAAACTATACATAGGACTCCTAATAGGTAGGTATATTTAGTTTGTGGTATAGCTAGAAACTTAAAAACGCGTTTTACGTCTTGTGGCGCCATCTGCTGGATTTCTGCGGAAGTTTTCATAGTGATAAAATAAAAATGAATAGATTATTACTGTTATTACTTAATATACCGGAAAATTATAATTTACTATATTTCATTTTATTTATATAAAAGGAATTGGGATAAAATAAAATAAAAATGAAAGAATTTATTCTAAATAATGATACTCATTGTTACAAACGATATATTTGTTGACAAGAGTCAAATTTTATTCATATTCAAAATATAATTCGAACACGTATAATTTTTTGTTCTTTCACTAAGTTATGAAGGTACGACATAAAAAAAAATCATATTTTTAGTCAAGATTCTCTTTAACGTTGTGTTGATAATTATCTATACACATAAAATGATTTGTCCTTAATAACTGACTGACGGATCAACGCACAGTCTAAACCGCTGATCAGAGACTTGTTACTTGGAGGGTGTGTTCTTTGTATGACGTAGGCATTCGATGAAAAAAGATTTTCTGAAATTCTACCCCTAAGGGGTTGCAAAACGGGGGCAAAGTTTGTATGGGACAACGTGATTGCTTAGTCCAATCTACCTACTTCAAATTTCGCATAAGCATTCTTTTACAGAATTGATGGAAGTCATGTTTCGTATTTTATTGAAACTGATCGCCTAACGGGTTAAAAAGGGGTAGAAAGTTTTATTTTGGGGGTGACTTGCATCGAAGTTGATATCAATACTCCTTAATGCTTTTGATTTGAATTACATTTAATTTTGAGACGTTTGAAAACTCAATCCGATTTCATTAAAAAAACGTTGAACTCACTTAAAAGCTTGGTGCAATCCAATACTCTTTAAAATTGGAATGACAAACATAAAAGAATATTTAAATCTGATTAGTATTCGAAATTTCAATTTTATTTGTCCTTGGATATTTGAATGAAAAACTTACGTTAACATTTCAACATAATAATTTATATGTTATAACAATATTACTAACGTAAAAAACCAATGAAAACTCCTATTAGAACCATTTTCGACTTCTACGCGGACGAAGTCGCGGGAAAACGCTAGTATAGGATAAAGCCGTTGTATTGTCCGTTCTTATTGAAATATGTAGGTTTTTCATAGTTTTGGCAAACCATTTTGTGCCATAAAAACTGCTAATAATTCTAATTCATTTATATGCTTATTTCTTTGTTTTCCATCCCACCAGCCGTTGAATGTTTGTTTATTTGAACATGCGTCCCTGCCACTTAGGAAGGAGTCTGTTGAAATTACCATATCAAAAGAATCAAATTTCACATTATTATTAGCCCATAGAATATTTTTATACCACCAAGAAAGGTCTTTAAGTGCCTCTCCACCACATTTCATATTTGAATCGTAATTTTTATCATTGGCTTCGATAGCGATATATTTATCTCTTTCAAGTGCCTTTGTATATAACCAACTATATTTCATAGCCGGGAAAACTGATACCAATATACCACAAAGTCCAGAATTCTCTTTAATTTTATGAATTTTATTATATTTTTGAAACCCTTGAATGCAATTTTTAATTTTAAGTCGCTTTTCCTCAGATGACTCAAGCAACATTTCTTCGCTATTATAAATAAATCCAAGGAAACTTTGTTTAGTTTTTGGTATTATTTTACTTTTCTCGTAGTAAACGATAAATCCTAATTTTTCTAAGAGTTTTATTGTATATTGAGTATTGTTTTTACAGTCCTCATATGTATTTCCAAATATCAAGAAATCATCTAGATTGCAAAAAATCTTAGCTCGACATACGATTTACACAAGTACGACAAGGATAATGTGAACAACACTACTTTAAAGAGAGAGAAGAATTGTTCGCACACGCCCATCTGTGATGGGCGTGATGGGCGTGTGACAAGGATAATACAAACAATTCTTCTCTCTCTGTCTCTTTCAAGTAGTATTGTTCATATTATCCTTGTCGTACTTGTGTAAATCGAATGTCGAGCTAAGATTTTTCGCAATCTGTAGGTTGTTTTCTGATACTTTTGATAATGGGTCTTATTAATTTTGTGAAGCAATAGCGTGCGGAAGACAAACCAAATGGTAGACAAGTGAAATCATATAGTTGATTTTTAGATAGAAATCTGAGATATTTTCTGTGATTTTCGTTAACGGGAAGTATGAAATCTATAGTTGACATAAAGCAGCCATTTTGCAGTATCTTCATAGCTGTTCTAAAATCTTCCTTTTAAAATGTGATGCATATACGTACCTATGTGTTCAATCCTTGAATCCACGAAGATTTAAAATGAACCTTTTTCTCCCCTTTGGTTTGTCCCTGAGAAAAATTGGGGAGACGAATTGATTATTTGTTTTGATACATGTTTTGATAGCCCCCATATCTAATAATTCTTTTATGGCAATTTTTATAAAACGCTGGTCTTGTTCATTAACATTCTGTGTATGGATTTTTTAATGATGAGGATTTTTTTTAGAGGGATGGTATAGCTTTCCAGCCATGATAACAATAATTTGCTTGGTGTGATGTTTTCCTGCTCTTTCTTGTAATATTTTAGAGGCTGAAACGTTAATTTCGTTCTATTTACTTTCCTCCAGTTAATTAATAATAAATTATCGTATGGGCGGCGAATAGCCAGTCCTTTCTCATACCCAACACCGAGAAATGTTTCAAGGCTGAATATATTTACTGTCAACGAGAGTCGAAATCAACGTTTCTATACGGGCCGATCGAGTTCCACCTGTCGTGAAAATATCCACTGCTATTTTGATATTCCCACTTCGAACTTGCTCTTATCTCTTCTTCTACCAATTATTGATTAAATATGAATCAAGAATTCACTACTGAAATGTAAATTCCTTTCCTGGTCAAAGCGTATGAGCGTGACATGAACATGAGACGTAAGTCTGTTATCTTTCACATGATTTCGTGTATTTAAGCAGTGGCAAAAGGATTTCATTCTTCTTTCCTGTGAACATGTGCCATTGAAGCAAAACTTTCTATTATCGTAACTTATCTTTAAAAAGTGCATTCATGTGAATGGTAAGTTATTTCTCTCATATGTCTGTTAACTATTCTTTCTTAGCAGTTCCATTTTATCATGTAGCAATGTCGTTCTAGTGCCAGGAATATATATCGATATGATTTTGTTTTTTTTGTTCTTTCAGATTTTTTTTTCATATTCTCTTTGAATATATTTCAAACCTTTTTAAAATATATACATATTTAAAATATGTCTGTATTTACCGGTATGGAATCGGTTATTCGATTTTATTGTTTTTTTTATTATTTCTTCCATCTAAAATACAGGATGTATGAACCACGTTGTTAAATGATTTTCTTTAACATTGTAATATTTAATCATTGTAATATCATACTTCAGACATCCTGGATTTTGTTAAATTGGGTAAATTTGTTCCTGATACTAGTATTGTTCCTTAGCATTTTACCTGGACCCGAAACTTTACCTGGGACATTTTACATGGGACTTTAGAACTTTACCTGTTACCTGTACTTCAACGAGGACTCCATCTCTATCACTCCAGGAAAGTACCACCTAGAGATTTTTCAACTCTTCAACAACCGTCAATAAAAACTAGTCATTTTTTTTCTTTGCTTAATTGTTTGTTTTCAAAGTCAATATACAACTTGTAAATTTAATAACGTTGTTCATAAAGTTTATTTTCCCTTCCAATCTTACAGGATTTGTCGTTATAATGCTGATGTGAGTAACAAATAAGCTAGTATTATTCAGGGTGGCGCCCACTCACCTTTCTTAAATAATTTTTCTTTTATTAATTTCAGTAACTTGATTAATAATAATTAACTTATCTTAATTAAAATAAATTTCAACTAGAATTACCCGAGAACCGGTAAGACTACTCTCTGAATTTGTACTAGTTTGGTCTCAGAATCTACACCTGAGGTGCTCTCTAAAGTGTCGCCCAACATTGTTGGAGGCGTTGCAAATTGGCATTACCTTATCGTATCATAACAAGGCCTGCAAAACATGTATTAGGTACTTACGGTTATTTCCTCTTTCTGTATTGTCGGTGATCTGGGTTTGAGAAGTGGCCCTTTCGTGCTCCTATCGCCTCTCGTCGTCGATAGGGTGCCCTGTTTAAAGAATTGCTAGCATTATAGCTGGTATGGACCCCACCTTTTTTTGGGGCATTTAGTATATGTCGTAGGTGTATAATGTAATTTGTTTTGGGATGTTGAGGGTACTGATCTTAGGTCTTTACTTGTTCTTTCAAAGGATTTTGCTTATTTTACTTTTTCTGTTAGATCTGTAATAAACAAAAAATTTATGGGTTTGGTTTCCTCCCCAGCTTCTTTAACAGATTTACTCAAGCTTGGGGTAAACATATTTCGTCTGACCACAGTCATATTATATTGTAAATCTGTCAGAATACGCCCAGAGTCACTTAAACATTCCAGAAGTTTTTTTATTTCTTTGGGAATATCCATTTTGTCCGTTAATATAATCTCCATTCCCGTTGCAAGCGCGACAAGGCTTTTAGATAGTGGGTTTTGCTGAACTTGTGAATTTTTATCCCTATTTAAATTCGAATTGGACGAAATGTTTATGATATCTGGGTTTACTTCTGGTTGGATAATGGCTTCACTGTTAGAAGGAAGGGCATATTTATTTAGCAATATGATTTTATCGTCCTTCTCTAACCCGTTGATTAGTAGATGGTTCCATCTAGAAGTCAATGCTGGATGTATAACCGCATTTTTATTAGATTTTTGCTCCGGATCCTTACCCAGAATCTTTATAAGGCTGTCGGATAAATCATCATTTGTAACACTGGAAACCAAGCGATGTTAGGGGAAGCCACATCTCTCGGATTGTGGTAATCCATTTCTAATATGTGACTCGCCGAATCTTGAGAGATTCGATCTTCACTATTTTGTCGAGATTCCGAGCCTCTCGGGCTGCGATTATCTCTTTGAACTTTTTAGGATGAGGAATTTCGCATCGAGCTCCGTGATCCAGACCTTGTGGTAGGTGTCGATCTACTTCTAGTTCTTGATCTACCATCTTTTAATCTTGATTTTTGATCATTTGACCCTGAGCGTTGTCTGGGCCTACGTTTCTCTTTGTGCATTCTCCGTTCCAATTCCTTAATCTTTTTTAGCAAATATGTGACTCGCCGAATCTTGAGAGATTCGATCTTCACTATTTTGTCGAGATTCCGAGCCTCTCGGGCTGCGTTTATCTCTTTGAACTTTTGAGGATGAGGAATTTCACATCGAGCTCCGTGATCCAGACCTTGTGGTAGGTGTCGATCTACTTCTAGTTCTTGATCTACCATCTTTTAATCTTGATTTTTGATCATTTGACCCTGAGCGTTGTCTGGGCCTACGTTTCTCTTTGTGCATTCTCCGTTCCAATTCCTTAATCTTTTTTAGCAAATATGTGACTCACCGAATCTTGAGAGATTCGATCTTCACTATTTTGTCGAGATTCCGAGCCTCTCGGGCTGCGTTTATCTCTTTGAACTTTTGAGGATGAGGAATTTCGCATCGAGCTCCGTGATCCAGACCTTGTGGTAGGTGTCGATCTACTTCTAGTTCTTGATCTACCATCTTTTAATCTTGATTTTTGATCATTTGACCCTGAGTGTTGTCTGGGCCTACGTTTCTCTTTGTGCATTTTCCGTTCCAATTCCTTAATCTTTTTTAGCAAATCCTTCTTGGAAATTTAATATTCTGAATCGCTTGATTCGGAACCCATTTTTGATAAAATGTGCTAGACTGGCAAATGAGAAAAAAAAACTTTTTGTACTTACATTTCCCGATGTCGAAATATTTATATCCAAAAGAAAATTCGCACCTTTAACAACACACTATTCACTAGGTGGAAGAGTTTATAATCAGTATCGATAATTTCGAGGGAATCTGATCCGGTGTTATACGTGTGAACGGCCACCTACGCCGCTGACCGTATTAATAATATTTCCATTAGGAAGAGATGAATAATGCTGCTTAAGAATATCGACATGAAAAGTAAGTGACAAATCTCCAGATGGGGCGTACTACGTGGTTGAGTGATATACAGATACATTCAAATAAAAACGGAACATAGGGATTTAGTGTATTTGCCGATCTAAATAGTCCACCAACAAAACATTTCTATAAGTTCACTTCAATGAATATCAAGTATTGATCTGTACAGCTGGATTCAGAATCACTGTAAAAAAGCCAGCCCCTTCGCCTTCCAAAATTTGTTAGTTATGTGCGAGGTGTGTGCGAAGTGCGATTTAGTATTGAATAATTATTCGATGGGGGTAGTAAACGTCGCTACATATCGAAACAATATGCTTACGTTTTATGTTGTTAAAATCGAAAATTAATTGTTGAATTCTCTTTAACAATTAATGTTTCGAGTTAAGGTAATATGTTTTGATTTATTTTGGCCATAACGGCTTTCAAAATAAAAATAAATTCGTAAATAAAACAAAATAGGATTCTTTAAATTGAAACAAAGTTCTGGGCTTGGACACTCTCACCGATCGACTGACTGTCTGACGCTAATTAAGGACCGCCCACAATTGAGAATACGAAGTGGTGGAAATTGTACGATATGTTATACGTGTCCAAATAAACGATTGTAATAATCGTGTTTTTAATCTGTTGATGCTGGATGTTGGTCGACTAGTTCAAAAGCAGTTCTGATACAATGCTTAAAATCCCTATGTTCCGTTTGTGTTTGAATGTATCTGTAAAAGGAATGGACCTGAAATATAATTTAAATGAATTTATATCTGACCCAAACGAACACGTTAGCTAGTTACTGGGAACTCAAACTCGAATCGTTCTTAAAATTCCTTTTACCCTCTCGTTGACTCGAAATTACTCAATATCGTCGTGAAATGTGATAATTTGTTTATATATTTCAGGCAATTGGTTATTTAATCGAGATATGCATATCTGAAATATTAGAGAATGCCCATAATTTAATTTATTTTAAAAATAACAGGGTGTACAAGTGTAATATTTATCTGCACACATTTAATTCTTTTTCATTTATAACTGACCTTTGCTCTCAATACAAACTTTCCCTTTAAACTGAAGCTAAGTGTAAAAACATGTCGTCGGTTCCTTGAATAGCTTTTATAAGGTTCAAATTATTGTCTAGATATCGCTTAAATAACCGTACTGAGGTAAACCTGGTAACGCGATTATTGATTTCAGTATATCTTTTCTCCAGTAATATGTGTTGAACATCAATTTAAAAATAAGGCTAGGATGAAAGAGCTCTAATCTTATTTTACTGTTGAGATATCTGCACTGTAATCTTATGAAGTCACGTAACCTCTTTGTGTGTGATATTTATAGCACACACGCGGTATTGAGAAACTTCTAATTTCCAGATTATTTACTTGTACAATCTAACAGCTGCACGTATGATCATGGATTTAAAAAGATCAGATGCATATAAAGTTCATCTTCATTTCCAATTTATACTATGTTAACTCATATGAGAGGTATAAAATAATTAGTCTGAGCAAAATCTAATTAAAAATGTACTAAAGTAAACAAGATATAATAAAAGCAAAATAAAAATATGTAAATAGTAAATGAACTAACTATTCCTAAATTAACATGAAGAAAAACAAACGTGGAGCGTTTATCAGGAAAAGCGCTCTCTCGAGATGACACATCTGAAAAGGAAATAAAAATACCTGAGTAACCAGTTCATAAGAGATTTGGAGATTAGGTTACAACAACATAAGTAAATGTCGCAAAAATATAATATATCAATCTAGTGTGTTTATAGTTCGTATATTAAAAACCAAAATATTGTTGCGAGGTCACCAACTCAAAGCCGGTCCTGTCCCCCAATTATAAATTTTGGTGAATGCGCATCGAGAACATTCTCGAGAAGACGCTTTGTTCGTGCACGGCCCGAGCGTCGAAGGCGCTGGAGTCTTCTAGAACCGATAAGGACTATATATACGCGAGTTTTTGAGTGCGTAAACAGTTAGTTAGCTAGTTCGAAACAATTAGTGAAACGAAGACAAACAGTTAGTTCGAGAGAATTAGTGAATAAAATAGTGAATATAAATAGTGTAATATTCGAGAGATGAGACTAAGTGACCTGAAAGTGATTGAACTAAAAGCAGAATTGGAAAATCGCGAGTTGGAAACGTCCGGAAAGAAGAGTGAATTAGTTGAAAGGTTGAAAATAGCGCTGGAAGATGACGGATTGGATCCGGAAACATTTTTATTCAACGACGAGGCTTCCACCTTAATCTCGTCAATTTCCGCTATGGACGAGAAGATTTCTGCTAACATTTCCTCTATGAACGAGAAGATTTCTACTATGAAAGATGATATTTCTGCTAATATGGACGAGAAGATTTCCACTATGGACGAGAAGATCTCTACTAACATTTCCGTTATGAAGGACGAGATTTCTACCATTAAGAACGATATTTCTGCCGATATCTTATCAATGAAAAATGACATTGCCGCCGAAGTCGAAAATAAAATTTCTTCCCTAAAATCAGATATTGAGAATAAGTTCACAACGATGGACGAGAAAATGGAGAATACGATAACAACAATCGACGAGAAAATCCAGGAGTTAGAGAGAAAAATGGCAGATTTAAGAACACAAGGCACACCAACAGAAGAAAAATAGATCAAACAAATAAAATCATGCAAGCCAGAAGCACACCCCAAGACAGAAGATATTGGCAGTTTTGCCCGAGTCAAGGCCCCAACGTTCGATGGAAAGATGTCGTGGACCAATTATGTTAAACAGTTTGAAGCAGCCGCTAGATTGAATAATTGGTCCGATAAGGAGAAGGCAGTGAACTTAACCATCGAGCTACGGGGGGATGCCTTAGATGTGCTTCAGACGAGCAGCTAAAGAAGAGGTTGGACATGCGATATGGTCACGAACATCTAGAAGACTTGTACCAATCTCAGATGAAGAACCGAAGGCAGAAACGGGACGAAACTCTTCAAGAGTATGAAGTGGATATCGCCCGACTAGTTCGATTTGCTTATCCATCAGCACCGGAGAACATGATGGAATGTCTGGGCATCCAGGCCTTTATTGATCGCTTGCGTGACCCTGATATGCAGAGGACGCTTCGTTTGGCGCATCCCAAAACATTGGTCGATGCATTAACTGCTGCTCTTGGATATGAAGCAGCTACGAAGGCTTCGGGGTACAACAAAGTCAGGACCATTCAAGAAGAAGGTGACGAAGATAGACTTGACCAGATCGTCAACTTGATAAAAAGCATGGTAGACAAAAGGCCGAAGAGTATTAGATGCTGGAATTGTGGCGAGCTAGGGCATGTACGCAGTAAGCGCCCTAGGACTCCAGCAAACCAGGAACTCCAGAACCAGGAAAACATGGTCGGCCATGAGGGGGCAGCACCGATCCAGGATCGTTCCAAAGACCCTCTCATACTGATAGCTTCTCTCACATGCCGTAACGACAGTGTATATGTGGATGGCGAAGTGAATGGCAAGAGCTATACTCTGCTGGTAGACACTGTAGCAACTAGAACCATTATACGGCCGGAGATAATAAAATCCAAGAAGAAGCTTCTGCCAATGTTCACGGAGAGACGCAAATCCAATTGGTAATTGTGACATCGAAAGAAAACGTGATTCTGGGAATGGACGTAATGAATCTACATGTTTTCCAGCTCTACTTTCGAAACAGAACCATTAAAGTGGTTTCCGAAGAGGTATTCTTCCATCCATATGAAGGCAGCACGGTGTTGGCAGCTGCACGGGAAGATACCGTTCTACCTGCACGAAGCGAAACCATGATAGTAGCGCGGCTACAGGCAATCATGGAGGATGGTACACCGGTTATGATGGAGCCATGGAACCACGACGAAGAGGTTGGTAGAGGAGTACTGATTGGAAAAGGATTGGTTACGTCAGCGAAGGAGATCTCAGCTGTATCCTGGTCTAGGGTGGTATTTTGGTCTAGGGCTGTATCCTGGTCTAGTGCTTGTATCCTAGCCTACTATATTAGTATAAAAGAACAGTTTGTGACAACGTGTTAAATTTAATTTCGTCTATATCTGTAAAAAAAATAAGGAATGCATACAAAAATTATATCAGACAGAAGAAGCTTATTAATTACAAATTAAGATTTTGAACTTAACACAACAAAATCAATTAGATACTTAAAAAATATGAAAGATAGCGGAAGATGGTCTTTCCTTGTAGGCGGTCGGTAATAGAAAGGAAACAGCTGCGTTTCAGCGGAAGGAAAATGCCGTTGACAAGTGTCAATTGTCTTAGCGTTTGG
The DNA here is from genome assembly GCA_947563755.1 of Lochmaea crataegi. Taxonomy (NCBI): domain Eukaryota; kingdom Metazoa; phylum Arthropoda; class Insecta; order Coleoptera; family Chrysomelidae; genus Lochmaea; species Lochmaea crataegi. The sequence goes on along the minus strand of OX387424.1, from coordinate 10,068,263 downwards.
AGTTGGAGAATTTAAGATCACAGAACTATATTTGGAAGTGGCTATTGTGGCGGCGAGCGGTAATTAAAAGGATCCAGTCTATGAAATCGAAACGGGTCGATAGACATGTTACACTCTGACAGTCACCACACTTTCTTTTATTAAATTTCATTGAACTCTGATACCTTTATTATTAAGAAACCGGGAAGTAATGTTATTCGAGATGGTATGAAAGAGACGTTATAAGTAAATTTGGTCTTTATTTCTTACGTGATCTACAGCATAAAGTGATATGATTAACCCCCGAATTATTTGTGAGGCTCCAGACGAACTGGTTACACAATCGTCACGAATATTGGTTTGCTTATGTTATCGCCTTTAATGACCATATTTCAGATTCCTTCGACTAATTCTTCGTTATAGCATAGATTCTATAATGTGAGTTTAAATTCAACCTTGAATAATATTTTGTTCATATTTTAAAATTTACTTACCCTGACACTCAAGCAAAAATTCCACTTACTTCGCCAAAGAAATTCTCGGTGAAATTGGAATCAATATAAGATATTTTTTATAAATTCGATTCAATTATTAAAACAATTTTATAGTAATAGGTCGCCTTCAAGTTACTGAGAGCTAGTCTGGCGTGGGGGTACATCTCTATAGAATGATCAGGTCAGGGTTGTATTTATACGGAAAACTGGGAAAGTGAATAACTCACTTCCCAAATCCTATCGTCCCATCAGCCTGACCTCGTTCTTAATGAAATGTCTAGAAAAAAATTTATACAAGCATATTAGGGAACGAAGGTTACGAGAGTATCCGCTAAATCCCTCCCAGTATGCTTATCAAACGGGCAAATCTACAGATTTGGCGTTAAACAATCTAGTGGGGAAAATCAGCCCTTCCCTTGGCAACAAGGAAATAGCGCTGGCGGCCTTCCTAGATATAGAAGCAGCGTTTAATAACGCCCTTCCAGAATCCATATGAAGAACGGTGGAGCGCAGAGGAATCTGCAAACCAATCCGGTACTGGATCAAAAGCATATTATCAAACCGGTAGGTACATCACAACATCACTGAATGGAGTCACGGTAAGGGGTTACCCTTAGAAAGGGGTGCTTTCCCCCCTGTTTTGGTCAATACTGGTTGACGATCTCCTGGGTGAATTATCCAGTCAGGGGATAGATGTGCAGGGATATACTGATGATATAGTAATAATTATTAGAGGCCAATTTGAAGAGATAATTTCTAACATCCTTCAGACTATCCCTCTGGAATCTCAGAAGGGTATGTGGAAAATCTTGAGGTATGACCCAAACAGATTCACTGGATTTACCAAGCAATGGTTAAGCCAATGGTCACGTATGGCTCAGCTGCCTGGTGGACCAAAAGTATGCAAAAGACAGCTAGAGCAAAGGTGCAGGGATTGCAGCGAACAGCATGCCTGGCCATTACCGGAGCAATGTCATCCACACCAACGGCAGTTATGGAAGCCCTCCTGCAACTAACTCCTCTCCACATTCATTTGGAGAAGGAAGGGATCACTCGGGAATGCTGAGGGAAATACAAAATCACCACATTCTTGGGATGCCCTCGGATCTCTCTGTCACAAAACTTCACGTGGATAAGCCCATCAACTACGTGATTTTCACTGACGGATCCAAAACCGGAAACGGGGCTGGAGCGTCGGTCTTCAGCAGGAAACCCAGAGTTGAAATCACAGCCAACCTGGGTAGGTATACTACCGACTTTCAGGCTGAAGTATACGCCATTGAACTGGCTGCAAAAGAGCTGATGAATCCACCTGTTGTTAAAAAGAAGATACACATCCTGTCAGATAGCCAGGCTGCTCTTAAAGCACTGAGCTCGAACAGGATAAAATCTAAGCAAGTATATAACTGTCTACAACCCCTTGATATACTAGGCACGGAAAACAGAGTCACTTTGACCTGGGTGCCGGGGCATCGAGGAGTAGAAGGCAACGAGAAGGCCGACACACTGGCAAAGAAGGGGTCTCTATTTATCGGACCTGAACCATTTTTTAGCATTGCGGAAAGCACTGCTAGATTAGCCGTAGCTACCTGCTCGGAGAGGAAAACCTTCACGTACTGGGCAGAAATACCGGGGCTCTCTCACTCGAAGGCGTTCATATACAATCCTCCGAGTACAAAAAATAAGCAGATCCTGGAATGGAGTGGAACAAACCTACGCATTCTGTCGGGACTGCTTACAGGACATTGTCGACTAAATTACCACCTAAATTACCAAATACAAGCATGGACTTCGTCAGAAGCACAGGCTTGTGGGGTGAATTATAATCCCTAGGGGTGAGCCACAATAGACCCAACGGGGGTCGCAGTAGAGGTGGCGAGAAGGCCCCACTCACATAGAACCTAACCTAACCTAACCTAGGTCGCCTTCATCGCAACAAAGTTGAATAAGTATCGATTTTTACGGTGATCCATTGTTTCTTATCCATATGCAGCTCAAAAGTTTCATAGAATCAACCTTTTTATTGTTTATTATCATTATCAAGACACAAGACAATCCTTAAAGCCAAATAAAATCATCTTTATCCAAAATAAACACTCTTGTGTATACCAGAAGACCAAAACCATATTTTTGTTTGCCCTGGGACGCCATATTGAATTTTATTTGATATGTCGCTGGATTGCCTAATTAACATAATATTTGGCATAAATGACAGTTAATATATCAGAGACTTTCCCCAGGAAATAGATTAGATTAGAGATTAGATTTGATGAGGTGACTAGAGTCGACCTATTCCACTGTGACCTATTCAGATCTATTGTGGTCCTATAAATCTAGATTACATTCTTCAGCCCGATTCTTTTTAAATAACCAATGAGTCTCGAGACTGAATCTTTTATGTCATTTCTTGCCGGTGGCTTCTCATCGCCTAGTATAAGAAACCGCACATTCGCCAGGAATAGGATGTGCTCTGCAGTTTCCTCCTCTAGGTGATTGAATCTGCACATGGCTTCGTCTGTCAGCTCCATTAGCATAACATACCTACTACGGTTTTGACAGTTTTCTCATATTTATTGCCGACTTTTCGACACTGCAAAAGGGTTCCGGTTCTATGAATAGCATCGACGAGGATTATCTGGCGATTTCAACCACCTTCTCGTTGCTCTTATGACCCTCGTGTCCTAATATCCAGGTTACCGTGATCTTGTGATGGTATCCGAGTGCGTTTTAGGCACCTACGCAATCCCACACTAGCTTAGAATTGACCAATAACAAAAACAACCTAACTACTACAACAACTACTTGATTGATAGCAGAGTTGGTCTTGCAATAAAAAAAAACTTGTGAATATAAAAATTACCCAAAAATATTCTCTTAATCGATATCCAGTCTGTTATTCATACAATCCTAAAAGATGTTTGTTTTGTTGCAGTGGTGGATTGTCAAGTGACGGGTTGGGGCCCATGGACAACCTGTGACACAGATTGTGGTCCTGGAACTATGACGCGAACTAGATTGATACAGGTACGTCCTGAAAATGGAGGAAGGCATTGCCCTAGCTTGGAACAGAAACGGGGTTGCCAGGTTTCTAATTGCCATCACCACCCAGATCCAGCTATCAAAGGTGAGGCTTATTTATGGATGAACTATCTGAATGTATTTTTCATATTAATTAATTTGATTTCAATGACTGTAACAATGACAAATAGGTACAAAAATGGTCGCGTTCATCCTAACAAAGTTGATCAGGTAGCGATTTTTGGAATTATCCATCGTTTCTTAATTCTGCTGAACGTCTTATCATGATATAACAACATAACCTAACTTTATTCGATATATAACTTCAGTAGTTATTTATTACTTTTCGATTCAAATTTAGTTTAATAGTTCCTGCTGGTGTTCATTCATTTTCAAGATGTGTCTTCAAACCAAAATATATGTTATGTCATTTTATATGTTTATTAACATATAACATATATGAACGGTAGCGTAGCGTATTTTAATTCTAATGAAAAAAATGAGATCATATTTAATGTTGAAAAAATACGTGTTTAGCAGGAAATCGATTATCGCTCCAGTAGCGCTACGTTGGGATGAACGCGACCATTGTCTATTTCCGATAATATATTGTATGCTTGTAAATAATTTTTTAGCAATGACGTAGGTAGTAATTGAATAACACAATCAAATTGATACAGTGAGAGGGAAACAAGCAAATCAATTATAATGGCATTACATTTTTTAAGTAAAAATATTGATGTCATCATCACTTTCACATAAGTGACATTGTCTTCAGTTACCTTATTATCATCATTATATTCAACGTATTGAAAAAGTTTAACATATATTTTTGAGGTATATCTTTCAAGTTCAACAAGAAAACACTATATGATTATTCTCGCATGGAATCTTAACCTAACATGAATCCGTTACAGTTACAACATAGACTATTAAAAAAACACTAATTATTGCTCCATAATATACTCCATGAAACTCATGTCTCTCTTTCTTTTGAGTTTGCTAGCTCTCCGTGGGGTCACCCGAACATGCCTAACGGTGACCATGGAAATTATTATCAACTTCACACCACTACATATGGTGGTTGGAAAGGTTACAGAAAGAACAATATACAGACTGAGGAAACAGGGAATCATTAAAAAAAACAATCTTCTCGCTTCTCAGAAATTGGAACACCTGGGACATGCCACAAGATGGTATGATGAAAAAGTACAATTTTTCAAAAAAAGTCGATACGGAGTTAGGCATCAAGAAGGAATGGATTCCAAATAAAATCACCAGACTTGGAAAGAATGCCATTCAATGGTATATAGACGGCTCAAAAGCAATAGAAGGAACTGGGATAGCAACTGAAAGCTTGGGAAAAACCCCAAGTATCTTTCAAGCGGAAATTCACGCCATAGGAAAGTGTGCCCAATTCAATATTCAATAAAGGATATAGAAAGCAAAGGATTACCATAATGTCGCACAATCAAGAGTTCTTGTCTAATCAATTCCAAAATGGTATGGGAATTCCTAGGCAAACTCAATGAACAAGGCGAGAACAACACCTTACTGTGGATTCCAGGACATACTGGAATAGAAGGAAATGAAATAGCAGATGAAGAGGGAGTCTCAAAAACCCTTTTGCTGTATAAGCTCCAATGTAATATTGGAAGAAATGGGCAAAGTAGAAAATAGAGAAGATCTGACCATCGGGAAGATCTAGTTGCGCTTAGACAATCAATTATAATTCTGGGTAACTACAACCAGTTGAGAAGAAATGAATCTCTAAGTCAACGCAAAACTACACTAAGAGTTTTAACAGGAGTCATAACGGGACACTGTCGTCTGAATGGGCACCTAAAAAATCTTAAAATAGTGAAGGAAGAAATACTGTAGATTCTGTGGTGTGGAAGAAGAAACCTCCATCCAGATACTTGCGGATTGCACAGTAATTCAGAATTCTAGGACGCAACACCTAGGATACTACTGGATAGACGAGGGACACTTATCCAAACTTAAGCCTGCAGATATCCTAAAATTCCTCCGGGAAACAGGTCTAAAGGAGCTACTAGTCTCTGAGACTTTCTTCAGGAACTAAGTAGAAGCAAGGGGGAATAATAGATCTTTTAGGTCTTAGTGAATACGGTCTAGGACATTTGGGCGCGGCCGTTTGGACGCGGGACTTTTGGGCGTCTGGACAGTTGGGCGCGAGACCTTTGGGCGCCAGACCTGAATGGTTTATATTGTTGAATGAATGAATATTGTTGGAATTGCCTATTAGAAACTGCAAAAAATCGAGTTTTTTTATACTAAATTGCTTGTAACCTTTTAAGAACAATAAAAACCCTTCAACGCAGTTGTTACTTACTAAAATTGCACAGTACAGGCCCATTACAGAAATTAAAGACTGATTATTAATACATATAGAGAAAAATGGCTTCCATCGTTTCGGCAGCACGAGTTTTCATTGCATCGCAAACCATCCTTTTCTCTAAGTTCGTCGGATTACTGTCATGTGAATGGTTATGTATTTTATTCACAATGATACCATCTATGGTATGAATTCTGGTTTTACAACCTTCATTTTTAAATTCACAGCGCCAAAATTTTTTGTTCCACACTGATTAAAACAAACTGATTCAAACTGATTCAATCATCAGTATTTATATTTACAAAAATAGGCGGTACTTAAAATGGTCATTAAAGACATCTCATTTGCACCGGGTTATCACTTTATTAGCCGCACACCAATCCTCTTTCCTCACACGAGCCAGGTTGGAGGTCTGACGGATAGCTCCGTTCCTATCTCTACAGTCTGGTAGATGTGCCTGCAGTAGAATTTGAGGGTCTCGCCACCAGTTTCCGTGTATGATCAATTAAGTTCCAAAATGTTGCCTATGGGACTGATAGAATCATTGGCAAGGATTTTCTGGAGTCGAGTCGTTTCAGAGGTTGTTTCCAGAATTTCCTCCAGGACTCATTTTTTGCCTTCCTTATCCGTTTGTTGTAGGCAGTCAGAGTGGAATAATGCCAATCTCCTATCCTTTTCGCACTGTTGAACATTTTGCGAGTTCTCGATATTAGTTTGGTAAGCTCCTTACCAGGTTATTTTATTCCTAGATGAACGGATTACCTCAGACAAGCTCTATCAGACAAGCTCTATTTCATCACTGTTATTTATTTTATTTTTGACACTCCCTAGTAGGTGTTCAAGGTCATTCCTGTATTTCTCCCCGTTCGTGCTTCTCGGATTACGGTAGCTCACTGCAGGTTTCTCCATTTCGGAGATTTTCATATAGATGTACCGATGATCCGAAAGCGAAGCAAAATTCAAATTTGAAGTAAAATACAGGGTCATCCATTCAAAAAATGTACCTTTGATCTAACATGGCGTTCTGGAACACGCTGTACTATTGCGATTAATTTTAAAAAACAAGCCTTCAGGCTGGATAGCAATCGGTCAAAGTTTTATTCGATTATCTTCGAGCATTTACAAGATATTGAACTTTATCGCACTAATGAATCACCCTGTATAAACGGTTCCCGAGATATGGCCGAGAGCCATTCTTATTGGTACTCCCGGTGTATCAAAAGAAACTTTATAACAGTATAGTTTTGTAACCTTGAATTAATTTGGTGTGTAGCATTTTAGTTTTAAGAAGTTTAATTAAATTCTATTTATATTTTTGGGTAGAACAAATTGCTCAATTATATCTTTATAATTTGGAAATAGCTCGAAAACCAATCAACTTAATGATTTTGATGAATTTTCCTAACGTTACAAGAGTTTTATGGTTTTTTTGTAGTGTTTAATATAATAGTCTCCACTGACCTGTTTGATTCATTTTCACAGTTGGTAACTGCAGGAACGATATTAATTAAACCATACCTGCAGGGGAAACATTTTGGTTTAATTGAATCCAGATATCGTTGCTTTTGAAGGTAATTTTTTTGTGAGAAATAATAACGACTACATGAGATGAGAAATTGTTTTTTTTAGACTTTATTGGAAATTACATCAACATATAAGAAAATCCGATGAACAATCTCTTTTTAATAAATATACGTGTATTATAAAATTTTTAAATATGCGAAATATTATGAGCCCTGTAGTTAACAACCTATTATATATGTTAGACCACTTTGTATTATGTTATTTTTGGCATTTGATGTTTATTGTCATATTTATCACTACTGTCAGTTAATAAAAATAAATGTCACATAAAATAGGAAGTTCTTCCTATTTTAATCTAGTTCAACTGAATTGAATACAACAATTTTGGCGACGATTGATGAAAATAAGAAATACGGCGATAAATAAGATTGCTGAATTAGCACCTTTGGTGGCTATGACGAATAATACTTCAAATTATATTAAGGATTCACTTAAACATCAAATCCTGAATTTAGAACCTTTTGATGAACATTCCGAATCATTAACAGGAACGCCTAGAAAAGTATTTCACACTAAAAGGAATAGATGCTTCCGACGAAGATACAAATTATGCAAAAGTTATGATATTGATCAATTGCCTAGGGAGTAAATATTATAAAATTTTATCAAGCCTTACATCTCCTGATTTACCCAATACTAAGACTTATAATGAGCTTATTGTGTTACTAAAGAACCATTTGTCACCTAAAATGAACGTTCTCACTGAGCATCACAAATTTTTATCAAATTCGCAAAATATAGATGAGTCAATCTCCACATTTGTTGCCTCCCTTAAAGAGCAAATAAAGTATTGTGACATTAAAGTTAAATGTAAAGAACACAGCGCCTGTGGTAATTGTAAAAAAGATGTGATCGAAATATTTTTACGAGCTCAATTCATTCGTGGTTTAAAAGATGAAGAAATCCGTGGGAAAATATTACAAGAAACAAACATTACTTTTGAACGAGCAGTAGAGATCGCTCTAGCTGTTGAAGCTTCAAAAATCCAAAATAGGGACATTTATGAAAATATCCCAACATCTTCTGTAAATAGAATTTCAAGTCAGAAGTCAAGATGCAATAACAGATATCAGCATAATATACAACCACAATTTTCAAAGGCACAAAATTACCAAACAAAAATAGATTATCGAAAGTTATGCATTTCGGGATTATGTCTTCACTGTGGACGAAATAATCACAAAACGATTGAATGCAGAGTTTCTGATAAGCTCAGCTGCCAAAGCTGCATTACAAAAAAATTTAAATGAAATAAAGAATGTCAACGAGTATCAGAATAATGAAAATAATTTTGAAGACGATCCTAGTATAAATCAGATAATAGATATTTATAATACAAATGCAACATCCACTTATGAACCAAAAATGCTGATTGAACTTGAAATAAAAAATAAACCTTTTACTTTTGAGTATGACACAGGCAGTCCAGTTACATTAATATCAGAAAGAGATTTCAATAATTTAGAATTAAACGAAACAATGCAAAACACGAACATGAAATTCCGTTCCTATACTAATCATATTTTCAATCCATAGGGATATGTTCAAGTTCCTGTTTCTTCCAAAAATAATAATATCATTGGAGATTTATTTGTCATACCGGAAAATGGCAATGCCATACTTGGAATAAGATGGATTCGAAATTTAAAAATTAACATTCAAAACATAAACTCTCTCACTATTCCTGCTTCAAATTCCGCTCCTACATTAGATGAAATTTTCAAAGATTTTGAAGATGTTTTTACTTCAACTGTAGGAAAAATTCGAAACATACATTGTTCACTCAAACTTAAACCAAATGCCAAGCCAGTTTTTTTCAAACCAAGAAAAATTCCATACGCTTTACAAGAGGAAGTTGACAAATAATTAGATAACTTGGAGAACGAAGGTGTAATAGAAAAATTAGATTACTCAGAATGGGGCACGCCATTAGTGATGTACCTAAAAGTGGTGGAAAGATTCGGTTATGCGCTGATCCCAGAGTCACTGTTAATCAACAACTTCAAGACAATCGATATCCGATTCCAAGAATAGAAGATATTTTCAATAAAATGGGAAACAGGCAATATTTCTCTACCCTTGATATATTCAAAGCATACCTGCACGTGCCAGTAGACGAGGAAAGTGCGAAGCTACAAGCAATATCTACACATAGAGGAACGTATCTTGCAAAACGATTAAATTTTGGAATCAAAACAGCACCTAATGAATTTCATAGGATTATTGACCAAATTGTTGATAATTTAGATGATACCACAGCTTACTTTGATGATATTTTAATTCAAGGTTCCTCTCTACAGGAATGCAAAGCTAGACTCATTAAAGTTTTGGAAAAACTGCGAAAATATAATCTACATCTAAACAAAGAGAAATGCAAGTTTTTCGAGAATGAAATTAAATAATTAGGACACATTATCACCAAAGAAGGGTTAAAAAAGTCGGTTGATAAAATCAAGGCCATACAAGAAGCACCAAGACCAGAAAATATGGAACAAGTACAACAGTTTCTAGGAATGGTTCGATATTATGATAAATTTATACCTCATGCTTCTAAAATTATGCAGCCACTGAACAGATTATTACAAAAAAATGCACCATTTATTCGGACCAAAGAATGTGAAGCTGCCTCTAACAATGCCAAACAGGTAATAGCCAGCAAGCAAGTTTTAATACCAGAATTTCCAATAATACTAGCTACTGATGCAAGTCCACATGGCATTTCTGGTGTACTTTCACACAAACTTCCGAATGGTCTGGAAAAACCAGTTGTTTTTATTTCAAGATCATTGACAAAAGCAGAGAGAAACTATAGTCAATTAGATCGGGGAGAGACTGCAATTTACTGGACTTTTAAAAAACCGTTTCACTATATTTATGGAAGACATTTTACACTTGTTGTCGATAATAAACCGTTGATAACTATCTCAAATCCAACAAAACAACTACCCTTATTACCAGCTACACGATTGATCAGATACGCACAATTTTTATCCGGATTTGATTATACCATAGAATATAAAAAATCTTCAGAGCATACTAATGCCGACTATTTGTCAAGAAATCCGTTATCTCTAGAAGAAAATGAAAATATGGCAATCGATGATGAATTTTTACAGAATATTCAAACAGTAAATCAAGTTTCCACAACAACCTTAGATTTTAAAATAATTGCTCATGAAACGCAACAAGATCCGGAATTACAGCAATTGAAAGAGAAACTTCTTAATGGAAATATTTACGACCCAGAATATTCTTTACAGGAAGGAATAATTTTTAAACATAATCGAGTAATTATACCAGAATGTCTTCAAGCAGCATTGTTACAAGAACTACATAGTACACACATAGGAATAGTAAAAATGAAATCTATATCCCGAAGATACTGTTACTGGAAGGGTATTGATAAAGATATAGAGAATTTAGTTAATAGTTGTAAAGCATGTTGTGATATCAAGAAAACTCCTAAAAAAGCACCACTACACCAATGGGAAGAGCCGGAAAAAAATTGGCAACGGGTTCACATAGATTATGCTGGCCCAATTTTTGATTATAATTCTTTCATAGTTGTAGATGCAAAGAGTAAATGGTCCGAAATTAAAATGTCTAAAAATGCACCAACAACTTCCGGAACAATACATTATCTACGATAAATTTTCAGTTGTTACGGATTACCAGAAATAATTGTTAGTGACAACGCATCCATTTCTAAATCAATAGATTTTGTTGAATTTTGTAAAAGAAATGGTATAAAACAAAGACATATTGCTCCAGGATATCCCGCTACAAATGGACAAGAGGAAAGATATGTTCAAACATTTAAAGATAAAATGAAAAAAATGTCTGAAGAGTCAGGAACTATACATGAAAAACTACACAGATTTTCAATTGAATTTAGATCAACACCCCTTTTGAATGGGAAGACACCAGCAGAATTGTTGTTTGGTCAAAATATCCGAACAAAGTTAGATCTTATTCGACCTCAAAAACCACATAAAAATAATGCAATTCAACCAAATTTTGAGCAATTTTATCTAATCGGAACACGAAATTATCATGGACACATTTATTGGAAGTATGAAACTGTTATAAATCGCCTAGGAAAATTACATTATATAAATGAATTGGACGATGGCTACATGATAAAAAGACATTTCAATCAACTTCGATCGTGCAATATTAAGAAGCCAATGCCTATAACCGAATTAAAACAATCCAAAAACATGGAAAATCAATCAAGACATCAAAACAATCAACAACAATTTCCACTACCACCCAGGAGACAGTATAGAGTTTTTAGACCCACTGTGGTTTCTAAAAATGTTGACTATGACAACCGATCCTCAGAAGTATCCACTCGAAAGCCGACAGCTACGACTGGGGTTCAAGAAAAAGAAGATACTACAATAAGTCATTATGATTTTAATGAGTTTTTTAATGAGCCATGTACATCAACATCTATAGTTAATAGTTTTCCACCTCCTTATAATACGAGTACTACAGAGCAGAGCACTGAACAGCAACAAAGTAATCGTATTTTGGATCAAAAAACAAGTCCAAGACGATCTTCAAGAATACGAAGACCACCTGATCGTTTGTACTATGATTGACTTTTTAACTACAATCCGGAGCATTATTATATATGTTAGACCACTTTGTATTATGTTATGTTTTGCATTTGATGTTTATTGTCATATTTATCACTACTGTCAGTTAATAAAAATAAATGTCACATAAAATAGGAAGTTCTTCCTATTTTAATCTAGTTCAACTGAATTGAATACAACACAACCATTCAACAATTTGAAATTAAATAGAATAATTGAGAACGCACTCGCGATTTTTCAAATAAAACAGATGAAGACAATGTCGTGGTCCTCGTCTCTGCTACCCTAGTGGTGAGCAGTTCCAAAATCCATTTGGATATTGTGCTGTCCACACCTCTTCTATTTAATTTAATGCTCTTTTGACAGCCTCATGTGGAGTATTGTCAAAAGCTCCCTTTATATCCAAAAATACACATACTACAGTTTCTTGGTTGTCTAGATCACCTCGAATATTCTCCGTCAGTTGTACCAGAGCAGTCTCCGTAGATCGGCCTGCCTGAGGTAGATTTCCGTTTTAATATAATTGTCAATAGCTTTGAGCACAATCGATATTAGACTGATTGGTCTGAAGGATTTGGAGTTTGTTGTGCCCCTTTTTTCAGCTTTTGGAATGAAGGTGACTATTGCCCCTGGTATATGAAACAGTTCTAGTCTGCTTCGACTAATTCTAACCAAATGTGGTAGAATTTCATCTTGTCCTTGCTGGAGCAATGCTGAGAAAATCCCATCGGCTCCCTGTTCTTGAAAGGTAGAAAGGTGTTCATAGCCCATTTTAACCATTCGTTACTACAAATAAGCTTAGCTATTGCAGTACTTTCTCTTAAAGATCTGTTGTGTCCGACGAGAGGATTCACTTCCCTATTTGGGTTATTTCCAGGAAAATTTATTTGTAGTAAGAGTCGCACTCTTTCCTTCTCATCTTCGGTATATTTACCGCCTGGCTTCCTCAAAGCCACATCTGGCTGACTTTTTTTAATTTATACAGTGCATTAATAGGGAATTTTAAGGATATTGACAAAAGTATTATAATATGTTTACATGGAAATAAAGTACAAAAAGTGCTCAAATATGGAATTCTACAAATATTACCAAAGGTATTGAAAAAGTTTACCTGGAAATTGATTCACAACAGTCACACCTGAATTATCTTCTAGGTAAATAGGTTTAATGGAGGATAATGATTGATATCTATTTGGTCGTTAGGAAGATTACCTGAATATTTGTTTTTGATAATCTCAAGGGCTTCCAAAAGATTTAATTTGAAGAATTTGGGTTCTACCTGCAAAATTTCAAAATTTTAGTCGAAAGGTTTGGTAATAAATGATTTGAATGGTTAGAATCTAATTTGTTGTTGTCATAGCTACGTTTGTGTTCTGAAATTTTAGATTTATAATTCCTAAGAGTTCTACCTATATAAATTTTGTCGCAGTTGTCATTACCACATTTTAATTTATAAATTCTTGTTTTGTTTAATTTTGAAGATTTAGATTTGTTATTTTTGATGAGTTTGGATAAATTGTAATGTGTTCCAAAGTATTATTATTATTATTATTATTATTATTACATATAGACAAGGGCAGAGGGAGAAGTCCCTATTTTACCCAAAAGCAGAAAATAATATGCAATTCAATTACCTACTATCAAATTAATACATAAATAATTGAAATGAACAAAATAATAAAAAAAAGAGAAGATATCACAACAAAAGTACAATAGTTCGTATTAAGATAAAAATTAAATTATAATTAACATTTATTAAAAGTTATTGATATATAAGGCGGTCCAGTCTATTTTTAAATATATTGGTAGAAGAAGCAGAAATAATGTTTTGTCTTGATCTGGTCACAAAGTTTTCTTTTTTAAGTTTCAATTCGTGTCCTCTGAGGCGGTTGTCTTGGTATAATGGAAATATCACGGAAATATTTCCGAAGTTGAATTTCAATATTTTAAATGTTGTGATAAGATCTCCACGGTGACGTCGAAGTTCAAAAGAAGTTAAGTTGGCCATAACAAGTCTCCCTTCTCAGTCCCAATGGAAGTCGAGTAGCTTTTCTTTGAACGTTTTCTAATAAACTTCTATCGCCAATCAAGTCAGGATACCAAGCAGGCCCCGCATATTCAAGAATGGGTCTTACATAAATGGTGTAAAGTTTACAAAACGATTGAAACGTAACTCTCGAAAAACACTTCCGTATAAGACAGCCTGGTGTTAGCACGTTTGGTTATTGATAAAATATGGTCGGACCATGTAAGACTACTGTTAATAATAATTCCTAAGTCATTTTGAGAGAATACGGAGTTTAAAGTTTTACCGTTTATGAAGTATGGCAGAAGCGGGTTGTTTTTACCGATTCGAAGAACTACGCACTTAGCAGCATTGAGAGGAAGCAACCATTGGGAACACCATAGCGAGATAGAGTTTAAATCGTCCTGAAGAGATAAGTGGTTCGTTCTTGGATTTGAATAAATTTTTATGTCATCTGCGTAGAAAGATATTTTGCTTGAAACGTGAAAAGGAAGATCGCTGGTGTAAGCTATAAATAGCAAAGGTCCCAGAACAGAACCCTGAGGCACCCCACTCTCCACTAATTGTTCTTCTGATAATGCTTCTCCTACTCTAACTTTGAATCGCCTATCCGATGAGAAGTTATCGATCCACAGATGCAGGTGCCCTCTTATCCCAAAGTGCTCAAGCTTATGTAGAAGTCTTCGTTTAGGAACTCGATCGAAAGCTTTGGAGAAATCTAAGTATACAACATCGACGGGCTGTTGTTTATTGAGCGATAATGTCCAGTCATTGACACAATATAACAGATTAGTTAAGGTTGAGCGGCCTTCGACAAATCCGTGTTGTTGTAGTGGAATAATCTTCTCCTGAAGAAGAAATTTGGTTATTTCTTCTGAAATGATAGATTCCATTACTTTACTGACTACTGGTAGCAGACTGATTGGACGATAATTATTTGAATCAAGTTTATTGCCTTTTTTGAAAATAGGAGTGATGGATGCTAATTTCCAACAAGGGGGTATGGAGCCCTGAACAAAAGAGGCTTGCATAATTAAGGACAAGGGTGTTTGCGAGTGAGTTTGCACATATGTTTAATAGGTTTGGGGTCAAGCCATCCAAACCAGGAGAAGCGTTTCTGCGTAGCTGTAGTAAATGTTCCCTCACCCTATCTATGGTGAACACTACATGTTCTAAGGATGTATGAAGTCGAGGACAGTTAATTACTGGAAGGTTCTCAGAAGTGAGTTCTTTAGTAAAAACATCTGAAAAAGTCAACGAAAGCGTTTCGGATGATTCCCTGTCAGAAAAACATAGAGACCCGTCAGGTTTTTGAAGAAGGGGCATGGACACTTTTGACGTTAAAGATGATCGTATGTATTTGAAAACTTTTTTGTTGTTACCACTAGCGATAATATTTTCTTCAAATTTTTCTCTTAAATTTTTGAGAAAAGATTGTAGATTATTAGAATACTTTCGATGATTTTCAAAATCGATAAGAACACCTGTCTGCTTGTATTTACGCCAAAGATGTCGTTTATGTTTTATTTTTCGTATCGCCATATTATTTATCCAGGGTTTGAGGTTGTTTTTGTACGCCTCGTGGTTCGTAGTATGAATGGAAACTATATCGAGAATTATTTGGTGTAGAGCGTTCCACATTGACGAGGGACTTGTCAAGTCACTGAAAAATGAATCCCAATCTAATAAAGATAGTTGATCATTAACTTTCGAAAAGTCAGTGGTCGCATATATTATGAAGTTCTTTTTATTAGGTAGTATTTGATTAAACTGTATAAGGGCTATAATAACTGCATGGTCTGATTTACCAATCGGAGAGTTCACTTCAAGGGAAGAAATCATCTGTTCATCGTTAGTTAGGACGAGATCTAAAGTTGAAGGTTGGTTGTTAATTCTAAATCTTGTAGGTTCTGTGATAAGTTGAGTCAGATTTGAATTTGCGACAAAATTTTTAAACAAATTATGGGAATTTATCGCATCCGATAATGTGATTATAGGCCAGGCGATCTCTGGAAAGTTGAAGTCCCCAGCAATGATAAGATTTTCGAGGGATGACAGCTCCTCTAGTTTCTCAAATAAAATGCTGTCCTGAACTAGCTGGGTATGAGGAGGGCGATAAAGACATACTAAATTGAGAGAAAAGGTGTTTTTGTGAACAGATAGATGAATGGCGTCTATACCCAGCATGTCGATTGGTTTAGTGGTAATGGAGAAATTATTAGTAATATCATCGGATAAATATATACAAACGCCTCCACCGACACTATTGTTTCTATCTTTACGATATATTGTATATCCATTAACGTTAACCAGAGAGTCCGGAATTGAAGGTTTAAGCCAAGTTTCTGCAATTAAAATAATATTAGGTTGAAGAAGCTGTACGGTACCAGTGAACTCGTTAAATTTTGCAGAAAGTGAGTCTAGATTTGTATAAAGAAAGAGCCAATCGTTAAAATTGTCCTTAGAAGAGTTAGGAACGAAATTTAGTGATTTTGGGAGTTCCATTGATGTATCTGATAGTCAAATCATGTTCTCCGTTATTCTTTCGGGTGTCTAGCTCATTGCGAAGCTCCTTTAGTCGTTGTTGTTGAATAGGGGTCTTGTCATCAATTATGGAAAAATGTTAAGCTTTTAAATTGATTATTTTTATTTTTATCTGAAGGAAATACTTGTTCTAGTACGTTTAGGTACGTTGAAGTAGGTTTAAAAAAAAACGTACCAGAACAAGTATTTCCTTCAGATAATAATAAAAATATTAAATTTGAAAGCTTAACATACTCTGGAACACATTACAATTTATCCAAACTTATCAGAAATAACAAATCCAAATCTTCAAAATTAAACGAATCAAGAGTTTATAAATTAAAATGTGGTAATGACGCAATTTATATAGGTAGAACTTTTAGGAATTTTAAAACTAAAAATTCAGAACACAAACCTAACCTAACCTAAAAAAATTTCAAAGTTGTCTTATGTTAAAATATTATCTCATCATTCATGTATATAACTTATGTAAATATGTATAAATTGTTGTAATATAGTTAGCTATTATATTTATATGTAGACAATAATAAAATCTAATCAATCTGATTGAAGTGTATTATTGTAATAAAGGTGTGCCGAGATGGGCCATTCCAAAACAGGTCAATTTTAGACTCGGGCCGACTTGGGCGATTTTTATTCAGTATACCTGCCTGATGGGCGGAGATGGTAATCGCACATGACAACAACAAATTAGATTCTAACTATTTAAATCATTTATTAACAAACCAACACACTTTCGACTCAAAATTTGAAATTTCGCATGTAGAAGCTAAATCCTTTAAATTAAATCTTTAAGAAGCCCTTGAGATTAATAAAAACAAATATTCAGGTAATCTTCTTATCGACCAAATAGATATCAATCATTCTCCTTTATTAAACCTGTTTACCTAGAAGATAATTCAGGTGTGATTGTTGTGAATAAATTTTCAGGAAAACTTTTTCAATACGTTTGTTAATATTCGTGGAATTCCATATTTAGGCACTTTTTGTACTTTTTTCAAAGTAAACATATTATAATATTTTTGTTAATATTCTTAAAATCCGTATTAATGCAGTGTATAAATTAAAAAAATTTCATTATACCTTCACTAGTTTGATAAAGCTACTGTGTTAGCGAAACGCGTCACTAATTTTAAATTGATCGTTAGCTAAAATTATAATGGAGATTTAAGCAAATTGAATTGTTTTATTTCATCGTTTAGTATGGATCTTCATCACGTAAAAGCCTCATCTATTCAGTTTTCTTTATAAATAATATTTCATAGGATGATTTAGGAATTGATGGATACATAGCCTCTAGTCTTCTAGTATTGAAATTCATATTTTGTTTTATTTCCTATTTTCTACCAGTTTCAGTAAGGTTTTCCGTAGGCGTTGGTGGAGAAACATTTATTTATTGATTGGAATGTCGTCTGCTGGGAAATCGTTCATCGTATCTTCGTTCGGCTTCAGGAGTATTAAATTTCACCTCACCATATATTAAATACACATCATCATATTCGCCATAGAAATAATTAGGGAATTCGATAAAAAATTACTATTAAGTATTTTTTTTTTTAGAACAAAAAAAACAATAAAACTTCAACTTCAAAGCATTTGACGTAATGTCTATTCAAATGTCAAAAAATTTGAATAAATTTCTGTCGAAAACGGTGCATCATAGCAAATTCCCATTTTCTTCTAAAAAATACCTTATAGTCTTTCAATTTAATGTGAAATTTGTCAGAAAACTGCTACACGGGATATTTAAGTTGCCCTTCCGACGCTTTTGATGGCAATAAAAAATGCGAGTTTGAAGTGAACAATTTATCACAACAGGGTTATACAATGTAACAAGTTTCAAATTTGTAGGTAGCGGTTGTTTTGATATATACTTAAAAAACGCCATCTTCAAAGGAAGTTAACTCCCTTGAGAGAAGCTTTTGGATAAAGATAATTTAGGTAAATTATGTTAGAGGGTTAGAATCTGTTGTTTGCGTTTGCCATGGAAGTTTCTGGACACCCTGTAAACATAAAAAAACCAATGAACAATGTTTTTGATAAAGTTACATACGTTGGAAAATTTCAACAACAATTTAATAATTTTCTTTGATAATACTAAATAAAATAATAATAACAAATAACAACAATAAAACATAACAAATAATAAAAAGGGTAAAAGAATATTTTAAATCCCGATACAGGAATCTCTTATACCGTTAAACATACAGCGACGGTTGAATGAGACAAATTTTGCACAATTTAAGAACCAGCCAACAACTGTTCCAGACAGTTCTATACTTTTCGATGACATTTCTAGACTTTTCGATGACAGTTCTAGATTATTCTGGATGTATGCCTTCTTCGTTTTCTTCATGGACCTCTAAATATCCTCAGTACAGGACCGACGTAACAATATTAACTCGCCAAAAGCGTAAAAAGGTCCGACGTAACAATATAATCTATAATCGTAATATTTTGTGGCCGTTCAACTTCGATTTCAGTTTGGACCATCACTTACGGACCTCCCTGTATATTGGTTCCAATGAACAGTTTTTTTTTTCGTTGAATAACCCTTATTACTCACTGCGATTTGTCGTGAAGTACTGGAAAGAAATCCTTTAGGTCACTTAACATTTGGAATATACCCTGTGTTCATTTGAAAAGGACCCACCCTTAATATTTCAAAAATGGGACATATTAGAAAGAAATGCCGAAACACGTCAACTTTTAACTTGAGGGGGACACACTTTGGCGCTAATGTCATAAACGTCAGATTCACCCCCTCCCTACTGGAGATACCCCTTACATTTTTTCAAATGGCATGAGGTATCAAGGCATACCTCATTTAAAAGGTCTGGTAAATGTTCATTCAATCTTTTTGTTTTGCCTTTGATACCAGCCTTCCATTGTTATTTAATCATTGTTTAAAATTGGCTCTTTTTAAACTTTTCGTATGCCCCCGTATTGTGTTATGATAAAAAGACTCTTTAAAGAATAAAAAATTCACAAATAGTAAAAAGACAACGCTTAACAAGAAAAAACTGCTATTTAATCATGTGTGCAAAGTGACCACCGTCAACATCCAGGCAATAAAAGTTGAAAAAGAGCCAGTTTTAAAAATTGATTAAATAACAATGGAAGGCTGGTATCAAAGACAAAACAAAATGATTGAATAGCCATTTGAAAAAATGTAAGGGGTATCTCCAGTAGGGAGGGGGTGAATCTAACGTTTATGAAATTAGCGCCAAAAAGTGTCCCCTCAAGTTAAAAGTTGACGTGTTTCGGCATTTCCTTCTAATATGTCCCATTTTTGAAATATTAAGGGTGGGACCTTTTCAAATGAACACAGTGTATATTATTATAATTATACCCGATATCTCTATTATCTTGAATTAATGAAGTACCCCTTCAAGGGACCACTGGATAAGTCAGTTGTTTTCTACACTTGACAAAGGTTGATTGAAATTAACATCACGCATATTTGTGTTTTTATTTACAACTGTCATGTAACGGGTACGATTTGACACTATTTTCAGTGGCATAATGACGTATATTACCGCACTAGTGCGTTTTTGAATACATTACCGCACTAGTGCGATAATAAGAATCAAGAATCGTAGTTTACCTAACTAGTGCGGAAAGTGATACTTTTCCGCACTCAATTGCAGATGGCCGAACGACGCATTAGCGGAGTTCGGCCAGCAATCGCGAGCGGAAAAGTCACTTTACACACGTATTAGGTACACTATTTTTTCTACTAGCGTACGGAAAAAACCCCAAAAGTTAACATAAAGAAACATTTATTATTAAATGCATATCAACAAATTAATTATAATTAATATTAACATTGAAAGTGCAATTTGTAGCATTCTTCAAATTAATTGCAGAGGCTAAAATGTTTTCCAATGAAGTCAGATTTCGGTTTTCCACTGCTTTGTCAGCACTAATTGTTGCAAACCGTGGCGATGGAAACTATATTTCCCCAAAAACTTAAAAAATTTACTTTATCTACGACCACCTTTAAAATTAAGCATTTACAAACTCATATAAATACGTGAAATTACATTTTATACATACGTCTAATGTGTGCGAAAAAGAACAATGCTTTTTAAATGGAAGTTTCATTATACCATCCAATAGAGTGCGAAAAAGTACAATGCTTTTTAAATGGGATAATCATTATAACATTCTTTTTTATTTGTATATTTATTAAGTTATCTTAGATAATTTTATGTTTTGTTTTCTGTCAAAGGTTCAGTAATTGTAATAATTTTGTACTGTCATTAAGAAGTGTGAAACGTGGATGGTCAAAAATTGTCAAAAATTGTCAAAAATTGTCAAAAATTGTCAAAAATTGTCAAAAATTGTCAAAAATTGTCAAAAATTGTCAAAAATTGTCAAAAATTGTCAAAAATTGTCAAAAATTGTCAAAAATTGTCAAAAATTGTCAAAAATTGTCAAAAATTGTCAAAAATTGTCAAAAATTGTCAAAAATTGTCAAAAATTGTCAAAAATTGTCAAAAATTGTCAAAAATTGTTAAAAATTGTCAAAAATTGTTAAATATTTTAAAAAATGGTCAAAAATAGTCAATAATTGTCAAATTTTTTGAAAGTTGTCAAAAATGGTCAATTATTATCAGAATCTGTCAAAAATCGTCAATAATTGTTTAAATTTTGAAAAATGGTCAAAAATTGTTGAAATTTTAAAAAAATGGTCAATAATTATAAAAAACTGTCAAAAATGGTCAATAGTTGTTGAAATTTATCTAAATTTTTGAAAAATGGTCAAAATTTTTGAAAAATTGTCAAAAATGGTCAATAATTGTCAGAAACTGACCAAAATGGTCAATAATTGTTAAAATTTGAAATACTGGTCAAAAATTGTCAAAATTTTGAAAAAACGGTCGATAATTATGAAAAACTGTCAAAAATGGTCAATATACAATTGCTGAAAATTGTAAAAATTTTTGAAAAATTGTCAAAAATGGTCAATAATTGTCAGAAACTTTCAATAATCGTTAAAATTTTGAAAAAACGATCAATAATTATAACAACTGTCAAAAATGGTCAATAATTGTTAAAAATTTTCAAAATTTTTAAAAAATTGCCAAAAATGGTCAATAATTGTCAGAACCTGCCATAAATGCTCAAAAATGGTTAATAATTGGAAAAATGGTCTAAAATGGTCAAAATTTTTGAAAAATTGTCAAAAATCATGAATAATTGTCAAAACTGTCAAAATTGGTCAATAATTGTCAATAATTTTAAAATTTGAAAAAATGGTCTAAAATGGTCAACATTTTTGAAAAATTGTCAAAAATGATCAATAATTGTTAAACTTTTAAAAAATGGTCTAAAATCGTCAAATTTTTTGAAAAATGATCAATAATTGTCAAAACTGTCAAAATTGATCATTATTTGTCAAAAATGGTCAATAATTGTTAAAATTTAAAAAAATGGTCGAAAATGGTTAAAATTTTGAAAAAATGGTCAAAAATGGTCAATAATTATCGAAAATGTCAAAATTGGTCAATAATTGTCAAAAATGGTCAAAAATTGTTAAAATTTGAAAAAATGGTCAAAAATCTTGAAAACATGGTCAATAATTATGAAAAACTGTGAAAAATGGTCAATCATTGTCGAAATTTTTGAAAAATGATCAATAACTTCCAGAACCTGTCGAAAATGCTCAAAAATTGTCAAAAATGGTCAATAATTGTTAAAATATTGAAAAATGCTCAAAAATTGTCGAAATTTTGAAAAAATTGCCAATAATTTTAAAAAACTGTCAAAAACGGTAAATAATTGTTAAAAATTGTCAAAATTTTTGAAAACTGGAATTTTTTTTTCAGAAATGGTCAATAATTGTCAGAACCTGTCAAAAAGTTAAAAACTTGTCAAAAATGGTCAATAATTGTTAAAATTTGGAAAAATGGTCTAAAATGATCAAAATTAATTGTAATAATTTTGTACTGTCATTAAGAAGTGTGAAACGTGGATGGTCAAAAATTGTCAAAAATTGTCAAAAATTGTCAAAAATTGTCAAAAATTGTCAAAAATTGTCAAAAATTGTCAAAAATTGTCAAAAATTGTCAAAAATTGTCAAAAATTGTCAAAAATTGTCAAAAATTGTCATAAATTGTCAAAAATTGTCAAAAATTGTCAAAAATTGTCAAAAATTGTCAAAAATTGTCAAAAATTGTCAAAAATTGTCAAAAATTGTCAAAAATTGTCAAAAATTGTCAAAAATTGTCAAAAATTGTCAAAAATTGTCAAAAATTGTCAAAAATTGTCAAAAATTGTCAAAAATTGTCAAAAATTGTCAAAAATTGTCAAAAATTGTCAAAAATTGTCAAAAATTGTTAAAAATTGTCAAAAATTGTTAAATATTTTAAAAAATGGTCGAAAATAGTCAATAATTGTCAAATTTTTTGAAAGTTGTCAAAAATGGTCAATTATTATCAGAATCTGTCAAAAATCGTCAATAATTGTTTAAATTTTGAAAAATGGTCAAAAATTGTTGAAATTTTAAAAAAATGGTCAATAATTATAAAAAACTGTCAAAAATGGTCAATAGTTGTTGAAATTTATCTAAATTTTTGAAAAATGGTCAAAATTTTCGAAAAATTGTCAAAAATGGTCAATAATTGTCAGAAACTGACCAAAATGGTCAATAATTGTTAAAATTTGAAATACTGGTCAAAAATTGTCAAAATTTTGAAAAAACGGTCGATAATTATGAAAAACTGTCAAAAATGGTCAATATACAATTGCTGAAAATTGTAAAAATTTTTGAAAAATTGTCAAAAATGGTCAATAATTGTCAGAAACTTTCAATAATCGTTAAAATTTTGAAAAAACGATCAATAATTATAACAACTGTCAAAAATGGTCAATAATTGTTAAAAATTTTCAAAATTTTTAAAAAATTGCCAAAAATGGTCAATAATTGTCAGAACCTGCCATAAATGCTCAAAAATGGTTAATAATTGGAAAAATGGTCTAAAATGGTCAAAATTTTTGAAAAATTGTCAAAAATCATGAATAATTGTCAAAACTGTCAAAATTGGTCAATAATTGTCAATAATTTTAAAATTTGAAAAAATGGTCTAAAATGGTCAACATTTTTGAAAAATTGTCAAAAATGATCAATAATTGTTAAACTTTTAAAAAATGGTCTAAAATCGTCAAATTTTTTGAAAAATGATCAATAATTGTCAAAACTGTCAAAATTGATCATTATTTGTCAAAAATGGTCAATAATTGTTAAAATTTAAAAAAATGGTCGAAAATGGTTAAAATTTTGAAAAAATGGTCAAAAATGGTCAATAATTATCGAAACTGTCAAAATTGGTCAATAATTGTCAAAAATGGTCAAAAATTGTTAAAATTTGAAAAAATGGTCAAAAATCTTGAAAACATGGTCAATAATTATGAAAAACTGTGAAAAATGGTCAATCATTGTCGAAATTTTTGAAAAATGATCAATAACTTCCAGAACCTGTCGAAAATGCTCAAAAATTGTCAAAAATGGTCAATAATTGTTAAAATATTGAAAAATGCTCAAAAATTGTCAAAATTTTGAAAAAATTGCCAATAATTTTAAAAAACTGTCAAAAACGGTAAATAATTGTTAAAAATTGTCAAAATTTTTGAAAACTGGAATTTTTTTTTCAGAAATGGTCAATAATTGTCAGAACCTGTCAAAAAGTTAAAAACTTGTCAAAAATGGTCAATAATTGTTAAAATTTGGAAAAATGGTCTAAAATGATCAAAATTTTTGAAAAATTGTCAAAAATGATCAATAATTGTCAAAACTGTCAAGATTGGTCAAAATTTTTGAAAAAATGGTCATTAATTGTGAAATTTTTTGAAAAATGGTCAAAATTGGCCAAAAATGGTCATTTTATTGTGCATAAGAAGCAAGCTTCTGTCGGCGGTCCGTCGACCGCTCACTTTTTTTTGGATTAGTGTAACACTAAAAAAATTAAAATTTAGACGGAAAATGTTCTTATTGCATATTTCTCGGAAAAGTCAATGGAAATCATCAACGTTATGGTCCCATTATTCAATGTTGAATACTACCATAAATTTAAATTTAAACATTGATATAAGTAAATTTCATAAACTTATTACCTTCATAAAACGACAATCAGAGAGCCATAAACCAAAAAAATCAAAAATTTTCACAAGGGAACGGATTTTGGATTTTATAAATGGAGCACCAGATAAATGAATTTCTTATGATGAAGGTAGGCAATAATTCAAACACAATTAATAAAAAGGGGGGTTATGTAATATATAATTAAGGGAAAGTATTTTTAATGTGGTCGTAGATAAAACATTGTATGATACTCATGCGTGAATTACTTTTGCGCTCTCGTTGCGAAAAAAGGCACTAGCTACGCTCGTGCATTCCATTTTCGCAACTCGTGCGCAAAAGTTTCACTTCACGCACTTGTATCATAAATTACTATTTCCGCACTAAGTGACTAGTGCGGAAAAGTGTCTCTTTCAACACCAAAATGAGTGCAGAAAAGTGGACTCTTCCGCACGCTAGTGGGAAAAATAATAATACCAGAATTAAATATTTATTTTATATTATGTAGTTTAGGGTACATATAATTAACTTATTTATTATATACACTGTGTTCATTTGAAAAGGACCCACCCTTAATATTTCAAAAATGCGACATATTAGAAAGAAATGCCGAAACACGTCAACTTTTAACTTGAGGGGGACACTTTTTGGCGCTAATGTCATAAACGTCAGATTCACCCCCTCACTTCTGGAGATACCCCTTGAATTTTTTCAAATGGCATTAGGTATCAAGTCATACCTCATTTAAAAGGTCTGGTGAATCTCTATCGAATCATTTTGTTTTGCATTTGATACCAGCCTTCCATTGTTATTTAATCGTTGTTTAAAAATAGCTCTTTTTCAACTTTTATTGCCTGAATGTTAACGATGGTCACTTTGAAAACATGATAAAATAGCGGTTTTTTCTTGTTAACAGTTGTCTTTTTACTATTTGTAAATTTTTTATTCTTTAAAGAGTCTTTCTATCATAACGCAATACGGGGGCATACGAAAAGTTGAAAGAGAGCCAATTTTAAACAACGATTAAATAACAATGGAAGGCTGGAATCAAAGGCAAATCAAAATTATTGAATAGAGATTCACCAGACCTTTTAAATGAGGTGTGACTTGATACCTAATGCCATTTGAAAAAATTCAAGGGGTATCTCCAGAAGGGAGGGGGTGAATCTGACGTTTATGACATTAGCGCCAAAAAGTGTCCCCCTCAAGTTAAAAGTTGACGTGTTTCGGAATTTCTTTCTAATATGTCCCATTTCTGAAATATTAAGGGTGGGTCCTTTTCAAATGAACACACTGTATATTTACAGTGCACTCTTTATTCTTACTCGTGATTTCTCTGGCACAAGATTTAAAATAACACTGGAAGCTGCATTTTCAATATCCGAAGGGAGATTGTCTTCGATTGAACTCATTTTTATAGATTTTTGTTCATTTAACTTTGACAATTTGATGACATAACTAATTTAATTTATTTCCACAGCTTTGTTTGTCTTTGTTGCTATGGTCACAAAATATAATCTACAGTACCTTATGTTTGCAGCCAATATTATTAACAATACGTTGGATAGAAATATTTTTTCTGATAAAATTTTATGATATACTGTTAATAATACTAATAAACAGTTGTAGATAAAGTTTTGTACGTAACACGTGGGATAGGAATTATCAACGCACTTATGTGAATACAAGACTCGGCCTACGGAAGAGTAAACAGACGTATTTTAATAGATATCGAATATTAGATTTATACTATTAACGCCTTACAAAGTTTTGAAAATATTTTCAAAAATGTGACCGTTCACTTAGAAGAAACAAATGGTTAATGGTTAAATCTTGTAGATCATACCGACCCCGTTTAACTTAGAAGTATAATTCAATGTCTGTCGGAGCATATAGCCCGAGAAGTAGTTGTTTCTTCTAAGTGAACGGTCACGTTTTTGAAAATATTTTCACAACTTTGTAAGGCGATAATAGTATAAAACTATTATTCGATATCTATTGGTAACGCGCTTTACTAAATAAGACAATCTTACATGAAACTGTAAGGATCTAAAGACGTATTTCCTATGCAAACATAAACAATATCAAAGTTTTTTCATTTATTTTGCTGGTTTCCACAGATGTTGCCATGTCGTATTATTTAAATGTAATAATAATCCAATGACTTCAGTTTTTTCATGGTTCCTAAATATCTGTCCTTCAATATTCATTATATAATTAAAATACATGTATAAAAAGCGATCTTTGACAATATACAAAATTTCATTAATACATGAGTGAATCTTTATTGTCAATGTCAATTTGAAGGTTTTGGTAATTCTGCATTTTTCAGTAAATGTGACAAAACCGCTTATATTGAATGATTACATTTTTTGACAGTTGTTTGTTTTGATTTTTACTAAATATGTTATGGCTGTGGCCTGTGGTATTCGATTGTGGTAGATATTATCACCGTACACTAACTAACGACAAGTAAATTCACTTCGTCGATTCGGCGGTAGGGATGGCGATCTAAAATCGATTAATCGAAGAATAGATTCCTCGGACCAAATAAATCGATTTTATAAATCGATATATTGTACTGAATCGATTCAGTGAATCGATATTTCACCCCTGAAAATCGACATTCGATTTTTTCTGGTTTGGTTTTGGGAACTATAAGCTATATTATCTATTTTCTTAACTTTTTAATGTAACAAATACATTTAGAAAATAAATGTCTTCTTTTATATCTGATCTGATACTTTGATATGGTAATAAAAATAATTGTTATTATCGAATTCCCTGAACTGAAAAATCCCTGATTTTACTGATAAGAGATACCAGAGATTGTTAATTATGGTATATTTCTTGTTTTTCATAAAATGGATTTATATTTACATTGTAAATACAAACTTGAAAAAAATCGATTTTTTAGAAATCGACCTTTAGACCTCGATTTTTTTATGATTCAATTCATCAGGTTACGATTCGAATCGATTTAAAAATCGATATTTTTTGGAAAGAATCGCCATTCCTATTCAGCGGTTACCGAAAATTTCCTTACCCCTATCGTCTGCTGAGTTCTGGTGAGTTTAAATCAGCCGTTAATGAAGAAAATCGTAAATGTACTGTGAGTCAGATTCTTCGTAAAGATAAAAACTGTTTATACCTATTCTTAGAAATATACCTAGCGTAAATAATTTCTCATTATCTTGTATTTCTTTTATTCTCATTACTACCTGGAAGAAATTATGTAGTTTCTAACAAATTTTAATTATAGTCCGTCCGGAAATATAAGATCCTAACTTTATAATCTTCAATTAGATAAATAGCATGTTATTGTTATGGGTACCTTATTGTTAAAATATTATTTATGTACTCAGAAGTCAGGTATAAAGCAGATCCGTTTCTATTAAAATCAATATACCAATAATTATAACAAATAATTCAATATTATTTATTAAGTTAGGATCATATATTTACTTTATTAATTGTACAAGTTATGTTAATTTGTTACAGAAATCGTATCCTCAGAACTTGCACGTCACTGTTTACAGTTATCGGATGGGCGACGTCAATAGCTCCCTAGAAAGCATTTAGGACATCAAGTTAGCTGGCGAATACTGTAGACGATGTACCAAAAATTTCAAACGTTTCGACGCAAGTGAATTTACTTGTCGTTAGTTAGTGTACGGTGATTTGTTAACAATATTTTTATGTAGATCAATTGAGGATACTTTATTTATTAGTTAAATTATATCTACGAGATGGTGAACCGTTGTGAACTATGCAAAAAAGTATAAGTGATGTTTACAATACATCCTATCACAGCTAAGGAACAGGTTCTGAATAGTTTTACAGTTCTTAAACTACCAGTGTCGTGTCATTTGATACATAAATACTATTTACCCATTCTAATAAGAATTAAAATTTATATTATCAACAGTAAATAAACAATGTGTAGTACATGTTCATAATTCAATATCAACGGCCACTGAAATTCAGTTTTCGAGTAATAAATAATAAACCTAAGATAAATATTTCTTTTAAATTTAAATCCTCACACAGCAAGGTAGTGTTATTGGAATGTGTGACCTTTGCTGTGTGTATTGCTATCCTTGTTTTGGAATAAGAGAATCGATTTAGATGTTGGTTGTAAACAAAGTGTGTTCACAGTATAGCGGGTTATTCATAGAGTCTGTTTTATGATCGAAGATTGAATTACATTATCAATGATAAAGATTTCTTTTTTTCATTAAAATTAAAGTTCTCGACTACTATGGCCACTTGCACAAAACGATAACATTGCTATATAAAAATACAAGAAGGTCATAAATATAATGGTTCGTTAAATTTTACTACAGTATTCGCCAGCTAACTTGATGTCCTAAATGCTTTCTAGGGAGCTATTGACGCCGCCCATCCGATAACTGTAAACAGTGCCGTGCAAGTTCTGAGGATACGCTTTCTGTTACAAATTAACACAACTTGTACAATTAATAAAGTAAAGTCCGTCCGGAAATATATAATCCCAACTTAATAAATAATATTTAATTATTTGTTATAATCATTGGTATATTGATTTTAATAGAAACGGATCTGCTTTATACCTGAATTCTGAGTACATAAATAATATTTTAACAATAAGGTACCCATTATAATAACATGTTATTTATCTAATTGAAGAGGGACCTTATATTTCCGGACGGACTATAATTAAAATTTGTTAGAAACTAAATAATTTCTTCCAGGTAGTAATGAGAATAAAAGAAACACAAGATGATGGGAAATTATTTAAGCTAGGTATTTATATTGCTAGCTAGCTGACTTACCTGTTGCCTGGTATGTTTTAATTTTCACGTTTATTAAGGTATCTTCACCACTTTTTAATGTCTTAAAATAATTAAACACTCTATATATCACTTGACGAGTTTGTCCTTCAGTAAATTTACGATTTTCTTCATTAACGGCTGACATTTTTACAATCACTTTTTTGTACAAAGCAGAAACAATAACTTTGTGACGCTACGCTACTGAAAATCTTAACACCTGATAAGGTTCGATGCAATTGGCGTTTGTCAAAATTTTACCACCAATAGCAGCCGAGTAGGCAGGGCACTATTACTCTGTCTCTCTTAGTTGGTAATTTCTGGGACATCAAGTTAGCTGGCGAATACTGTATAAAGCTGCACATCTTTAAGGAATTTCAGTAAGCTGTACATTTGCTCTGGATTATTTAGCATATATCATAGGCATGATAAGAGGTAATACTGTTGTCTAGTGGCTAAGAATTGATGACATTCAGTTAATATGTGTTTTATTGTCTAATGCGATTGACAGCTTTGACAATAGGTTCGATTGCTGGATGTCATCAGGTAACCATGCGTTAACTTAGAATGTCCGATGCGTAATCTCCTTATTATGGTTAGATCTCGCCTTGAAAGTTCTGTAGGAGCAAGAAAAGGGCTATTGATTGACGGCTGTATTTCGTGTAAAAATGAACGGTTTGTATCCCAGTGCTGTTGCTATATAATTTTCGTTCGTTTTTCGATGTGAGCCTTCAAGTCGTTACATATTTGGATATTGTCAGTAATATCAGTGGATTTTGAGGCAATTTTAGCGTAATGATCTGCGAGTTCATTGCCTGCTATACCAATGTGTGATGGTATGTGTGATCAGCTAGTGGTAGCAATTTTAGATATTTTGGGCAATTGGATGTTCGGTAAATATATTTTGGATAGTTTGGATTGAGGCTAGTGAGTCTGTATAAATAGCTACGTCCTTATTTGTTAAAGTGATGTTTTGAGGGCTTGAAGTATGCTAAATAATTTGCCAGTATGAACGCTGCATAAAAGAGGGATAAGGAAGAAATTGATAGGAGAATGGGACGTTGTAACAGAGCAGCCTACTCCTGTTTCATTTTTTGAGGCATTAGTACAGTACAGAACTAGATCGTATTTATTTATTAGGATGATGTTATAGAAAGCTTTCATTATGAGTTACCTTGGTGATATATGTTTGTCGTATCGTGAAAGTAATGTGTTGAGCGAAGGAATGGTAAAGGCCTAAGGAGGAGTCTGGGGTACAGGGAGAAGAGTTGATTGCAGTAGATTAATGTCATTAAGCAGCTGTGCTAGCACTAGTGAAATGGTTTCTATTGATAATAATGGATGTGCGTTGTGTGATATGGATGTAGGTGATATAAAAAGAGGATATTCAGGATTATAGGGGTTCGAGGATATGGAAGCTGCGTAAGAGAGTATAGCAACTTTTGTCGTCTCAACCAAAGGTGGGGTACTTTGACTTCACAATATTGGTTTTCTACAGGGCTAGATCGAAAGGCACCTAGGCAAAGACGTAGTGTTGTGTATTGCGTTTAAGAGGTCAATATATGTTTTGGAAGCTGACATATATGTGTAGCAACCATAATCTACTTTGGAACGTATAAGCGATCTTCATACTTTAAGGAGAGAATTTTCGTTGGCACCCCAATGAAAATGTGAGAGTGTTTTGATCATGTTTTACTTATAGTAGATGTTGTTTCTAGGTAAGTCGTGAGTCATACGTTATACCGAGTATTTTGCAGTGACCAGCTACAGGGGTACAGATGTTGTTAATCATAATACTAGGAGATAAGGAGGGGAGACGTCGGCTGAATTTAATGATTTTAGATTTTGTATGAGATAAAGATAAACCTAGGTGATTTCTTCTGTTGCCAAGGGTATCAAAAGCAAATTGAATTAGCTCTGATGAGGTAGAGACAGAACGTTCGTGGCAGTATATAATTAGATCATCTGCATACAAGACATGTCTAATGGGTGAATAGAGCCTAGAGCATAAATCATTTGTTACTAAATTGAAGAGTGTCGGACTTAACACCGAGCCCTGTGGAACTCCATCCGATTGACTGTAAGATGATGAGAAAATGCCATTAACTGAGACAAAGATGTGGAACGCTTCACGATTTTGCGTGTCATACTTGCGCAGGGGCCATGCTAATCTTCTGCATGACGTTCCAATTTCAGTATATATGTTCTGCCGAAGCAAGTACAATAATAAATTATGATATCTTTTGATTCAGTACATACAAATGATTCAATAAATGAACACAAACTGAAGAGAATTTGGATGCTCAGGTTAATATTTTATTTTCAGGTATGCCATGGTCTCATGTCACGAATCTCAGGCACAACAATAGTCTACCTCATAAGTTGTTTTCTCATTTTTAAATAAACTAATTATAGTAAGTACGATCACATATTATTTCAGAATTTATTTATATTGGTCAATCCTGTTTATCGCCTCTGTTTTATTCACTCTTCCTTTTTAATATAAAAGTCATTAATTGAAGCATATGAAATAAAAATTAGGCTCACAGTTTCATTCTTAACATTGAACGGTTAACTTCAATATTCATAAAGTACAAGTGTAAAGAATGACAGTATAAAAATTATGTTATTAATTCTTGGAAATTCTCCATCTTCTGTCAAGTTACATTTCCCACAATACCTATCCGCTACATCAAGCAACTTTCATTTTATACATATAAATTGGATGATTAGGAATTGCAACTGTGATCGGTGACGTGCCCAGAATTCTTATGTGGAAAGTAAGATATTGTCATGAGATGAAGTTATACTTTTTCTTATCAGCCATTGTAGACTCCGTTTCACATAAGAAGAAGCCACTTGAAGTTGCGGTCGTCTGCGCGAACTTGTTGTCAAAACCAGCGCCATATTGTAAAATTGTAAGACAGTAGCGTAACGTTTTCACATTTTTTAGGTTAACACAAAATTTGAATATTAAAAATGTATTTTTGTGCAACTGCCATTAAAAGTGACATTTTTAATGCCTGTCAAACGTGTTAAAAGAAGACGTTTACAAAGTAGCGTGTTAAAAGTAAAATACACTAGTGTAAAAAGAGACATAATCATTGAGAATTATTGTTAAAACGTCAAAAAAGAATTTACTGACAATAGACGTCAAAATGTGATTTTCTTGAAATACTTATATTTTATTATCAAAATAGGTGTTTTACAAAAAACTATGTATGATATTTGTGTTAAAAAATGTTACTTTTAACACTAATATCATAAATAGCTATTTTCTACAAACGTCAGGAAAAATATAATTTTCAAGGCATGCTGTCAGTGTCTAAAATGCCATTTTATGACACTGGTGTTAAAAGTCAAATACTTTTAGCACTAGTGATAAAAGTGACATTTTACTTAGCGTTTTGTCTTCATGACAAACGTAAACATTCAAATCGACGCCATTTTTAGTCCATTTAGACTCATGGAATTGAAGCATTCGCCTGCGGCTCATGCGTCAACTTTTCCACTCCTTTCCACCACTTTATGCACTAGTTGCACAAATAACTATTATCATATATGTATAGTTTAAATAAAACATATTTGGGAATTCTTTGAAGCTTTTCGAGATATTTTCACATACAATGGACACTGGTATATGGAAATACTTGGTATCGTTGAAATATTTATACTTTCAATTAACGATTGGCGATGTTCGATGAAATCGGCCAAAAATTAAGTCTCAATTACGTTCTTATATTATTGAAGAAGGTAAAAAAAACACAAAATAGGAACTTGAAAAAATTTTTATTTATGAAAAATAGTGGTGACATCTTGGTTATATGGTTGACTCAAATAACTATACTGCATTATACTGTCATTGCTTCGTACAGATGCAAACATCATTGAAGTGCTGAAACTGGAATAGATACTTACATTTAAATAAATATGAAGTAATATCCTATCAAAATAAAGAAATATTAGTAAATTTAAATACACCCATTTCCACACCACCCAATAGGTAGAGTTAGCAGAGCGCTTTTTTTATAGTGGTTTCCCCAAGAGGCCTAATCCACTTGAGTAATCATGGATTAAATAGCAGTATGAACAGTAGTCTCTAAATTAATAAAGACTTCTTTATTTCGCCTATTTTCATGAAAGGGTTCTAACAGGAAACCGCTGGGTAGTGGCAGCACAAACACTAGTCTCTAAATTAATAAAGACGGTTCATTATTTCACCCTAAATAGAAAATTTACTCCACTTTTGATCCTTTACATCTAGTTTTTGGGCAAACAGGTTTCACTTGTTGGGATTTGGCTCAAATGACTGATTTTTAAATTGATATATCACTAAAGGGAGCGAACCATCAAATTAGAAATGTCCACATGATATTCTTTTATTAACTAGCTACTAACATTTAGGTTGTTTTGTGCTTTAAATACAAATAGTATCGTTATAATTTTTGAAAAGCACAGTAATGAAATAAAAATCCTTAAAGCTTTCACATCTAAAAACTTAACCAAACCTGTAGTATATAATAGTCAACCGAATGAGAAATATATTTTAATCCAATTTGTAGATAAACACATTGATGGGATTTTGAATGTTAGTTAATAATTACTGATAAAAAAGTATATCATGTGGAAATTTAAGATTTTTCAACACGGACTTTAGGATATATATCAATATTAAAATCAGCAATTTGAACCATCTCACAATATTTGAAATATTTTTGCCTAGAATCTATGTGCGCTGAAAAAAAATTGAGGTAATTTCTTCTAGCAGACTTGTGCTATTAATCGCTTTCAGAGTCACTACTCCTACTGTTGCCACTGCTTTAGTCATCCTCTGAAGTAGATTCATCGGACGATCCTGTATTCACATTAAACTTGAGAGAATCTATGTGTTCTTTTTTAATCCATTCTGATTCGCATTTCTTTACATGTTCGCAAATAGAACACCATTCTTGAACAGATACCTCAAAAAATTTCTTCCTGGCTAAATTATCCACATCATCCAGTTTGAATGTGGTATTATGCACTGCCACCCAGTTTTTAACCAGTGCCCAATTTTTTTTCTATTGGATTGAATTCCGGATGATAAGGTGGCAACCGTAAAACTTTATGCCCATGTTCCTCCAATAAACAGTCCAATTTATAGGAAACAGGAATACCTAAGCGAAATGTTTTTATTGCTTTATATAAAACGGGTTTTGTTTTACTGGCATCATGGACAACATTGTGGACCCTAAGCTATTCTAACATTTTTGTTTTGCTAAATGCTGTTGTAATATTTTTTTCAGCTTTAACATTATGGTAGGAAGCATTATTCACAACCAGAACTGATTTCTGAGGCATATTGGGTAATAGTTGTTCCTGAACCCACCTCATAAAGTTTGAATGGTTCATGTCATCATGGTAATCTCCACTTTTAGAACCTAAAAAAAATAATAAATTTCATCGAGGCTTACGTTAACAATATGTCCTATGAGAAATAGTTAATTGTGTTTGTCTTAATTGACTGTTGGAATTATCTTTTGCTAGATACTGTTTTAAAACCCAATGATACACTACTTGTTTGTAAGTGACATTAGTATAAATTTCCTATCATAGAATTAAGATCACCACGTTTAAAAATTATATTTCTCTAAATTAAGTTGAAACAGGTTATATCTGATATAAGTGAAGTCTTTACAAATATATGGGACAACAGTTACTTACAAAATATCACTTTTCGATGAGTATATATAATTAATACAAACCTGAACGAAAAATTAATAGGGCATTAGGAATAAATCCCTTTTCTCCACCTGCATGCACAATCACAAGTCTCCTCCCTTTTGAGATTGGCTTTTTCAAACCTTTCTCTGATATATCGTACCATCCCTTGGATTGCACGTGGGAGCTGTGAATGTATGTTTCATCGGTATACACAATATTCCATCCTTTGGTTCTATATTTAATAATATTTTCTAAGAAAGTAATTCTCTTATGGCGAATATCATGCGATTCCATAATCACCTTCCTGTGACCTTTTGTGCACTGCCATCTATAACAGATACAATATTTTCAAATAAATAGTTATGCATGTTACCTTTTAATATTTTCAATTTTACAATGCCTATTGTAGCTTTATTTTCAGTTTTGTTCTGAATTTGTTCTACCCATTTCACAATTTTCCTCATTCTTAACATTATTTTCCCTTCAAACACTCCAATAACTAATAAAAACTACTTAACTTAAGCCCATACTTTTTAACAGCCGCCACAAAGAAGTTTTACTTATAGTGAACTCAGGTAAAACAATGTGAACTTTCTACAGAATGCCTAGAAAAAATAAATATATTTTAATAAAAAATTATTTATCTATTAAACTATTAAAAGTAATTCTAGCCCTAGCGTAAAAACTCATACTAAAAGTAAACTGACAAAAGTTTCTTGTAATTAATTTCAGTACCTTTATTATACTTTAATCACACTTTTCTCCAGGATGTAAAAATTATAAATGATATCCCGAATCCTTCGCAATTATCCAAAATTTAGTGCTTCCAGTACCTTTTTTTTCCTAGATCTATTTATTCGAGGAGATCTAAGGGATGTAGATGCTCCACTTTCAATAGCTGAGGATTCATTTTTAATTTTGGTTTAAGTACTTCTACTCACCCCAGTAGCTTTTAAAGTTCGGTCTCTGCAATTTAAAAATATAATTATTATTAAAAATCAGCAATAGGTACATATTTTCACTGTAAAACTAAATGTATTTATTTGGCTTTTCCAACAAATGAAATCCAGATCAAGATAAATATTTTACAAATCAAAGAAATGTATATATTATATAAAATATAGTTGTGTTGTAAATATACAAAGACATATTGTTTTTCTGTGTATGAGATAATTATTCATTAATAGGCATTAGTATTAGAACCATATAAATCACTGTTAAATGCAGCAGACCCATATAAATTACTTAGCAGAATTCATTTATTTTTGAATGTGTACTTTTTCATATATTTTATAACAATGTGGAGTAATATATTAGATTATTATACTTTTTTATTTTACTTACCGATGATTTTTTAAAGGAATTTGAATTCTATGTTCGGCTTCGGACTCCATGAAAGTTGCAACGTTTTTAAGAATCTGTCGGCCTTGACTGTGTATAATTTTTCCTTTTTTAGGAGGCATGGTTTCAGATCAAATAAAACACACAACACTAACAGATAAACTAGCTAAACGTCTCAAAATATTCAAAAATCAAAAATATCCGACAGTAAATGATTGCCTCAAACACAACCTCAAATGTCAATAATAAAATGGCTGTCGGCATAAAAATCGTTGGAAATGTTGTTATATTCGTTTCTTCTATAATGAATGAAAGACGTTTGTGCAGGCTCTTCAATGCATTTATTATAATTAGTAAGACTACAAATCAACCTGAATCTAAAAGTAACATGGACAACTCAACTGACAAGATGACAACAAACTTCAAACACACACTAATTGCTGGATTATGTTAAGTAATTTTACAACAGGAAACGCCTATGGCATGAAACGGTCGTTACAAGGTTTCAAGGCCGATTTTGATTCCTGCGCAACAGGAAATGCGAACTTCAAGTGGCTTCTTCTCATGTGAATCGGAGTCTAATTGGTGAATATATCTCTGTATTCACCTTAAATTAATTTTTACAATTGCGCAATCCTGACAAACAAAAACAATTTACAATAATTTATACATATTATACAAAGTAATCAATGTTAATATAATAGAATGTAAACTGAACAATTCAGATCTATGTAAAATGTCAAATGTCAGAAAAGAAGAACTGTCGACTCCCTCATGTATTGTAACGTAAAAAGCAAAGTAGCACGCTGTTCGGAAACTAAAACCTTTTTAATAATTAAATAAGTTGCTTTTAACGGGAAGTTGTTTTATTTTATTCGCTGCCAGCTCACAATCAATAGTTGGCGACGAGTGCCGCAACGCCAATGTTCTGGCCCCGTTTGTCCTTCATACCTCTTCTTCTCACCCTTTATCATTCACATTGATAAGTAATGCAAAAAATAATTTGTTTAAAAAATGCAGACACTACGTCAATGCTGCTTAAGAATATCGGCGTAAAAACTAAGTGACAAATCTCCAGGCGTATAATATATAAACACTCTGAGAACTGTAAGATTCAAAAAGAATAGAAATATGAAATAAAATACTCGGCCATCCTGAAAATTGGTCTGTCCTCAGACCCGATATTATAACTTAAACATAAATTAAATATTACAAACTAGTTTTATTTGTTAGAACAGAATAAAAAACATAATATCCATGCTACTGTGTCTCTTTACTTTTTTAGTGGCAACATGTTTGATAAATAAAAATACAAAGGCAACGTGTTTGCCAAAAAAACACCAGCGACGTTTGCTTATAGGCACGTGTTGCCAAAAAACACTACCGACATTCGCTTATTGGCATGTGCTGCCAATATATAACATAAGCGACCTTCGCTTATAGGCACGTGTTGCCAAAAAAAAACAAGCGACGTTCGTTTATAGGCACGTGTTGCCACTAATCGTCTTAATTTTGTATGCTTTTCCATTTTTTTGGTGTCTCTTAATCTGAAATTATAACAACTTCTCCACACAGCTAAGCGACTTTCGTTAGAAACTTACGAATTATAACAACTATTGCTGTCAACTTAGCAGTCTTCGTTAAAAACTTCCAAATTACAACAACTTTTGCTTTCAACTGAGCGTCTTTCACTTGAAACTTTGAAATTATAAGAACTTTTCTACTCACCTATGCGACTTTCGTTAAAAACTTCCAAATTATAAAAACTATCGCTTTCAACTTACCAGCCTTCGTTGGAAACTTCCAAATGACAATTTATGCTTTCAACTAAGCGACTTTCGCTTGAAACTTTGAAATTATAACAACTTTTTTACTCAACTAAGCTACTTTAAAAATTTTGCAACTTTGGCGTTTAACAAAGTGACTTTTGCTTGAAACTTCAAAATTATAACAATTTTTGCTTCCGAAATAGAGTGAAACATTTTTCTTTATCGCCTCTATATCGAATCTATATTATCTTGCTGTCGTATTACTTTTATTTCATGTTTGTTATTAGGTTTACTTACTGTACAAAAAAAATTATCATTCTTTTCTATCATCATTTTGGGATCCTCATTAAAAAAAATCTCCTCCTATGAATGAATCATGTTTTAAGTGATGATCAGAATAGCATGTCATTTTGCTTACACTCCTTGCACTGAGCAACTTATTTCACAAAATTACTTACTATTTACATTGTACATATATTCAAAAACCTGGATAGGGCTACATTTTCTGCATCAACTCGTACTAAATTAACAGATGATAGTTTAATAAAATTATTCCAACTTCCTATATCTATTCAACACTTGTAACTCTTTTTTCTATCAACTTGGGCATTTTGCTCAAATACATTATATGATGTCATTATAACAGAATCTACAAATTATTGTACCTCAATTGTATAAAAAAAGCAATTATCATTGTGAAGTCCTAATATTACATAATGGTTAGATTCAATTCGGGGCTTTTTACAATTCTCAAATATGACACACTTGTCCACAATTGAAACAATCATATAATCTTGAAATTGTGCTTTCGTGCCTATTTTGATTTTTATCACTTTGATATGTAATGTTATCTCGATAATTCATATTTGGGTTAGGCCGTGGCTTAAATTCAAAACTGGATACTTCATTTTTAGTCATTCTTCCCACGGTATTTACATACGCTTTAAAAACATTAACGTCTGTGTGCTACGCTGATTTTACCGTTCGTGAAATGTTCGTCTAGTATTCTACCAATATGTGCAATTATCAATTAACGATAAAAAATGTTGAAATTTAAATCTCTGA
The DNA here is from genome assembly GCA_947563755.1 of Lochmaea crataegi. Taxonomy (NCBI): domain Eukaryota; kingdom Metazoa; phylum Arthropoda; class Insecta; order Coleoptera; family Chrysomelidae; genus Lochmaea; species Lochmaea crataegi. Next base: position 10,028,886 of record OX387424.1, on the reverse strand, counting down.
CATTCCATCATTTTTGGAAACAGTAATCCCCTGAGCATTTCCCAAGTTTACTTTTTTAATTAGCAGCATCTTTCACTACAGACTTCCAGGTTGATTTACGTTTTAATGTCAGACCAATTTCAGTTAGTCGTACTCCTCCACGTTTTCGTCATACCATTAACGAGCGTTGTTTCGTAATGGTCCAGAAGTTTGCCAAAAAATAGTATTGTCGTCCTTCTTGACCATCTTCTTCTACTTCATTCAACCACTTATCCATAATCACACAATCCCGATTTGGATTAATCGTCGGCACTTTTTAACCTTGACCATATGCACATGTTACGAGAGAAGAAATAAACAAAACTCGGTTCAAAAGTAAAGTGACATCTTTGTTAATGGGTCTTGTCTAATAAATATGTAATGGTTGATGGTTTTCGTTAATAACACACTCAATAAACTCACTTCTTGTTTTCTATTTTACTTAGTTATTATTAAACATGTATTTATTTAAACTCTGGTCAGCCTAACAGACCTCAGTTAAAGTTATAATTGTAAATATAATTGTAATTGTTCCCGTCTCATCAAAATGCAAAGATACCTATAGATACACTGTGTCCGTAAAGTATGGAACAAATTCATTTTTAGCTGAACAGACCATTTTAAGAAATAATCCTGAAACACGTCGATTTTTGATATTAATTTACCGTATTTTAAAATAATAATCTAATATACAGGGTGAATTACTTTCGAGTAATGACGTCACCGTCATTTTTTTTAAATGGAAGGCCCCCTATCTTGTCTCAATTTTCGGATTACTCTAACTGAGATGATTCCAAAAATGTATGATGTTGATTCCAATTGGTACAGGGTGGACAAAAATACAATAGTTTTGTGTGTGCTCATAAAGTAACGCGTAACATTCTTTATTAGTAAAATTAACAATATCATCGAAAATACTTATTGTCTAGCGGACAGAATATGATGAAATACATGACTTTATAAATTTTCAAACTGCAGCCCTTACTGTATTTGACAGTAACCCAAACGGTGTACAAATTCTTGTTGAGTGTGGGGGTGTTCCATTTAAAAAAAATGACGGTGACGTCATTACTCGAAAGTAATTCACCCTGTATATATTATTATTATTTTAAAATACGGTAAATTAAAATCAAAAATCGACGTGTTTCAGGATTTTTTCTTAAAATGGACTGTTTAGCTAAAAATGAATTTGTTCCATACAGATATATTTACTAATACTTTTATATAATTGTTGGTAGACATATTTATAAAATTGTGAATTAAGCTATTTCGCAAATCCCCTAATACTTTATACGAGGGGCACTACATCCCCTCCTTAGGGAGAATGGTTTTAGGGTTGGCCAGCCTTCAAACCATTTATCCAAGGGTGTTTTCAAACGCGAATAGTTTTGATTTTGATGGATAGTTACGACCTGCTATAATAATAATAGTTATAATAAAAACAATAATACTTTTTTAAATGAAACTAACTGTTTCTAAATAATTCCACTGTTGAAGATATTATCTTCAACAAACACAACAATTTCTTTTAAAACAGAAAACAATGTAAGTAAAAAATTGTTAAATGTAAAAACAAAAATACCCCCTTTAAAATCGAGCATACAGATTAAAACAGCCAGATAAATCACATTACGCAAAACATCTTCTTCACACAAAACATTCATTAACACCTAACACAGAACTAGAAGTACTGCATATTTGTGATAAGACACAAAAACTAGATTTCCTTGAAGAACTAGAAATAAAAAGACACTTAAGAGACCCACAATATGAAGTTGTCAATGAACAGATAAATCTAGGGAGCTCTTCACTATTAAATTGTCTTCTTAAGTAACAATTGTAAAGGTCAGCATATATAGTTTTCCTTGGTTTCCTATATCAATGCACAGTTATACTGATCTTAAATGAGAAAAAGATATCCAGGATTTCCCCATAGGGCTAATAATACCTAAGCTTTAATATTTGTAATATCATATCTTCTTCTTTTTTCTTTTTATATATATCAAGTCAATAACAAGATAGGTCACTCACTATTTGGTCTTGTGGTCTTGTGCACTTCTCCCAGTGTCTCCTCAATCTTCATTCTAATTCATGCTTCCATTTCCTACCTCTTCTAGTATTTTCATTGTTGTACTTAATTATGTTTTCTTTGTTTGTACATTATTCTTTGTTTTACGACTGATATACCGGCATAACTAACAAAAATACATGTTCCGTTTTTCTTTCTAAGCTTCTGAATTCCAACAATAAATTTTCCAGTTCCAAATTCCCCGAAATGATAAATACACAAAACTTGTTGCTACACTCACGCCTTTCGTTCATACTCTCGACACTCTGTTAATCCTCGTTTGTCAGAGTTTTCAAGAAGGAAAATGATAAATGGATTTCCCGCTTGTTGTTGACAATTTGTTGGAAACTTTTTATAGTAAAAAGATTCATCTAATGTTGTATGAAAAGAAGAAATATCGAGCTTGTTCCGTACCGACTACTACAGAATCTCGCTGATTATTTCAATCAAGTTCATTTTAACTAGTAAACGGAAAACCAATATAATACCCATGTGAACGAGAACAAAATAATGTACCTAAATATTAATTTCAATATAATATCGTGCAGTTGTTGATGTGTGACAACAAGAATGATGATTATACTACAGCGAACGTACATAAGAAACAAAAATGACCATTCTTTATATTATATTACTAAATAATGCTTGGTCTGTTTGGTTCATACTCAAATTTCAAATGTACACTGTAATTGATTACGATTCTTACGATATGATAGGGGTAGATGTACCAATCAAGTGGTTGGTATTGATACATTTGGATGTGCCCCTTGCAAATTGAACGTAATCTTAAATTGGATAATCCTGAAAAATACACGGACATGCTCTTCGTCGTACATCCGCTACCATTATGGAAAATATTGGCATGACAATAAATCAAATCCATCGATAAGTAGAATGGAAATCGGCGGCTGGTTACGTCGAAGAGAGCATTAGAGCATTAGTCATTGATGGAAGTTCAACCCGATTGAGTTCTAAGAATGTTAACAGTATTAATTTAAAAAACATTTCCGCCGATTTAAAAAATCGAAATAATAATATCTCCAAGCAATACTGACTATACTAACTGTACTCTCCATTTTCACTCCAGAAAATTAAAATTGTTGTATGTTTGAATGAAGGTTTTGCGATAGTGATATTTTATTTGACGTTTCTATGTATTCCTGTGAGATCAATACTCAAAAAATTGTCATTAATGGCCTGTCGTACTGTTTAAGCTTAAACCTGGTTTAAATGTAAATTGTGTGTTGCACAGTATTGTTAAGCCAGTTAAATGCAGGTGCAGACCAAGAGAACTTAAACTCGTTCAGGGCGAGTTGTACCAACAAGGTTTAAAACATAACTAATGGTTTAAGCAAAATGGGTGTTGTACCAGACTGGATCAGTGGGTAACCAGAGTTTTGCTGACGAGTTTGTTAACCGCCCAAAAGTGAGTGGTTAAAATAATAATCCTAGTTTTCTAACCTAAAAACTTTGTGTCATTGGATTCTGTAATTTTTTTATTTTTACCAAATTATTATAACCAAGTTTTATTGATGACGAAGATTTTAATGAACTTGTAAATTAACATGTAAATTTACGTTCTTCTTTAGCCGTAAAGTTTTCTGACCTCCTTCTATTCTTATTCATTTTCAGTAAATAAAATAATATACAAAAGCAAACAACACTTCAGGAACTGAGGGTTAGAATCGCATTAAAAATTCTTCTTTTATATTTTCTATTTGGCAAAACGTGAGTAATTTACCCCACAGTAGATCATTCATCTAACATTCATTGATACCAACCTTTCAAAATGATTGATTAACAAAACTGCACGAAAACACCTCTGGTACAACACGCACCGGTTTAAACTTTTGTTAAATTTAAACCTATGGTTAAAAAAACCAGGTTTAGCCGACTGTTGGTACAACTCGCCCTCAAGGTTATAAACCTGGATTAGTTAAACCGCTTTCACTAGTATGTTGGTGCAACGACCCCTTAAACTTCTACATTTTAAACGTTTCCCCAGTTGTTGATGTTATAACAAATAAAAAAGTGATGGGGGTTTGTTGTCTCAAAAATAACAAAAAAAAATGACAAGGCACATAAAGAAGAAAAATAAATTACCATGATTTATAAATTACTGAAAAATGCTTGGTCGGTCTGCTTCATAATTAAATTCAAATGTACACTGTAATTATTAAATAAAAACAATAGTTAACAAATTCCACACAAAAATATTACAAATAAGAATCGACCGATTTCCCAAATAACATTTGCATCGTGAGGAGTAAATTATAGAAATTGATATATATATATATATATATATATATATATATATATATATATATATATATATATATAGGAAATAGTTCGTTGCCGATACTAGTTAGGTCTAACTATTATTGTGGGGGATGCGGCAATGTGAATAAGTGAACTCTTTTTAGTTTGTTCTGAGCTTTCGGTGATTTATTATCACCATTATCAAAGAACTACAAAAGATACATTTATAGATATTTCAACAGGTATAAATAAATTCAGTTTAAAAGTAAAACACTAATTACTTACAACTAAGCGAGGTTAATCACAATATCTATATATAATATGTATAATATGGAGAAAAAACATGGTATAAGATATAATTTTCTTTTTCAAGAAATTAAATTAAAAATAAAACTATCAAAATTGACATTACGACATCGATGTTAATTTTTAGTAGTCATAGAAATGTCTTTAAATATGTTTAGTATATTAGCAAGTGAAATAATAGTTGGTAAGTTAATATAAAGGAACAGAATTCTCATCTTCAATATTTGAAGTTTTTGTTTTTTTGTCAAAAGATAATAAATAGCTATAAATTGTACTAAGTTTTTGAATATCAGTTCTTTTATTTAAGCAATTATCTTCTTGAGATATGAATGCCATTTCCAGGAAAATCCTTTTAGAGTAGTTGTTTTCTTTATGTAAAATTTCAAAGTTTTTATAATCTATTATATGATTTGTAGAAAAAACATGTTCAGCTAATGCTGATCTTTCTGGATATAATCTTGCATCGCTCTTATGTAGAGCTATACGTTTAGTTATTTTTTGTGATGTTTCACCTACATATGCAGATTTACATGTAGAGCAAGTCAATCTATATATTACATTAGAAAGATCAGTAAGAGGATCAATTCCTTTCAACTTACTATAAACACAATTAAGTGAGAGAACATTTTTATTTGCAAGTTTTATATTAGTTACTTCTTTTAATATTTTGGAAATTCTAGGTGTAAGCTCTCTAAAGTAAGGTAAAGATGCAAAAAATATGTTAGTTGTAGTTGTATTCGTTACATTTTCTGAGTTCGTAATAACTAAATTTGGTTCAATTGCAGTCTGTATGGGATGAGGAGTGTTAAACAGAATTTTTCTTACTAATGTTTTAGGATAACCATTATTAATAAATAGGTTAGATAATATATGTAAGTTTTTATCATGCATCGTACTATCTGAGATAATAAGTACCCTATTTTTCATTTGTTTTATCAAATTTATTTTTGTTGAAAATTTATGGTATGAAAAATAGTTGATATATCTACCAGAACTACAGGGTTTTCGATACCAATCAACTGTAATAGTATCATTTTTCCTTATAAGTCTGGTATCTAAGAAAGGAACGGATTGTTCTGTATCTTCAGTTTTAATTGTAAACTGAATGTGAGGGTCATAACTATTAAATGTTTCTAATATCTCATTGATGTTTATGATAGGTAGTGCTACGATAATATCGTCTACATATTTTTTTATAAAATGAAGATTGAAAGAAAGTACTGGAACAACAATGTCTAACAAGTCATCCATAACGTATGCAGCTAATATGGGAGATAATTTGCTCCCATTGGGGTACCAAAAGTTTGTTTATAAAAGTTTTTATTAAATGTGAAAAAAGTATTATTAAACAAATAAGTGATAATTTCTAAAAAAGTATTTTTGTTTATATTACAATGTAAACGAATACAATCCCAATGTTTATCAATAGATCTTAAGCAGGTTTCTAAGTATACATTACTAAATAAAGATATACATCTAGACTTGCTAAAACATAATTTGGAGGAAGTTTCATATTATTGAATGTTACTGAAATTTGGAAAGAGTCTTTTACAAAATATTCATTATTGCAATCATATGCATTAGTAAGTATATTAGTTATAAATGCAGATAAATGTTCTGCATACGGTATGGATGACTTGTTAGACATTGTTGTTCCAGTACTTTCTTTCAATCTTCATTTTATAAAAAAATATGTAGACGATATTATCGTAGCACTACCTATCATAAACATCAATGAGATATTAGAAACATTTAATAGTTATGACCCTCACATTCAGTTTACAATTGAAACTGAAGATACATAACAATCCGTTCCTTTCTTAGATACCAGACTTATAAGGAAAAATGGTACTATTACAGTTGATTGGTATCGAAAACCCTGTAGTTCTGGTAGATATATCAACTATTTTTCATACCATAAATTTTCAACAAAAATAAATTTGATAAAACAAATGAAAAATAGGGTACTTATTATCTCAGATAGTACGATGCATGATAAAAACTTACATATATTATCTAACCTATTTATTAATAATGGTTATCCTAAAACATTAGTAAGAAAAATTCTGTTTAACACCCCTCATCCCATACATACTGCAATTGAACCAAATTTAGTTATTACGAACTCAGAAAATGTAACGAATACAACTACAACTAACATATTTTTTGCATCTTTACCTTACTTTAGAGAGCTTACACCTAGAATTTCCAAAATATTAAAAGAAGTAACTAATATAAAACTTGCAAATAAAAATGTTCTCTCACTTAATTGTGTTTATAGTAAGTTGAAAGGAATTGATCCTCTTACTGATCTTTCTAATGTAAAATATAGATTGACTTGCTCTACATGTAAATCTGCATATGTAGGTGAAACATCACAAAAAATAACTAAACGTATAGCTCTACATAAGAGCGATGCAAGATTATATCCAGAAAGATCAGCATTAGCTGAACATGTTTTTTCTACAAATCATATAATAGATTATAAAAACTTTGAAATTTTACATAAAGAAAACAACTACTCTAAAAGGATTTTCCTGGAAATGGCATTCATATCTCAAGAAGATAATTGCTTAAATAAAAGAACTGATATTCAAAAACTTAGTACAATTTATAGCTATTTATTATCTTTTGACAAAAAAACAAAAACTTCAAATATTGAAGATGAGAATTCTGTTCCTTTATATTAACTTACCAACTATTATTTCACTTGCTAATATACTAAACATATTTAAAGACATTTCTATGACTACTAAAAATTAACATCGATGTCGTAATGTCAATTTTGATAGTTTTATTTTTAATTTAATTTCTTGAAAAAGAAAATTATACCTTATACCATGTTTTTTCTCCATATTATACATATTATATATAGATATTGTGATTAACCTCGCTTAGTTGTAAGTAATTAATGTTTTACTTTTAAACTGAATTTATTTATACCTGTTGAAATATCTATAAATGTATCTTTTGTAGTTCTTTGATAATGGTGATAATAAATCACCGAAAGCTCAGAACAAACTAAAAAGAGTTCACTTATTCACATTGCCGCATCCCCCACAATAATAGTTAGACATATATATATATATATATATATATATATATATATATATATAATAATCGCTTGATTATTCGCGATTATTATAATAATGGTAAAAGAATATAAAATAATATATATATATATATATATATATATATTTTTTTTAATAAGTAAACGTTTCCTGTTGCAGTTTGTAGTTGTAATATAATAAAACCAATTTTTTTTATTCAAAACTCCATCATTTTGTCTTCACCCAATGTCAATTTTGATTACCAATTTGATTCAAATGATTACTTGGAACAACAAACTTTTTCTGCCTAGGCACCTAATTGAAGGTTGGTTATATAATCTGTTATTCAAATGAAATTTGTAAGTTTTCTGCAATCTCTTTTAGGCCCGGTTTTTTCAAGTGTAAATAGCCAAATGTATTCTACATAGTAAATTTTATTCACAGGATAAGTACAATGATGTCTTTTCACTTCCGGATAGTGTTGTTTTTCGGATAAATTACCCTCATCCGCCGGATAATTCATTCGACGTTTATGGTTCTGATTTGATCTGATCTGATAAGTTGGGAGAGTAAGGAAACCTCACAGCACCTAGGCCTCACTAGGCACTTTGTGTATCCTCCTGGAAATCCCTTCCAGTGCGTCAACTATAGTTTTAACATAGCTGATTACGTCCCTAAGAGGAACTTCTCTGGTGTAGCTGGTGTAGCTGGTGTTAGCCAAAAGTCGCCGAATGCGGATTTATGAATGAATGATTAAGCCGAGCAATCAAAAAGGATATGCTCAACCATCTCATCTTCCTGTTCACAGCCTCGACATAAGGATATGTCTGATAGCGTCATTCTATGAAGATGTTTGCTTAGTTGACAGTGTCCAGTCAGAGCCCCTGCTGCAAAACGTAGGTTCCTCTGAGACAAAAATATTTTTGCAGCTGCACTGTCAGAATAGTATAGTATTCCTTGAATAGTTTGCAGCATTCTGCATACTGCTGAAACAGTTATATTGGCGGAGCAGGCAGGTTCAAAAAGTTTTTGAGCTGCTGCTTTCCTAGCCACGGCATCAGTCACGCCGTTACCTTTAGACTTAGGTACTATGGCCTTTCTTCCACGACAGTGTGACAACATTGTAATTCGTCGCCTCAACCAAGGCATTGTGACATTCTCGTACTGACTGATATCTGGGCTAGTAGTGCTTGTCTGCTATCTGTATAGATGCATACATTTTTTCCCGAGATGTTTCTACCGGAAATCTCTTTTGCAGCTATGAAGATGCCATTCAGTTCACTTTGAGCTACGTTGGTCTACTTGCCCATAGCCCAATTTATTAAAGAATTGGAGTATACTCCGCAAGCAGAACCTTGTTCAGTTTTCAGGCACTCAGTGTAGATGTTGATAATTATTCTTATTGAGTTTATACTTATTTTTCAGGGTTTATTGAAAATGAATCGTGAGTAATAGAGTTCGTCTTCGCCTGTAGCATTGGGATCAGCGTGACAGATTCTCGCCATATTTGACGTCTCGTTTCTCCGCACCCTGTGTATATACCAATAATATGGAAGCGACATTTGGACATCACAGCTACCTCTTTGATATGAATATCAAGGGGATTGAGATTCACAGTTACCTCCATAGCCCTGATGAATTTTATCCAATTTTAGGATAGCTGTGGTGACGTTTATGGTTACAAATAAGAACTCATTTGACAGATAAAGCACAACCAACATAAGACATTACTTAAGTTTCCACACTTCTGAGCTCGTTTGTCAATTTTTTAAAACATGTTTTCCTTCAGTGGCAAATCAATTAACAATCGGACTTGTCACATATTGTATTTGTGAGATGCTTATATAGTTTTTTTTATATCTTGAGGTTGGCAGGTTTAGTACTACAATCATAAGGTTGTTCTCTGCCGAATAACTTTTCCTAAAAGTACCTAAATGAGTAATCCTCCAGATTACAAATGCTGATTTAATTATATGACAGTTTGTTGTTTGCCAGATAGTAGAAATAATGAGTGTACATGGCCTTAGTAACACATCTTGTTTATTGGTCAGTATCTTGATAAAAAATTGCAAGGTCATCAGCGTAAGCTACACCATTCACTTATTTTCGTTGAACATTATGTTTTTTGTTTTCTCCATTCCCAGAATACTTTTTCCGGAAGCCAATTAAGCAATTATTGGGAAAGCCCACCCCTTTGCTCTTTGGTGAAATTATCAATTACCTAATCAATTTTGGAAACTACCAGTATAGTCCGGGAGCGGTCAATGCTGCCGTATGCAATCATGTGTCTAAACATGGAGACTAGACAAGGAGATCGAACTCATACGGGAAAATTGATATATTGATATATCAATCAACGTATCAACGAAGTCTCTAGTCCAGGATTATGCTCTCAGAGCTTCTGGACGAATGACATCTACCTTGTGCTGATGAGGCGCAAAACGCCGAAACCGGTCCACAAGTGATGTTATTCCTTCTAATCGCAAACCAGAATGGTTGGTTCTATCTTAACAGATATACCAACCCCGTTTACTTTAGAAGTGTAATTCAATGTCTGTCGGGACATATAGTCCGAGCAGTAGTTGTTGCTTCTTAGTGGACGGTCCGCTCTTTGGAAATTTATTTTTCTAATTTTGTAAAGCGTTTAATAGAATTGAACTATTATTTTTTGACGTCTAAAATCATATACCTTAGTAAAAATATAAATACATTCAGCTAATTATTTTACCACCAAACGATCACATTTTTCGATATTTTTGAAAACGAGGACAAAAAACGGATTTCATATTCACAATATTTTCCATTTCTATGACCTAACCTCACTCATCACACACGCAAACCGCGAACTGTCAAAGAAGCTAGCAACCAATAAAACATCATGAACTCGATTATTATGATTGGCTGATATTGTTCTGCCGTCAGATGTTTTGGAGCAAGATTTTAAGTGGCGCCCTCTATCATGACCAGAAATTGGAATAAATGGAGTTCGATCTCCTTGTTTAGTCTCCATGTGTCCAAAGATGAAAAAGTGGTGGTATTTTGTATTTTGAGCCGCTGATTCCGAATATGCCCGGCGTTTTTGCGAGAATCCGGTACGTTTTGTTTGAATCGCAATTGCTGACCAATAGGTTTTTCGGTTCGAACAATTTTTTTTATGCAAATAGGGCCCATTTTAAGAATGAAAGGTTTTGTGCTTAGTTTCAGCCGTTGAGCCCGGCTGAACATGACCAATACGACAAATTAATTGTCAACTAAAATATTCATTTGACAGAACTATTATAATAATTTTGGAAATTAATATATTTCTCGTCAGTATTACATGTCTACGCACATGCTGATGTACAATGCTTCAGTATTGTTGAATTTATTTTTACAAGTTATTTTGGTTTTCATTATCCGACAAAAACATAATACAGAACATCTCATCACAGATTTGACGCAACAGCAAGATGTAAATTTGTTGTATTAACGGCCATTTTCATAATAAACTCCTTGAAGTCACTTTGGCTAAAGTTACTTTAAGAACTCAATAGTCATCCTTTCTCATAATCACCTTGTTTGGTTACTTTAAGTAAAGTTAGGTTTTTACTTTTTGTGATGCATGATGGCAAACCTGATTGTCTAAATTTTAACAACTGGCTAGGTTAGGTTAGGTTAGGTTTTTGATGAGTGGGTCTATAAGGCCCTCCACTGCGACTCGCAAGAGTCTATTGTGGCTCACACCTATTCAGATTTCACCAAACAAATTCAGCTTCTTAACAAAGCCAATTTGGTGAATGATATTTCAGGTCCGAGGGCGAGACAAAATCCCTGCCAAACATCAGATACCTGATTCGAGCCGCGGCGGGGCAGGCACAAATTTTATGCTCTGCTGATTCATCATCTTCCAGACAAAGACGGCAGGTCGGATCTTCCGACAGTCCAAGTTTTAGCATATGATGATTCAGATGACAGTGGCCTGTTAAAAGACCTGTTAGACAACGTAGGTCATGCCTGCTATAGTCTAACATTTTTTTGAGACATTCTTCGAAGGATGTATGAAAGCCTTTGAATGAACCAATCCTGGTAAATTATGCCAGAAGTCTAAAGCTCTTCTTGCCGTCCAGGTATTCAGTGTTTGTTTGGCAAAACTTATTGCGATGCCAATTATTGGTTCTGGTCCGATAGAAAAACGTACGGCACCCTCCCTTGCAAGAGAGTCTGCCTTCTCGTTTCCTTCCATGCCAGAATGGCCAGGGATCCAGACCAGCAATACTTTATTGAGTTCTCCGATTAAGGAGAGTCTTCTTTGGCAGTCTAAAACCAATTTCGTCGTTACACGGTGAGAGCTAAGTGCTTTCAAAGCCGCTTGGCTGTCCGAGAAAATTTTTATTGTTCTATGTATGAGATTGGCCTGCTCCGTTCTCTCCACACATGAAACAATGGCGTAAATTTCCGCCTGGAATACGGTTGCATAGGATCCTAGAGAGGTTGAGATTTCTGGCCTAGGTCTGCGCCCGTATACACCTGCACCAGAGCCTGAGGGTGTTTTTGAACCGTCTGTGTACCAACAGCTGTCTGCTCTTAATAGTTCATCCTTACGGAGGACCCATTCATCTCTATTTGGAATTAGGACGGTATAAGGCAGGCCGTAGTTTACTGTTGGAGGCATTATGTCAGAGGTCATTCCCAGAATACTGTGACTTTCAGTGTCCACTAGCATTCTGCTTCGTTCTGTATAAGCCTGATTTGTGCATTTAGAAATATGCACAATTCTGTAAGTTGTCCATCTAGCCTCTCTTTCCAAAAATATATGGAGAGGAGGTAGGTCCAGAAGGATTTCCATGGCTGCTGACGGTGTGGAGCTGATAGCACCAGTAATTGCCAGGCAAGCCTGTCTCTGTAAACCAGAGAGCTTTGCTTGGGCCGTTCGCTGTAAAGCTTTTGGCCACCAGGCAATAGCTCCATATGTGATCATTGGTCTAACGATCATCACATATATCCAATAGATTTGTTTGGGTCCCTAGCCCCAAGATTTTCCACAGATCCTGCAACATTTCCTCGAGGATAGTCTGGTCGTATGGATAACTTTTTCCAAGTGAGCGTTCCAAGTAAGTTTCATATCTAGGATAATCCCCAAATATTTTACTTCCGCTGCAAATGGAATAACCTCACCATTGTAGGAAAGTGGTGGAATATCCTCCAACTTTCTTTTCCTAGTGAAGGGAACTATTACAGTTTTACCAGGGTAAACAGACATCTGTTCCCTCTGACACCAACTGTGGACATCGTCCAACGTCTTTTGGAGGGTATTATATGCTACCCTTCCTGACTTGGTCCTTGCCAAGATGACAAGGTCGTCTGCATACGCTTGCAGTTCTACCCCTCTTCTTTCGAGAGCGCTAAGCAAGTTATCCATCAAGAGTGACCATAGTAGGGGAGATAGTACTCCGCCTTGTGGGCAGCCCCTGGAAACCTTAAAGCTAATGGTCTCGTCCTGAAGAGATGTAGTGGCTGTCCTATTAGTGAGCATGGCATATATCCAACCGGTAATGGTTGGTTTGATGCCCTTTTCAGTCAAAGCTGAACCAATGGAGGTCGGTAGTGCATTGTCAAATGCTCCTTCAATGTCAAGAAATATGGCCACCGCAATCTTCTTGTTGTTAAGGGATTGTGTGATTTCCTCAACAAGGTTGTGTAATGCTAAATCAGTTGATTTGCCAGTTTGATAAGCATATTGGTGGATGCTCAGGGGGGAATTATATTAAGCTACCCGCCTGATGTAGCAATCCAGTGCTTTTTCAAGTCCTTTAAGCAGGAAAGATGTTAGGCTAATTGGTCTGACCGATTTAGGGTGTGGGTCTGTGCGGCCCACTTTCGGTATATATACCACCCTAGCCGTCAACCAACTGGGTGGTATGTAATTCCACGCCAGACTAGCTCTATACAGTTTAATGAGGATGGGTAAAAGTAATTCCAGTCCGTTTTGCAGCAGAGCTGGAAATATTCCATCCTCACCAGGGGATTTGAAAGGCTTAAAAGATTTGATTGCCCATTCAACTGCTGGTGCTGTGATAACTTCCTTGGGGGCCTCCCAATCGATCTTTTTTGGCCGCCTTGCGCCCTCAAAGAGCGGAGGTCGATTGTTATCCAGAGTCAAACTTCCAGGAAAGTGATTTTTAATCAAAAAGCTCTAACGTTTCTTTTCTAGAGGTCGTGAAAGTGCCATCAGGTCGCTTCATCGACCCAATCTCGGCAATCGACTCTTTAGACTGGCTATCTTCACGTTAAAAGTTCTGTCATTTTTTGAAAGAAAGTTACAGGTTAGAAGTGAAAACGTCTATATTGTTTACCAAATTAATAATATAAGCAACGATTAAAATGCAATCCTGTGCAATGAGTGTACAGAAAGTTCCTCAAAACGTTTCGAATAAGCGTTTAAGGGGGTCAAACTTCACTAAACAAGAAGAATTATTGTTAGTTTCTTCGTCCGAGCTTGTTGCCATCATGGAGTCAGTTGAAATATCTGAATCTGTCGTGTCCATTACACTTTTTCAAATATTTCTATATTTATGTTATTCCAAAACACATGGATGACAAAACATAAAAATTTTATAGGTTAAAGTAGTTCTAAAGTGACGTAGAACCTCACTTTGTAGTATAAGTGACTTTAACGACTAAAGTGGTTTTATGAAACTCACTGGACTGGTTTAAAGTCTTAAAGTCGTAAAGTATTTTTAAAGTGCATTATGAAAATGGGCATAAAGCCATTCTGTCTCAGTTTGGAAATAATTTTCAGTTGTATCTTTGAGCGCTTTCCACGTTTTAGGGAGCTGTTAATGGACACTGTAAATAGTACTGGTCCCAGTACAGTACCTTGAGGTACACCAAAAGTAACAGTTTTAGCTACGCTAAAAAACTCCTGATAAAATCATATGCAACACCTCTTATTCCATAAAAATGTAACTTTTTCAGCAATAGTTTATGAAACACGTCGTCAAAGGTTTTAGAGAGGTCAATGAAGGTTCTGGTTTATCTAATGCATTTTTCAACAGAGACATAACAGCGTCATCTGAGGTTTTTCCCTTTCTAAAGTCATACTGGCGAATAGAAATTATATTAAATTTTTCTAACAAATTCACTAAGCGATTTGTGAATATTTTTTCCGGAATTTTGTTTTTTATGTTATAGGTCTATAATTAGTAGTTGATTTCTGATCTCCACTTTTATATTTTATAGTGATATGGGAAAAGCACCAACCCAAACATTTATTTATTAAAAAAGTTAATGGCGATAAAATTTAATTGGATATTTCTTCAAGTGTTTCTGATCTTATTTCATCTATTCCAAGTGATTTTTTGTTTATTTGGTCGCATAATTAGAGAGCATAAGAAAATGGATGATATTCATGTAAATGTCAATGATTTGGTATTGATATATATCTTTTAACGCAGAATTAATAGTAAATTAACGACATAAAATGCGACCCAGGATCGTTTTCTACATGTAGAATTCTACTGTTGATTTCGACATGTAGAATCAAGGTGTCGCAAAAAAGCTATTCCATTGCCATCAGTTCGTTCGTTGTCGGGTTTTATCAACATTTGGATTACTAGTCATTCTAAAAATGTTTCAAGAAATTTTAGGAACTTTTTCATTCCCGGCACAGTTATAATAAGATTTGGAAAGAAAAATATGAAAATTGAAAGTTGTTAATTATGTAAGGTTTTTATGTTTATTGATCTATTGAAATGCTTTGTGGAAATGTGCCAAGTCAAATGTACTAAATTGAAAAGCTTATGATATAATTTAGAATTGAAGCATTAAACACTAATATTTTAGGTTCTTTTCCATAAAATGAAAGAAAAAAGCTGATAGCTCCTAAAATGGCAAGGCCTTCACAAGTGGAAATAATGGAAATATGTTCCATAGTTGCAAGAGAAGTAATTTACTAAAGACTATGTAACTTCTTTTATCTAAATATAAAGTGTACAATCAGTTTATTTTTACGAGTTTATTTGATGCTTACCCATTATACTTATCTTAATATTTACTGCTTGATTTACCGATTGTCTTCACAGTATTACAATTGAATTATGTCTGTTCTGGTGAATTATTTTGAAAACAAAATAATTATTACAGTAGGATATCAGAAAATACATACCTTCATACCAGTTTTATTTTACAGAAAAGTGATTTACTATCAAACCTGACATCAAATGTAAAAACCTCTAAGCTACTAGGAGAACATAGTGCTGCTATTTTTCTAAGTATTACTAAAACCTTTGACAGTGTTTTCCATTATATCAAATGCTTTGAAATCTCAATCTCTTTAATAACGATACAAAATACAATAGGTACAATGACACATCATTTCATACATGATTTTTGAATATATTTAAATAATTGATGTGCTAAAAGAATTTTTTTTTTCAACTAGGTATTGTATTCAAACAATACAAAAATTAAAATATGAGAATTATTTACAGGTAACTGTAATTAAGTAAATAATTAAAGATTGAAGCTATATCTTTACAATCACTTATTATTTCGTTGTTTACTTCTAATGTGGTTATAGTTATATATCTATGGGTTATAGACTCAGGATTTTTATTATTTTTGGTTAATGAGTTTATAAACCTCCATTGTTTTTTAATATCATTGCCTGCTGTTCCCATTTAGTATGAAAGAATTTATTCTTTAAATTTTTATCATATTATTCACTTTATTTTTTAATTTATTAACTTGGTTTTTTAATTGTAAAGTAGATCACTTGTCATCCAGTAGTTGTTTTTATCTCACCTAATTTTTTTAGTGTATTGTGATTCCTGTTTGCTACAATTTATTGTTTCAATTAAATCTTCAAAATATTTGTGTGAACTAATTTCATTTTAAGAATTTTGTTATATTTTTCATAATTTATTGCCTGTATTTCCCTGGTAGTTTTAATTTTGTGAATTTTTATTTTTTCCTGTAATTTTATGAATAGTTCTCTGTGATCTGATAACACATCATCGCCCACCCTTACTGTACATTTCTTTTTATTTTGGTGACTAATTATTACGTGGTCAATAAGCGTGGATGTGTTCTCAGTAACACGTGTGGCATTTTCTTTATTCACTGTGTTTGCTATATAATAATGGTTAAGTTTTAATATATTTAAATACTCCTTAGTTTCTTTGGCCTGAATCTTCAAAAGATCAATATTCACATTTCCAATTATCAAATGGTTACTAAGGTACTTATTTATAATATTTTCTAGAATGTTCAGGAAGTCTAAATCTGTAACATAGGGCGGTTTATATAATGGGTGTTCCAGAAGTTTCTGACCCATGTTAACTGCAAAAATCTCGGAACTCCGAAACGATAGGGAGGTGCGGTTTTCGATGAACAATTTCTCTTTATATAAAGTTTTTTTCAGTTTAAATGGTTAATTTGTGAAATCTTATATATGGTGTTTTTTAAAAAATGGTATTTTTCAAATACAAATATCGTCTATTTCTTTAATGGAACAACCTATATATTTTTATTCTATCTGAAAGCTGAACTCTTTCCCGTTCCGGAAATGTATAATTTGTTGAAGCTTAGATAAAAAATGAGTAAGTTATTTGGTTTTTAATGATGATTGTTTATTAGATAAAGATGTCTGACACATACGTTTTAAGTAAAAAACAATTACAAAATTTGTCTGCTAACTAATACCTACGTTTAAAAAAAAATATACCGAATGTTTTTTAAAGAAGCACGACTTAGTTAAAATGGATCAGAAACTCCTGGGACACCCGGTATTGCACTAACCTTAAACTTAGTATTTATAAGTTCTAGACAAATAAAGTTTATTGGACTACTCTTACTTGAACTATACACATATTTGAACTTTGTTTCATTTTTAACATAAATCACACATCCACCGCCTCGAGAGTCCCTACAGGAGTGTGTAGCGCTATATCCATTTATAGTATAGTGGTGAATCTCTGAATCATACAGCCAAGTTTCTGATAATATTAAAATATCACAGTTGTGGTTGAGTATAAAACATTGGACTTCATCTACCTTATTTCTCAGGCTTCGTATATTCATATATGCTATTTCTATGTTGTTTTTTGTAGAGTGCTCGTCTTGAAGTCATTTTAGGTCACTGATGTCTTCGACTTCAATTATTTTGCTTTCTTCGTCCTTTCTTAACAATATGGTCATCATTTATCCATAAAAACTTGTAACTATTCTCTTTTTGAAATTGCCTTGCTTGTTTGTGCACTTCCATGTTGTGTTTTGTCAGATCTTGGTTGAAGTATATATTATCTGTTTATTAGTTTCTGTATAACCAATTTCTGATGTACATAGACCTCTTTTCATTTTGATTGCAAATAGTAAAGCCTTCTTGTCTTCCTTCTTTTTGTATACTAATTTTATTAGGCAAGGTTGACCAGTTTTCTGGACTCCCATTCTATAAGCCATGGTATCTTGTTTGAATGGTATATTTAATGTAGTATAAATCTTGACTAGGACATCTTCCACCTTTTCTTCTTTGTTTTACACCGGAATCCCATGGATTATGATGTTATTGTTGCGCTCCTTCTGTTGATTCTTGTTTAGTTGGCTTTTTATAGACTTAATCTCTTCCTTCAGCTCTTTATTTATCAATATCTGTTGTTCATTGAGAAGGCATTGTATTTTCCATCCACTTCATTCAGTTTTGCTATTACATCTGCAATTGTGTATTTTTCAACACTTCCGATTGTTGACTTAACCTCACTTTTTGCGACATCTTTACATGTTAGGCAATTCCATGGTGTCGAGGAATTGCTCAGCTTCCTGTATATTCTTAGATTCATGTATATACATTCCCTGTGATACCACTTTTCACATGTTTCACACAATAACGCATCAGCATCGTCTTCAACAACATTTTTACAAGTTACAGACACTTGTCCGCCATCTTATTTTCTTCTGTAACTTTTTGCGGTACCCCTGTAGAATTTAGTGCTCAAGTTATCAGCAGCAATTAGTGTAGATAGTGGATTCTGGTTTTTGTATGCTAATTAGTTTTTGGTTAAAAAACATTTCTGTTCGGTATTGAAACTGGTTTAAAATGCACTACTTAAGATGTTTCAAGCATTTAGAGTATGCTGATTGATTTGAGTTTTATATCACCAAAAAGTCCTCACATTGGGCTACAAACAAAGATTTACAAAATTTTTGAAGCATCTTTACCACACAAAATTAACATATTATGGCAGCTCTTCAACACATATATTTCACTTCCTCTAGTTCTAAATACCCTTCCTCTTCTCGAAAAAACATCAAATAATTTACGTCAAAGTTGATAGTCGCTTTACAAAATTTGAAAAATACTTTTAAAAAAACAGACCGTTCACTTAGAAGCAACAACTACTTCGCAGGCTATATGCCCCGACAGACATTGAATTACACTCTTAAGTTAAACGGAGTTGGTATATCTGCAAGATAGAACCAACCATTTGTGATTAGAAGGAACAACATCACTTGTAGACCGGTTTCGGCGTATTTGCGCCTCATCAGTACAAGGTAGATGCTATTCGTCCAGAAGCCCTGAAAGCCCTGATAATCCTGGACTAGAGACTACGTTGATAGCACACCAATACATTGACCTCAGTAAAGGAAATGCTAAGAGTGCGATATCAACGACATCCCCACATCTAATCACAAACCAAAATTCTATTATTCACTTAATTACAGTTACCTGTAAAAAATAGCATCTACCTTGTACTGATGAGGCGCAAATACGCCGAAACCGGTCTACAAGTGATGTTCCTTCCAATCATAAACCAGAATGGTTGGTTCTATCTTGCAGATATACCAACCCCTTTTAACTTAGAAGTCTAATTCAATGTCTGTCGGGGCATATAGCCCGAGGAGTAGTTGCTGCTTCTTAGTGAACCGTTTGTTTTTTGAAAAATATTTTTCAAATTTTGTAAAGTGTTATAATAGTATTAAACTATCAACTTTGACGTCTATTGATCACGCTCTACTAAAGTATGACAATTTTTTACATTTAACTGTAATTAGGTGATTCAAATAATTTGTGAATTAATACAGTTTCCTGTAAAATTGTCGCATTTAGTAAAGCGTTTTAACAATAGATGTCGAAGAATGAAAATATATTATTCTACGCTTCACAACTAGTTTTGAAAAATATTTTTCAAAAACAGTGACCGTTCAACGAAGAAGAAACAACTACTTCCCGGGCTACATGCCCCGACAGATATTGAATTACACTTCTAAGTCAAACGGGGTTGGTAAATCTACAAGATTTAAACCAACCATTCCGGTTTGCAACTAGAAGGGATAACACAACTTGTAGACCGGTTTCGGCGTATTGCGCCTCATCAGTACAAGGTATATGTTATCGTCCGAGAGTTAATCTTAGACTGAAATGTGACTATAATCAACAACGGTACATATTGTCCAGTTACGGAAATATTTTTGTTGCGAAAATAGCGACATCTCACCTCTAAGTCACAAACCAAAATTCGAATGAGACAACAAACCACGTAGATTTGAAACAAAAATGAATTAATACAGTTTCCTGTAAAATTGTCGTATTTAGTAAAGCATTTTAACAATAGATGTCGAAGAATAAAAATATATTATTCTACGCTTCACAACTAGTTTTGAAAAATATTTTTCAAAAACAGTGACCGTTCAACGAAGTACTTAATATTACACATCATAGTGCATGTAGTATTATCCATACAGTGAGATTTTCCACCAGCAGCTTATAGTGTGGTATATGAAAATCTTAGAAAACTAGTAGGTAATTTAACGTAAGTTCGATTATAGAAGTTATGAGTAATGAAAGCTTTAGAATACAGAAAGTTGTGCATATTTTTAATTTGAATGTGTTTCTACATGTGCTGATTTCTGAGTTGAGTACTGTCCATAAATGTTTACCAATTTGAATGGTCTGAGTGTAGATTGTGTTTCACAATTTAGTTTTCTAATTTAAATTTTTTGATGTCACATACGGAGTTGTTCTATACATTATTTGGTACAAATAATAAAAAAATCCGAATATCAAAAATTTGTGTTCAAGTTTAGTATGAAGTAAATATAAAAAAATCTTTTTTTTGTTTGAGATAATGATAATTTAAATTTTCTTATTTTTTCAGGGAAACATGTTACTGTTAAAACCACAAATGAACTAAAAAATAAGGAAATTCTTTCTGTTGGAAATACCTCTTTATTGGTATTATTGAAACATTTGGGATTTAGATATAAAAAGGAAGATAACAGAAAAGCATTAATAGAACGTACAAATATTGCTAGCCAAAGAGCATGCTTCCTTCGAAAATATAGAGAAAATAGTGATAGTGTTTTTTCAAGACAAATTATATTTTTAGATGAAACATGGATACATGCAAGAGGAACTAAATTAAGTTCTTGGCAGTACAGTAATGTTAAAAGTGTACGTAAACCAGGAGGTTATGACGGTAAACGTTCTATTATTGTTCACGCTGGTTCATCCAAAGGATTTGTGGAAGATGCCAGTTTAGTGTTTTCCTCTAAATCATCGTCGTCAGATTACCACGGTGAAATGAACGGTGAAATATTTACAAAGTGGGTTACGACATAGTTAATTCCGAATTTAGAAGAACCGTCGTTAGTGGTGTAACGAGTTATTTTTTTTCTGCTTTTTGCAAGTTTAATTTTTTATTTTTTTTATTTATTCCGTAATATATTTTATTTTACCACTAGGGTGTATATAACTCGTTACTTTACAACCCTTTCGACTACCGCAGTGATTTATTTTTTTTGCTATTACCGGTGTATATTTTAGTATAAGTCCGAATTACGCAAATCCAACTTCTACCATACACAATTTATTCATTTCCGATATTTAAATTTTTCAACTGAAAGGACGCCCGGTATATACAACATTTTAATTTAATCGAGAGCCGTCTAGTATACTTACAAGTTTTTGTCGAAACTAGATAGATTTCACGTTTTAATTCCCACACCGAAGAATGTAACTAAAATTTTGGATATAAATTCGGAAACAATTCATTTTTGGTTGGCTTCTTATTCGCGCTCCGAACTTCATTCCGTCTGGCTCTCTCTCAAAAGAATCAGTTCCTTTTTTTCGGCTTTAAGCATTCTCCGTTAAACGTTCTTCCGAAAAACCGAAAAACCGTAGTGCGAAAAGTTTGTGTATTCCATATTCCGATTGTGTGTGGGCTGTATTTATTAAGGTAAATAAATTTTAACAAATAAACTGTGTATTCGAAACTTTCCGTATCGCCGCTTATTATTAAATTGTTGAATGTATTTTTTTTGAAAATTTTCCGACCGGCTATTTTTTTTTCTTTTGTTGTTGAACTGAAATTCGTTTTTTTTATTTATTTATCTTATCTGAAAATAAAGATTTGTCAACCGTAATTTGATTTCGAATTTTTATTTACTGCGTTTATTATATATTAATTAACTGATGTGAATTATTAGTGGATTCTCGAATTATTTTATGCTTTTGGTTGTCAGTTAGTTTTAAATTAAATTGATATCCAAGTGGATTAGGTATAATATTTTAAAGTTTATGCTAGTACGAATATTTTTACTCTGTGTGTCGATAGTTGGGTACCGTTTAACTCTGGGAAAATATTTTTTTTAATTGTTACCGGCTTTAGTTAGATTCAAGGGTTAATCAGACTTGGAAGAGGCTTAGCCACAATTTGTTTGATTTCCCGGCAGATCTAATTCGTTCTTAAATTTTATTTTTTTGGAATAATAGTTACCGGCTTTAGTAGATTCAAGGGTTAATCAGACTTGGAAGAGGCTTAGCCACAATTTGTTTGATTTCCCGGCAGATCTAAATCGTTCTTTTTCCGTTCCGTAGAATCATTATTTATATTTTTTTCTCCCCGTCGGAATAATAGTTACCGGCTTTAGTTAGATTCAAGGGTTAATCAGACTTGGAAGAGGCTTAGCCACAATTTGTTTGATTTCCCGGCAGATCTAACTCGTTCTTAAATTTTATTTTTTTGGAATAATAGTTACCGGCTTTAGTAGATTCAAGGGTTAATCAGACTTGGAAGAGGCTTAGCCACAATTTGTTTGATTTCCCGGCAGATCTAAATCGTTCTTTTCCCGTTTCGTAGAATCATTATTTATATTTTTTTCTCCCCGTCGGAATAATAGTTGCCGGTTTCATTTGGATTCAAGGGTTAATCAGACTTGGAAGAGGCTTAGCCACAATTTGTTTGATTTCCCGGCAGATCTAAATCGTTCTTTTCCCGTTTCGTAGGATCATTATTTATATTTTTTTTCCCCGTCGGAATAACAGTTGCCGGTTTCATTTGGATTCAAGGGTTAATCAGACTTGGAAGAGGCTTAGCCACAATTTGTCTGATTACCCGGCAGATCTAAATCGTGCATTAGGGACCCCGTAAAACCCGGTAGATTTGAACCGTATTTGATAAAATGACCGTTAAGTCCGTTAAAATCCCAGATATAGGTAATACATACCTCATTTTATTTTCCCTGTTAATTTGTTTGTCACTAAATAATTATTCGTAAAATAGACCACAGAGTATTAATAGATTAAAGTTTTGAATTCCTATTATTTTCATTTTTAATCGCAATTTATTGATTGGAGAACCAAGATTTGGCTTTTCCGGATTTTCACTAGTTAGTTAAATTTAATTCAACAAGACCCCTGGAATTTTCCGTAACCTCCATCTGAGGCTATCTGGAACTCTTGACGCTAGGAGTCAAGGGGCCGTGGAGCAAACCACGTTAATAATCTGGCGCCCGAGATTTAAAAACCCGAATTTTGCATCAAGGGTGTCCATAGTGACGTGTTCTTGTGGCAGGAGCCACGTGTAAGAAGGGAGGCACGTTACAGTGGTAATGGACAATGCGCCTTATCATAGTATACTAGCAGAAAAGCAACCTTCCACTTCGTCAAAAAAAGATGAAATTATCACTTGGTTAAAAGCCAACAATATTGACTTTAATGAAAACCTCTCAAGACCTGAACTATTACAAATTGCTAAAATGAACCGGAAAGAAAATGTATATGTTGTTGATGAATTGTTCCGAAAACATGGTCATGAAGTCTTAAGGCTACCACCCTACCATTGCGAATTTAATGCCATTGAGCTTATTTGGGCCCACTGCAAAACATATTATAATAAGTATATTGGCAGAGACGGATACGGCGATAAAAGGGTCTTGAGTATGTGGAAAGAAGCATTGGAAAATTGTAGTGCAAATGTTTGGGATAATTGTGTTAGGCATACCGAAAAAATAATCGAAGACTGGTTTACTCGAGAACGAAATTTGGTGAACATACATATTGAACCAGTGATAATAAATACTGGTGAAGACAGCTCAGATTCCGAAATGGATGAACTATAAAGCAAGATTTGTCATATTTGATGTGTTTTTTCGTTTCTAGTACCTATATGTGTTTACATTTTATTTTTGATGTCTTTTGCGGATATTTCTGTTTTTTACTTTTAATATGAGGGTTTCCATTTGATGTGTTTCCCTGATGATGGTAATATATTTATCGAAGCGTCCACCTTCAAGCTGTGTGGGAATCTTATTCTATTTACAATCTATAGCCCATCCAAAAAAAATTGTTCTAATATAATCAGTTTAGAAAGTGTTATTTTAAAAGTTTTAGAGGACACCCTATCAGTAGACTAAACATTACGTCAGTTTCATGAACTTCATAAATTGTATGTACTTATATAAAATACAAGATATCCTACAAAAAATCAGCTCTCCACTAATAAGCCAGCATGGTTAATATTAATTTTGGATTTTGTAACTTATTCGCCCATTATATCGATAGTTTTAATAAATATGTCGATGTTAACCATATAAATAAAATAAATACAATTAAAAAAGTTAAATTTTTTGTTTAATTACCAATTCGTAAAACGCCGACCTTTGGAATATTAGTCATAACGATTATTCCTATTGAGTTGACACAAGTTTTGATTTAATTCATATGAACAATATTGCTGACGTAACAGTCACGTGATAGAAAAGCTTCAGCGTTTCTACTGTAGATAGTTTTTTTAAATATAAATACAACACTAATAGTTGATTGGAAATTGCAAATGGCAGCTCCAGTGGAATAAACAGGATAGTGATGGTTTTAATAGGTATACACAATACACATTACAAACACGAAAAGGGATAATTTTGTATGTGCTTTTAAAGTTTGTTCAATATATGTGTTCGTTATTTGGTTTTGTCTGAATATTTACTTTGGTGGAACAGTGCGATCATGTGTAGAATTACGATTAACGTGACTGGTTTATGTGGAATATATTTCAACAAAGAGAAACCGTTTATTCACCTGAAAAATAATTAGACAGCTCATCCTATTGAATATTTTTTCATCATAGTTGTTTTAATTAAATTGGGTGTTTTTTTTATTTTCACTTTCCACTCAAAATCTCAATAGAAATATCCAAAAAAGAATTCCTTTAAAATTTGAGCTCTTAATATTGTTACTATTCTGATTTCTAAACTTTTTTTATTTCTATAGTTTTAATTGTTACAATTCAATTTAACTTTCACAACACATAACTCTAATCTCGAATAGTTTCAAAAAACTAACTAACTAACGTCAACTGTCCCGCTTTTTATACTTTCTACATGATGAAAACAGTTTTCGATTTTTCGATGACATTTCAATGTACTTCTACTTGCCAGTATCCACTTCTTAAGTCTATGGTGGAAAACCATTTCGCCCTGTTAGAGTATCTAGTGTATCCTCTAGTTTTGTGTAACTTGATTTAGTCTTCGATAGACTACACAAAATCAAGTGGATCCATCTAGACTGGTGCATCCTGTAGATATTACCAACGACATTTAAACTATTTTATGAAAAACGTTTTTATAGACTAAATGATGTACGTTATAAATTTTTCGTTTAAATAAGTATAAATTAAAGCGAAAATCGTATTTCTTAGATAGGTGAATTTTTAAAATATACCTACGAAGGATTTTAAAGTTTAAACAGGTTTTGCAATACAGACGATAAACATGTTAATATACCTAATATTGGAAGGTTTATTTTATTTTTACAAAACTGAGGAGTGAATGAAAGTTCATTAAATTGATACACAATAAAACAGAAAAATTAAAAAAATTATCACAATAAATATTTATTGTTATCGACAATTATTTACAATTATATAACAAGGATTACAACATAAAGTAACTAACACCCAAAATCGAACTGTTTGACAGTTCGATAATAGTTATTTATGATATAAGTGTGTGAAGTGATACTTTTGCGTACGAGTTGCGAAAATGAAAGGCACGAGCGTAGCTAGAGCCTTTTTTCGCAACGAGCGCGCAAAAGTAATTCACGCATGAGTATCATACAATATTTTATCTACGACCACATTAAAAATAATTTCCCTTAATTATATATTACATAACCTCTCTTTTTAATAATGGTGTTTGACTTAATGCCTACCTTCATCATAAGAAATTCATTATCTGGTGCTCCATTTATAAAATCCAAAATCTGTTCCCTTGTCAAAATTTTTGATTTTTTTGGTTTATGGCTCTCTGATTGTCGTTTTATGAAGGTAATAAGTTTATGAAACTTACTTATATCAATGTTTAAATTTAAATTTATGGTAGTTTTTAACATTGAATAATGGGACCATAACGTTGATGATTTCCATTGACTTTTTCGAGAAATATGCAATAAGAACATTTTCCGTCTAATTTTTAATTTTTTCAGTGTAACACCAATCCAAAAAAAAAGTGAGCGGTCGTCCGACCGCCAACAGAAGCTTGCTTCTTATGCACAATAAAATGACCATTTTTCAAAAATTTTGACAATTATTGACCATTTTTTCAAAATTTTTACAATTTTTTCAAATTTTAACAATTATTGACCATTTTTGAAAATTATTGACCAATTTTGACAGTTTTGGCAATTATTGATCATTTTTGACAATTTTTCAAAAGTTTTGACCATTTTTCAAATTTTGATAATTATTGACCCGCGCATTTTTTCAAATTTTAATAAATATTGACCATTTTTGACAATTATTGACGAATTTTAACAGTTTTGACAATTATTGATCATTTTTGACAATTTTTCAAACATTTTGACCATTTTAGATCATTTTTCCAAATTTTAACAATTATTGACCATTTTTTCAAATTTTAACAACTATTGACCAATTTTGACAATTATTGAACAATTTTGACAGTTTAGACATTTATTGATCATTTTTGACAATTTTTCAAAAATTTTGACAATTTTCAACAATTATTGACTATTTTTGACAGTTTTTTATAATTATTGACCATTTTTTAAAAATTTTAACAATTTTTTCAAATTTTAATAATTATTGACAATTTTTGACAATTATTGACCACTTTTGACAGTTTTGACAATTTTTCAAAAATTTTGACCATTTTAGATCATTTTTCCAAATTTTCACAATTATTGATCATTTTTGAGCATTTATGACAGATTCTGACAATTATTGACCATTTTTGACAATTTTTTAAAAATTTTGAGAATTCTAACAATTATTGACCATTTTTGACAGTTTTTCATAATTATTGACCATTTTTTCGAAATATTGACAATTTTTGACCGTTTTCCCAAATTTTAAGAATTATTGACAATTTTTGACAGTTTCCTACAATTATTGACCATTTTTGACAATTTTTCATAAATTCTGACAATTTTCAACAATTATTGACCATTTTCCCAAATTTTGAGAATTATTGACAATTTTTGACAGTTTCCTACAATTATTGACCATTTTTGACAATTTTTCATAAATTCTGACAATTTTCAACAATTATTGACCATTTTTGACAGTTTTTTTATAATTATTGACCATTTTTTAAAAATTTTTGACCATTTTTCAAAATTTTAACAATTGTTGACCATTTTTGACAGTTTCTGATAATTATTGACTATTTTTGACCATTTTTTAAAATATTTAACAATTTTTGACGATTTTTGACAGATTCTGACAATTATTGACCATTCACGTTTCACACTTCTTAATGACAGTACAAAATTATTACAATTACAGAACCTTTGACAGAAAACAAAACACAAAATTATCTAAGGTAACTTAATAAATATACAAATAAAAAAGAGTGTTATAATGATTATTCCATTTAAAAAGCATTGTACTTTTTCGCATTTTTTTTGGGTGTTATAATGAAACTTCCATTTAAAAAGCATTGTTCTTTTTCGCACGCTTTAGACGTATCTATAAACTGTAATTTCACGTATTTATATGAGTTTGTAAATGCTTAATTTTAATGGTGGTCGTAGATAAATCACTTTATCAGCAGTTTTTAATTTATTGAATTCGTATTTCATAGTGAAGTCGAATGACTATATATTTCTCAAAAATATCGAACCCCTCTTATACCTATACTACGCTTATGTTAATATAACTTCACTTGTGAAATGACCGATTATCTCTCTCATTACATGTATTTTCACAAACTACACATTTTTTCACCATCATAAATGTCTTCTAAGCACTTAAATAACAAATTACAATAAAAAACCAAATAAAAGCACAATTATAATTAAAATCATATTGACAGATTTCAAAAAGTAGTTCGAGGTTGCCAAGCTAAAAATTTGCAGACTATTCTACTATATGAAATTGATAGAAAATGAAAAATCTTAAGCAAAAAAAATTACGAGCTGGACTGAAGGCTGGTCATACCTATTTTAAGTGCTTTTCACTTTTTTTCTTACCTTTAAAAATGTAAAATACTGCAAAAATCTTAAATATAATCATAATTACGATTATTGTTATACGAGATTTGGCATCATGTAAGGAGAAACTCGCCTTAAATATTTTTGGGACAACCAAAATGTAAACAAGGCTTGTCTACCTTTAATACGTCATTGGATATTACCGTCTCAAAAATGTCGCAGTTGTCATTGATAAATTTGTTAATTTTTCATAATTCTTCAGTTGTTAGGGGGTCATAATTTTTATCTAGTTGATTCATGAGGCTGGCGTCAACTGAAATACTTGTGGTAGTTTTCTCTTCGGGAATATTTTCGCACTTGATTATGATTTTCACCGGCGTGTAAAGTCCTATCTTTTGCTCTTTCTTTAATTTCAAAGGTTTCTATGATACATTAGCAACTCTAACGGGAATTCGTTGATCTACATTGACGGGACATCGAGCCACCAGAATTCCTTCATTCACTAGTTCCTCACTTTCAACAATGCTCATATGTAGGTTTTTGGCGAAATCTCGCGAAGACAATTCCTTCAGAATTTTCGGGAACTTCTGTATCTTTTTCCATTATAACCTTAATCTGAGAAGTATCTCCGAATTTACGATTATCTCTTCATTTCCAATTGCTATGATAAATTTATTTTGCATAATGTCCTTACCAAGGATGCATTGATCTTTAATATCGGACATCAGAAATAAGTGTTTTATCACCGAATACCAATCTGTATATAGTTCATATAATAGCCTCCTTGGTGTTCGTCATCGTTTGTGACGTATATCCGGGTTTTGGGCATGACGATATTTTATTTGTTATTTTGACATATAGGTAACCTTTAATTTGATAAATAAAATCATCTGGATCGTATCCAGCCAAATTCGAAATGGCTATGAAATTAATAATACTTGGGATATCAAAACACTGCAAAATAAAACAAATTGTATATTCAATTTACATATTAAAATAATTTAATATTAGAAAATATAGACCTGCATTCGAATAAATAAAATGCTAACAATATTCACTTTTCATAAATAATACTTGACCGTGAACAATAAACTACAGACCTGACGAGAACTGTCAGTTGGACATTAGAAAATAACGTATGACACATTGCCACTACGAAAGGAACGTCTTCATCGTATTTTGAACGAAGTAATTTCGCCCGATTGATAGGTCGCGTTTGCGCGTAATCTAAACATCAACCAATCAAATTTTTGTAAGTCAAAGATAAGGGTTAACGTTTGTAATACGTTTAAACGGTTGATTATAGTGATATTTTGATTAAGATTAATCACGGACCTTTTTTCCATTTCTTCCAACGTAATGAGTTAGAAGGACATTAACAATCAATGACGCACACCAAGAAGGCTATTATATGAACTTTAGCTAGTGTTATTCCTCATTAAACAGGAACAGTATGTTCTGCAGCTGTTTCAAGAAATGAGCTTTCACCAGTAGGTTGCAGTTTTTGATTCACAGAATCTCTGTTCGAATGAAAGACTTGGTGGCACCGGCATCAATGACGAAAGTGCAATTTTGATTGTCAACGTGCCCCCTGACTAATAAGTTTGGTTCATTTTTATTTAAAATATAAGTGATGCTTCCAGTACATGCAGTTGAGCCAGCCCCGTAGTGACAACTTTTAATCGTTTCCCTGATTGTTGCTTGAAAGTCGGTTATATGTAGGAGAAAGACTTCTCGGGGACGCATATCTACTGTGGTTATATATTATTAGATTTTGTGAGTGGCTTCGGAATGGCAATCTAGGCGACCTTCTGACTTCATTTCTCGACTCCCTATTTGTCGAACGGGCTCCGCTTTTGCAAGTTCTCTGAATGTGTCCGATTCTTCAACAGTTGAAGCATATCCAACTTTCATTTTGGGTATTTCGTCTCATAGTTTGGAGTATAGTCAAGATTTGTGAGAGAGTAGATTGTGAGTGGCTAGTGGAAGTTTCTTCTTGTTCTTGAAATCTTATTTCTCTCAATTCCTGAGTTTCATTCAACGTTTTGTGGTGCTGTAGCCGAAGAGCTTGTTGCATTTTCACATCTTGTAATCCATCAACGAATGCATATGTGCCAATTTGTTCTAGGAAATCTTAACGTGCCTGGGGATAGGCAAGATGCAGCAGTATTTTTATATTAGCCTCAATTACCTGTAAGCTTTCATTAGATTTTTGATTGCGGACTTTCAGCTGACTCTGGAATACTTGTTTCAAGTGCTGTTGGCCATATTTTGTCTCCAAAGCCTGTACGAGAGACGCATGATTGGGCATGCCTTGTGGAAGAAACTGCAAAACGGTTGCTGCCTGCCCACGAAGCGACACTATTAATGAACCTGCCATCTATGTCTCAGTCCAACCATGTTTCTGGCTGCAGCTTCAAATTGGAGTCGATATGTTTCCCATATCGTTTGGCCATTAAAAGTGGGTGGTTTAAGGGTCTTGCTAGAGTGGCTTTGAGAAACTGTACTTTGAATGGGACCAGGTTCGGTTATAGAAGAGGACCAGGTCGTGCCTTCAATTTCAATATTAGTTACTGAACTTTGGTTACGAATTATTCTTCCTAAATCAACTATTTTATTTCTAATTTGCTTTTCTTAATTAGATTTCAATTTTTCTTGTTGTTGTTCCAAATAAGATTTTAAATTTTCTTGTTGTTTTTCTAAATTAGATTTCAAATTTTCTTGTTGTTGTTCTAAATTAGATTTCAAATTTTCTTGTCGTTTGTCTAAATGGTCCACTCTATTATTGAGCTGTCCTACCTCTAGCTTTAATGTTTCCTGAATTTGTGTTAGGCCATTCACAATTTCTACATGTGCTTGTCTACGCCTCTCCTCCTTACGTCTCTCCTTCTCCTCCTCACGTCTTTCCTCATCTTCTTCTTCCTTTCTGTCTGCGTCGTTTCTTTTCTTCTTCTTCCTCCTTTCTGCGTCCTTCCTTCTCTTCTTTCACATTTAAAAACCCTGCTGAGGGTCCAGAAGTATCCACGTCCCTGTCGTATGCTGTTACTCTTCTCTAACTCTCTATTCAACATTTTCATCATTTCTTCTTGTAAAAGCTTGACCAGTTCGGGAGCAATCAGCATTTCAATCATTTTATGGAAAATCACCTAAAATATTAGATAATAATAATTCTGTAATTGTTTTATTAAGTATTTCTTATTAACAGGACCAAATTTGTGTTTTGATTGACGCTGTGAAGCTATTTACCTATACATACCTTCTAATTTTTCAAACTGTATTTATGTATTTATTCTATTTAGTCTATTTTTCTGTAGCTAATATTTTACTATGTAGACCAGATTCTGAAAAACTTTAAACATAACATTCATACATAATGTGAACATATCTCTTTATTCATCTTCAATTGATTTTTAATATTTGGGCAATCCAACTTATAAGCGAATATACTACTTACTTCCGCATAGGGTGTCTTCTTCATTCTTCATATTTCTATTTTAAAGACTTATTATACTCATTATAACTGTACTGGACCTTTAGAAATGTCTTCTAAAATTCCATAACGGAGAGAAGACATGATAGTAGATATTCGTATTTTTTATCACGTAAAAACATAAATACATTCAGCTAATCATTTCACCACCAAACGATAACAAATTTCGATATTTTCAAAAAAGAGGACAAAAAGCGGATTTCTCATCCACAAAATGTTCCATATCTATTTCCTAACCTCACTTACCTCACACGTGAACCGCAAACTGTCAAAGAAACTAGCAACCAATAAAACATTATAAACTCGAGTTTTATGATTGGCTGTTATTTTTCTGCCGTCGGATGTTATGGTACGAGTTTCAAACTGGCGCCCTCTGCCTTGACCAGGAATTGGATTACATGGAGTTCGATCTCATTATATAGATTATTTTTTAAGTTTTAGCTATGTTTGGAATTACGGGTGGATGCCGGCGGGAGGAGCTTTACGCAATGAACCTTAAGGACATAAAGGATATTGGAACACAGAAAAAATTGCGAAATTTCTAGGGCTGTCTGATGCAGATAAGTATACGGGGCATTGCTTCAGAAGAACATCTGCCACAATACTGGCTGATGCTGGAGCCGATCTTTTGGTGCTTAAAAGACACGGGGGATGGAAAAGCTCTTCGGTGGCAGGAAAATTTATCGAGGATTCAATCGAGGGGAAAAACTGGGTATCCCGCATGATACAACATGGAGAAAACTTTGGTGAAGTGCTACAACAACAAAAAAAGGAAATGTGTCAGCAACTCTTTGATAAATAATTCATTTAATGAAATTCCTGGAATCCATATTCATGGGAACGAAAATATAACCGGTAATATTAATATAGGCAATAAGTAAGATAAGATAAGATAAAGTGCTTCTAAAAGCCTCTCCACTACGACCTTTGCAGATCTATTGTGTATGCCCTCCTGTTATTCTAGAGTTTCTTGTCTAGACCCGTCCTTATTACTAGACGGATGGCATACCTCAGGTCCTCCATATATTGGGAGGGATGTGGTTTTTCCTCCCCTATCGTTGAAAACCTCAGCCCAGTCAGGCCTTCGCAGTGGCACAGTATGTGTACTGGGGTTTCCTCATCTTCTTGGCAAAACCTACATATGGTTGTTTCTGCCAATCCGATGTCGTTCATGTGTTTGTTAAGTCTACAATGCCCTGTAAGGAGCCCAACCAGGATCCTGATTGTTTTCCTATTCTGGCGTGAATTTTGGCGTGGGTTCCTTGATGAACTCTTTGGCTTGCCTCATTTTTGGCGCCTTGTTCCACCATACTCGAGACCGATTTTTTATCCAAGTGCTGCTATTTGTTTTTTGCAGAACTTTCGCTATGCCACAGAAAGGTTCTGGGTGAATGGGAGCACAACGTGCCCCTTCTCGGGCTGGTGAGTCTGCCTCTTCATTGCCCTTGTGATCTGAGTGGCCTGGTACCCAAGCTACGTCTATTACGACTGCCCAGCTCTTGTAGCGTCTCCAAGTAGTCCTAAACAAGTTTGGGATTCATCTGCATGGAGCTGATTGCTTTTATAGCCGCCTGGCAGTCGGAGTATATGGCAATGGTATTTTCCTCAAACTCTTGCCTGAATAGCTCCCCTGCACAGTGCTGTATTGCTGCAACTTCTGTCTGGAATATCGTCACATGTTTACCTAAGCTCAGTGAGTCTCTTATCTTTGGCTTGGCTATATATATATTCCTGCTCCTACACCTTCCTCGGTTTTTGAGCCATCTGTGTAGCAGGCCACTTCTGAATTAATTGGAGGTCCTTCCTTCCATGCTTCTCTGCCTGATATGACTGTTTTGAAGTTTTTACGAAGCTATACTTGGGAATCATCTCGTCCGATGGCATTCCCATTATGGGGTCGATATCCAACTCATTGTATAGCTCGTTATACACCTTACCGTGTAGCCTACTAATGGGTGTTTGCCCTCTTGTCAGTCTATTAGTGATTGACCTGGCTTCACCTTGTATGTAGACATGGAGTGGCGGCAGGTACAGCAAGACTTCTAGTGCGGCTGTTGGGGTTGTCCTCATGGCTCCCGTGGCAGCCAGGCAAGCTTGCCTTTGGATACCACTTAGCTTTTGGATCGCCCCAGCCTGCCGAGTCTTTGGCCACCATACCACCAAACCATATGCTATCATGGGTCTGATGACTCTTGTATATAGCCATATGATCATTTTTGGTTGTAGCCCCCAGTTCTTTCCGCACATTCTTCTGCGCAGATTGAGGGATATCGTACCTTTTTGAATTATTTTCTCTAGGTGTTGATTCCATGTCAACTTGTGGTCAAATATGACTCCCAAGTAGTTTGCCTCTTGGGCAATTGGAATTTCCACCCTATTAAGAACTGGTGACTTCAGTCCTCTCAATACTTTCTTCTTGGTGAAAACAACTATCGTGGTTTTAAGAGGGTTTACAGTTAGATCCTCCTCTTGGCACCATTTGTTGATTATGTTTAGGGCAGTTTGTGTCTGCTCCGAGACTGTATCTGCGAATTTTCGTTTTACAATAATCGCGAGATCATCGGCATACCCTAAGCAATACATGCCTTTGGATGTCAGCCTCTTCAGTAGTTCGTCTACTAGGATAGCCCGAAGAAGTGGTGATAACACCCCTCCTTGCGGGCAACCCCTGCCTGCTCTAGCTGTGACGGTGGTATCGCTAATGGATGATATGATTACCCTTTTATCCAAACTGGTGTTTATCCACCGATACAGGAGGAGCGGCACCCCCTTTTTTCTAGAGCTTTGGTAATTGACAGAGTAGATGCATTATTGAGAGCACCCTCAATGTCTACAAAAGTTGTCATGGCTATCTCCTTTTCCTCTAGGGATTTTGTTAGTAGCCTGTTGATCATCCAGTGCTAAGTCTGTTGACTTGCCTGGCTGATACGCGTATTGTTGCTCGTTGAGAGGGTTTGTTGATAAAACCTCATCTCTTATTTATCTGTCTATTAGTCTCTCCAACGTTTTAAGCAGGAAGGACACTAGACTGATGGACGGTATGATTTGGGCGTCATGTTATTTAATCTCCCTACCTTGGGTATATAAATGACTCTGACCTTCAGGGCAATAAGTAAGTTCTGTTTATTGTTTTGCTGTTGAATTTCAATGAATGTATATTCATACTTTTGAAGCATAACTGAGTTTTTAATATGTAACAGCCTGTAAAATTTCATTACCGGATAGTAGCACGTAATATTTTATTACGTGTTACTATCCCGTAAAAGTTTATTTTCCGGATTGAAATCAAGTACGGAAAGGTATGTTTTAGGGTACAGTATGAAATAAAATGTATTTTCAGTCTACTTATGGAATTAAATTTCTCATTTTAAGAGTACGATCCTAGATAAAATATGCGTATGTTACGGCATTTTATGGAAAATATACGATATATTAATATTTATGCGCCAGATAAATTTCACACAAAAAAGACATTGTCTCACACGCCAAGTTGAATATAGATAACGGTAAAGTTTGTCCAAAATCGATTGCAGAAGTTCAAGCACCTGTTTGTATTCTTTATCGAATTCTTCCTTTGGTTAGGCATATCCAGATCAAGGGAAAAATTAGGTAACAAGTGTTTAAGAATTTGCAATAGATCTTGTATAAACTTTACAATACACACACTCTCCTCAGCGCTTGGTAGGTATAGGCTATCTCACGAAAATAAGCCTGCTTCGGATTAGAGGTGATATCAAATATTTAACTAGGCGAACTTATAGGTAATACAACTGCATTTGGAAAGTACGAAAGTAAATTCCTCCAATATTTTATTGTATAGCAATTCCAAATCTCTCCCCACTAATCTTTTGTTTATTGTAATGTTGATTAATTGCTAATTTAAAACAAATTACCTATTGATTTCTAGAAAAGTGACCTGGTGGTTTCATTGTAGTGAGTAAATTAATACGGTTCAGTACATATTGTGATTTGAAAGTGTTTAAAATGATAAAATGCCGAGTCGTGCATGGATGTAAAAAGATCAATAAATAATTTACACGGATATTTTACCGCTGAAAAAGACAATGGAGGTCCGTTGCTACCACTTTCATCTATATATAATCGAGTGTGTGAAGAGGGATTTACAATTTCACAGACTTAATAAAGCCATCGTGCGAAAGATGTCGACAATAATTTATAATTTCTGAACATACTGTGTCGAATTAATAATTTTTTCCTAAACAGTAGTTTCAAAAGTATATTTATTATGGGTCCAGAAAATTCGCTCAGTTTATTGTTGTTAAGGTATACTATATTGTATAACAAGGGCAGAAAATGAGACCTGAAGGATCTATTGTGCCCCCTTTCTTCTACTTAGTTCCCGAGGAAAGTCTCGAATACTAGTAGCTTGTTTAGACCTATTTCCCGGAGAAATTTTGAGGTATCTGCAGGTTTTGGTTCAGGTATGTTTTTCAATCCAGTAGCCTCCTAGATACTGTGAACTAGGATTCTGAATTGCTATGCATTCCACAAGTATATGGATGGAGGTTTCTTATTTCATTTCACAGAATCTACATTCTTCTTGCTCCACTATTTTAAGCTATTTGATGTGCCCATTCAGGCGACAGTGTGCCGACCGTACACCTGTTAAAACTCTAGGTGCTGTTTTACTCTGGCTTAGGTATTCCTTTATTCTCAACTAGTTGTAGTCAGATCTTCTCCTCTTTTCGGCGTTGCCTATTTTTTCCAATATTACATTGGAGCTGATACCGCAAAAGGGTTCCGACCTCTATTCTCTAGTCGATCTGTTATTTCATTTCCTTCTAGTCAAGTATGTATTGGTGATGGTACTGTTCTCGCCTAATGCATTGATTTTTCCTAGGCATTCCCATACTGATTACAGAAGAACTTAGTGCTTCCATGGCTGTTTGACTATCCGACATGATAATAATCCTTTGCCTTCTATACTATTAATTCCGTCTCGAATTTTTTTGAATTTTTATGAAATACTCTACCATCTTGTGACCTATCCCAGGATTTCTGAATTTTAAGAAGCGATATGGTGGTTTTTTAATGATTCTTTCCTTAATCAGCCTGTATCTAGTACTCTCTGCAACACTTTCATCACCATACGTAGTGGTGTGAAGTTAAGAATCACTTCCACGACAGCGGTTAGGCGTGTTCTCATTGCTCCTGTAAGGCAGTCTTTGAATTCTGGAGAGGTTGTCTCTCGTCGTCAATAGGTTAGTCCTACTACTCCACACATAGCTCCATAAGTGATGATTGGTCTCTCTAAGGCAGTCTACATTAATCTCAGGATCCAATATAAACAGTAATAGTTGATTTAAAATAGTATTTCAAGTGATATTGAATATAATAAGAATAATTTGCCCCATTTTCATTCCATCGTGCACTTTTTGACACAATTACTAACGTTCCATGATTCGAAAACGTAATTTTTTTTTAATTTTCATGTCATGACGAGAAAATGATGTCGAGAGCTCAGTGTAGAATTTAAGAGAAGCAGCATAAGAAGCACTAGTAATCTGAGTTGGGAGGGATTAGAAGTACACATTTTGATTGCGATCACAAAGCTGCTTTGTAAATGCGATACTTTGTTCATTAATTATTAAAATGATAACGGAATGAGGGAATAACAGTAAAAAGTTCATTACGTTTTATTCATCGAGTTTTCAACATTAAAATTCAATAGGTCTATAGTTTTTGTTTATTTGTTTTCCACACTGAAACAACTTTCTTGAAAAAATATATACCAAGGAGAAAGAAAAAAACTATTCATTTTATTGTTCTGTGATTTCTCTTCGTCTCCTTTACCGACTTTCTCTTTCGATTGACATATTCATATCAAAGGAGACAGTCGGCAAGAGAGAGGCACACGTGCTCAATTTTTTGCAATGGATTCTGGATAAACTTCACCTACAATGTGTCTGCGGATGAGGGAAGAAACATTTTTATTTTTAATTTTAGTGAAAAATGAAATGAAAGAAAGTTCAAGTTTTACCCAACTGTCTCAATTTTATAGTCCATTTTATGGAAAATAAGATAAATTTTTGAACTAAGTTCGAAAATGTAAGTAATAATAATCTAGTGAGTAACGTTCAATACAATGATCTAATGGGTCACGTTAACGATGTTCCTATGGAACTGGCAACTTTGGTAAATAATTTCCAAATTCTTCAATAAAGAATATAGATTGTGAAATGCTATGGCATTGGGGATGCTCCGTACAAGTATGCAATTCAAATTTTAATGAGAAATATCCAGATGTACTCGTTGCGCGGAATTGAATGGAAAAATTGATAAAAAAATTTGATAAGGTAGGTTCTGTTGTAGACAAGAAGAAATCGAAAAAGGTGTGCAATGAGGACGATGATTCAGCTAATACGCTATACATTCAGTAGGAGAAAATCCCTAATTGAGTTTACGAAAAAGAGCGGCAAAAGTTGGTTTAAGCAAGAGCCAATATTAAATAAAAATATTCAATAAAAATGAATATTCAATGAAAACAAAACTCATCCATTCAAACCGAAACTTATTTCCGTGCCTCCCTTCTTACACGTGGCTCCTGCCACAAGAACACGTCACTATGGACACCCTTGATGCAAAATTCGGGTTTTAAATCTCGGGCACCAGATTATTAACGTGGTTTGCTCCACGGCCCCTTGACCCTTAGCGTCAAGAGTTCCAGATAGCCTCAGATGGAGGTTACGGAAAATTCCAGGGGTCTTGTTGAATTAACTTTATTTACCAAATTATAATCGAATATGGATCCTCCAATTTATAAATTACGGGTAATGAAGGAAACAGGGGTTCAGCAGAATTGTATACTACCTACGGTTTAGTGTATACCTACGATCACACAATAAGTCGGTATATCACAAAATAATCAAAAAGAAACTTTTAGTGTATTAATACTCTGTGGTCTATTTTACGAATAATTCTTTAGTGACGAACAAATTAACAGGGAAAAGAAAATAAGCTATCTTTACCATATACTTGGTACTTTGACGGACATAACGGTCAGGTTATCCAATACGGTTCAAATCTACCGGGTTTGACGGGGTCCCTAATGCACGATTTAGATCTGCCGGGTAATCAGACAAATTGTGGCTAAGCCTCTTCCAAGTCTGATTAACCCTTGAATCCAAATGAACCCGGCAACTATTATTCCGACAATAAGAAAAAAACAAAATATAAATAATGATTCCACGAAACGGGAAAAGAACGATTTAGATCTGCCGGGAAATCAAACAAATTGTGGCTAAGCCTCTTCCAAGTCTGATTAACCCATGAATCTAAAGGAAACCGGTAACTATTATTCCGAAAAAAATAATTCAAGAACGAATTAGATCTGCCGGGAAATCAAACAAATTGTGGCTAAGCCTCTTCCAAGTCTGATTAACCATTGAATCTAAATAAAGCCGGTAACTATTATTCAAAAAAAAAATTCCCACGAGTTAAACGGTACCCAGCTATCGTCACACAGAGTAAAAATATTAGTACTAGCATAAAATTAAAATATTATAATCCACTTGGATATCAATTTAATATAAAACTACTGAGAACCAAATCATAAAATAATTCGAGAATCCACTAATAATTCATATCAGTTAATTAATATATAATAAACGCTGTAAATAAAATTCAAAATCAAATTAGAGTTCACAAATCTTTATTTCCGTATAAAAGAAACAAATAAAAAAACCAATTTCAATTCAACAACAAAAGAAAAAAAATAGCCGGTCGGAAAATTTTCAAAGAATACATTCAACAATTTAATATCAAGCGGCGGTACGGAAAGTTTCGAATACACAGTTCATTTTTAAAAATGATTTACCTTATAAAATACAGCTTCCACACACAATCGTAATGCACTACTTTTCGGTTTATCGGTTATCGGAAGAAAGTTGAGAGAAGAGTCACGAAATAATAATTTTTCTGAATAATTGAGAGCCGGAATGAATCAGAGAGAGTCTTCTAACCATTCTTCGCTAATTTATATCCAAACTCCTACCTAAACTTTTTAGCCTTTTTCGTGGTAAGGGAAATAAACGTGAAATTCATCTACTTACAACAAAAAGATGTACCTATACTGAACGGCTTCGGTTTTAATTAAAATGGTGTATATACCGGGCGTCCCTTCAGTTGAAAAATTTAAATATCGGAAATGATTAAATTGTGTATGGTAGAATTTGGATTTGCGTAACTCGGACTTATACTAAAATATATAACGGTAATAACAAAAAAAATCAATGCGGTAGTAGAAAGGGTTGTAAAGTAACGAGTTATATACACCCTAGTGGTAAAATAAAATATATTACGAAAAATAAATAAAAATCAAACTTGCAAAAAAATAACTCGTTACACACTAGATTGTGATTATGACTCGAAGCTCGACGTTGGTGCAATCATTGACAGAGAGCTTAAGCAACGTTCACGACAAATCAAATTGTTTCATCCCAAAACTGTCGGTATTGGGCTAGTGAAAATCCTCTTCACAGGATTTAACGTAATAGTCAATTTGGTAAAAAAGTAAGTGTTTGGTTTGGATCTAATAATCGGACCAAATTTTCTAGAGGAAACGTGTTATACCCTATTATAATAGTTTACAGTTAAGTCCGATTGGCGCGTGCTTGTAAATTGTCGTGTTATGTTACAGAGCCTTTATTCTAATTTTCATGTCATGCATTACGTCAATATAGTTATTGCTGTCATTACTTTTATATTACTTAAAATACAATATTTTAAGTATGTAATGTGATTTAGTTACAACAATGTGGCGACGAGGATGGGAGTAAAAACCACCGAGTACCGTCGATACCTTGAGTACATTTCGAAACATATCGAATCATGCAGTCCGAAGATTTAAAGTCAATATTGTCCACAATGGCTGAAGTTTTACGCCAAAACGGAGAAATTCTCCAGTCTATGAAGTCGAATCAGCCAATTCAACCAATCGTCAATATGGTGTCAAATTTCGAATACTTCGACGGCAGTAAGGAAACATTTCGTCAATACCGTAAGCGCCTCGAAAATTGGTTCAATTTAAAAGGAACTAAGGACAATAAAGAATTCTGGGTGAGAGAATTATTACTCCATATAG
Organism: Lochmaea crataegi; assembly: GCA_947563755.1. Classification (NCBI taxonomy): domain Eukaryota; kingdom Metazoa; phylum Arthropoda; class Insecta; order Coleoptera; family Chrysomelidae; genus Lochmaea; species Lochmaea crataegi. The sequence continues at coordinate 9,987,891 of OX387424.1, read as the reverse complement.
GTCCTCAACTACATACCATGTTATGTTCACTTACAAACCGGCGGATCTTGCTACATGCTACAATGACCTATGACACCCTTGTCAACCTGTTAGAATATCATTTATGCCCAGTCCCAAACATAATTGTTCAACAACATCGCTTCTTATCAAGAAATCAAAAAGAAGGGGACACGATTAGCCAATATTCAACAGAACTACATCAATTAGCGTCTACTTGTAAATTCGAGTGTCAATGTGAACGAAATGTTGCGAATCAGTTACTACGAGCTCAGTTTATCCGGGGGCTAAAGGACAATGGAATCCGGGAAAAGCTTTTACAACAAGCTGAGGCAACATACGAAAGAGTGGTCGAATCAGCACTAGCGTATGAAGCATCAAAGATCGATTGCCGAGAAATGTCAAATCAATGTTCGTCAAATACATCTGCCAATACAGATGTTAATTGGATTCCACGTGCGCGTTCGCGTTCTAAAAACAAACAATTAACGAACCGTTTTCAACGTTTCTGTCAAAGTGATCGCTCTCCATCACAGACTCGTCACCATTCGCGAATAAACTTTAAAGTACTTGGAATCGAGCAGAACTGTCTGCGATGTGCTAGAACAAATCATAGGACGAATAATCGTCAAGTGCCTCGTGAAAAATTACGTTGTAGTGCCTGTTCAAAAACAGGTCACGTCAAAAAGGTTTGTTTGTCGTATCTGATGAAGAAACAAGTCGATTCTCAAGTCAAAAATGTCGAATCGGATCCTGAATCAAACTTCTTAGATGACCTTTTAGGTGTAAATAAAATATATGACATTTTCTCGTCTAATCTGGAACTTTCGACCAACGATGCCGCAAAATTCTTCACATCGGTATGTTTGAAATTGGAACATGATCAAAAATTTGAAGTTGATTCAGGATCGGCATTCACTTTACTTCCGTTTCGTGATTTTGACAAATTAAATTTCAAAGGTGACGTTAAACAGACTGATGTACGGTTTCGTTCATACACCCAGGGTATTTTTAAACCGCTTGGTTGTGCTGTTATTCCTGTCAAATATGAGGGCCACACGTCAATGAATTATTATTTGTGGTACCTGACCATCTCAGTCCGATCTTAGGCAGAGTATGGATACGTCGATTGAATATTGATCTCAAACGTCTAGATATGTCAAAAGAAAATACTGCATCTGTCAAATCTATCAATTCCTTGGAAATAACCCCTGAGTCAATTATGGAAGAATTTGCCGACATTTTCGAACAAAAAGTGGGGTGTATTCCGAACTTCACGTGCTCAATAAAACTGAAGAACAATGCCAGGCCCGTATTCTTGAAAGCCAGAGACATTCCTTTCGCACTTCGCGATACAGTCGATAAAGAATTGGACGAATTGTCAACACACTGCCAGTTCTTTCTGCTTCAAGACTACTACGTTATGCCACAATTCTTAGTGGATTTGATTATGTTATCAAACACAAAAAAGCAGAAGAAAACGTCAATGTAGATTATTTTTAGCGAGCTCCATTACAGTCAAACTTACCTGCTCTGAATGAAGATGACATCATTCAACAGCAATGTATCAATCAGATATCAACTGACGTGTTATCAGCCAAAACTATTGCTGCTGCTACGCAAATCGTAATTATCCAAACTTAATTGACAATATCATGAATAAAAAGATAAAGAAACGCACTTTAGAACAAGTATATCCTTCATATAAAAATAAAAATAATCAATTTAAAAGCTTAACATACTTTGAAACACCATCCTTAAAAATCAAATCATTTTTAGAATCTTTAAATATGAATATTTGCTTTAAAACCGACTACAATCTATCTAAATTCATTAAAAATAACAAATCTAAATCCTCAAAATTAAACAAATCAGGTGTTTATAAATTAAAATGTGGTAACGACAACTGTGACAAAATTTATATCGGTAGAACTTTTAGGAACTTTAAAACTAGAATTTCAGAACACAAACGTAGCTATGACAACAAAAAATCTGATATTCAAATCAGACACACCTTCATTAATTTTGGGAATTTCAACTATACTGATATTTATTTGAATAATTATAATTATTTATGGCAAACTGAATACTCAGACTGTTTTTCAATCTAATTCCAGGTACGTCATCTCGGTTTTTCAACCTACTCGGACCATGTTCATCGTGACTGTTCAATTAAATCCAGGCATCACGTCCAGTGTCTTGTAAATAATTATCTTTAACTGTAGATTTGTTTTATAATCAATATTATAAACAATATAATGTAAGTACACAAAACTAGTAATTAAAATTTAAATTCTAATTAAATATATCAATCTTTACAAATCGCTCATTCACCTCAAGTTAATTTTTCCCTCCTACAGAAATGCTTTTGTGGCATTTTACGATGTAAAATTTGATCTTTTGGTAGTACCACACAATCATTCTAATTACGAAAATGTCAAGGATTAGAGGGGGAATATTTTTTTGTAATCTTTGATGTTGTTGAAGGCAAAAATATATATGAACATTTCAAGTCTTTTAATAATAACGAAGGAGACAACGTCAGCGGAAAATATAAATTTGATTATTTTTTGAGGTTTCTCGAAACCAATAGAAATTTTCAATTCCAGTCATTATTGTACGTTCCAGCCATCAAAACATTACAGCCATCAAAACATTACAGTAAGTCTATGGGCTATCACATCAGCAATGCTGTGTTCTAATTTGACACTTGCTTAAAATATTATTCTGACGTATGTAATATCATATCTGAATTATATATATTGTGTAAAGTATATGAGTAAAATAGTTTATTAATAATATTTATTCTTTCGTCCGTCGTTCCACCCAACAATTGGTAGCAGAGCGTGGTTGCTGGTATAAAAAAATATAGTCGGTGAAACTGAAATTTTTTCGAAATGAGCACGTTGACGGCAACCGCTTCGTCGTCGTACCATCGCATCGAAGCCCTAACAAAAGAAAACTACGATACGTGGTGTCTACAAGCGCAAGCAGTGCTAATCAAAAATGGCCTGTGGGAATACGCAAGTGGAGAGATATCCGAACCGATTTCAACCAGCGACGAGACGGAAAAGAAAGAATTTCTGAAAAAAGATCTACTAACTCGGTCAGAATTATTATTACCTATTTCACCATCAGAGTTGAAACAAATAAAAGGCTGCAAGACTTCGTACGAGCTTTGGCAGAAACTGAAAAGCATTTATCAAAGTACGGGTCCCGCAAGAAAAGCAACACTGCTGAAGCATCTCATACTGAAAAAGTATGATAACGGTGACGTACGCGAACATCTAAATGACTTCATGAATACTGTCGATAAATTAGCAGATATGGACATTACTCTAAATTCAGATCTGCTGAGTATCATGATGCTATACAGCTTACCCGCTTCATATGAAAATTTCAGAATAGCGGTAGAATCTAGAGATACACTACCAAAGCCCGAAGAGCTGAAAATTAAAATTATAGAAGAAAGCGAAGCTAGAGATAATCAAGATCTGAGAAAGGAAAGAAGAGAAGGTGCGTTCTATTCCAAAAAGAAGCTGAAATACTGCCAGAAATGTAAGAAACAGGGACATAATACTAATGAATGCTGGAGTAAGAAAAATAAACGTCAACAAAATCAAACATTCCAGAAAAGAGAAGAGAAAAACTGCAATATAGAATTTGATAACTTCCTGAAACAAAATGGAATCAAGAGAAGGCTCACATCACCTTACACACCTCAACAGAACGGCCAAAGCGAACGCAAAAATAGGTCTCTTCTTGATAGAGCACGGTGTTTGATGATAGAAGGTAACATACCTCAAAAAATGTAGGCCGAGGCGGTATACACAGCGAATTATCTCATTAACAGAAGCCCAGCTAAAGCCCTGAAAGGTTGTACACCATTTGAAAAATGGACCGGCCGTACTCCATCTGGAAATCACCTACAGATTTTTGGGTGTAAAGCTTTCGTCCTAAACAAAAATAGAAAAGGCAAATTTACACCAAAATCTGTAGAAGGAGTTTTCATGGGCTATGCACAGCTAGCAAAAGGTTATCGCATTTATATTCCTGAAAAACAAAGTATTGTAATAAGCAGAGACGTAAAATTTATTGATAAAATGTATTATAAGGGCCGTACCGAAGAAAACTATGAAGAGTTTTTAAAGGAGCTTGAAGAACAAGAACACATGACACCTGACAAAGAAAATAAGATTAATAAAAATACCGACATAAAGGGGAAGAAACAACAAAGAAAGAAGAACAAAGACTTACCTATCATAGAAGTCGAGTTCTCATTAAAACCTACCCATGAAAATGAAGTTATACCTCCTGAGCGAGAATCTGAAAATAATGAGCTTGAAGTCAACGAAGAGCCTGAAATCCGAGAAGGTATAAGTCATGAACCATTGAACATAAGAAGTTGTATAAACGAAGAGCCAAGACCCCGTAGAGAAAGTAAAATTCCGAATTGGCATCATGATTATGAGATGACAAATACAGTTTCATGTTGTGGTGAGAATCAAGAACCATTAAATGTAGACGTAGATGAACTCACATTTATATGTAATAAGGATTTCGAAAATGAGGAATGGCATGACGCTATTAAAGCAGAAGTAAAGGCTCACATTAAGAATGGAACTTGGAAAATTGTCAAGAAAGAAAAGGATATGAAAATTATTGATCACAAAATGGTTTTGAAAAATAAATGGACTCCAGAAAAAGGAGAGATAAAGAAGGCCAGACTCGTTGCGCGCGGATTTGGACAAAGACCTGGGATTGATTTCAATGAGACATACGCACCAGTTGCCAAATTAAGTAGCATTCGAACTGTAATTGGACTAGCTGTCGAAGAAGATTTGAAACTTAACCAAATGGATGTCACGACAGCATATCTGAATGGCGATCTAGTAGAAAACATATTCATGAAGTTTCCAGAATATATCGAGCAATATATTGCCGAAATTATGGTAGACGCATGCGATAAAGATGATTTTATTCTGTATGATAAAGCAAATAAGATGCTAGAAGATATGAGAAGTCAACTTTTTCTCGAGCTGATACACTATTAGGTAAAATTAAACACCTTCATCCGGCAACAGAGTGTCCTTTACATAGAGAACTCACATTTAAATGTATGTGATCTTTTCGCTACAGACCTTGGTTAGCGCAAGCCGTTGTATTTGAAAATAAAACATTTTGCAATGCCCACATTAAAATACAAAACCTGCGAAAAAGAGCAAATTATAAAATGGTATTTTGGAGGTCATTCGGCTGATGCAATAGTCAATTTGTTTATTGTGGCATTTGAAAATCGCCCAATTCCTTCACGAACAACAATTTTGAACATAATTAATAATTTCGAGAAATATGAATGTGTTTCATACTGTAGAAAATGCCAAGCGCCGGAAGATCCAATCGAACGTCCGATAAACGACGAAAGGCAAACTAGAGAATTGAATGTTTGTTTAGCGGTTGAAACAGGACAACCGTGTTCTTCAAGACAAATTGCTGAAGAGGTCAACATGGATAAGTGAACTGTACAGAATATTTTAAAACGGAACGGGTACCATTGTTACAAAGTTCAGACAACGCATGAAATTTTTCCCGAGGACAATATCAGACGAATGGATTTCTGTGAAGAAATGATGGAACGTCAAAATGCTGACGAGAACTTTTAAAAAAATATTCTATTTGCGGATGAGTCAACCTTTCTATTACATCAAAAACACAATCCATCCGTCACAAGATATTGATCTCGGGAAAATAAACATCTGAGCATCCAATCCGAACACAGTATCCGCAGAAGTTAAATGTTTGGACGGGTATTTTAGGTGACCACATTATAGGTCCTTTTTTTATGGAGTGGAACTTAAATTCCGACAAATATTCAGACTTATTACAAAATCATGTAATACCTTCAGTTCTCCTTATACCCGATGTTGATCTCCACTGAATTTGGTTTCAACAAGATGGTTGCCCAGTCCATAATTCAAGGATAGTAATGGAATTTTTAAGGTTTACATTCCCCGACAGAATTATTAGTACTAATGGTACAATTAAATGGCCTCCAAGATCACCTGAACTAGCTCCAAATGATTTTTTTCTTTGGAGATTTTTGAAAAGTAGCATTTATCAACATGAATTTGAAAGAGCCAATAATTTAAATGAATTGAGGGTGAAAATACAGCACGTTTGTGCCAGCATTACGCCAAATAATCTCAGAGATATGAGATCAAATCTTTATGACATATTTGGTTATTGCCTGGCACAGCAAGGTGGTTTATTTGAGCACTTAATTCATTAAAATTATGTTTACCTTTAGAACGGATTTTTAGTTTAATTTTTTCAAGAAGTTCATATTTTATGTTTAGAATAAGTACTTATTTTATTTTTTCAATTCAATTTATTAATGGAATGGATCTTTAGTTTTTTATACCCAATTACTTTATTATTTTTATCTCAAGAAAAAATGTTTTATTTTCAAGTTACAATGGCTAAAATAATATCCTATTTTAGTTAGAAGTTAATTGTCAGCTTGGTCAGAAACGATCAAGTTGGCAAAAATAAATTTTACGATGTGCCAGGTTGCGTAATAACGAGTGTATTTTTTATTTCTTTAACAATCTCACTCCTTCCATGTTGGGAAAATACTTAACCACAGTGAACCTGTGAACCTACTCACAGAGTGGGGAAAGTCAGTCTCTGTTGCAGCGTTGCCAGTTTAGAATGTTTGGTACTTTCTAAGTAATAAATAACTCATTTTGCATTTGACTTTTAACACCGGATAACGGTGTATTTAGTGGGAGAAAATTGAGATTGGTAATATTATTGACTTTTAAAAAATAAGTGAGATCAACACAAATAAGAAAAAAATAATGGAGTTCAAGAAAAAATTTGGACAAATTACAATCTGCAATAAATAAAATCCGTACACTGCTTTCGATTTAACAATTATTCGTATTTAACATTGTTGCCGCTTGAAATGCCGTTGAAAATTTTAAAACAACGATAGACAAAAATTAGGAATAATTTTTACAGATAAATACATTTGGCAACACAACAGTTAAAATAAATAGGAGGAGACTGAATACACGCCCATCTGTTTTGGTGGAGGGGACTGATCGCTGGGCTAACAAGTCTTCTCTCTCTTTCACGTAGTTTTGCTCATATTTTCCTTGTCGTACTTGTATAAGTCGCATTGTAAGAAAGGGATTTTCGCAATCTGTATATTAAGTGAATTTGTGGCTAAACTAGGTGATGCGATAAAACATCACACGTTTTTGGTTCAATATTGTGTATTTCTGGTGTAAAATTTAATCAATGCCATTTAGTTGATTTGGACAGAATATAAATATTATAATTCCCATGAGACATTTAAAATACTCAATGCGATTATAAATACACACCATCACCATTACAATGAAACCAGAGCTGGGACAGTTCTCTTTTTCTTACTGTACCTTCTATATAGTACGTACGCATTCCACATTTTTATGGCGTCCTTCATTGAGATTGGTTTGCATATTTTATTGCCTATCATGCCAAAATATCCCAACTCTACTTTTGACGTAATTTTCCGATATGCAGTCTTGTTGTGGACGTGTATGAATTTATTAAAATTTAGGTGTACAGACTTACTGTGAATATTTCTGAATTTATAGAGTACTAAATATCTTCTGTGAGTTCCTTGAAGTATATTCATTATTCTTTCTGTTATTTATTTTGGGAAATCAAACCACAATATTTTTTATGTTTCCTATTTCAACGTTACGATAGCGTTCCAGCAATTGTGGTTAGATTTCCCAAAATAAATAACGAGAAGAATTATAGAGTACTACTTTCACTTTCCAGAAAAATCATAAAGGTAAATACAACCACTTTCCAGACAACTTTGAAAATGATTAACGTCTATTTAAAAAGTAACAAAATATGACACCATCACTCAATTTAAGAAGATAAGTTGTGATAGGATATTCGGAAGAAAATTATGTAGCGTTTTAAACTTTTAATGAGGAAAGGGTCGTATAATTAAATCAGAGTTAAAACATGAGTGCGGTGAGTGAATAAAATGGAGCGAAGTTAACCATATTAATTACTTACATACATTTTAATTTCAAATTGAAAACCGAAACATGGCTGTTTTATTTCCCCATTAAGAATAAATTATAGTCAAAAAAATTAAGAAAAACGCACATAAATAGTAAATTGAACTAAAAAGAAAAAAATAACTTCTGTATAATAAGGTGATAAACAAGTGCGTGAGGTGCGAGAGAGTGGGGGACTTTGTGCCATATACTGACTCCACTTTCAGAAACTATAGCAATACACTATTTATAACAATGGATAACCGGCACCTCACGCTCTATTATTGAACAAAAGTTATTTTTTCATTTTAGTTCAGTTCAATTATCAAAGTGTGTTTATTAGTATTTTTAAACCATAATTTCAGAGAGACGATTCCATGTAACAAACTTACAGGAAATTAATGTTTAGGCCCCTATATCGTTTGCTTATGTAAAAAGATAGTAGTGAGATGAATCGTGAATGGAAGGTTATCAGGTTGTCCTTTGAATTATTCCGTAATCTAGTCATTTCATCTAATGCTTCTCCCTGTTTATTTTGAGCAATCAAGTTCTTCTCTTTGGGTACCTTCCGCGGCTAAGTGCTACATAGTTTGAAACTACATAATATCGGCTAATACTACATCATATACAATGCATTAGAATGTCCGTCTCCGGAATGAAATTTTGTTATCTTGTTTAGGATAATGAGACAAAACTATCAGAGTATTGCATTGTAATCGATCTTTGATAAATATGCAAATTTTTAACTCAATCTGACGTTCTGAAGTGGGTGAAAATCGAGATCAAAGATTCCGTTACTGACATTCAGGTGAAATTAATAAAAGCGTGTTAATTGATAATAAAGTACCTATAGTCAAACACTCACTAAAATTGCAGTATGGCAGTGTATTTCAAATAAAATAACGACGAGCAATGAAGGCGTGTTCGTGTTCTTTCTGCGCAGCTCATTCTCAATCTTTGGAAAAGTAAAAAAGTCGTTAGAACTTAGGTCAGGACTATATGGGGGATGGTCCAACAATTCGATGTTTTCTTGATTTAAAAACTCAATTGTTTTTCGAGCTGTGTGGGAACTTGCATTATCTTGGTGGAGGATTATTCATCGTTGGGGATTGGTTTTTCTAAACAGCAATTACTTCAAGCAAACAAATCGATATGTACCAATCAGCAGTAATAGCTCTTTGATTTTGCAGAGGAATTGTTGCTACATGACCCGCTGTTCTTACGTCAACAGATGCGGTATCCAACGAGAAACTCATTTTTTACAGATAATTCTCCATGTAAATTTTTTTTAAAATGTGGTCCTTGCAATGCCCAATGATGCTCGAATTTCTTGATATCCAGTGAGAACTGATGATAATGTAATTAATGTACTTGAGTATGTTGGTATCAATCCTCGTACTTCTGTAAGAAACATAGCTGAAGAACTGGGAACAAGGAAGAGCACGATTCAGAGGATTTTGAAGCAACACAAATATCACCCATTTAAACTACATTCAGTTCAAGGACTGAGGCCTACTGATTTTGACAGAAGAATAGAATTCATATATCTAATCGATGTTATGATTGCCGACAATCCCTTACTATTGAATCAAATATTTTGGAGTGATAAAAGCCATTTCGACAACAATGGTGTAGTTAAGACACACAATCCCCATTATTAGTCGAACGAAAATCCTCACTGGGTTCGTTCAACTCGTTTTCAAACAGTTTAGAGTATGAAGGTCTGTTCCAACCGCAATCAGAAACTGTCAGAAACGATCAGAGAATAACTAGTCATAGCAAACAACGAGCGTAATTCCTATCATTGATTGCAATGGTGGACTATTCTCTGATCGTTTCTAACAGTTTCTGATTGCAGTTGCACCTCATATGTATGGTGTGAGTTATTCAATGGTCATTTGATTGGGCCATACTTTTACGTGGGCACATTGACTGGAAACAGGTATTTAGATTTTCTTGAAAACAAATAACCTGAACTTATTCGCAGAGGTCAGTGCTCCACCTCATAATGCAGGCTTTGTTGCGGTGTATCTCAATCAGGCTTTTCACAACAGATGGATAGGTACCTACGGACCTATAGCTGGGCCTCGCCCGATCTAGCGCCAGTGGACTTTTTTTTGTGGGGTTATCCTGAACAATTAGTATATCAAACACAGCCTGTAGATTTAGATGATCTTAAAGATCGCATTCGTGAGGCATATCGTAGTATTACACCAGCTATGCTGCGGGCACAAGAGCGCCTCTAAGACGTTTCGAAGCTTGTATGGAATCTGCGGAAAATAATTTTGAACACTCACTCTTATTTTTTCTTCATTATTTGTATTTTATTTCGATAAGGAAATTTAAAAATTACAAAATGCTAATTTTTTTGGTGCTAATAATAGAAAACCAACAAGTACGTTGTATTCCAAATAGAGTGAGAAGCAATTTTCAACGAAAATATACAGGAGGTGCCATTTGAAAAAAGAAAGTGAGGGATGGTTGCCAAAGGACTGTTAAGTGAAATAAAGTTACTGACATAAGATGTTTAATTCGTTGGTCAGAAAACTAGTCTTAAAAGGCCAGCAACAGCTTGTTCTGACGAAAAAAAAAAGAGGTTATTCAGAAACAAAGATAAGCTCATTCGGGAGGATTGAAACAAGTATGGGTACGGAGGAATGCCAACAAAAAACTTATTATACTTCCTGTGGCCCGAATGGAAATAACAGTAATCAAAAAAATGCTTTTTAGGTTGTGAATTTTCTGAAAATTCTTTTTCAGAAATGTATTGGGATGTGTGAATTTATTGTGTTGAAAAATGGAGAATCATTCAACATGTATTAGGAATAGATAAGTCTCATAATATTATTTTTCAACCTTGTATAACGATCTTCTCCTTTTTTAATTATAGAAACTAATGACTTATTTCCAATCAATCATTGTTTAAAATATCGCTCTGTTCGCTTAACACTTTATCATATACTATTTTGAGCCATACATTCTCTCTACTTCAAAAACATTCATTTTTTTACATCGATCAGAATTTAAGTTTCTTCTTCTTTTGTGACTCACTTTCTTAAAGATGTAGTCTGGTTATCCTTCAAGGCAGTCGCTTTGCAATTTCCGTGAAGGACAAAAGCTGTCAAGTAAAACACGATGTTAGTTTCAGCGACGACCGACGCAACGTGTTTGTTCATTTCAAGATTGCAAATGTCCGGTTTGGAATGAATCCAATTAATGTCGGTTTGTGCTTCTATTATTGTATTCATCTGATAGCATAAATTACTGTTAAATTTAGTTATTTGATGGACGTTGATGATAATGATTAATCGACAATGTATTTATTGCTATTGTAATGTTTTTGTTATTTATTTGAAAAGTTTTTACTAGTGGGATAAAATTATACACACTATGGCTAATTACTATCTATTTATTTAAAGGAACACACTATATTAAACTTAATTTATATACACGCTACACTTAATGTCTACTAATTTATTTACACTCGGTATATTAGTTCTAATTTATTTTCACTGCTTGAATATAACACTATTTATCTGCACTATTTAATTCACTGTCCGATTACTAAGAACTTCTGTGTACTAACTCTTTACTGTCCGTTTCACTAATTCTCTCGAACTAACTAACTGTTTACGCACTCAAAAACCCGCGTGTATATAGGCCTTATCGGTTCTGGAAACCTCTAGTGCCTTCGGCGCTCGTGCTATGCACAAACAAAACCGTTGTACTCGAATGTTCGAGAGCATTCTAACGCAGGATGAGAACCCCGGCGCAGCCACTAAAATTTACAGTCAAGTGACAGGGCCGGCTTTGAGTTGGTGACCTCGCAACATTTCCCCCTCCTTAATAGGAAGTTCCTCCTCGAACTTTTGTGTAGCCGGGACTGGATGTTTAAATCGGCAACTGGACCCATTCCTACACTTTCCGGTCGTATGGAAATAACAGGACACTGACTTCATTATACACTTATAACGAAAGATATAGCTGCAGATTAATATGTGGACTCCGGTATCATCGAAGATCACTTCCCTCATATCCCACTCCTGACACCAATGTAATGTTTTTGTTATTTATTTAAAACGTTTTTACTTGTGGGATAAAAGTATACACACTATGGCTAATTACTATCTATTTATTTAAAGGAACTTAATTTATATACTCGCTATACTTAATGTCTACTAATTTATTTACACTCGGTATATTAGTTCTAATTTATTTTCACTGCTTGAATATTACACTATTTATCTGCCCTATTTAATTCACTGTCCGATTACTAAGAACTTCTGTGAACTAACTATTTACTGTCCGTTTCACTAATTCTCTCGAACTAACTAACTGTTTACGCACTCAAAAAACCCGCGTATATATAGTCCTTATCGGTTCTGGAAACCTCTAGTGCCTTCGGCGCTTGTGCTATGCACAAACAAAACCGTTGTACTCGAATGTTCGAGAGCATTCTAACGCAGGGAGAGAATCCCGGCGCAGCCACCAAAATTTACAGTCGAGGGACATGGCCGGCTTCGAGTTGGTGACCTCGCAACATTATGTATGTTTATACAATTTATCACAAAAACATAATATTTTATCCAAAAAAATAACTATATTGAGAAACCACAAAAACATTCGAGTCATCGGATGATTATTACATTTAAATAATACATATAGCAACATCTGTGTAATCCAGCAAAATAAATAAATAAACTTTGACATTGTTTATGTTTGCATCAAAAAATACGTCTTCTTACTCTTCTATACCTTGTTTTTAAACTAAGAGAGCGATTTAGGTCAAATTATTTCCGGAAATTTTTTCGAGCTCATGAATATTTTGAAAATTATTCCAAGTCGAAAAAAAATTTTCTAAAAATATTCATGAACGAGAAAAAATTTCCGGATTTAATTTGACCTCATGTGGTATTCGGTAAGAAAATTCCACACCAAATTGTGTTTGAAATAATTAAAAATTATTTTCCAATTTCCAACAACTTCAATTTTCGCCAGTAGATCAAGCAGTTGACCCCCGCGAATACTAGGAAATCGAAGTCAAGTGTATGGAAGTAGTTTACAAACTTTCTACTGATTCTAGTAGCTAAAAGTGCCATTTTAGGACCTAAAATATTATATTTTTTCATTTTATAGTTACTTGGGCTCACTACAAGTGGTAGATAATCATACTTAATTTAAAAGGTTTTTCGGAACGCTGCATGAACAGATTTACAGCGCGTCACAATTTTGGTAGCAATTTAGACCTTTAAATTGTTGATTTCTAATCGTAGTTGCACGAAAATACTATCTCAAGCCACAACAGAGTATATTCATTAATTTTACATAAGTTTTCAGTAACTACAAGTGGTAGAAAATTGCTTTTTTCCAAATAAAAACCAGTCTATAAAAAAAAATATTCTGTCATTAAAAACATCCAAAAATTTACAGTATAATTCGCTGTTGGTTACCCACGAGGAGAAAATGTCCACTAAAATTCATCCATTGCCATGGTGATCTGTCAAAAAAATACGTTTTGATTGGTTAAAAGTTACAGGTGTGGAATTTTCGGGGGTAATATCCCTAGTACATTTAATTTTTCCACAAAAATTCGGAAAAAGAAGTTTCTAAGTAATTTGTTAAAACAGATTACTTAGAAACGATGTTCCAATTTTTCCACAGGAAAAATTAGATGCACGAGGGATATTTGGTAAGATTATTTCCTGAGTTAAATAAACATTTTATTTTAATACAACATTTTTTTAAATTAAAATAATAAGAACAATAATTAATAAGAACAATATAACTTTCAAGCTAGGAAAGGTAATTACTTCAAATTAATATAAAAATTACATTTATTGTAGGTTACAGGAGTATTGTTAGCCACATCGGTTAAATTGTTTTTAATTATGTTTGTAGTAGCACTATTCTCTATGTTGCTGTGAGGAGTGTCAAACGATTGATGGTGTTGGCTTGAAGAAGTGTCTATTTTCTGTCTTTTCAAGGGAGCTTCGAAGCTTGTAGATGGTACATTATTTTGGACGGTTCTTAAGGCAGTGATGATATTTGAATGATGTTGACTGTCCATTTGTAGATACGGTTAGATAGACGCAGCTTTAGAATGCCCTGTGATTTTGATGAGTTGCTGCTCGCCTACACCGGCCTTTGCCAGATTAATAACAGCAGTTGATCGCATAGAATGGTTAGATATTTTAACTTCTGTCGTGTCCATACCTGTTTTTTGGGCTGCGTCTTTTGTCCATTTTGACAGTTCATTTCTTCCAACAGGAATGTTTTTAAACCATCCAGTGCTACGATTGGATTGCCATGCTGAATTTGGTGTCAAAAAAAATCTATTTGTTGTTATTTTAGACGTTCGTTTGTTTAACAGGGATTTGTACAAACGTACAGGACAAAACTCAGGGTTTTTTTATTTAGGAACAAGCCACTTGCTATCACACAGATTTTTTGCTCCACCTTGTTCAGTTTTGCTGAAGACTGTGTTATACTCGATCCTTCCTGGAACAAGGGATACATGATTTGACTTAAATGTCAAAATATATTTTGTAGTGTGATTTTAAAGGAGATGTATGTAGCTTTTAATTTTTTTGGAAAAGCAAAAGGAATTTTATTGGTTATATATCGTTTTTGATTTTTTGATTTTTTTTACAAAAATAATACAGCTAGCAAATTTTGGATGCTAAAAAAATGGCAAAACGTGATTTATACAAGGTATTGCAAAAAAAAATTGCGAAAACAGATTTTACGCTAAGATAAAAAGTATGCGCACATATTTTGTTTTGATATAAGCCTTTTTTTCTGCCAAGTTACAATAAACATTTACAGTTTTTGTTGCAAAATTAAAAAGCAATATTTCACCTGTTTTGATTCCATAATTATCAATTTCTTCTTTAAAATGTTCTGTTAAGCAACGAGCCGCTTCTCCGCCCCTCCAAGCAAGCTCAACTGCTGCAATAAAGTAAAATTTACTCTGCAACCCGGTTGGGGTTGTTTCACCCCATAAGGACACCATCTTGTAGTAGTCGTCCATATTTAAAGAAACTGAACTTGTTTTCCTTTTTTCTTCATGTTTTTCTCCTTTTCGCATTTCGAGCGTCTCTAGCTGGCTTAAAGATAATGTCGTGAAATGGGTCGAACACGATATTAAATTCTTGAAAATATTTTTCCTGCAGCTTTTTTGGCAACGATTACTTTTACACACAGTTCTTTGTAGTCTTCCCCATTAGCTTCACGCATGTTTCATGCCCAGTCCTTGAGGATTGAATTTAGCTCGCCTGTAGTTGTTGTCTGGAGTAATTGGTAATTTTTTGCTTGGCAAAATTCCATAAATTTCTTCCAGATCGATGTGTGAGTTTTCTGCGTATTTAGTGGAACACTATTTTCAACAGCCGCATTAATTTTACTTTCGGAAACATTTCCAAACCGATTCATTTTGAGTTTCAGTTGAAAAATTAATAAATTCGTAAGCGATGTTTGTGATCTTTGTTGTTGATAACGGTACATAGCAACGCAGCATAGAAACCATCAAGATTGTTTTTACAAGGCAACTTGTCAAACTTGCATGACATTTTTTCGATTTTTTTTTCTGGAAAAACTGCTGCCAGCTAAGTTGACAGTTGTTAAGTAATTTTTCCACTTAAAATTTATATTTTACATACCAATTCTTGATATCGATTGGTTAAAATTAATAGGATGGGAATAATCGGGAGTAATACCACAAGAGCTCAGATTTAGCCGGATATTTTTTGTGGTTGTTTTCGAATACTTAATTTCATTGGCAATTAAACGAGAGCTGTTCTGACAAAATCACTCGAGCTATACGCTATATGAAAGTAAGTATGAGAAAACAGCCACAAAATATATCCTGCTAGATCCGAGATCGCGCGGTATTTGGTAAGACAATTCCATGAATGGAATGACTTTTTTCTGTATTTAATGGAGTTGATTTTTCAATCTCCCTTACTACTTCTGCCTCGCAAATATTTCCAAATCTCGACATACTTACTGGAATATTATTTGCTGTTTAATTCTGTTTTTACCATTTACAAATTGACGCTTTATCAGGTTTCCTAACACCTTGCATGTCTATTTTTTCAAAAAAATATAAACTTTACTTTTAAAACGACTTTCAAAAATCATAAAATTTGAAAGTCCGCCAAAACGCGCTTTACGTCATGAAGATGGCTGCCCCATCCGTTGACGTCACTCCATTTGTTTACGTTCTTATTCGTGTATCACGCTCTGAGTTTTTGTGACCTAATTTGTTTCTGAAAGCTTTAAAAATGGATAAAGCCGAAAAAAAACTTTGTATTCCAAGTATTGCATTGTTCCAGAGTGTAAATCAACGTCTATTAAAACTCCAGACAAAATATTTGTTAGTTTACCTGGTGGCGCAAGCAAAAATGTACTTAAGGGAAGGACATTGTGGTTGCAAGCTATGCGTCGGAACAAAGACGATATTTCGACAAATACTACTGCTTTTGATTGTGAACACCATTTTAATGTAAGTACCTAATTCTATGTTGGTAATTTTTCTTCTTAAATAGTTTGAGGTTATGTACCTATATGTCTAGGAATCAACCATAAAAACGTTATTTTCTTACCAACTCAGGCCAACATGGCATCGAAATATGGTTGGTATATATTATATGTAATACATAGTTTAAATCGTACTTACGATAATGCTTTAACTCCTCTTATTTCCTCTGCATTAAAGCAGCTGTTTGACCTTGGGCAAGTTATCAGTTTGTGCTTTTACAAAACCTTCGCTAGCCATATCTTTACTCACAAAATATGAAAGAATCGTCACTGAACACTGAACTAGTAAATAAAATATTTTCTTCTAAAAGTTTTAAAATATCCTCGGAAATATCGAATATTTATGTCCACTTTCCACTTTACGTTGACTTTTAGAAATAAAAAAAAGCACACAAAAACACGTAATGGTTTCAAACAAACATATAAATGATATTTTTACGTCGATGAAGCAATTAATAGTTAATTAAAATACAATATAAACACAAAACTACACAGAACCTAATGCAATACCGGCCATATTGACAAAAGTAAACAAATGGTATGAATACTATTAAACGCTTTACAAAATTAGAAAAATTAATTTCCAAAGAGCAGACCGTCCACTAAGAAGCAACAACTACTTCTCGGGCTATATGCCCCGACAGATATTGAATTACACTTCTAAAGTAAACGGGGTTGGTATATCTGTTAAGATAGAACCAACCATTCTGGTTTGCGATTAGATGGAATAACATCACTTGTGGGCCGGTTTCGGCGTATTGCACCTCATCAGCACAAGGTAGATGCTATTCGTCCAGAAGCTCTGAGAGCATAATTCTGGACTAGAAACTACGTTGATACCATACCAATACATTAGCCTCAAGTAAAGAAATGCTAAGAGTGCGTTTAATAGTATTGAACTATTATTTTTTGACGTCTATATATCACGCTTTACTAATATGACAATTATTTACAGTTAACTGTAATTAAGTAAATGGTATGATATCACACGTACATCACATCGGTAGCGTTCGGAAATCCTCGGGTGGTGGTCGGAAAGTGCATTAAAATTTGAATTTTATTTTAAAATTTGGAAGTAATTTCCAATGGAAACTGGTTTATTTCCTATTATTAGTTATTTTTGATATCAACTTTACTATTACAAATTAATATCTAAGCAAAATATGAAATATGCGTGTACTCTATTGTCAAACTGAAGCGCCGCGCATTGCTTGATGAACGAACAGTAAATGTTGCTACGGTGACATAATTTATCCGATTTTTTTAACCACTTGCATTTCTGTTGCTTCCTATTTAGTCGATAGCAAACTATGATTTTTGTATTCACTAATGGGAGTTATTATACATCAGTGGAATTGTCACTTATAATAAATATCACAAAAGCTTAAATTATCGCTTCGCGACTCGGGATAATTTTCTTAAAATATTCGTGCCCGAAAGAAAATTTCCAGGAATAATTTAAGCTTGCGTGTTATTTGTTAAGAAAATAATTTCACACCATAACTTGGAAAAAATCAAAATCAAGTGTATGGAAACAGTTTGTCGAATTTTGTGACGAAAAGTTGTGAAATTCTTATAGAAATTTTGCATTATTCGTAGATATATCTACATTATTTATTGGTTGTAGATCATTATGTTTACCTTTTCAACTGTCAAAAAATTTCCACTTAACTATCGTGGTGCCTCGAAAAAAATTCCGGAAATTTTTTTAGTTGCGATGGTAACTAGTCAAAACTGAGGCATCTTATTGGTTAAAAAGTAGAGGTGTAAAATTTTCAGTTGTAATTTAACTAGTGCAATGAAAATTATCGAAAAGTTTTGGGAAAGATGCTCGAATGCAAGTTAAGTTGAAAAAGAGCACGAGCGCGCGGAGCGCTCGAGTGCCTTTTTCACTTTAACTTGCATGAGAGCAGATTTAATTTTCATTGCAAGAATTGAATTTTATAAGAAAATTTTATGAATCAGTCAAATCGTATTGTGTCACTGTCAGTTGCTGTCACATTGCCGTCACCTGTGGCGACAATAATATAATAATAATAATAGATAGTAAAATAATAGATCGCAAAATCGACAAAGCTGTCTGTCCAAAAAGCAGGTCTCGATAGCGAAGAGTTCAAATTTACAAACCATTCTCACCGAGCAACTGCCGTAAGCCATCTAGCCAAGGTTGGGGTAAACGAAAACCAGCTAACGAAAATAACGGGACATGGAAATGTCAGTTCAATAAAACCTATTTACAACTCGATAAAGAGTTTCACAAGGAAATAATAAAGAAAATGAGAAACAGTGAAAACAACGAGTTTAGTGTTTTTTCAGTTTCAACTTCTGCTTCAAGTAACGTTGCTTCTGACCAACAACAAACTTCGACTGGTTCAGTCATGAATTTCAATAATTGCGTTTTTAATTGTAAAAATTTCAATAAATAGGTTTAACAGTTTTCATGTTACTTTAATAAATAATAAACGTTTATAATTACGTCTGCACTTATTTTAAAGGACCTGATAATTTTGCACTAGTGCAAATTATCGATAATTTTGCACTAGTGCAAAAGTATCGCCTAATTGTATGCTCATTGGCTAAAACAACAATTAAAAAATAGTCGGAACATTGTTGAAATGTCAAATTTGACAGATGAAAAAAATGTTCAACAGTATTATATTCCAACAAGTTAATTGCTATTTTTATTATTTATTCAGTTTGATAAACAAAGTCTATGCTCGTTTTTTCTTGTTAAAATTATGTGTTCCCAAGTAAAATCTTATTTTTGTAAATATTTTCACATCAAGTTTTACATTACAGTACAATATTATGATATTTTTTTATATCAAAACTGCTGTTTACTTTCAGTTTGTGCTATACCAATGCCTCAAGTGTAAATAAAGAATAATTTAAACATACAATTGCTTTTTCTGCATACTTATTCATTCTCAAATTATTAACAAATTTTTAATAAACTACTTATTACAACTATACATTTTTTCACAATAATGTGACATTTGGTTACTAGAAATACTTTCGCCATGTCCTGTGGCCAATGATTCGATAGAGGCCTATTCGGTAATCAGTAACGATATCGTTCATGGACGATTATCGTTACTGAACGACTTTATATATTCAGTATTGTAACGACCGATGTTAGATAACGACAAAATGGCTGATATTATGTCGTTGACCAACGTCATCTCTCCAGCAGTCGTTATCGAGTTCGCAAGTCGTTAATTAAGAGGTTTGTTGGTTTTTTTTTTCTTCTTAAAAACATTGTTCCTTCTAAAAAGATTACATTTTATTTAAGATGGATCAACGATTACCTATTGTTTTGGATGAATTGAATAGAAGGTAAATCCATGTAAGGGTTTTCGTGTCTTAAGAGACCGAAGTAACCCCTTTGAGTTACCAGTGGAAGTGTTCAGGCAGATGTATCGAGTAAACAGTGAAGCTGCTAATGATTTATTCCAGGACTTGTTGCCTTTTTTGAATCATGGTAGTTGAAATACTGGAACACCTCCCATAGATAGGTTTTTCACAACCATTCATTTCTTAGCCCATGGGAGCTATCAAAAATCTGTGGGTGCAGATTATTTGAATGTGTCATCACAATCTTACGTTATCCGGTCAATTCATGAAGTTGTTAATGTTATGGTTGATCATCTGGTTAACAGACATATAAGGTTCCCGCAAAACAACAAAGACATGGCAGTCGTGAAAAATGATTTTAATAGAAAGGTCCATGTCCCTGGAATAGTTGGGTGTATAGACTGTACCCATATAAAAACACCATCGTTTGGAATTCTTGGTTATCCCCCTAATGTTTTTATAAATAGAAAACATTTCCAGAGTATCAATTGTCAAATCATTTGTGATGGAAATTGTTACATATCTATAAATGCCCAGTTTCCTGAAGATGTGCACGATGCCGCTATATCGCGAATGAGTAATGTTAAAAATTTTCTACATCAAAAATTCGTTAATGGAGATCAAGGTACATATTTGATAGGAGATGCTGGTTACCCTTTATTGCCATATTTACTGACACCTGTAGTTGGAGCAGCACCAAGTACACCACAGGGAAGATACATCCATCGGCATCAACAAATTCGGAAGTGCATTGAAAGAACCAATGGAATGCTAAGAGGTGTATGGCTTTGCTTGAATTCTTACCGAGTTTTGCATCACCATCCCACGTTTGTATCAAGAATTGTATATGCTTGTGCCATGCTTCACAACATTATTATGAGAAGGAATATACCAATTGATGAAAATCTAATTTTACTGGAAGATGACAACAATTTTGTCGATAAATATGATATTGGCATGGACGATGCTCAATTATTAAATAGGAGTACGGAATCTCTTTAATTGAGCAATACTTATTGTATATTTTAATTCAATAATTAAAGAACAATTTTCTTAAGTTTCTTCTATTGTGGCTCTTATACATCACCATTTATAAGAATCAAAAGAAAAACGATCATTGAGTTAACAATTCCGAAAAATTTATAATTTCCCTTTTAAATCAATAATGTATTATAAACTCAAATAAACTCTTTTATAAAAAGGAACCACAAATTGTTTTATTAAATTATTTTATTCTTTTTATGTTACAGCTACATGAATTATTTCACTACACCTAACGTCAGAATTCAACAAATGTAAATAAAAATACAATGTGAGTTTTTAAAAACCTTACATAGGCCAACTTTTTATCCGAAGTGATAGAGTAGTAGTAGTTGTAGAAAATAATCTACTCTATCACTCCGAATAGAAAGTTGGCCTATGTTAGGTTTTGAAAAACTTGCACTGTATAGAATTTTTTCCAATAACAGTGATTAAAGTATAGGTAACTAAGGAACCTGGACCCAGGTCCAAGCAAAATTCCTACCTAAAGTATTAAACTAAACCTAACATCACAATTCAACAAAATATAAAAATATGGAACTTTTTTAATAAACTGATTATAAAGTGTATCCCCTTAAGTTGGCACCATTTAAAAAACTATTGATTTTAGGAAAAATGTTATTCTTTATACAAACTCTGCATGGTCTAAAACATAAAATGCGATTACCTAACATCAAATTTTATAACGAGTAACTTTTTTCATGAAATTAAAAAAAGTTTGAGATAAAATTAGAAAGTAAAATAATACTCGGGTGGTATGGGCTAATGACCAGAGAGTCGATGCCCTATCCCAAACAAAAAAAAATACTCAGGTGGTTTCCCTATGACGCCAACTTAAGGATGGGGGGACACTGTAGGTAACTTAAGAATCTTACTCCATGTCCAACACAAAATAATAAAAATTGAATAGATGAGGCTTTTACTTGATGAAGATCCATACTAAATGATAAAATAAAACAAATTAAATTGTTTTATTTCATCACAAAATAATAATCAGGATACTTGACTTGTAGTTCAAGTTGACGCAGTTTCAGCCTTTTTTCCTCTATTACTCTCATTTCTTTGACCACCACTCAACCTGTAACATCTAGTAATCGTTCTTCAATATCTGATAGAGGTTTAATAGGGTCCACTATGTTTCCTGTTTCTTTTGTGTTAATTTTATTCTTTCTTGCCTTTGCTTTAACTTGACACTTCCAGTCGGTTAAAGTCTGAAATTAGTAGAAATTATAACAAAAAACATATTTAATTACTGCTTTTATGGATAATACTAATAAAAGAAGGGAAATCAAGTATTATGAGTACCATTTTCGAACCTGCTGAATCCTTAATAGTACCGCCTAAACTATTTAATTTTTCTGATGTTTCCATGTGTTTTTAATAATATCAGGGTTTGTAGCATCAAATTTTTTGTCCCTGAACGCTTCATTTGTTCCCAATTCATTCAAATACATTACATATTGTGCCCTTGTTGTCTTGGTGGACCGACTTTTAACTTTGTCTGTTTCCATAATAAAAGTTACGTGAAAATGTGAATAAAAGATATTATTTGACAAAAACATCTATAAATTCGTAGGTAAATCCTTTTCTAACCTAACAAAACATCACCAGATGTCAAAAATTATACCAATTTTTATACATATGTAGAAAATATTATCGTTATGTTTTATCGCCAGATTTTAATGTAACGACATTATTACAGAATCTAACTCTGAAAAATTATCGTTAACATAATAATCGTTTCCGTAACGACGTCGTTACGTAACGACTAGTTATAGAATAAGACATGCCTTGATCCCTTATTGGCAACGACAACTGCTCGTAGTACAATAAATATTTCTCGTAATTGTCAATTCGTTCAAAAAGTCTGAACACGACCCTTTCGGAACACACTTCCAATCTAGTAACTTTAAGTTGTGTGATTGAGATTTCCCAAAATGCTCCTCCTAGTTTAAAAACAAGGTATAGTATGTTCATTATTCGAAGCCATGGTTCGTAGCATGAAGACTATCTAAGGAGATCGGGCTCCATGTATTCCAATTTCTGGTCATGGTAGGTGGCACCAGTTTAAATCCAATACCAAAAATATTTGACTGCAGAACTATAACAGCCAATAATAAGCCTAGCATACACTTTCAGTCCATAGTGTTTCATTGGTTGCTAGCTCATTTGTCATTATGTGAGGTGAGTAGGATTGGGAAACAGAAATTATTTGATAGAAAACCACACAATTATTTTGGGAAATTAAACCACAATCTTTTTCATTATTTTTAATTCAACGATTCGGTAGTGTTCCAGCTACCGTAATCAAGAACAGTTAAGTTTTTACATTCTGGTCCCTATCTGACACTGACGAAAAAACTTAACAATTAGACAATCAATAATATTTCGAAGCTCAAGACTGCAAAAAATTTGATGTCAAATTTTTAAGGTCCATTCACAGTAGACCACATCCCTGATAAAATGTGAAACAATATTTATTTTTCAACGATTGACATTAAACTTCAGTTTTAGTGACATTTATCGATCATAGAAGTAACACAATTATTTTCAATGCCTAGGCATTAAAAAAATCATTTTTTCTCCTTTTTTTTTGAAATCTTGCGATTTAAGCAGGCCCATGGAATCAAACAATCACTTCTAAGATACACATACATAGGCTAACTTCACTGTGCACACATTATTGTCGATATTTAACATTATATTTATTATTTTTCGGTAGATATTATTATGTATACAATTTAAGGTCTAATCGACGATAATAATTAAAATATACGATTTAATTATTACCTATAACATAAGATTAGAAAAATATTACAAACTGTGAGTTGAATCCGTTATAAAAAAGTTTTCATTTTAATTTAATTTTTCTAAACACATAGTTATAACATAGTTATTTGTTTAACTATGCAGAGAAGCAACAGAGGCAATGAAACTAGCCAAGGCAGTAAATCTGATTCTCTGCCGTGTGAAACACATAATTGTTGGGTTTAGAAAAATCAAATAAAAACTTTTTTATGACGGATATAACTAACAACGCGGCAGTAAATCTGTTACTTCTCTGCCTAGTTGAACAAATAACTATTGTATGACATTCTAACAATATTATAGTCTACTAAAAATGGGATCCAGTGAAGTGCACGCTCCAGGAACGGTTTTATTAAGGATAGCGCTTTTTTGCTTATTTCGGAAATGTTAATAAAACTTTTTTTGTGATAGAATGATTTTCATTTTAGATATGTCTAAATCAGTTTTGTGATTAGTTCATGCACCGGTTTTCAATATAAAATATATTTAAATAATTCCTAACTCTGTTTTTCTTAAATTGAATTCAATTCACGTCTTAGTTTTAAATAAGCTGCACTACCAACCACTATTGCAATAATTTTTAACAACGGACCCTGTCCTCTTTTAATTTTTAACAATTTTAATATTTCTAGTTCTTACTTTTAGTTATTTTCATAAGTAAGCTATCTAGTCTCCATGGTTCGAAGGTTCAAATTCTTTTCAAAGTTCATGTCATCAAGTATGTACGAGTAGTTAAATGCATTTTTTTGAGTTTGTTGCTCATAGGTTATGTCATACATACATACAGCAAAATAAAGACAAAAAATGTGTTCTCTCTGGAATCTCTACTCCCTCAGTCAAGGATTCGGTCCAGATAGGTTATGTTCAATCGCTAACTTAGCTATGCGTTCATACGAAATTAGGCTGTTAACTGCCAGCACACTTAACATGTTTTATGCTTAGTTTTAGCCATTGAGCCCAATGATATAAGTGTCAAAAAGACCAGTTTAAATAAGTTAAATCCCCAATTTTTGGCGTTTAAGTTTTGCCGTTTGGCTCAACCTCTATACATTTGACGGTGCACACCGGTTCAAAATTATAAACTAGAGTCTAATGCTTAAACAAGTTTATGTATAAACCTGTAGTAGGAAGATATATAATTTTTACGGTTCACTTGACACCAGCTTCAGAACTATTAAACAATTAACAATTACATAATAAACAATCACTTTTTAATTGCTTTAAATGAAACAACAAATAAGTATTTTATTTAAACTTATTAATTACTAACTATGCTCCTCGATAATATTATCCAAGCAAACTTTCATGTTAATGGAATGACACCCTATTCCTTTCACTACGAATTTTGCACATTCAGTTCAAATGAGTAATATTGTTTTAGGCTTTGGAATCAAATTAGAACAATGGTGTCACCCAAAATAGCAATGGCATCCAACTAAGCAGAAACATTGCTTGATTTTAATAGAGTTCAGCTCTCGACAACTGAGTTAAGAGTAATTTCGCTAGTATAGAAGAAAATTGCTTAATGCAAGTTTCGTAATTTTATGTTTAATATTGTAGTTTGGAGAAATGGTTTTTCATTTTGTGTACTTCAGTAACAGTGGAATAGTTTCAAATAGAACAATAAATTACAGCTTAAAAAACTGAAAAACACGCTTCAATAGTAAACTGAACTAAAACGGAAAAAATTACTTTTTTCTACAAACGTCAAAAAATGACAAGGTTTGCGCATTGACAACAATATGACACTTTTTTTCGGATTCTTACGTTACCATATCACTGTGCGCGAAATACTTCGCGCACTAGGGTGCGAAGTATTTCGCACACTGCATGTAAATTAATAAGACTTTTGTATTTCAACCTTTGAAAAAATGAAGCTAAACTCCAAATTATTATTTATTTTTAATTGAATAACAATTAAATACTTTTAAAATAATGATAGAATTTTACAATAACTTTAGTTATTATTTACAATATTAACACTAATCCATAGTAACAGTGAAAATTTGATTGGGAAAGACATTTTAAGCCAGCTCAACACTATTTTCTATAATAAATTAGGCATTTTACTTATTTATAATATTTTTAAAAGATAGATTTTGACGTTTGTAGAAAAAATATTGTTTGCATCTCGTGCGTGAACTACTTTGGTGGTCTCGAATAATTTCCCAATTCTCGATCACCAAAGTAGCATTTCGCGCACTAGATACAAAAATAACTATTATACAGTAATAAAGTGTCACAATGACAATAATTTTCTTGTTAATCACTTTATTATTGTATAATATTATTATCTATTTATATACCAAGGACGAAAAACTATCTATTATAGTCGAGCCTGCTAATTGATAGTCGAGGCTAGCAAGCAGCGAGACACTAGACAGTTTTTCGCAGAGGTGCATATTACATTTCTTCGTTGACCTTTACAAAAAATTACTAATTTCCGAATGAAAAATCGACTATTTTTGAAAGCTTTTCGTCCACAAATACTTTTCGGTCGCTGTGCAAAAGATAAGTTTCATCTTGGTGCATCACGAAGAAATCTGCACATTTTATCTCGACTAAATATTCTAGATTTTTTCGCATTATACCCAAAGCCTTGTTTTTCCAAAAATGCAATAAGTTTCGGAAATTTCGTTCCAGCGGACGAAAAGTGTCTGCGGACGAAAAATACTTGCCATCAAAAATAGTCGATTTTTCATTCGGAAATAAGTACGTAAAATGTTATTTTTTTGTAAAGGTCGACGAAAACAGATTGCCGCTTGAGAAAGAATGAATCTTTCGAAAGCGGCAATCTGTTACTTTACGCTCGAAAAACACACATAATTTTTTCTACAGTCGCCCTTTTAATAATTAAAACAGTTTTTTATATTATCTTAGGTTATAATAGGAGTGCTAGAATAATCGTCATTTTCGCTATTCATCATGATTAACCTTAAAAAGTTCTACTGACTAGGGATGTTGAAAAATAATCGATTTTTATATAAATTGGTTATTATTTTCCTATAATCGATTTTTAGTTATCAATTTTTATAGTAATATTAATCGATTATATAAATTACGTGTTTAAATCGATTTTCGGAAACAGCTCGTATTATTTATTGACTATTTGTTTAAATTTTGATAACTTTCGACGATTATTGACCATTTCTCAGAATTTTGACAATTATTGACCATTTTACAAAATTTTAACAAAATTATTGACCATTTTTGACAATTATTAACCATTTTGACTGTTTTTCAAAATTAGTGACCATTTTTCCAAATTTTTGATAATTTCTCACCATTTTCCAAAATGATGACAATTTTTGACAGTTTTTGACAATAATTGTCCATTTTTATTAGTTTTTAACAATAATTGACAATTTTTAACGATTTTTTATAGTTTTTGACCATTTTTGACGATTTTTCAAAATTTTAGACCATTTTTCAAAATTATTGACCATTTTTATAATTATTGACAATTGTTGACAATTATGGACCATTTTTCCAAATTTTTGCCCATTTTTGACAATTATTGATCATTTTTCAAAATTTTTGACAATTATCAACTATTTTTCAAAATTTTGACAATTTTTAACAATAATTGTCCATTTTTGACAGTTTTTGACCATTTTTGATAGTTTTTGACAATTATTGGCCATTTTTGACAATTTTTTAAAATTTTTGACATTTTTTCAAAATTTTTGACCTTTTTTCAAAATTATTGACCATTTTTGATAGTTTTTCACAATTATCGACCAATTTTAACAATTTTTGACCAATTTTGACATTAATTGTCCATTTTTGACGGTTTTTAACAATAATTAATAATTTTTAACCATTTTTCATAGTTTTTGACAATTTTTCAATATTTTAGACCATTTTTCAAAATTATTGACAATTATGGACCATTTTTCCCAATTTTTGACCTTTTTTTACAATTATTGACCATTTTTGACAATTATTGACCATTTTTGACAATTATTGACCATTTTTGACAATTATTGAACATATTTTGGAAATTTTGACAACTTTTCAAAAACTAACAATTTTTGACAATTATCCACTATTTTTCAAAATTTTGACAATTTTCCACAATAATTGTCCATTTTTGACAGTTTTTGACAATTTTTGAAAGTTTTTCACTACTATTGACCATATTTTGAAAATTTTGACAACTTTTCAAAAACTAACAATTTTTGACAATTATCCACTATTTTTTTAAATTTTGACAATTTTCAACAATAATTGTCCGTTTTTGACAGTTTTTGACAATTTTTGAAAGTTTTTGACAACTATTGGCCATTTTTGACATTTTTTCAAAAATTTTAACAATTTTTCAAAAATTTTGACTATTTTTCAAAATTATTGACCATTTTTGATAGTTTTTGACAATTATCGACAATTTTTCATAATTTAAAATTTTTTTGACAATTATTGATCAATTTTGACAGTAATTATCCATTTTTGACAGTTTTTGACAATTTTTTATAGTTTTTGACCATTTTTGACAATTTTTAACCATTATTCAAACTTTTTAAAAAATTTTTGACAATTGACCATTTTTGACAATTTTGAAAATGTTAGACCATTTTTCAAAAATTTTTGACCATTCTTGACAATTTTGAAAATGTTTGACAATTTTTCAAAAAAAATTTAAAATTTTTGACAATTAACGACCATTTTTGACAATTATTGACCAATTTTGACATTAATTGTCCATTTTTGACAGTTTTTAACAATAATTAATAATTTTTAACCATTTTTCATAGTTTTTGACAATTTTTCAATATTTTAGACCATTTTTCAAAATTATTGACCATTTTTCAAAATTATTGACAATTATGGACCATTTTTCCAAATTTTTGGCCATATTTTGAAAACTTTGACAACTTTTCAAAAACTAACAATTTTTGACAATTATCCACTATTTTTCAAAGTTTTAACATTTTTCAACAATAATTGTCCATTTTTGACAGTTTTTGACAATTTTTGAAAGTTTTTGACAACTATTGACCATTTTTGACATTTTTCCAAACATTTTAACAATTTTTCAAAAATTTTGACCATTTCTCAAAATTATTGACCATTTTTCAAAATTATTGACCATTTTTGATAGTTTTTGACAATTATCGACCATTTTTCAAAATTTTAAATTTTTTTGACAATTATTGATCAATTTTGACAGTAATTGTCCATTTTTGACAGTTTTTAACAATAATTAATAATTTTTAACCATTTTTCATAGTTTTTGACAATTTTTCAATATTTTAGACCATTTTTCAAAATTATTTACCATTTTTCAAAATATTGACAATTATGGACCATTTTTCCAAATTTTTGACCATTTTTGACAATTATTGACCATTTTTGACAATTATCGACCATTTTTGACAATTATTGACCATTTTTGAAATTTTTTGACCATTTTTCAAAGTTTTTCTAAAGTTTTTGACAATTATCGACCATTTTTCAAAATTTTCACAATTATTGACAGTTTTTGACAGTTATTGACCATTTTCGACAATTTTGAAAATGTTTGACCATTTTTAAAAAAAAATTTAAAATTTTTGACGATTATCGACCATTTTTGACAATTATTGACCATTTTTGACCATTTTTCAAAAAAATTTCAAAATTTTTGACAATTATCGACCATTTTTCAAAATTTTAACAATTATATACAGTTTTTGACAATTTTTGACAATTATTGACCATTTTTGACAGTTTTTGACAAAATTTGTCAATTTTTAACAGTTTTTGACAATAATTGACAATTATTGACCATTTTTCACAGTTTTTGATAAAAATTGTCCATTTTTAACAGTTTTTGACAATTTTTGACAACTTTCATATAATTTTATTTGATAATCAATCTGATAAATTGTTAAATATTCACCAATTGAGTTAATTCGGAGGGCGTGGTTTGATTAAATAAGCGAGCGAAAAAGATTCCTTTTTTACGCTAGAGCGTAAAGAAACAATCCTTGGCATTTGTCGACTTTACGATTTCATTTGAATATAGTAATTAGTCATTTTACGCGCGACTGTAGAAAAAAGTTAAAAGTTATTTTTTCTTTTTCAGTTCAATTTACTATTAAAGCGTGTTCTCAGTTTTTAAACTATATTTTTTTTATTTTTAGTTCAGTTTAACTATGAAAGCGTGATTTTAGTTTTTAAACGGTTTTACTCAGCTTTACCTGGTTGTTGTTTGGGTCAAATTTAGTAATTGGAATTTTACCCCCTTCCTGTTGACAGATTGATATGAAATTTGGTACACATCTTTAGTTCCCATGACAATACAATAGGCATCTCGCATTAGAGAGGGATTAGTTTAATTTTATAGTATTCTAAATTCCTTTCATCATACAATATCAAATCAATCTTTTTAGGGCGCCAGGTAAGTTTGCCCCAGGCAACTACACAGTTCGAATAGTCACTTCCAGACCTACAAAATAAGTGACAAATTAAAAAAAAAATTTAAGACGTGAATCCTTTAACTAAGTTTAATCGATCATGGCAGTATAGGTAATAACTCACTGCATAAGAAAAAAATAAGCAGCACAAAGAAGATATGTAAGCGCTTCGACCAAGTCGAAAATAAGCACGCAATAACCAGGAACAAAAATAAGCATTAGTGATTTATCAGATCTATTTATAGCAATCTATGTTCTGTCCGTGCTAGAAAAATTTATATATACTAGTATAGGTCACAATTTCATAGAGAATATATTCAAAACATTTATCTGATTTAGTTACCAGTAATATTTGCAAAAGGTCTAATGTATACCCAGACTGCGAAATTAGACTGTTGCGATGAGTTTACAAGCAAGCACCTACTAGCATCTACCTGAATTTAAATCCCAATTATAAGTTATAAATTATATGGTATAATTATGAGATATAGTTAAAAAAAATATCAAGCGATAATCAAAGTATGTAAGTACAAATCAAATATCTACAGGCGATATTAATGCATGCTATCGACGAAATAAAAAAAATGGAGTGAAAAAGCAACATCGCTTAACGGTAACGCTTAACAATCGGTAAAGTTTCCCTAAAACGCCATAACAGTATTTGTTTATAATAAAACGGAGTAATATTTACAACGTGGTTTATTATTTTTATATAACAAAGAAATGGACAGTATAAACACAATTATTTTTCTAGGTTACATAAAACCGGCTTGTCACACAAAAAGCGCCAGTCTCTCGCTGCCGACAAAGAAGAAGCAACAATTTCCCAGCGTTGCCGGGCTGCTCTTCTTAGCAGTGTTTTTAATTTATTTGAATACTGTCTTTTTATTTTATACATACATCCGGCTCGAAGGACCACAAATGTTTATAATAAAACGGAGTAATATTTACAACGTGGTTTATTATTTTCATATTACAACGAAATGGACTGTCTAAACACAATTATTTTTCTATGTTACATACAACCGGCTTGTCATACAAAAAGCTCCAGTCTCTCGCTGCCAACAAAAAAGAAGCAGCAATTTCCAAGCTTTGCCGGATTGTTCTTCTTGGCAGTGTTTTTAATTCATTTGAATACTGTCTTTTTATTTTATACAGTATTTATATAAGAAAAATATCAGTGGTAACGTCTAAGTATTCAGACACAAACGGTAAAGTCAGAAAAAATTGTATTATGTTCATGTACTATGCCTGGTGGAGCAAGACTTGTTTAAAGATGTTCTCTATGCGCGAGCCTTTACGTGCCAGCACACCCAAATGCTAATAATTGTGAATTTAATGCCGGGAAATCTCCAAAATCCCAATAGGAAGAAGCCGGTCGTATCCAAAAATTGTTGCAGCTTCAGGTCCCAACAAAGAAACCCTAAAAAAAATAACGTATACATATTTTCCCCAATATTTGTATGTATCTATGTATGTAGATTGGGGTGACATTCACTGAGACCTAAAAGATCTATTGTGCCCCCTTACTTCTACTTAGTTCCTGAGGAAAGTCTTCAGAGACTAGTAGCTCCTTCAGTCCTATTTCCCGGAGGAATTTTAGGATATCTGCAGGCTTTAACTTAGGTAAATGTCCCTCTTCTATCCAGTAATCTCCGAGGTGTTGTGCCCTAGGATTCTGAATTGCTGTGCAGTTTGCAAGTATGTGGATGGAGGTTTCTTCTTCCATACCACAGAATCTACATTCTTCTTCCTCCACTATTTTGAGCTTTTTCAGGTGCCCATTCAGGCGACAATGTCCCGTAAGGATGCCTGTTAAAACTCTTAGTGCAGTTTTACTTTGACTTATGCATTCATTTGATCTCAACAGGTTGTAGTCACCCAGAAGAATCTTTGATTGCCTAAGTCCTACTAGATCTTTCCAATGGTCAGATCTTCTTTTCTCTTCGGCTTTGCCTATTTCTCCCAGTATTACATTGGAGCTGATACCGCAAAAGGGTTCCGGCCCCCAAAAGGGTGTTCCAGTCCCCCTCTTTGCTAGTTCTTCTGCTATTTCATTTCCTTCTATCCCTGTGTGTCCTGGAATCCACAGTAAGGTGACTAGTTCATTTAGTTTGCCTAGGCATTCCCACACCATTTTGGAACTGATAACACAAGAGCTCAGTGCTCTAATGGCTGCTTGACTAACCGACATTATGATAATCCTTTGCCTTCTATATCCTTTATCAATATTGAACTGGGCACACTTTCTTATGGCGTGAATTTCTGCTTGAAAGATACTCGGGGTTTTTCCCAAGCTTTCAGAGTGTTTGGTTCCTGGCCCGTACACTCCTATCCCAGTTCCTTCTATTGCTTTTGAGCCATCCGTGTACCATTGAATGGCATTCTTTCCAAGTCTGGTAATGGTATTTGGATCCCATTCCTTCTTGTTGCTTAATTCCGTATCGAATTTCTTTGAAAAATTATACTTTTTCATCATACCATCTTGTGGCATGTCCCAGGTTTTTTGATTTCTAAGAAGTAAGGAGGTAGTTTTTTTTTAATGATTCCCTCTCTACTTAGTCTGTATCTTGTTCTTTCTGCAACACTTTCCACCACCATATGTAGTGGTGTGAGGTTGAGAATAACTTCCATGGCTGCCGTTGGGCATGTTCTCATTGCTCCTGTAATGCACATACAGGCTAGTCTGTGAATTTTTGAGAGGTTTTCTCTCGTTGTCAATAGGCTAGTTCTACTACTCCGCGCAATGGCTCCATAAGTGATAATTGGTCTCACTATGGCAGTGTACATCCAGCTCAGGATTTTTGGGTTACACCCCCAATTTCTCCCTGCCAGATTCCTGCACACCATTAGAGCCATTTTTGCTTTGTATATAATCTCCTTTTCGTGTTTGTTCCACAGGAGTTTACTGTCTAGAGTCAAACCTAGATACTTCACTTCCTGTCTCCATTCAACCTCGCTCCCATTAAGTTTAATGGTTTTGAGGTTGAGCTTTCTTTTCTTAGTGAAGGCTATTAAGATGGTTTTGGTGGGGTTGATGTTGAGTCCCACTTGCCTACACCAGCTATTTGTATAGTTCAGACCCTTTTGTACGATGTCACAAAGGGTATTTTCGAATTTTCCCCTGGCTGTTATGACAATATCATCAGCATATCCTTGGCAGGATATTCCGAGGTCAGTCAAACCACACAGGAGTTCGTCAACCGTCAGGCTCCACATTAATGGGGATGCTACTCCTCCCTGTGGACATCCTCTGGTTGTACAGATGGAGACAATGTCTTTGCTCGTCCTCGTCTCTGCTACTCTAGTGGTGAGCAGTTCCGACATCCATTTGGATGTTGTGCTGTCTACACCTCTTCTATTTAATGCTCTTTTGACAGCCTCATGAGGAGTATTGTCAAAAGCTCCTTCTATATCCAAAAAGGCGCATACTACGGCTTCTTGGTTGTCTAGAGCACCTCGGATATCCTCCGTCAGTTTACCAGTGCAGTCTCCGTAGATCTGCCTGCCCGGTAAGCATGCTGATGCGGGTGAAGAGGTAGTCTCTCTAGGATTTCCGCTCTAATGTAGTTGTCAATAGCTTTTTCCATCGTTTTGAGCACAAACGATGTTAGGCTAATTGGTCTGAAGGATTTGGGGTTTGTTGTGTCCCTTTTTCCAGCTTTTGGAATGAAGGTTACTATTGCCCTTCTCCATGCTTCTGGTATATAACCCAGTTCTAAGCTGCTTCGACTAATCCTAACCAAATGTGGTAGAATTTCGTCTTGTCCTTGCTGGAGCAATGCTGGGAAAATTCCATCAGCTCCTGGTGCCTTGAATGGTGAAAAGGTGTTCATAGCCCATTTTAACCGTTCGTTACTACAGATGTGCTTAGCCATTGTAGTGCTTTCTCTCGAAGGTCTGTTATGACCTTCGATAGAACTATCTCCCCAATATTTACTGTGAGTCTACATTCAAGACCCAATTTTTATTTACCCCCAGTTCCCAAAATAATAAGCAATTACTAAAGTCAAAATAAATATGGAAATTTTAACGAAATATCAGGTATTTATTCACCAATAATTAATCAGTTGGTTAAGTTGAAAGTAAAAATAATTTTAAATTAAATATAAACACTGGCTGAGTTATTTGTTTTCACCATAACAAGCAATTAAGAAAATTGATTAAAAAAACATCAGTACCTACTTATAAAATTTAGACAGCATAGAAACTAGAAGAATTAAAAAGATTCTAGTCCATAATATAAAAAAATATACCCCAGAGAGTGACATGATTAGATGTATTATCGAGTTACGTTAAACTAAACTTATCAACAACAACGTGTTAGTATATTTCTTCCTCGTTAAATATCTAATTTATGTTTTATTTCTTGTTTACTGTAAATCAAATGTTGATCTTAAACTTAAGTAATCATTTATGTCCAGTTGAGGGAAGTTAACAAAAAAAATATACAATCAACAAAGGTAACTCATTTACCATTATTAAGCAAAAATAAAAAGTAGGTACCCTTGATACAATCAACAAAGGTAACTTATTTACCATTATTAGGCTCCCGTGATTCAAAACCAAACTAAGTTATCTTCTAGTGCTGCTACTGATTCATATAAAAAAATAAAAAAATATAACTAATACAGCCAAACACTTACCCTTATATAAGAAGTTTCTGGTTTACTGACTGCCTCAAAATAACAAGATACTAGAATTACCAGGGACCCAATTCTTGAAATAAATCCGTATACGGATTTGGCGATATTCGGAAAAAAATCGAATGAAATCGAGTATTTGTATTCTTGAAATCAGTATGCGACTTTTGTTATTCGAATTTGACATCGAATGGGTCAAGCTAGGCGGCAAAACAGCAGCAAAACCCTCAAGTGCATCTGCAATCCTATTTTTTACTGTTATGTCCCTTTCAATTAGAACTAACTTTTCTTTGAAATACCGTCTTTTAAGCTCTAGTTTTTCCGCCATTTGGGCATTCATTTTTTCGGTAGCCTGGATGGTATGAGTTAGCCTGTTTATCCTATTTGGTACTCTTTTCTTTAAATTTGTCATTCTTGATTCTTGATTGACATTTTGTTCTACTTCGCCTGTATTTGGCGTACCTGGTTCGTTTACCCTAGCTTCCAGCTCATCAAAATTAAATGTTGTTATTGTCTCAATAATAGGCAAACCTTCAATTTGTACTGGATTCAGAATGTCCAGTACTTGAACTTCATCAGGGTCCAATATATGAATAGGTGATATGCCACCCCCTGTTTTATTCTGGCTTATTTTGTTTACAGCTGCTTTATTTTTGGTAGAGCTTTTCAAGTCATGCCAAGTCTAGAAATAAATTTCAAATTTAAATGCCTAGTTATGTATCTCATGCTAAAGACTAGCACATTTTAAATTTAATTTCAAAGAGTATGTAATTTTAAGTAAAAGTATGTATTATATTTACTTTTCTCCATTTATCCCATTCCTTGTTGCATCCTGGCATAGCATTTAATAAATTTGCCAAATCCATCCACATTTCCTTGGCTTTTTTAAATGTAAATTCGTTTGTGAATTTACCAGAATGTAATTGGGGGTGCTCACTCATAAATTGCACTAACACTTTTCTCTGGTCCTTGGTCATAGTTTTCTTAAGTGCACGATCCATGGTTAAACATATATTAGGTATTCGGTGTAATAAAATAAAGATTTGACACCTTCCAATATTTTTTGTTCATACTTGGCAAAGAGTTTACACATGTTAGGTTACTTTGAACATTGTTGAAAGATAGTTTTCCGCTATTACCAAAGGCGTGCGGTATGGATGGATACTTTCTTTTATCCCCCTACAATCTACGCCACTGTCGTAATAATCGTTTCAGCATGTTTTTTGATTCTTCGGCACTTTCTTCGTAAATATCATCCTCCTGTCTCAATGCGATAGATTGAGTAGTTTTCGAGTTATTTGCATTTAAAGGTAATGTTTAAAATATCCAATTTTGTTTTATTGCTTATTTCACATGATTGTTGTTAATAATTCAACCAACTTGATGATAAAATTTGTTAACCTAACATATGTAAAATCTTTGCCAGGTATGAACAAAAAATATTGGAAAGTGTCAAAACTATGGGCTAAAATCATTTAGAATATTTAAAATAAAACACCCTATACCTATCTCGGTTAGGAGGAATATTTTATTTCAGTGTTTTGGTTTAAATCTTCATATTTCGTGCTGAGGTTTCTCCAGTTACTATATGGACAATTCTTAATGACACGCCCTTTATTACGTGTTATAATGTGTTATTACGATTAAAATACCTAAATATCTTTTTATCAGAGGTATAGGGAACAATAGTTATAGTTTTCATTAATTACTGTTATAATAATTAGCGCCTATTAGCTGAATTTGCAGATTTTATTTGGTCTCGCACTGTAGGTTTTTTTACTTGGGTACTTTCATGAAAATGCTCTTCACTTACATATATTGTAGAAACCATTGAAAATTTTTTGGGTTCACGTCTAATCTGCCTAATCCACAATTTTCTCTATTCTAAATCATTTTTGGGCACTTGTATAAAACATTTCTCTGGGGTGGTTACTAAAGTATTTTTATCTGAAGGAACAATGCACCACTGATAATTTCTGTTCTTTTGCATTGTATAGTCTTATTAAACTTCTTTTCCAATCTTAAGTACCAAATTTATTCCAACTTGTCTGATAACAAACTAAAACTGCATGCGCCTCTTCAACGGCGTAAAATCTCATGCATGTACTTCGCGTCACCGCACTAGGTAATTTTAAACTGGCGTTTTCGCGTGCGCTGAATATTATGAATTTCAAACTCTTCTAACCTCTTCAAATTTAGGATGATCTATTAGTTATGAAGATTATAAATTCAGTTGAATCAAGAAATGTGCAAGATGCCTATTATCTATATTCAGAACAAATGTAAAACCAAGATGGCCGCCTCCACAAAATGGCGAATAACATTTTTTTTTCGAGCCCATCACAAAAAAGTGAATTACTTTTTTTTCTTCGACCTCCTCAATATGGATATCAAATGAAAGAGTTTGATTAGTAGTCAAAATAGTTGCCACCATGAACTGGTGGATTTCATATTTGTTGTATGCGATCACGGCGCTATCTGCTACATCAATGAAATTGTTTGGCCTCAGTTTGTAATAATTTTTATAAAATAAATTTTGATGTTGTTTAGCAACTAAAAAGTTTATTACATAAGTGCGATCGGCAGCTTTTCGTCAGTGAGCATAAGTCATGGAAACTGCTGCTTATTCTTGTAATAATGAGCTAAGTGAACTAAATAGAATGAGAAATATTGAGTAAAAAAAACAGCTGTCAGACATCAAAAATATTCATAAATATTTTTTTTATTTATTTCAATATTTTACACGTTTTTTTCAAATTAAATACTATTAATTTCTCCAAGTTTAAAGACAGACGCATCCAGAAATTATATGGTCAAACGCCTACCGCAACGGAATTTATCTAAATTTGAGAATGAAATTCGAGGTACACAAACATTACAAAATTTTGAAGTTATAGAAAATACTCCCGACGGAAACTGTTCAGATGCGTCAGCCAATTTTTATTCAATAATGAGTCTCATCATTTGGATCTAAGAAAAGGTGCTGTAGAATATATTTATGAAAATTGGAACTACATTGAATACTTCATACCTCCACCTA
This sequence comes from Lochmaea crataegi, assembly GCA_947563755.1. Classification (NCBI taxonomy): domain Eukaryota; kingdom Metazoa; phylum Arthropoda; class Insecta; order Coleoptera; family Chrysomelidae; genus Lochmaea; species Lochmaea crataegi. Next base: position 9,950,003 of record OX387424.1, on the reverse strand, counting down.
ATAATTCCCTCAACAAAGATGGGTACTATAATTTGATGTCGAGAAATGGTATTTATGGAACTTCTGCAGAATGCTAAGCCCTTTCCGAGGTACATACTTTAAGATTTGAAATTTTTTATTTGACAACTATTGACAACTCCAAAGAAATCAAGAATTTTCCAACTATAATTGCTAAACAAAATGATTACCCTCCTATTCGAATCCTGTTTTCTGGCAATCCAAGCTCAGGTCATGTTCGCTTACTATGCCTTAACAAAGAATTTATTGAAAATTGGAATGATGAAAACGAAAATCGTTGTGAAATTTGTTCTAAGTCATTCTTGTCCTCGAAAGGACTTAAAATCCATACTTCTAAAACACATATTAAACATGACCAAGATTCCCCATGTTTGTTTTCAGTTGAAGAAACCAATATTTTGTTTCCAATCTCATCGCAACTAGATCCTGTAACTTTGAAGGAAAAAAATTATTGAAATATTTGTAAGAAATCATATAAAGGAACACGAGGTCTCAAGCAACATAAGAAAATTCAACACAAATTATTGCATATGGGAGAAGATTTTAATAAGGACAATAATTCAATTTTAAATAGATTAGGAATTTATTCAAACCATGAAATTTCAAGCTTGGTTAAGTATTTTTCAACCTTAAAGTGTTCGATTACAATACTCAAAATCATTCCAAAAGGAGTTAGAAATACAATTGCAGAAGAACTTTCGTCATTGCTAGACAAATGTGTTACAAGAAATGATTATCATTCATGGGTTTGTCTCTTTCTCTTTTCGTATGCTGTTTTTCCAATGCCGCGTAACTCAAAGAAAAATCGTAAAATCACTTTAACAACTTTAGTAAGAAATAACCTAATTGTATGGCAAAAAAATAAACATCTTCCTACGTTCGAGCTTTTATCCCAATATAAACCAAAAAACAACAAAATTGAAGTAAAATATCAAAATAGAAAGCCGAAGCATGAATTTCTCAATCAAAAGGTACGATCAAAAATATCCGAAGGAGATGTTAAAAATGCTTCAAGGATTTTAACATCAAATGACACACTTGCACAAAGTAGTGAAGAAGTACTACAAATTTTAAAATCAAAACATCCAGAACAGGAAAAAGATGAACATTTTCAAGATGAATTTGAGTTTGAATCAAAATGTAACAATGTTTCTACAGATGAATTAAAAAATACAATTTTTTCTTTCAATCCTGGATCTTCAGGAGGTATCGACTCACTCAGACCGCAGCATTTAAAAGATCTTAGGTAATTGTCAAAGTATTTTCTCTTCAAAATTATTAGTATCTCTTTCTGCTTTTATAGCTCATATTTTATCTGGCTCTGTGCCTAACGAAATTCGTCCTATATTCTATGGAGCAAATTTATGTGCCTTCAACAAAAAGGATGGTGGAATACGCCCAATTGCTGTGGGTCTGTGTCTCCGCCGCCTAACTGCCAAAATAGTTTGCAAAATAATTTCCGATTTACTAGACAACATGTTTCGTCCCCACCACCTAGGTTTTGGTACAAAATGCGGGGCAGAGGCCGCTACCCACTCAATGAGACTTTTTCTTAATTTCTCTCATAAAAACGATAAAGCTATTTCAAAAATCGACTATAAAAATGCGTTTAATATGGTTAATAGAAGTGTAATATTATCAAGTGTTAAAGAATACATCCCAGAATATTTTACTTACATTTCACAATGCTATAGATATAACTCAACACTTTCTTTCGGTAACCAATAAATTTTGTCACAAAGGGGAGTTCAGCAAGGGGATCCTCTTGGGCCTCCCCTTTTTTGTTAAGCCATTCAACCGATAGTAAAGCTTATGAAATCTGAATTGAATTTATGGTACCTTGATGACGGACTAATAATTGCGGGAGATCCAAATATCGTTTTAGAGGATTTTAAAAAGTTAGTAAACTACAGTAAAAAAATCGGTCCTAAATTTTCAAAAATGTGAACTTGCAATAATTTCAGAAAACCCATCACAAATTATATCGAAATTTTTAAATTTTGCTCCAGAACTGCTACCAACTCCTTTGGAAGATTTTAGTTATCTAGGCTGCTCATTTTTTTCGAAACAAATTACATAAAAATAGATAAAAAAATTAATTTTATCAAAATATTATCAGAAAATCTTAAATTCTTAGACTCACATATAGCTTACTATTTACTTAAGCAATCTTTTGGCATACCTAGAGTTTCGTACACATTGCGATGTGTCCCTTGCTGGAAATACCCCGAAACTTTGGAAAAATATGACAACTTACTGAAAAACACTATTCAAGAAATTAGTAATTGTGATATAAATAATAAATCTTGGTTACAGAGCACCTTATCAGTTAAATTAGGTGGTTTGGGAATAAGGGATTTATGTACACTATCAGTGTCAGCTTTTTTGGGTTCGGTGAATGATATAACGTCACTAGCTAACATGATTCTTCCAGATTATATTTTAAATTCAAATAATTCAGATTCTAGTAAATGTTCATCAAAATGGCTTAATCTTTGTAATTTATCGGAAAATACATTTAAAAATTTTTGTTCCCTCAAACAACATGATTTAGATTTAAAAATATGCAATGTTCGATACGCAAATTTATTCAACAGTTGTGACTCTCTAGTCGACAAAGCACGTTTTTTAGCTCTTCAAGAGCTTGAGAGTAGTTCTTGGATAGGTGCTCTTCCATCCACAACCGTCGGAAACCTTTTAGAATTTCTATTGCTCTGAGACTTGCTGTGGAAACTTTTGGCCCTTGGGGTGATGAAGCAAAGAGCCTGGTCGCTGAAATAGGCACAAAATTACCTGACAAAAGGGCTCGGAGTTTCATCACCCAGAAGATCGGAATTGCCATACAACGTGGAAATGCTGCGTCTGTGCTTGGGACACTTCCGGAAGAGTTGGGTTTGGAAGAGTTTTTTTCGTTGTGCAGATAAGATTCTGGATATAGAATGAGTGTATGCGAGTCTGCATGTGTTGTTTGGTTGTAATTTTTTTTTTTTAAGTTTAAGGTATTTTTTTTTATAATGTTATTGTAACGTTTATTTTAATTTATATTTACAATTAATTTATATTTACAGATTTATATGTAATACAGTTCTTATTTAATAATTTATATAGTATAATAAACACACTAACTATAATTTATATGAGAGTCACTTAATAAACACTTTATCGAGGCGCGATTACTTTCCTTCGGTATCGACACTGACTGCCTGCAGCGATGCTCGTGGCCTATTTAAACTCGCGCGCCGTGTAGTTCTAGAAATCTCTCGTCTTTCTGGTGGATGCGGTGGGTATTCTGGATGTTTCGTATTTTGGATGGTTCTCGAAAATTGGGCGGAGGAGCCATAGTCGTCTCATACGGGGATTTCACTGGGGGCACTAAGTGAGCATATTAATGTAGTAGCTTGCGTAACATTATTAATTGTAAATTGAATATTTTGCTTTCAATCAATAAATAATTTTAGTAACGAAATAAAAACTAAAAACTTGAAAATGAAATAATAAAAAAAAAGTTGAACGGTTTTATTGAAAATAAAGATAGTATCTACTAAACTGTTAACTCTTTTGTCATGAAAAATTTGATAATTCATTTTTCTAGAAAAACTATCCATGTCCGCGAGACGTATAGTGCGGCAAAATACTAAGAAAGAATGCAACTGAAATATACACCCCACAAAAATTATCGCATCACTCATTATTTTTTAAATATTTTAAATGAGTTGCCTGTTTTTCGAATTTTATTATTATTACGAATTAAAACACCAATAGATACGCCTTTTGCAACATTTATTTTATATCAGTTTAATCTACAGAGCATAAAAAGTTTGATTTACCAAAACATCGAAAACATCTATACAAAAAAATGAACGGTGCTTAAACTAAAACCAGCCAATGAACTTCTAATAGCGTGTGTTGCCGCCCCTCGCTCCAATTACAGCTTCCATTCGTCTTGGAAGGCTTCTAAACAGGTTCTGGACGTATCCTTGCGGCATGTTTTCCCAGAAGTTAAAAAGAACATTTTGAAGATCATCTAGTGTTCTTATTGGTGCCGGATGTTGCTGAATTTGCCATCCTAGATGGTCCCAGACATGCTCTATTGGGTTAAGGTCCGGGCTACGTGCAGGCCAATTCAGGGTGGGTATCTCGACCTCTTCTAAGTACTGCCGAACCACTCTAGCAGCGTGTGGACGAGCATTATCGTGCATTAGCACAGAGTTGTCACCGATATGAGGCATATAGGGCACTACATGGGGTTCTAGGATATTGGTTATGTACCTGTCAGCATTTAGTCTTCCATCATTCACTGGTACTAACTCCGTGCGACCCTCGAAAGAAATTCCTCCCCAAACCATGATAGAGCCACCACCAAAGCTTTCAGTTTGACAAAAATTAACCTGATCGTGCCGTTCACCACGTCGCCTATATACTGGTACACGCCTATCTGATGAATACAGACAAAATCTTGATTCATCCGTGAATAAAATATTGGACCAATCTTGAATATTCCAATTTGCGTGTTCTCGAGCAAATTCCAATCTTGCTACTCGATGTTCTCTGGTAAGACGTGGACCTCTAGCTGGCACTCTGGCTCGTATACCTGCTTCTCTCAACCTATTTCGAACTGTTTGTAGGCTTATTCGAACATTACGAGCAGCCAACAGATCTGTTTGCAGCCTTCGAGCGGTGGTATGCCTAATTCTTAACGCCGTTAACCTCAAATAACGATCATCTACTACCGAAGTTACCCTTCCGCGGCCTTGTCCGGGTCTTCTGGTTAGCTGCCCTGTTTCTTGGTAGCGAATAACAACTCTGGATATGGTGCTTTGTTGAACTCCAATTACCCCGGCGACGTATCTTTGACTGCGGCCATCTTGTATGAGCGCGATGATTCTAGCGGCTTCTTCATTCGTCACATGTCTTGTTAAACGTTGAGGCACATCCATTATTAACAAAATAAATTTAAATTTTCACTATACAATAACACAATTTGCTTAGAAAGTTCTCGATCTCAATGCATTCTCCAAGACAGAAATGATTTACTCGAGCATTTTTGCTTCCAAAAAAATTTGTAAGAAATTGTGATTATTTTTTGCCCATGATAAGAAACCAGAAATATCTATTAAGTTGATACATATACAGATTGTCCCAAAAAACTAAAATTATATATTAAAAATATCCTAAAATACCAGTGATGCGATAATTTTTGTGGGGTGTATATAATTTCGATGGTAGTTTATTGAATATATCTACTTATGTTGTACTCACATTATTTTCAATCATGAGATTTAGATACGGAGTTAGAATCACTGACGCTGCTTTCCTCATATGGACCGTAGTTATAATTAGATTGATTTCTTTGATTCTGTTTTTATGAACTCACAATTCCTCTATTGCATTTCCGCATTTTCTTACAATGTTTGCCAAAATTTCAGAAGAAACAGTATTCGTGATCGTTGCTAAGATTCAAAACAGCCTAGTTACTGTAACCATTACCACCAATGTGGTTTCGTAATATGTTTTGCATATTTCCCAGAACTGGTAAGTTTTTCTTTCAACTATTTTATCTTCGTATTCGTAGTATAGTGGTTTTGATTAAAATAAGTGATTCGCCATCGGTGTGCCTCATGGATTTTATACATTTTTCCTGCCAAATTCCTTTTGTGCTACCCTTTGCAAAAATCCAGTTTTCGTTCAAAAATGAAAAATATTCTTGCTTAAAATTGGAATAATGTTTGAAAAATTCTATTCTTCTGTGAACGACACTAAATATTCCTTGTTGTTCTCCTCTTTGAATTAAATATATGCCTCAAAACTCTCCCGAAGGTTGAATTTGGAAATTTCAAACAGATTATTCTCTTCTCTCTCAAGTTTTCTGATATTAAATATAAGGGGAAATAATCTTTTTTTGTCACATATTTTATTTATACTTAGTGTTTATCTGAGTCGGGAATTCTGTAACCGTTGGCGATACTTGACACTGAACAATGTTTACATTACCACTACACCAACACTAACACCTTACACTATCTTACGCGCGATTCGATTACTCAGTTATCTTCTTCAGAGACTGAAGGTAAACTCAGTTTAAAGTGTTCAGAGTATAGTGTTTATAGAAGAAAATGAAATATCAGATAAACTAGCAAAGAGGGCGGTGAAACACCCTTTTGGGGGGCCGAAACCCCTTTTGCTTTATCAGCTCCAATGTGATATTGAAAAAAATAGACAAAGCCGTGAAAAAGAGAAGATGACCATTGGAAAGATCTAGTAGGGCTTAGACATTCAAAGATACTTCTGGGTGTCTACAACCAGCTGTGAACAAATGAGTATTCAAGTCAGAGCAAGACTGCAATAAGAGTTTCAACAGGAGTCCTAACGGGATACTGTCGCCTGAATGGGCACCTGAAAAAGCTCAAAATAGTGAAGGAAGAGGAATGTGGATTCTGTGGCATGGAAAAAGAAACCTCCATCCACATACTTGCGAACTGACAGCAATTCAGAATCCTAGGGTACAACTCCTAGGAGACTACTGAATAGAAGAGGGACATTTACCTAAACTAAAGCCTGCAGATATCCTGAAACTTCTCCGGGAAATAGGCATGAAGGAGCTACTTGTCTCTGAGACTTTCCTCGGGAATTAACTAGAAGAAAGGGGGCACAATATATATTTTAGGCATCAGTGAATATTACTCCAATACACATATATATAAACATACAAACGATATTAACAGAAATCAATTGGTGGTATTATTTTGAATTAGCTATAAATCATCATTCACACTTACTGAAGAAAATTATTGAGAAAATATTTGGAATTACGGTTGCGGTTGTGAGTATCTATGCTCAGTTAAATATTAGTTATCCACCTAGATACGGCTATATTGTACGCTGGAGAGACGAACATTATTTTTTATGAAATTTTTGTGAGATATTTGTAGGTATATATTTAAAATGTTTTAATTAATGAAGCGCATAGAACTTTAATGTTGGTTTTTTTCTTTGGAATATAATGGAGTTTTAGGGAAATAAAAACACAATTATTTATAAGCAAATAATAATAATTAAATGAATCAATTTCTCCACAAAAAGAATTAAAAAAAATGTTGTTAATGAAAATTATAATAATTGAGTCTCCTCAATATCCACTTCAAAATCTGGAGGAATACAAAATCCATCAATATCCTCCTCAATTTCGTGACTACCAGTCAAACTGCGATGGAATTCTTTTGCATCTGCTGGAATAAGATGAAGTAACGATTTCAAATCTTTTAACTTTGGAGCTGTTATTTCTTTTCCGTTTTCCCACATTGGTGCAAGTGAATGCTTGAAGCTGATAGTTGTTTTTTGTTTTCCTTTTAATATTCTGCGTTCAAAGTCTATTACTGAATATTCGGATTTAAAATCATTCCGACAATAAAATTTAAGAGGTTCTTCTTTTACTAGTTTAAGTTCCCGAATTTTAAGACAGTTTATTTTTCCTTTTTCTTTGTCGACTTTCCTATTTACTATAATTTTTTCTAGTTTTTGTGTCCCAAAAAAGTCACTACTTTGCATTTCAGTTACAACAAACGGTTTTTTCTTTCTTGCACTTCTCATAGCTTGTATATAGTCACTTGGTGAATACAGCCTTTATACATGTTTTAATGCTGCTTCTATATCACTAAAGTCGGTGTCGTTGGCCAAAAAACTGTGCACAGATACGAGGTACTTCATAGAGATCGTCTTTAGAGTGGGATGAGCTTCAAGGCAAAATTTTAGTATTAAAACCATCTTAATGTTTCTGTTTTGTCCTCCGCATGAATCGCTCCACAAAACCAAATTTTTTATTCCATTCTCTACTTCCGTTTCAATAAATTTTATTTAACAGGAACCGATTTCTTGGGCTCCTCTACCTGCTTGATTTTCGGTCCAAACATAGCAGTAGCCTTGCTTCTTTTTTAAAGAATGAACTCCTGTAACGTTAATTTCGTTCACTTTACTTTCCTTCACTTAATTATTAATAAATTATCGTATGGGCGGCGAATAGCCAGTCCTGTCGACGAGAGTCGAAATCAACGTTTCTATGCGGGCCGATCGAGGTCCGTCTGTCGTGAAAATAGTCACTTCTACTTTGATATTCCCACTTTGACCTCGTATCTCTTCTTCTACCACTCATCAATTGAATCTGAATTAAGAATTTACTATAGAAATGTAAATTCCTTTCCTGGTCAAGGCGTCTGCGCTTGACATGAACATGAGACGTAAGTCTGTTATCTTTCATATGATTTCCCGTATTTAAAGAATGGCGAAGAGGGTTCATTCTTCTTTCCTGTGAACATGTGCCTTGAAGCCTTTCTAACTTATCGTATCTTATCTTTAAGAAGTGCATTCATCTGAATGGTGAGTTATTTCGCTTAAATGTATAACTATTACTATCCTCTCTCAATAGTTTTCTACTTTCCTATCTTTACTATGCTGCAATGTCGTTCCAGTGCCAGGAATATATATCGATATGATCATGTGGTTTTTTTTTGCCTTTCATATTTCTTTAATGTTATCTTGGAATATATTTCAAACCGGTGTAGAATCGGTTATTCGATTTTATGTTTTTTATTTGCTTTCTTTGAGTATTTCTTTTATCTAAAAATACAGGATTTATGAACCACGTTGTCAAATAATTTTCTTTAACATTGTAAGTTCATACTTCATACATCCTGGATTTTGTTAAATGGGGTAAATTTGTTCCTGATACTAGTATTGTTCTTAGCACTTTACCTGGACCCGAACTTTACCTGGGACGAACTTTTCCTGGGACAAACTTTACCTGAACCCACATTTTACCTGAGACACTACCTGGAACTTTACCTGGGAGAAGATATGTAACCTAAAAGGACACCATCTCCTCACCATCATTCCCTGAATTTGTACTAGTTTGGTCTAAGGAACTACACCTGAGCTGCTCTCTAAACTGAGTAGCCGTTACAAATTGGCGCCCAACGTGGGGCGTTGCAAATTGGCGCCCAACGTTGGGCTACTCAGTTTAGAGAGCTCAGGTGTAGATTCTGAGACCAAACTAGTACAAATTCAGGGAGTAGTCTTACCGGTTCTCGGGTAATCCTACTTGAAATCTATTTAAGGTACTGAAATTAGATAAAGGTCAATTATGAAAGTTAAGAAAGGTAAGTGGGCGCCACCCTGAATAATACTAGCTTATTTGTTATTCAAATCAGCATTATAACGACAAATCCTGTAAGATTGGAAGGGAAAATAAACTTTATGAACAACGTTATTAAATTTACAAGTTGTATATTAACTTTTGTTACAAACAATTAAACAAAGGAAAACAATTGACTAGTTTTTATTGACGTCGTTGAGGAAGCGATGAAATATATATCTGTTACCTTCCTGGAATGATGGTGAGGAGATGGTGTCCTTTTGTCCTTTTTAGGTTACATATCTTGTCCCAGGTAAAGTTCCAGGTAGTGTCTCAGGTAAAATGTGGGTCCTGGTGAAGTTTGTCCCGGGTAAAGTTCGTCCCAGGTAAAGTGCTAAGAACAATACTAGTATCAGGAACAAATTTACCCAATTTAACTAAATCCAGGATGTCTGAAGTATGATCTTACAATGTTAAAGAAAATTATTTGACAACGTGGTTCATACATCCTGTATTTTTAGATAAAAGAAATACTCAAAGAAAGCAAATAAAAAACATAAAATCGAATAACCGATTCTACACCGGTTTGAAATATATTCCAACATGACATTAAAGAAATATGAAAGTCAAAAAAAACCACAAAATCATATCGATATATATTCCTGTCACTGGAACGACATTGCTACATAATAAAGATAGGAAAGTAGAAAACTATTAAGAGAGGATAGTTATAGTTATACATTCAAGCGAAATAACTTACCATTCACATGAATGCACTTTATAGAGATAAGATATGTTTGCTTCAATAGCACATGTTCACAGGAAAGAAGGATGAAACCTCTTCGCCATTGTTCAAATACAGGAAATCATATGAAAGATAACAGACTTACGTCTCATGTTCATGTCAAGCGCAGACGCCTTGACCAGGAAAGGAATTTACATTTCAATAGTGAATTCTTAATTCATATTTAATTAATAAGTGGTAGAAGAAGAGATACGAGGTCGAAGTGGGAATATCAAAGTAGAAGTGACTATTTTCACGACAGACGGGACTCAATCGGCCCGTATAGAAACGTTGATTTCGACTCTCGTCGACAGTAAATATATTCAGCCTTGAAACATTTCTCGGTGTTGGGTATGAGAAAGGACTGGCTATTCGCCGCCCATACGATAATTTATTAATAATTAAGTGAAGGAAAGTAAAGTGAACGAAATTAACGTTACACTCCCGCATTATACAGCCACAACTGCCTCTTGTAAAAAACGATGCCGGTAGGAATTCGTGGAAGAGGCAGTGTTTTCTCCAAGTCGTAACTTATGCATCCAAACTCCTTATTCTGTTCTGCTTCTTGTTTGTCTTTATTCATAAGTTCTCTAGCTTCCCTCCAAAGATCGATATGTTTGTTATGTTCCTGCTCTAAAACTTGTCTGTCCGAATCATTTATTGTAGACTGTATCCGTGCAGCAAAGGAATCACATGTGCTACAGGTGTCTTTCTTCAGACTTTTGAATTTTAAATTAAAATTATTTTAAAATATTCTTCTATAAGTTGAAAAACTCATTGCATCTATAGCTTTTAAGATTGTACTTTTTTTCTTTTCATTTTCCTCTCGCCATTTTTCAATCATATCGATATTTTTTTATCCCATCAAATCTTCCACATACAAGTCATACATTTTTACCAACGTCATGTCAGGTGCAAGAAACTCCGAGTTTGTAGTGTTCCTCCTATAATGTGATTTGTAACGTGGAAGTTTGTTTATGAGTACCTTAACAGCATCTAATTTTTTTTTCACTTGTTTTGTTTACCCCTCTTTGTTTTTGTCCTTTAATTCTTCACATCGTGTTTTTTGTATGGCTTCTTTTAGTAGATACTTGAAATGTTTTTCTAAAGAATTCACGGCAAACTGTTACATTTCTGAGATAATAAATCCTGTAAAATTGTTTTTTTGATGGTCTATTGGTGTACTGACGGAGTTTTTCCTTTTCTTTAACACAAGTTGCAAGATACAAATTTTGTGTGGTGTATTCCCCTAATCTCCTCTAGTCTCATATCTGGACTAACCTTATCATGGCATTTTTCTTTACAAAGGCACTGAAAGTCATGAAATATCTTCGGTTGTACAAGAGTTCCTTTGTAATTATAATACTCCCTGTTGCTGTTTCTCAATTTTTTTGCGGTAGCAGTTGTCTGCTGACCAAATTTTCTTTTCCTACCCCTGGACTTTCTTGTTGTATTTTTAATTAGGTCAGGATTCGTATTATTTGGAGGCTCATAATCTGAACCCAACTCAGAACCATCACACTCTTCTTGATCATTGGGGATATAATCAGGATAATTTTCGATCAGAATTCTTGGATCGCCTATATTTTCATTGTTGTTCCTTTGGGTTTATTGGTTCTTCTTTGCGAGATCCAAAACTATGTTCATCTAGTATATTTTCTGGAATATTGTTTGCGTCACATGAGGATATTACATCCAAACTTGGAAAATCAGAAACTGATGAATTAACCGTTTCGACATCAATCCAAGAAGCTATTTGAGTGTCATACAATAATACTTTGTTCTTACACATGTTTGACTCTGAATTATTTCCTTGTAGAACTTCATCATATTTGACCGATGCTCCGTTGATTCGCTCAGAGATGTCTTCTTTCGGAAAAAGGAAACAGGTATTTTTATGTCAGGTTGAAAAAAATTTAGTGTTTTTAGTAGCTCACCGTTTTCAGTAGAATGCTGGATAATATTTTCAGAAAAGTCGTTCTCTATAAAAAAAGAATACCTAGTTTTATTCCAAAAATATATCTGATGTTTAGCAATAAACGATTTCAATATCTTACCCTTGAAATCATCATATGCAAGAATGTTTTCATTTGGTAAACAGTTATCTGTTAAACTTAAAGAAATCGGATCATAATCTTTTCGTCGATCATCTCTCTCCAGAGGGACAAAGTCAGTTGCTGAAATAAAAAGTCACTTCAATAGATATACCTTGTTTTCAGGAATGAAAATTAAACTGCAAAAATATTAATAATAGTGTCGGTTGTAGAATCATTTTCAGGGCAATCAGATGAGCTTGAAGCTAACAACAACGCCAATTCGGTTCCTCGTGACATTCTCGATTGCATCAACTCAACATTCGAGGGATAGATTAATACTGACGAGTTTGTTACAAGATTGCCAAGGCAAGTTTATTCAGTGAAGAGAACTGATAGTTATTGGTTTCTTTTCTGCTGAACTGTTTTCAAGAAAAATTGCTTACTGAAGAGAACCAATGAACATTGGTTCTTTTCTGCTGAAATTTGATTCAGTTTACCGTTTTCACTAAAAGAACTATTTTTACATGGTTCTTTATAACGAATTTAAATTCAGTTTCGATAGAGACCAATATCTAGTGGTTCTTTTATGCGGAATATTAAATACTTGATTTATAAGAAAATGAAACCAATGTCTACTTGGTTCCCTTATGTTGAAATAACCAACACTAATTTTAATCCAAGGATTTTTTCCAACATCCACAATAAAAAAGATTGTGTTGGTTCTTTTCTATTGAAAACTAGATCAATATAAACTATACTCAAAGGTACCATTTCTCAACTTTTCTGTATTTTGTGGGTTGGTTCCTTTCTAATTAATGCAGTCCACTTGTAATATTAAAAAAGCCCTCATAAATCGACATTATGAATATTTTTGAGAAACTTCCAATTGCCTGTCATTGATCAATTATTTAAGCAATATATTTTTTGTACTCACTTCAACTAGTGTTAGGTTACTTATACTGGTCTCTTTGTTCCCGGTTTGTTTACTAAAGACACATTCAAATGTGGATAATAGTTCAGTTTTATGTTACTGTCCATTAATTCTACTGGTAGGTCATTAAATTTGAGTAGTTAATTACTACAGTTGATGTTCACTTTTCAGAACAGTAATAAATCCAAACTTCTGGTAGCGATATAAAACACAAACACATGCTAAACTATTTGAGGTTAATTTTCATCGGGAATCGTGAAATTATATTGGAATTCCAGTAAGTGCGTTAAACTATAGACATATGAAACTCCAAGTATACTTCAAGTGAAAATTCACGCCATAGGAAAGTGTTGTTGTGTATACGACATTCAATGTAATTTCTATTTTTGATAAAGAATGTTTAACGTAGTTTTGCTGTGAACTAGACTTCAGTTTTATTATTTGTTATTTTTGATATTTGTCAATAAAAACAGGTAACGCTACGAGTATTTATAATCATCCATTTATCTAATATGTTATGGGCCCAGGGGAATCATTATTCTGATAAAAGACACATTGAAAATTAAGACATTTCTCTTTCAATTGACGGCATCATGTCAGACAAAAGTACAAATAACGAAATTAAATGATGATAACTATCAGGTCTGGAGATACAAAAAGGAATTATTACTAACCAAAGAGGACCTGTGGACAGTTATTATCGATGAACCTCGGACAGCACCGGCCTCAACTATTGTTTATTGGTCGATGACAACCAAATTATTCACATCAAAAATAAAAGTACGGCAAAAGCTTCGTGGGAAGCATTAAAGGAATATCATCAAAAATCAACTCTATCAAACAAAGTTCGAATTTTAAGACGGTTATGTCGCATGATATTGTCCGATGGCGGAAATATGAAACACATTTAAATGCAACGGACGAATGTATGGATGAATTGACATTTGGTGAAACCATCACACATTTGTTTGATCAAGCAGAAATCGGATGTATATGAGAAAATTATCGAGTTCATTGGAATGATGAAAACACAGCATGGCAAAATATCAAAGATTTTTAGAACTGATCGTGGCGGCAAATATATGAACGATAAACTGCGGAATTACTTCAAATCGAAGAGAATAAAATCCCAGTTAACAGTGCCTAAGACTCCCGAACAGAGCTGAACGCAAAAATAGAACTCTCGTCGAAATTACACGTTATATGCTGAATGAATCAGGTTTGCACAAACAATTTTGGAGCGAAGCAGTGACTACAGCAAATCACATTAATCATCGTCTACCAAGTAAAAGTGTAGAAATGACTCCATATGAATTATGGCCTGGCAAACAACCGGATTTGAATTACTTTCACACATTTGGGACACCAGTGTTTGCTCATATTACGAAAGATCAACGTAGAAAACTGGACGATACAGCGGAAAAATTATTTAATTATTTTTCGTTGGTTATGAACTCGGCATAAAGGGTTATCAACTTCTTAATATTCGCACAAATAAAGTTAAAATTAGTCGTGACGTGAAATTAATTGAAGTTGGTACAAACGTTCAGACAAATGTCGATATTTCAATGGAAAATAAAACTGAAGAGGCCGAAGAACATCAAAATCAGACTCAAGATGAAAACGAAATGGAAGAAGGTGAACCAGTTTCAGAAGGGGTTCCAGAAATAGTTTTGCTGTGTACTATACTTAAGTTTCATTATTTGTCATTATTTGATATTTGTCAATGAAAATATTAGTTTTTAACTGTAACAGGTTCTGATTCCGCCACGAGTATTTATAATCATCCATTCATCTAATAATGTGCCCTTTTCAATATTGATAAAAAATAGAAAGCAAAGAATTCTCATCATGTCAGATAGCAGCCATTGAAGCAATGAGTTCTTGCCCAATCGGTCCTGAAATTGTATGGGATTGCCTAAGAAAACTCAATAAACTAGGCGAGAGCAACATCATGACGTCAACTGACTGTGGGTTCCAGGACTCACCAAATAGCTGATGAACTAGAGGGAGTGTATCACCATTTTGGGGGCTGTCTTTTGCGGTATCAGCTCCAATGTAATATTGGAAGAAGTCAGCAAAGCTGAAAAGAAGACAAGATCATGGAGAAGATCTAGTCGGGCTGAAACAATTGAATATACTCCAGGTAGTTTCCCTAGCCAAGTGAGAAAAACTGAATCCCCAGGCTAAAGCAAAACTTCACTTTGGCCTGAATGTGCACCTCAAAATGCTGCTAGGTATGTATGTATATTGGGGTGACATTCACTGAGACCTAAAAGATCTATTGTGCCCCCTTACTTCTACTTAGTTCTTGAGGAAAAACTCAAAGACTAGTAGCTCCTTTGGTCCTATTCCCCGGAGGAATTTTACGATATCTGCAGGCTTTAACTGAGGTGAATCTTCAATCCAGTAATCTCCTAGGTGTTGTACCCTAGGTTTCTAAATTGCTGTGCTATTCGCAAGTATGTGGATGGATGTTTCTTCTTCCATGCCACAGAATCTGCATTCTTCTTCCTCCAATATTTTGTGCTTTTTCAGGTGCCCCTTCAGACGACAATGTCCCGTTAGGATCCCTGTTAAAACTCTCAGTGCAGTTTTACTTTAAATTATGCATTCATTTGATCTCAACAGGCTGTAGCCACCCAGAAGAATTTTGGATTGTCTAAGTCCTACTAGATCTCTCCAATGGTCAGATCTTCTCTTTTTTCCGGCTTTGCCTCTTTCTTCCAATATTATATTGGATCTGATACCGCAAAAGGGTTCTGGCCCCCATAGGGGTGTTTCACTCCCCCCTCCCTCTTTGCTAGTTCATCTGCTATTTCATTTCCTTCTATTCGAGTGTGTCCTGGAATCCACAGTAAGGTGACTATATTGTTCGCGCCTAGTTCACTGAGTTTGCCTAGGCATTCCCACTCCATTTTGGAATTGATTACACAAGAGCTCAGAGCTTTATAATGGCTACTTGACTATTCGACATTATGATAATTTTTTGCTTTCTATATCCTTTATCAATATTGAGCTGAGCACTCTTTCTTATGGCGTGAATTTCCGATTGAAAGATACTTGGTTTTCCCAAGCTTTCAAAGTGTTTGGTTCCTGGCCCCTGCACTCCTATTCCAGTTCCTTCTATTGCGTTTGAGCCATCTGTGTACAATTGAATGGCATTCTACCCAAGTCTGGTAATGGTATTTGGATCTCATTCCTTCTTGTTGCTTAATTCCGTAACGGATTTCGTTGAAAAAATATACCTTTTCATCATATCATCTTGTTGCATGTGCCAGGTTTTCTCATTTCTAAGAAGTGAGGTGGTGTTTTTTTTTAATGATCCCCTCTCTACTTAGTCTGTATCTTGTTCTTTCTGCAACACTTTCCACCACCATATGTAGTGGTGTGAGGTTGAGAATCACTTCCATGGCTGCCGTTGGGCATGTTCTCATTGCTCCTGTAATGCATATACAGGCTAGTCTTTGAATTTTGGAGAGGTTTTATCTTGTCGTCAACAGGCTAGTTCTACTACTCCACGCAATGGTTCCATAAGTGATAATTGGTCTCAATATGGCAGTGTACATCCAGCTCAGGATTTTTGGGTTACAACCCCAATATCTCCCTGCCAGCTTCTTGCACACTGTTAGAGCCATTTTTGCTTTGTATATAATCTCCTTTTCGTGTTTGTTCCACAGAAGCTTACTGTCTAGAGTCAAACCCAGATACTTGACTTCTTGTCTCCATTCAACCTCGCCTTCATCAAGTTTATTGATTTCGAGGTTGAGTTTTCTTTTCTTAGTGAAGGCTATGTAACGAAGTTAATTTTCCGACAATAGTTATTTTTAAGTTTCCGAATATATTTTCATTTAATATTGTATATAATCCGTGATATCCTATGACTTCTGTGTAGAAGTATTTTGTTAAGAAAAATCCATTCCAATTTTTAATTTAAAATTTCAAATTCCAACCGCGATATAATTGTAAACAGGTATGGTTCCCCACTGTCGCGAAACAAGTAGCGCGCAGGTCGAACTAACCAAGAGAGGTGGAAAGCAGTCTGAATCGAGGAAGGCTTAAGCGGCGAGTCGACAGTTAGTTCAATGCAGGCTGGCGAAGATAAGAGTCGCTAGCATTGAACGCTCCGTCCGCCGAATTTTGTTGTTTGCTTGGTAGTTAGTTTGTTTTGCTTTTGTCTTTAAATATAGTAAATTTTGATATTCTTTTTTTTTATTTCCAAGTCAAAGTATTTGCTGCGAAGGTAAGATTTTATGGAAATAATAATTTTAAATCAAAGCTGGTCTTTTCAATAATTGTTAGGCGAAAATTCATTCAATATAATTCATATTTCATTTTTACAAAACAAGCATTATTCTGATTTAGTAGTGTCAATGTATGTCAATAATATAACGATAGCTCGTACAGTTAAGTTTTAATTTCCGTACTCGTTCCCGTTTCGGTTGAAATACTGAAGTTTTCCAGGCGTCCTGCCAGGGCTCGTTGGTATTTCAATTCGAGAACTTAAAGGCCGCTGAATCAAAATATTAAGGTTTTCCAGGCGTCCTGCCAGGGCTCATTGATATTTTTATTCACGGATCAAACCCTTCCGTACGCATTCCCGTTTCGGTTGAAATATTGAAGTTTTCCAGGCGTCCTGCCAGGGCTCGTTGATATTTCAATTCGAGAACGTAAAGCCCGCTGAATCAAAATATTAAGGTTTTCCAGGCGTCCTGCCAGGGCTCATTGATATTTTTATTCACGGATCAAACCCTTCCGTACTCATTCCCGTTTCCAAACCCCGTTTCGGTTGAAATATTGAAGTTTTCCAGGCGTCCTGCCAGGGCTCGTTGATATTTCAATTCGAGAACTTAAAGCCCGCTGAATCAAAATATTAAGGTTTTCCAGGCGTCCTGCCAGGGCTCATTGATATTTTCATTCACGGATCGAACCCTTCCGTACTTCCTTTTCCGATCCCGTGAGACATTTTAATCAAATTTTCACGTTCAGTTTACTTCCGTACAATCCGTTTTCTTGCTTTCAATTATTAACCTGCTTATTGAAAATACTTTTTTTTTTTGGAAAAGGTCAGCTTGCTTTTACCGTTTTCGGTTGAATATAAAAACATTGCTTATATTTATAAACCTCTCTCGCTTATGTCCTGCCCGCTTCGTCTCTAATAAACGCATGGTATTGGTATAATTAGTTAATAGTTTGCTTATATTGATGGTTTTTTTGTAAATGCCAGGGTATTGTTGCCTGCTACGCAGGATAGTTTTTTTGTTGTTTTTCTTTTTCTGTAACGATTTGGTCAGCTACCGACCTTGTAATTATTTGTGAAGGTAATAGATTTTAATTTAACCAAACCTTTGTGTTTTACTGACCTACTACCAATTAGAAAACTCCTATGGTGGAATAGTTGTTTTGTAGCAAGAATTTAGCTTTGCTGTAGTGTGGGCCAGGAGACTAACTTTTATTTCAGGACCAGCGCGGACCTTTTTTTTTTTTTTTTTTTCTGGAAATAACTAGACCCCTGGAACTGACCGTACCTCCATCTGAGGTTACCTGGAACTCTTGACACTGGAAGTCAAGGGGCCGTGGAGTTAACCACGCTAAAAATCTGGCGCCCGAGATAAAACTTGAATCCGCGGTTTTGGGGTGTCAATTGTGACGTGTCCAGGTACTTAGTTTCGACGTAAAGTACGAGGAGGAAGAAAACGCGTTACAAATTTGGCGCCCGAGCAGGGACCGTTTTTCCGTTTTAAATTTTTTTTTTCCGTATTGTTGATTTGAGCAGGGACCGTTGTTCCGTTTTAAAATTTTTTTTTTCCGTATTGTTGATTTGAGCAGGGACCCTGATTGTCAAAACAGGAACCGTTTATTTTGTTTTGGATTTTTTCCGTATTGTTGATTAGAGGAGGGACTGTTTTATACCATTTTCAATTTTTTTTTAGTATCTTGTTGCTTGGACCGTTTTATTCTGTTTTGACGTTTTATTTTCTTTCGTATTGTTGATCAAACAGGGCCGTTGATTGTTTGTTAAGAAGAGCACCGACTCGATGATTGAGAGTAGCCTGTGGACATTTTGTTTAAATGGACCGTTTTGCCTGTCCCTGATCTTGTTCCTTTGGTATTTAAGGAGATTTTGTTTTCCGCTTGAGTTTAAAAGCTTGTCAGAAGGGATTGCTGAGCCTAGGGCCAAAAGGCCAATTTCAAGAAGAAATATTTCTCCACGACCCGTTTCTGACCGATCCGATACCGGAATCGTTCCAACCGTTATGGCCAACCCTCCGCCGAATGTGCATGACTGGAAGGTGTGCTTTGGAAACCGAGGAGATCCGGTCGGATTTATCGAAAGAATTGAAGAAATATGTACCGCAAGGAATGTTCAAAAAGATAATTTGCTTCCTTTGCTACCTGAATTACTGTCCGGTGAGCCCGCACTATGGTACCGGAATAACCGAAACAGATATACCCACTGGACCGATTTCGAAACCGATTTCCGAATTTTCTTCTATCCTGTTAACTACGAGGTTGACTTAGAAGCCGAGATAGGCAGACGTCTACAAAGAAGAAACGAGTCCGCCGCTACGTACATAACCGAACTTCAAACCCTGATGAGAAGGCATGGAAAGCTAACTCCCGAACAACAGTTAGCTTGGTTGTACCGTAACCTGTTACCTGAATACCGGCTGCAGATCCGAAAAGGGGACTTTGATGATTTTTCCACATTTTGTCAAGTGGTAAGGGAATATGAGCTCCTCAGGAAGGAACTCCAGAATGTTCCCGGCCAGAGTATACCAAACCGTGGATCAACCCGTCCGCAGCCGATGAATACACCCAGATATGGAACGTCCCATAACTCGAATCCTGGTCCGTACAGAGAGCCCATTCCCGGTACCAGCCAACCGACATCATCCGGTACTCCTCGCCGTCCGCCACATGATACTACCAATCAACCGTCTGGCTCATCTTCCCGGCAACCAATCTGTTTCCGCTGCGGAGAAACTGGTCACTACCGAAACAATTGTCAGAACCCTCAGAAGATATTCTGTTCTCGTTGCCATAAGGAAGGGGTATTTTCCAGAGATTGTTCCTGCAGGAGGCAGGAAAACTAATCCGAAGCTGTCCCGAGGAGAGGCCGACACAGCTTCCGCAAATATTTGCCTCTCATGCTGAAATACCAGAAGAAATGACCGATTTCCGACCGCACATCGACGTCGAAATTGAGAATCACAAGTACAAAGGCCTGTTAGATACTGGAGCTGCGAAATCATACATCGGTGATCATATAGCTAAGACATTTTCCCAAAGAAAGCAAACCACCACCCGTCAAGCTACGAGGGCACGTTTAGCTAATGGAAATTTGGTCTCTATCACCGACTCTTATGAGCTAAAATTGAAGACCCATGACGTCATTATGGAAGGACCGTTCGAACATTTCCCTGGTCTGATAACCGATATTGTTTTAGGACACGATGTTCTCCGAAAATATAATTTCTGTTTGGAGTTAGGAACTGGAAATATATATATCAATAATGAACTAGTAAGGCGTTCATCATTAGCAAGTCCTGTTGGAATATTGGAGAAAGTGAACACAGCCATGAAAGAAATCGATGCCGCTGTACCGATAATATGTAAGGAAGAAACAAACCATCGTTTTGCTGAAGACCACTGTTCTCGAAGCCTGTCTGTTTCTGAAGTCTCCGCGTCTTCCCTGGTGTTAGGGGTTGACAAGGAGCAACTTGTTTCCGAAGTCTCTGCGTTTTCCCTGGAGTTAGGGGTTAACAAGGAGCAATTTGTTTCTGAAGTCTCTGCGTCTTCCCCGGAGTTATTAGGGGTGGACAAGGAGCAATCTGTTGTTAAAATTTCTAAGTTTTCCCCGGTGCTGTTAGGGGTTAATGAAGAAGAATCTATTGTTGAAGTCTCTGCGTCTACCCCGGAGTTGTTAGGGGTTGACAAGGAGCAGTCCGTTGTCAAAACTTCTGATTCCTCCCCGGTGTTGTTAGGGGTTGATGAAGAAAACTCTATTTTCGAAGTCTCTGCGTCTTCCCTGGTGTTAGGGGTTGACAAGGAGCAAATTGTTTCCGAAGTCTCTGCGTTTTCCCTGGAGATAGGGGTCGATGAGGAGCAGCCCGTTTCTAAATTATCTGCGTTCTCCCTGGAAGACTTAGGGGATGACGAGAATTTTGGTTATATAGGATGTCCATTGGAAACCATAATTCCACTTACTGAAAGAAATTTATCGAAAGAACAGACAGACAGACTGAATACCTTTCTGAACCAAGAGTTACCGCAATTTGAAAAGATTCAAGGTCCAACGACACTGGTTGAGCATGAAATACGTCTGCTACAACCCCGTCCGATCAAACAGAGATACCGACCTCAGAATCCGAAAATGCAAGAAATTTGCAATACTGAAATAGACGCCATGTTGAAAGAAGGAGTAATAGAACCCTCTACAAGTCCGTGGAGTTCTCCGATTGTAATCGTGAAGAAAAAGGATGGGAAAAACCGCTTCTGCATTGATTTTCGTAAGGTCAATGAGGTAACAATGAAGGATGCCTACCCCCTTCCATTTATCAATGCTATACTGGACAAACTGCGAAAAGCCAAGTACATTTCCAGTTTAGATCTGAAGAGTGGGTATTGGCAAGTTCCGTTAGCACCCGACAGCAAACCCATCACCGCCTTCACCGCACCGGGACGTGGATTGTTTCAATTCACGGTTCTTCCATTTGGCTTACACTCCGCACCAGCCACATTCCAGAGACTGGTTGATCAGTTAATAGGTCCGGATTTGGACCCTTACGCATTTGCATATCTGGATGACATAATCGTGCTGGGGGAAACGTTTGAGCAACATTTGGAAAATCTATCTGAAGTGTTCCGCCGATTACGAGCAGCACGACTGAAACTAAATCCGGAAAAATGTCATTTTTGTTTACCATCAATGAAATACTTAGGCCATGTAGTCACTGGAGATGGAATCCGTACCGATCCAGAAAAGGTCGAAAGTATAATTAAGTTTGCAGCCCCGAGAAATATCCGAGAACTAAGAAGGTTTTTGGGGGTTGCATCCTGGTATAGGAGGTTTGTGCCATCGTTTTCGCAAAAGGTGGCCCCGTTAACAAAGTTGCTTCGCAAATCTCAGCGATGGAAATGGACTGAAGATCAAGAAACCGCTTTCACTAAAATTAAAACCTGCTTGTCGGAAGCTCCTGTATTAAGCTGTCCCGATTTCAGTATACCGTTCACTCTACAGACCGATGCCTCCGAGTATGGGTTGGGAATAGCCCTTACCCAGCAGAAGGATGGACATGAACACGTCGTAGCGTATGCAAGCCGCACTTTGAGTCCTGCCGAGAAAAATTACTCCGTCACGGAAAAAGAATGTCTTGCCATTGTATGGGGGATTGAAAAGATGCGTCCTTATTTAGAGGGCTACCATTTCACGGTTGTTACCGATCATCAGAGCCTTAGATGGTTACATTCCATAGCTAGTCCGTCCGGACGTTTGGCGCGATGGAGTATCTTTCTGCAGCAATATGACTTCGAGATACAGTATCGTAAAGGTGCTCTAAACCGTGTGGCCGACGCCCTGTCCAGAAATCCGCTTCCAATGACCGCCGAGGCCGACCCACCATCTGTACTCTGTCTGACCGATGTACCCACCGAATGTTCATGGTACCGGAATAAAAAGGAAGAAGTCCTGAAGGAACCAGACAAGTTCCCTGACTACTGCATCAAAGAAGGCCGTTTGTACCGTCATTTCTGGGATATAAATGATTTAAGAGAACCTAAGATGAGTGATCCATGGAAACTGTGCATAGCAAAATCCGACAGAACCCGAGTCCTCCAAGAGAATCATGATGCTCCTAATGCAGGGCATCTGGGAATTGCTAAGACTATCACCCGTATTGCTAAGTCGTACTATTGGCCTGGAATGTTTCGAGACATCACCAAGTACGTTCGCCGGTGTTCACAATGCCAGAAGTACAAACCGTCACAACAAAAACCTCCAGGAAAAATGCACCCACCTCCAAACCAACGACCATGGGATACCGTTAGTTCCGATATCATTGGACCATTGCCGCGAAGTAAGAAGGGTCACTGCTATATTGTAATGTTCCAGGACCGATTTACCAAATGGGTACAATGTAAAGCATTGAGGAATGCTACTGCCAGTAGCATCAGTACCGCATTTTATGAAGAAATACTGACTATATTTGGATGTCCCCGTACAGTTTTAACCGATAATGGAACTCAGTATAACAGTACACTGTTCAAGAGTATGTTAAAAGAATTGGGAATTCGACATCGTTTCACACCCCCGTATACGCCTCAAGCTAATCCGGTGGAAAGAGCCAATCGAACGTTGAAAACGATGATTGCGCAATATTGCGAAAAGGATCATCGAGATTGGGACCTGAGATTAGCCGATTTGAAGTTTGCGATGAACAACTCCAAACACGATTCTACTGGTTTTTCACCTGCCTTTTTAAATTTCGGACGAGACCCCGATGTTCCGAAATCCTACAGGAAGGAAACTGAAGATAATCCGGAGAACGAGTCAAGAAAGGACGCTGAAACTGAAAATCCCGCCGAGGCAGATGCAAAACCGCATCTCTTAAGACTTGATAAATTACAAGAGTGTTTTGATCTTGTCCGTTTAAATCTCTCCAGAGCATTCACCAGTCAAAGTCATTATTACAATTTACGTCGCCGTGACTGGGAGACAAAGTTATTAAAAAGGAAAATATTGTGTCGTCAGCTGTTGATCATGTAGCGGCGAAGTTAGCCCCGAAATACTCTGGGCCTTATGAAGTTGTCCGCGTCGTTTCTCCGGTAGTATATGATTTACGAGACGAAAACGGCAAGCGATATAACCGAATACACATTAAGGATTTAAAACCCTCAGCTAACTAGTTTATTTCGGGATGAAACCGCGGTGCGACGAACCACCCCGAGTGCCGATCCCTGTCTCAACCGCTTACGCGAGAGCTTCTCTCGCCTACGCCGAGATATCCGAGCCCGAGGATTTGGACCAAGCTCCGGAGTCCGTAGCAGAGGCTACAGGCGCTGAACACCCTTACGAAGAAGATAAGTCCGGATCATGTGACAAAGACTGTATTTAGTATTAAGTTGTAATTTAGTGATAATTTATTTGTAGGGTAGTAAGTAATTGGAAAAAAATGTAAAGTACGCAAGCGATGCTCGCGTCCTTTAATTTTTTTTTATCGAAGTAAGGGGGGGATGTAACGAAGTTAATTTTCCGACAATAGTTATTTTTAAGTTTCCGAATATATTTTCATTTAATATTGTATATAATCCGTGATATCCTATGACTTCTGTGTAGAAGTATTTTGTTAAGAAAAATCCATTCCAATTTTTAATTTAAAATTTCAAATTCCAACCGCGATATAATTGTAAACAGGTATGGTTCCCCACTGTCGCGAAACAAGTAGCGCGCAGGTCGAACTAACCAAGAGAGGTGGAAAGCAGTCTGAATCGAGGAAGGCTTAAGCGGCGAGTCGACAGTTAGTTCAATGCAGGCTGGCGAAGATAAGAGTCGCTAGCATTGAACGCTCCGTCCGCCGAATTTTGTTGTTTGCTTGGTAGTTAGTTTGTTTTGCTTTTGTCTTTAAATATAGTAAATTTTGATATTCTTTTTTTTTATTTCCAAGTCAAAGTATTTGCTGCGAAGGTAAGATTTTATGGAAATAATAATTTTAAATCAAAGCTGGTCTTTTCAATAATTGTTAGGCGAAAATTCATTCAATATAATTCATATTTCATTTTTACAAAACAAGCATTATTCTGATTTAGTAGTGTCAATGTATGTCAATAATATAACGATAGCTCGTACAGTTAAGTTTTAATTTCCGTACTCGTTCCCGTTTCGGTTGAAATACTGAAGTTTTCCAGGCGTCCTGCCAGGGCTCGTTGGTATTTCAATTCGAGAACTTAAAGGCCGCTGAATCAAAATATTAAGGTTTTCCAGGCGTCCTGCCAGGGCTCATTGATATTTTTATTCACGGATCAAACCCTTCCGTACGCATTCCCGTTTCGGTTGAAATATTGAAGTTTTCCAGGCGTCCTGCCAGGGCTCGTTGATATTTCAATTCGAGAACGTAAAGCCCGCTGAATCAAAATATTAAGGTTTTCCAGGCGTCCTGCCAGGGCTCATTGATATTTTTATTCACGGATCAAACCCTTCCGTACTCATTCCCGTTTCCAAACCCCGTTTCGGTTGAAATATTGAAGTTTTCCAGGCGTCCTGCCAGGGCTCGTTGATATTTCAATTCGAGAACTTAAAGCCCGCTGAATCAAAATATTAAGGTTTTCCAGGCGTCCTGCCAGGGCTCATTGATATTTTCATTCACGGATCGAACCCTTCCGTACTTCCTTTTCCGATCCCGTGAGACATTTTAATCAAATTTTCACGTTCAGTTTACTTCCGTACAATCCGTTTTCTTGCTTTCAATTATTAACCTGCTTATTGAAAATACTTTTTTTTTTTGGAAAAGGTCAGCTTGCTTTTACCGTTTTCGGTTGAATATAAAAACATTGCTTATATTTATAAACCTCTCTCGCTTATGTCCTGCCCGCTTCGTCTCTAATAAACGCATGGTATTGGTATAATTAGTTAATAGTTTGCTTATATTGATGGTTTTTTTGTAAATGCCAGGGTATTGTTGCCTGCTACGCAGGATAGTTTTTTTGTTGTTTTTCTTTTTCTGTAACGATTTGGTCAGCTACCGACCTTGTAATTATTTGTGAAGGTAATAGATTTTAATTTAACCAAACCTTTGTGTTTTACTGACCTACTACCAATTAGAAAACTCCTATGGTGGAATAGTTGTTTTGTAGCAAGAATTTAGCTTTGCTGTAGTGTGGGCCAGGAGACTAACTTTTATTTCAGGACCAGCGCGGACCTTTTTTTTTTTTTTTTTTTCTGGAAATAACTAGACCCCTGGAACTGACCGTACCTCCATCTGAGGTTACCTGGAACTCTTGACACTGGAAGTCAAGGGGCCGTGGAGTTAACCACGCTAAAAATCTGGCGCCCGAGATAAAACTTGAATCCGCGGTTTTGGGGTGTCAATTGTGACGTGTCCAGGTACTTAGTTTCGACGTAAAGTACGAGGAGGAAGAAAACGCGTTACAGCTATTAAGATGGTTTTGGTTAGGTTGATGTTAAGTCCCACTTGCCTATACCAGTTATACCTTTTGTACGAGGTCACAAAGGGTGTCTTCGAATTTTCCCCTGGCTCTCATATTGGCATATTCTTGGCAGGATATTCCGGAGTCAGTCAAACCACACAGGAGTTCCTCAATCGTCAGGCTCCAAATTAATGGGTATGCTACTCCTCCCTGTAGACATCCTCTGGTTATACTGATGGAAACAATGTCTTTGCTCGTCCTGGTCTCTGCCACTCTAGTGGTAAGAAGTTCCGACATCCACCTCTTCTATTTAATGCTCTTTTGACAACCTCATTGGGAGTATTGTCAAAAGCTCCTTCTATATCCAACAATGCGCAAACTACGGCTTCTTGGTTGTCTAGAGCACCTCGGATATCCTCCGTCAGTTGCACCAGTGTAGTCTCCGCAGATCTGCCTGCCCGGTAAGCATGCTGATGCGGGTGGAGAGGTAATCTCTTTAGGATTTCCGTTCTAATATAATTGTCAATAGCTTTTTTCATCGTTTTGAGTACAAACGATGTTAGACTAGTTGGTCTGAATGATTTGGGGTTTGTTGTGTCCCTTTTTCCTGCTTTTGGAATGAAGGTTACTATTGCCATCCTCCATGCTTCTGGTATATAAACCAATTCTAGGCTGCTTCGACTGATTCTAGCTAAATGAGGTAGAATTTCGTCTTGTCCTTGCTGGAGCAATGCTGGGAAAATACCTTCGGCTCCCGGAGCCTTGAAAGGTGAAAAAGTGTGCTTAGCCATTGTAGTACTTTCTCTGGAAGATCTGAAGAAATAGATGTAAGAGAACTACTACTTTCCTCAGAAAATAAATAGAAGATAGGGGGCACAATATATATTTTAGGTATCAGTGAATGTCACCCCAGTATACATACATACTGATATGAAAAATAATAACTGCACATTGTACATCACCGACACGAGTTACTTCTAACATAAAAGCTTCAATAATTATAGAATATTAAAGGAAAACTATTTAAATGATTCAAATTAAAATAAATCAAACTCAAAGAAGCAATTCAAAATTTATAATGTACCTCGTACATACATACAATAGATAAAGTCTAAAACTCATCTGTATAAAGAAAACTCAAACAAATCACCTGGTATCAAATATAAGATCCACCTTTAAACGGGAATGTTTATGGTTTTTATGTATTATCTTGAATTTCTTCATGTAAAATTAAATTTGTCCAAAAGCATTACGAAATTTTATTCGTATTATGGTAGAATCTAAAATAGAAAAACTTTTATTACAGTTATTAGATCTATGACACCTATGAAAGTATTTATCATCTGATGTATGACAGGTTTGAACATAGAATTGTCAGCTAGAACAGGAAAATTACCAACCTAAATTGAATATGTCAAATAATTTAAAAATTTAATTAAAGATTTAAACTTAAAAAATTCATTTAGAAATTTAAAATGTGATGCTTTCTTTTAGAAAAGATTAAATCTATCAAAGAATATAATAAAATCTATTTAATGAACAACTATAAGTTAATTTGATCGGCCAATGACAATCAAACAAAGAGTTTACTTTTAGAGATAGAAGGCAGTTTCTTGCTAAGAAAGATAAAGGAAATGGGTTGTTAGGTACTTGTTGATAAAGAAAGCGTCGTCCCTTTTCGAAAATGAATTTTCTACAAGAAGCACGTTATTTCGTTCAGTGGAAAAAGTTTGTAAATTTGATAAAATATCTATGTACCTAATAGTGAAAATAGTTTAACTAACCTTGTAACACGGTTCCTGAAGAAAATAAACTCCGAGGGATCTTCGTAAGTAAATAAATTTAAATAAACCATATATTAAATTTCATCGAGAGTCATTCTGCATTGGAGCTGTCTTGCTTTTTGTTTGGTGGTTACTTCACAAAGGCCCAGAGCGGTCTAAAACAGGAAAGAAGTGATTATTCATGTTTCAACATTAATAGAAGATAAAAGGTATTCAATAAACTTCAATTTAAAATTTAAAACTTACTTGTGAGTGTATATAAAAGGAACATAAATATTTTGCAAATTCAGATACAACTGTATCGTCCATTTTGCTTTTCTTTTTGCTTATTTAAAACGGTATCACTGTAAATACACTAATGTATAAAAAGTTGCATAATTGCATGTATTAAATGTAATTTTCCTTGAATGAATGTGATTGTTGAGTGAAAGACCATATTAGTTAAGTTTTATTTTCCTATTTGATGTAATAAATAACGTTTATCTTGCTAATTTATGTTCACAAAATTAATTTTCATAAAATAAATTAAAAATTGTTTCATCCCAAGAATTATTTCGAAGCTATTCTTTTTATCAGTTGGTACAACTATATTGAACACCTGTTACACATCACTGGGGCACTTTCAGGGTGAGTACACAGGACCGTATTCGGGAAAGTATTTAAATCCAAATCAGATGTTAAAAACTTTATTAAAAATTTTATTTAAATAACATTGAATTTTGGCGCCCATAAAAAAAGATTTTAGGTAGTAATTAGATTTCTTACACATTAAACCCATGAACCCAAACCCTGAGAAGCTGAGATTTCATAAAAAAGGTGAGTACACAGCGTAGAGTTATTAAAATTGCTAAACTTGAAATTATTCCGGGTAAAACAAAAATCATAAAATCAAATAATAAAAATATTAAAAAAAAATATAAAACACAAAATAAAATATATCAATACATACATACCGAAATGTTAAAAATGAAAATGCAAAGAAAAATTGTGGTTCAATTTTCCAACAAAAACAAACATGATAATGAATATACCACAGAGAACCTACAGAATATATTCTAGCATAACGGTCTGTAGTTGTCAATTTTCCGTAAAAAAAATTAATATCTCGAAAAACATACATAGAGAATACAAAGTGACATCAAAATGTAACTAGTCTATTTAACAAGTTGAAAATGATGGAAAATGGAGATACTGATTCGGACATATGCATAGAAATATGTATCGAGACCGTTTATAAGTACATAAAACATTTCAAAAGTAATGCCACCTTTTTCTCTTTTTTATTAATTACTTTATTTATTATATGTATTATATTACAATTAATATTTCCTGAAAAAACTAGGGAAATACAAAATTACAAAACCATCACATATGCTGGTAATATTTCTAATAATATTTCAAAGATAATATCTTGTTCAACAAATACAGCAATTTCTTTTAAAACAGAAAACAATGTGAGTAAAAAATTGTTAAATGTAAAAACAAAAATACCCCCATTAAAAAAGTCTGGAATAAGTAAACTTAAATGTCCAGAATGTAATGCTGTCTATATTGGTCAAACAATTCGAAATTTTAGAATTAGATACAATGAACACTCACGAGCATACAGATTAAAACAGCCAGATAAATCACATTACGCAAAACATCTTCTTGACACAAAACATTCATTAACACCTAACACAGAACTAGAAGTACTGCATATTTGTGATAAGAAACAAGAACTAGATTTCCTTGAATAACTAGAAATAAAAAGACACTTAAGAGACCCACAATATGAAGTTGTTAATGAACAGATAAATCTAGGGAGCTCTCCACTATTAAATTGTCTTCTTAAGTAACAATTGTAGAGATCAGCAGATTCCTTGGTTTCATATATCATTGCACAGTTATACTGATCTTAAATGGGAAAAAGATATCCAGGATATCCCCACAGGGCTAATAATACCTAAGCTTTAATATTTGTAAAATCATATCTCCTTTTTTTTTTTCTATTCATATATATTAAGTCAATCACAAAATAGGTCACTTACTATTTGTTCTAGCCAAAATATTAAACATCAAGTAGGCATCACATGAAATGTAACTGCTGTCATTATGACGATGATATGTCAATATCGAAATAATTATCAATATCTTAGTTTTTCATTAAATAGTGGAATTAATTAGAAACACAAATATGAGTAGATTCCACAAAGTGAGGGTCCAAACAATAAATTCCTTCCTATATACATACTTAACAAGATCATGTCCTAAAAGTTCAACAAATTTCAATAATTTCTTTATATAAACGCTGTCGATACATTTTTCTATACATAATTCCGAATCTATGAGATATCACAAATATTTTTAGGAGCAGTGTACTCTTCACCATTTTCAACTTGTTGATTAGTCTAAAAGTAGAATACAAGAAGTTGATACATACATAAATATACAGGGTATTATATTGAAAATAACAGAGTTGCTGTTCATTACCAGGATAATCGGCATGTGAGAATATTTTCCATGAACTTGTAATCCATCCCTATATACCGATTCTCATAAAAATCGTGTTTATAGTTTTCAATATATACTTCGTCGTGAATATGTATTATGAATATGTGTCTGGATTAAATTACTTTGTTTTAATTCAACTGTTATCCTGTATTGTGTTTCATCCTCCTAGTGAAATACACACTTCAATTTGGATCCCCCTAGGGTCGGATGAAACCAGTGATATGTAATATTGTCAAAATTTCAAAGTCTTCAGATGGCACTAATTTAACGGTACATATTCATTATCAACAATGATATTCGTCATAATAATATTGTTATTATCATTTTATTGTCAAAAGCGATTGATCATGTATAGATGGCATATTAATCAGCTTTATTAGTATTATTATGAGTTGAAATACTGGAATTGATTTATGTGCATTCAACTAATTTGCTACTAGAAACTGAATTAGAAATTGACTTTGTATAGAAGCATTTCAATGATGGCGCTGCATTTTAATGATTTACATAATGTTTACATTCAAATTGGTATTTTCAAATACTGTTTGAACAATATCCTGATGTTTTTCTATTAAGCAATAATATGATATATTCCATCAGAATAAAAAAATGTAACGAAATGCGAGTCTCGTAACACGGTTAATTTATTCAGTGGCTATTCATAAAGCATATATCCAATAACTTTGGCAGGAATTGTTACCAAATTAGTTAACTAACAACATTTTAGTTACCGTATCAATATTAGATATCTTCATTATTTGAATAAATTGGCCATCACATCATCACACGTACTTAATCTCATAAGAATGATCGAATATTTTGAATAGCTCTAATAGACATCTTGCATCAGTGAGAGATTAGTTTAATAATATAGAATTTCCACTGAACTATTTATAGTTCAGTGAGAATTTCGAATCTCTTCTATCATACAATATCGAAAAAAAATGTTTTAAATATATATCCCGAACGTCTGAAACGTCAGTTAAAGTAGCGAACGTGCGGGTGTATCCAAGAACGCGTTAAAAACGACTTAAAAACGGGTGGTCAGTTAGGGTAGTATTAATTATTGTTATTTATTATAATTATACAAATAATATTGTAATTAGCATTGTTATTTATAATATATAGTCTCCTTCAAAAAAGATAAATACGCACAATCTCATTGTTTAAAAAATGACTAACGAGATATCTATAAAATGCCATACTGATAAGCTTCCCAAAGTGGTCTCGCTTATAGTAGCAAACTTTTCAATTAATATAATTTTCCATATCAGTTTCCAAGAAGAAACAAATTTTCAATCAATTTCATTCACATGCTTGCGAGCGTGCTTAGGTACGTATTCTGTATCCCATTTATAAAATCCACAAAGTCTACGAACTACTCAATCAATGATACAAATAAGGACTTATATTGTAGAAGGTAAAATGCATTTGAAAGCAACCGAATATCATAACTATAACAGTACTCCTAGTGCCATAATAATGTTACATCATTTTCATTAAAAAGATAGTATGCTTTAAAATCTCCACAAAAAAAATTCTAGAAGTGAAAACACTTTTGTTTGACTAAGCGAAAATCTACAATAAAATTGCATTGAAAAAAATGAAGTTGAAAGCTTTACCGGAAAAATTTCAAAAAGCTGGTAACATATGCAAACATTATTTTAAATTTGGCACTATTGATAACCACCGTATACCAAATTTCATTATGTCAAGTCGTTGCTGAGGTATTTGATCAGTGTACTGTGATCATGCTGTTCTATGACGTCACCGAACAAGTAATTTTGAACTGGCGTTTTTTCGCGCGATTAAATATTATGAATTTCAAACCCTTCTAACTTCTTTAAATAATGGAATTTAGATTATAAGTAACCTAATACCATAAGTAGATTTCATAGATTCTATTATCGTATGCAGTTACCAAGTACATCTATTTAGTAAGGAAATGGATATAAAGTTCTTGGTGTGCGTCATTGATTGTTAATGTCCTTCTAACACATTACGTTGGAAGAAATGGAAAAAGGCAGATCTGTGATTAATCCTAATCAAAATAACACAATAATGAACCGTTTAAACGTATTACAAACGTTCACCCCAATCTTTGACTCACAAAAATTTGATTGGTTGATGTTTAGATTACGCGCAAACGCGACCTATCAATCGGGCGAAATAACATCGTACAAAATACGATGCAGACGTTCCTTTCGTAGCGGCAATGTGTCTTACGTCTTTTTCTAACGTCCCACTGACAGTTCTCGTCAGGTCTGTACTTTGTTGTTTACGGTCGATTATTATTTATGAAAAGTGAATATTGATCTTATTGTTAGCATTTTATTTATTCTTTTGCAGGACTATTTAACTAATGTTAAATTATTTCAATATGTGTAAGACAATTTTTTTTTCTCACCCTGTTATTCTTAAAATAGTTTTCGTTCCAAGTAAAATGAATTAAATCATGGGTATACCCTAATATTTCAGAAATCCATTTCTCGACCAAACAACCAATTGTCTGAAACAGATAAGTAAAGTACAATAATGTCACGTAGTCTTCGAGGCCACGAAAGGGGAAAGAAAACATTCAGAACGATTTGAGTTTTAGTTTCTAGAAAATAACTAAAGTGTTCACTTGAGCCAAATAAATCTATTAAAATATAGTGTGTATTGTGGTGCATATCAGGAGTTAAATAGGTGAGTCTATCTCACAGAGTAATTCAGTTTTGCCTGTTATTTGATATTTGAATTTAAAAGATATTTTATCACATAGAGTATATATATTTGCTAATTATTTTTAATAATAACTTTGTTTAAAGTTCTTTAATATTCAACGTTATTAAGAACATTAATTTGTTGTTGCATTTCCTATTCATCCAATCCTACTGTACTGTGGAGAGTCTGTGCCACTTGCAGTTCAACTCACATACCTATACTGTATTGTGGAGAGTTTGCGCCACTTGCGGTTTGTCCATTCCTGATACAGGGTGACTTCTCACGTCACCTATATCTCCTTCCACCCCGCTGTATTTTGGAGAGCTTGAGCCACTTGCAGTGTAACCTTATTTAGCTGTACTGTGGAGAGTTTGTGCCACTTGCAGTGTATTATTATTTTGCTGTACTGTGGAGAGTTTGTGCCACTTGCAGTTTAACTCACATACCTATACTGTATTGTGGAGAGTTTGCGCCACTTGCGGTTTGTCCATTCCTGATACAGGGTGACTTCTCACGTCACCTATATCTCCTTCCACCCCCCTGTATTGTGGAGAGTTTGAGCCACTTGCAGTGTAACCTTATTTAGCTGTACTGTGGAGAGTTTGTGCCACTTGCAGTGTATTATTATTTTGCTGAACTGTGGAGAGTTTGTGCCACTTGCAGTGTAATACTATTTTGCTGTACTGTGGAGAGTTCGTGCCACTTACAGTAGTTATAATATTGTTTGTGGAGAGTTTGTGCCACATATTCCTTACATGCATTGTGGAGAGTTTGCGCCCCTTGCACCTTTCCTAATAACCCTAAATATTTACTATTAGGCATTTATTTTTGATCAAGTGAAGTTTTAACTTTACTTTAGTACTGATATGCATAATCACAGTTCAAACACATAAGATGCACCTTGTATATTATTAATACTTTCATTAATTTTGGGGATTTCAACTATACTAATCGTTAGTTAAATAATTAATCATTATTTATGGCAAATTGAATACTCAGAGTGTTTTTCTATCTAATTCCAGGTACGTCATCTCGGTTGTTCAACCTACTTGGACCATGTCCACATGGACTGTTCAATTAAATCCAGGCATCACGTCCAGTGTCTTGTAAATAGTTATTTTCAACATTTAGATTTGTTTTATTATCTATATTATAAACAATATAATGTAAGTACACAGTAAGTAATTAAAAGTTAAATTCTAATTAAATATATCAATCTTTACAAATCACTCATTCTCCTCAAGTCAAGTTTTTCCCTCCTTACATATGTAAATTGAATATACAATTTGTTATATTTTGCAGTGTTTTGATATCCCAAATATTATTAATTTCATAGCCATTTCAAATTTGGCTGAATACGATCCTGATGATTTTATTCATCAAATTAAAGGTTAGCTATATGTCAAAATAACAAATAAAATATCGACATACCCGAAACCCGGATATACGTCACAAACGATGACGCACACAAAGAAGGCTATTATATGAACTATATCAAATATTGATACGATTACTATAAAGTGCTGTTAGTTAAATACTTGGGTAATAATTGACAAAGTTGTTGGATATATGCCCCCATAGATACGTACTGAATAAACTTGGTTTTCCAATAGATATTTTTGCGGAAGAGCTGCGGTGAGACTATTTGCGTGCTATGTCTATTAGGCTACGGTTACATTGGATGCGTATTCTGACGACCATCGAGTCAGACATACACATGCGTAATCATACGACTAAAGCAAACACCTACTGGCTGATCGAACCGGTTATATCATACTGATATACGGCTAGTTCTATTGACAAAAGACTTGTTGATCATTATGGTTTACTTAAGGAGCCCTATGAGCAAAATATAACAATCACACAATCTCGCGTAGAAAAATTATGTCCCGCACTCGAAAAGTACAAAATTAGAAATGGAAGGCATAAAGTCCTTTATAACGAAGGGCTCGATTGACCCGTTTTATGCCAAACATTTACACCTGAACCAGGGCTCCCCACTGTCCCATTTGCTCTACAATCTATCTGTGCTGTTACAACTATGACTTAACACCAGAATATTTAAATTTATGACATCGCTTTGATCAGTCATAATGATCTCAAAATATCTCATCATTTTATAAATTCGTATAAAATTATATTTTTCTCTTGTTCTTAAATGTCTACCCCAAATATTCCATAATATTTAAATTAAGATTGAAAAATAATCTCCTATACTTCATCATT
Organism: Lochmaea crataegi; assembly: GCA_947563755.1. Lineage (NCBI taxonomy): Eukaryota > Metazoa > Arthropoda > Insecta > Coleoptera > Chrysomelidae > Lochmaea > Lochmaea crataegi. Next base: position 9,914,755 of record OX387424.1, on the reverse strand, counting down.
AATAACATTGTTATTTTCTTTCTGTTCTGTATTAAATGTTTCAATTCTTTTCATTCTTCAGCTCATTCATTATCTAGTTAAAGGATATGAAAATTTATTTTCTCAACTTCATTTTCTAATAAAAATTATAACAAATAATAAACAAATATTAAACAATTATCCTATATAATATCATAACTTCGATCTCATAATATCACTTATTCCCCCTTCTATTGATTTTTCGATGAATAAACGATATTATGGACATGGAAGCGATTTACCCAAAATCCCTATTATCCTGTCCTGTGACAGATTCTCCCACTTTATCTTCTTCCCTAGTTTGATTGTCCCCACTATTTTTCATATTTTCTCTATTACTTGTATTTTGTCTATTACCTCCCCTGTTCTGTCCGTGATCTCCACTATTCTGACGAACTGGACCATTCCAATGACTATTGTTCCCACTTCTTGAATTATATTCCTGATAATTATGTCCACCATTCTCATTTCTATTATCTCTTTGATTAAAATTCCACGAATTCAGTCTATCATCCCTATTTTCATTATAATATCCCCGATTACCACTATACCTACTATAAGATTCCTAGCATCACTATTGTTATCCTTAAAATTCCTATTACCCTGTCTATTATTGTCATTATAACTTCCCTGATATTGATTTGTCCGATTATATCCACTCTGATTTGCCATACATATTTCTAATTTTTGCAAATAACTAGATAAATGTTCCATCTTTTTGATGTTATGCAGAGCTCTGGTCTCTATCATCTCTGGATTGAAATGTCTTGATTATGTATAAGACTATTTCTCCTTCTCTCATTTCTGGCTCTAAATATTGTGCTGTGTTATACAACTGCATAGCGTACATATTCACATTCCTATTCCGACCATAATCAAACTTCCCAAAATATAATCTTTCACGGAAACTTGCCTGCTGAATTTCTCCCCAAAAATAATCTTAGAAATCTCTTTTCAAAATTCAATAAATATTTTCTTTTTTTTTTCTTCGTTACAAAACCATAGTAACGGCAGCCCACTTAACATACCCCTAATCATCAATTTCATCTCAACCAGATCCCTAATATTTTTAACCCCACTTCTCGATATCGTAATAAACACTTTGGGATGGATATGATTAATATTTCCATCATACCTAATTGCTCCATCCACAAAATCTGCTGAAGGTAGTATAAACGGTCTTGAATTTTGTCCTAAGTTTGCCTCTATTCTCATTTCCTCATTTGTATCTCTCAACTTCCTATTCATCTCCTCCATATCTTTTTTTAAATTGTTGTCCCATATTTCACTCCTTTTAACACATATCCCTGTTTGTCTTTCTATTCTAGCACCTAAGTCTTTAATTTGATTTACAAAATATTCTTTAAAATTCTGCATCACCTCCTCGCTTGTTCTTGTTAGTTAATTTTTCATTTTGTTTTGTAACCTCTATCTGTATCACTCCTGAAAAATTTTCCTCGAGATATTTCCCTAATTGTCGAACTTCCCCTACGTGTTTTTCTATCTCTTCCCTGATTTGAATTACATTCTCTAGGATTTCTATCCTCAAATTTTCACTTTTCTTTCTCCTCTGCAATCTGCTTTCTAAATTCTTCATTCTCCTCTCTAATTTTTTTCATCTCCTTTAAACTTTCTATTTTCACCTCATATATTTTCGTTTCCAACTTATTCATGTTTCCTTTGATATCATTCATACTCCCATTCATTTTGTCCATCATCCGATTCATACTAATCAAAAATTCCATTATCTGATCTTCTTTATTCACTCTTTCCTGTCTCTCTTGTCTCCTATCCTCCTGTCCTATTTCTACTACATCTCCCTCATTACCTATAAGAGTCGGATCTTGTTCATCTCCTGACAAATCTCCTTTAGAACGTATTTCCTGTTCCATATTGTTCCTGTTCCGCACTTGGAAATCACCTACAAGTATTTTTGAATATATTATTGTACAAAATAGATTCGTGCGACTTAATCTCACCTTTATCCAATTCTTTCAATCTCTGGATGCACCCGGCATACTATTTAGTATCAAACTTATTTCAGTCCACTTCCTTTCGGCATCTTTGAATGTAAAACTATTAGAAAATTTACCGGATTGAAGATCCGAGTTTTTTTTTTCAGATACTCAATAAGGAGATTTTTCTGGCGTCATTTGACTTTTTTTATCTCGATGAGACATCCTACATAAAATTTATTTTTCCTCAATTTTCTGTAAATCACAAATGTTGACAATCTTTCACTTTGCCAGTTGTCAGTTTTTGAATTTAAGTTCACAAAACGTAAATTTACGAACCAATTTCTGTAATTAGTGAGATGTTGCAGTGTTGCCGGATGTTATGATCGCACATCATCAAGCGTATACGTTCCAAAAAACGAATGGTCGTCAAGAATACCACTTCAAAAAAGTACTCGCACATGAACCATTCGTTTTAATGCGTATACGTCAAAAAGCTCACTTGTCGAGAATACGGCCCCAGCCTTCAAAATTGACTCTGTTGTAATTTCAATAATTAAGCAAAAAATTCACTGATTCTGAAATCAAATTCCAATGAATTTGTTTATAAAGACTTTTAAATAATGATTCTATCCTAACTTACACTAATATTCAAATTTTCCTTTTTTAGGATTAACTTTACAAAAAAAAGTTCAAAACACAGACAAACTATACAATTTATTTTAAATGTTGATACTTTCATTTAATTTTGAAGCAATAACTCTTCTTTCTTCGAGAGCTCTCTAGGAGATGAAGGATCTAAATTCTCTGTTCATATAATACCTGCATTTAAGAAATGCTTCTTTTTTTTATCTCTTTGTTGAGCATGTATTTCTAACCTTTCCAATTGATCTAATATATAATTTTTAAATTATGGAATTTTATTACCTCGTTTCTTGCTCGAAGGCTTTTCTTCCAATTCCTTTTATGGGATTTAAGTCTACCTAACTATTTCTATAAAATGAAGTTTATTACTGCCATAAACTGAGTATACCCAAATAAAAATAAACCTTCAGCTCGAAACCTAATAGCTGTATTTAATTTTTTGTAAAACCATGCCACATTTCTGATATAAATAATGTTCTACTAAGCCCTCAGATTACTCAGTCTAACTCAATTTCACACATTCGCAGGTGTGTAAACATACCGTCCCAGATCTGATAGAGTGGACTTTTTGGCAGTTACAGATGAGCGGTGAATGGAAAACATCTTCACTCAATGTGGCTTCGGATATTCACTTCGATAATCCAAACATGGCGTCGACTATCGATCCTACTGCAAGTGGGATAATAAATCTTTGAAATTTAAATTTTTAGGTAGTGATATAGCTGAGAATACGGTGGTTTTTTATGAGAGAACTAAATCAACATTAACTACATTTACTCTCCACGCAGTTTACTTTATTCTGGATAAAAAAGAGTTTCATATAGGTAATGTTGAAGTTACTTCAGATCTTCAGCACAAATTTGTTAATATTTTATCTATATTGGTTTTTTCTGTCTCCACAACTTAAGCAAGTTGTCAAAGAAAATAATTTAATTGAGAATATATAGAGTGTAACAAAAAGATAGGTCTTAAATGAACCACAAATTCTGGGGATGAAAATAACTTTGCATTAGTACAATTAGTACATACAAAAAACTTGCAGCCCTTTAAAATTACCAAATGTTGTTTGACATAATATTATAATGAAAGTCGACCAGTGGCTTTCTTATGGTTAGACCGTCTTTAAAAAAAAATCCGTTAAAATTTTATGGAAGTTGTGAACCAATAAACCCCCCTAAAATTTTGTGTACGTTACAATTTAACGAATATTGTGGCACTATTAATTGAACACAATATTTTCGGAAATTTTTTGCCCTTGGTGCTTTTTATAAATATCAGTCTTTATTGAAATACGTCCTCTTTTTCATTATGCTACAAAAATTTTGCAGTAGGTAGATTGAAAATAACCTTTCGAATTACCTGATAAAAATATTTATTAAGCTCTTCAGATTTGATCAAGATACTTTCCACTCAGTCATACATTCAATATCCGAACGAACTATTGAATGATAGCCAAAAATCAATATTTGTTAATGATCATCTCCGAATGCTATATACTTTGCATTTTCTTGGTCATGGTAATTACCAAACACCCACCGAACAGCTTCATCAAATCACATTCAGTGACACTGAACACTGTTTACACTACCACGCGCGTTTCGATAACCAAGTAAGATAGTGTAAAGTGTTAGTGTTGGTGTAGTGGTAGTGTAAACAGTGTTCAGTGTCAAGTATCGCCAACGGTTCCAGAATTCCCAACTTAGACACATTCAGTGAGCCAATGGTAAGTTGTAGTATTGCAAAAGTCACATTGATCTACTTGAGCTAAATAGTTCAAATAAAACAAGTTCGATCTTTCAACACAGATGTTGCCATGTCGTATTATTCAAAAGTAATAATTATCCAATGACTCCAATATTTTAGTGGTTCGTCAATATATATGTCCTTTGCTACTTATTATATAATTGAGATAAATGTATAAAAAAGATTTTTCAAATTTGTGATCATATACCAAACTTCATTTATACATGAGTGAATGCTTATGAACAGGATGTCAATCTGAAGGTTTCTTTAATATTCTAGTAAATGTGACAACACCGCAATATAAGCGGTGTTATCAAAGGTAATACCACGAGTGCTTCAAATTTTATCGATAATTTTTTCTTTTCCACGAAAACTTTAGATAAAATCACAAGTCCGTTAGGTTTGTTTTCATATTTTTGCCTCAAATAAACAAGTTTGAGTGATGAAAATAAAAAATTATGTGATACAATTTGAAGAACGAGTTGTATTTGGGAAGATTATTTTGTTCAAAATTTTGACGTTTCGATGTAAACAAGGTATTATCGATGAGGAAGCAGTTTTATCAGTATAATACCGAATGATTGGCTAGAATAATGTATTGCTATTGGTTAAAACCACCAAAATGTCAGATTTTGACAAGTGAAAAAAATAATCAAAGGTAATACCACGAGTGCTTCAAATTTTATCGATAATTTTTTCTTTTCCACGAAAACTTGTTTATTTGGCAAAAATATGAAAACAAACCGATTGATAAAATCACGAGTCCGTTAGGACGAGTTGGTTTGTTTGAATGTTTTTGCCTCAAAAAAACAAGTTTGAGTGATGAAAATAAAAAATTATGTGATAAAATTTGAAGAACAAGTTGTATTTGGGAACATTATTTTTTTCAACAATTTAAAAGGATATTTTGCTTTATTTTTTTATTTTATTATTTTATTGAATTCAAAGAATACATAAGCTAACTAGGAATATAATCAACTTTTTGAACAAGAGAAAAAATTAATTATTTGAAAAATCGGTTTGTGTTCATTTTTCAATAAACTTCGAAGCATCATCATCATCATCATTATGTCTGAATACTCGATATAAATGCCTTTCTAATGATGTGCCGCACATGGTATATTCCCTATTTAAAAATAAGGGGTTGGAGAAGTGGAAGGGAGGGGGTTGACAAATGACAGATGCCTGTATCGTAAAAATGTGTCTCCCATAGAACAAAAATCGACGTGTTTCCTAATTTCCTTAAAATCTAGGGAATACTGCCAAATATCGGGGTGGACTGTTTTCTGGGGCCCACGCTGTATAGTCGGTTTAATAATCGAAGGGGCGTCTGTCAACCCCATTAGCCTTCCGTGCCAGTTAAGCTTACAGTGCCCTGTTAACATACCTACTATGGGTTTGACAGTTTTCCTATATTTGCTTATTAGGTCTGCCGTAAAAATTAGCGAATATCCTCTAATGAACTGTTTCGCCTGACTGTCATGGTGAGATTACCCACTATTCTAGACATTTCTGTGCCAACCACTTTCTTTTGGCCATATTTATTGTCGACTTTGCGACGCCGCGAGAAGGTTCCGATCCAGTGAATGGCATTGATGAACCTTGTCTGGCCGTTACATCCACCAATTCGATGCCCTTATGACCCTAGCTTAGAATTGACCTCTATCAATAATTCGGTTTGATGCAATTCAGTAGTTGCTTATTCACATTGCGAAGTAAGGAAAACAAACTTAAGTCTGTTGTTGATTTTTCAAATACTCTCGTTTACAATTTCCAATTAATTGATCACTAGTTGTAATTCACTGAAGGAGTTCAATTTAAGTATTCCAAATATTTACATTTTATTATTTATAGTTCATGAAAAAAAGTACCACTATATTCACGAGTTGCATAAATAAAAACATAATACTTTCGAGAACACAGACCATAGGAATAATAGTCAAGCAGCCATTAGAGCACTGAGTTCTTGTGTAATCAGTTCCAAAATGGTAAGCAAACTCAATGAACTTGGCTAGAGCAGCATCATTACCTGTGGATTCCAGGATACACTGGAATAGGAGGATATGAAATAGCAGATAAACCAGCAGAGATAGGGGCTGAAACACCCTTTTGGGGGCCGGAACCCTTCTGCAGTATCAGCTCCAATGTAATATAGGCAATCGACAAAGACCGAAAAAAAGAGAAGATCTGACCATTGGAAAGATCTAGTAGAGCTTGAACAATAAAAGATACTTCTGGGCGACTAGAACCAGTTGAGAACAAATGCCTGAATCAGAGAAAAACTGCCCTAAGAGTTTTAACAGGAGTTTTAGCGAGACCCTGTCGCCTGAATGGGCACCTGAAAAAGCTCAGAATAGGGAGGAAGAAGAATGTAGATTCTATGGTATTGAAGAAGAATCCTCCATCCACATTCTAGCGGATTGCTCAGCAATTCCTAATCTCAGGGCGGCACAACACCTAGGAGACTACTGGATAGAAGTGGGATACCTACCTAAACTGAAGCCTGCAATATATCCTGAAATTCCTCCGGGAAATAGGACATAGGGAGCTACTAGTCTCTGAGTGAATTTCACCCCAATATACATACATGGTAAAATGTGAAGTGGGCATATCTGAACTATCTCAGATTACACTAGTGACATCAGCAAATAAAGGGAACTTACCATTCATTCGTAAGTCAGTGATGTAATGGATGCGTCTCCAATGGATACGTTGGTAGACTAAAGGTGTGGAAAGGCCTCTGAATCGGTGGTGTTGCGGGTCGCTGGGAGGATCATATCCAGGGAATGAAACAACTACTTCTAGCACTGGGATATGTTTGATTTATTTACTATAATACATTACTCTATTGACTATTGCTAATGATATAAATAAGTACCTAGCCGTATAGCATACTTATAATTAATGGTTAAAGATTACTGATCTCTGACCATTCGACTTTATAGAATGTTCTTCATGACTTATTCTAAATCAACTTCTCTTATAATAAATATTGAATGCATATTTATATAACCAGTCAAGTTCAAATAAAACAAATAAACATATTATTGACTTACTTCACGCTTGAACTGGACTTTCTATTAAATAATCTTCCTAATTTATATTTATATAATAATGAAATGTTCGAACGTTTTGTTGAAATAAGATCAAGGGAATTTTATTTTTATTTTAAATATTTATTATTATATTATGATATTGGGCCAAAAGGCATCACAGTGATATCGTATATGGTGTTACTTGTGCAAGTTTAATAATAAAAATATAATTACAAATTGACGAAAGAGACTTTTTTATTTTACTTAGATATATCCCATAAAGTGTATAAGTAAACTTAATTGAATCAGTGCTCTACATCTCAACTAGATAGACGTCTTCTTTGTTCTATAAACAACCGACCATTTAGTAATTAATTGGTGCAAATTTCCAACTCTCTGAATAATCTCTCTACAATACAAGGGCGATAGAAAACAGTTTCGGTTATCACACTGAACACTACTCGGTCGGTTGTAGTGAAAACAAATATTAAATCCAGTCAAAAGCTATTCACATATTTTACCTTTAGCAGCATTATCATGTAAATATCGGAATCAAATTAGGTACATAAGCAGCATGTTGAAGTTGATTTAGTTGAGCTTATATTATAATCAGCTATAGTTTGGCAAACATAACTGAAGCTGAGAAAGGAATGCGGTCGAAAACATTCGATATTGCCAAGCTTAACTATGAAAAACTAAAGTGCTAAGTTTGTAGTGATAATAATTGGAAAATGGACTTTTTATTATTAACAATATGTCAATAATGATTAAACGTTAGTTCTTTAATGTGCTTGTTTCATTGGATTTAGTTTATTAACATTAATTTTTCAATTTCTGAATATTAAAAGATGAACACTTTTCCAAATATGTTATGGGTTTTCTTCAAGTCGGCAACGTCGTGCGAAAATCATAATTACCACGCCCTCCGACTAAGGCAATTGGTGAATATTTATCAAACCACCGTTGCTAAGTAACCACCTGACTTCCTATTGGCAAGCGCGTGCGTGTGTTCTTCCCTCTCACTTCGATAATTGATTGACATTGATTATCCAGTGGCGTTGTCAGTGTTAACCTTTGTATTTTCAGTTTTACTTGGTATCTTTCGTATCCATATTGAATTCAAGTACGATTTTCAACATTATTTGTTTTTAACAAATACCGTGTTTTGAAAAATACCTTACCTTTAAAGTGCAACGATAAACGCCCCTGTCTAGAGAACTCTCCTCAGGTAGTGGAATTCGGCACCAATTAAATTATTTTATATGCTAACACTGGGATGGGGTATACAATTAATATTAAATTGGACGCCACCAGATTTTTATCGAAACAAAAACAAAGAACAACGAAAGCAAAAGGTGGAAAGCTGGAAACACCTTGTAAAAATTAACGTTAACTAAAATAAAAATAAAATCAAATTATTAATTCCTGAACCCGTTTATCCAATTTAATAATTATTGAATAATGAAGACAAAGAATGAAAACAATAATTATTTATTGAAATTTAGAAATTCAACATAAATTGGATATTAAAAAACCAAACGAGGAAAACAACAAGTTATAATAACACGCCAAATTCAAATCTTATAAACAAACGCCAAAGATAAGACCAAGGAACTTATCTTAACTTGAAACTTGAAACTTGAAACTTGAAACTTGAAACTTGAAACTTGAAACTTGAAACTTGAAACTTGAAACTTGAAACTTGAAACTTGAAACTTGAAACTTGAAACTTGAAACTTGAAACTTGAAACTTGAAACTTGAAACTTGAAACTTGAAACTTGAAACTTGAAACTTGAAACTTGAAACTTGAAACTTGAAACTTGAAACTTGAAACTTGAAACTTGAAACTTGAAACTTGAAACTTGAAACTTGAAACTTGAAACTTGAAACTTGAAACTTGAAACTTGAAACTTGAAACTTGAAACTTGAAACTTGAAACTTGAAACTTGAAACTTGAAACTTGAAACTTGAAACTTGAAACTTGAAACTTGAAACTTGAAACTTGAAACTTGAAACTTGAAACTTGAAACTTGAAACTTGAAACTTGAAACTTGAAACTTGAAACTTGAAACTTGAAACTTGAAACTTGAAACTTGAAACTTGAAACTTGAAACTTGCAACTTGCAACTTGCAACTTGAAACTTGCAACTTGAAACTTGAAACTTGAAACTTGAAACTTGAAACTTGAAACTTGCCGGAAACTTGAGTGCAGAGCAACCAGACGATATAAATTGTTCACCAACTGACAAAAATTAAAATATATAATATTATACTGTTGCCTTTAAGGTGGCAGTTAGAGGAAAAAAAGAGTTCCAATCGACAATTTAAAATTTCGAATATCGAAAGACAAAAATGGAAGGGGAATTCGATAAAAATGAATGTTTTAGTTTGGAGTGGCTAATGCGACAAGGAAACGGCATGTTTAGAAATGTATTAGAAATTTAGGAGGAAGTGACTAATGAGCCACAAAAATTAACTAAATATAATAGTTTGAAAACAAAAAACGTAACAAGCTGAACAGCATGTTACAAAACCAAAGCATAAATCAGTTTCTATATAGATATAATTATTATATAATAATAATAATAATTTTTATTACTTTTATAAAATAGGTACCGTACGCCATTGGTACGTTTATGACAGATATCGGCCATGTTTCCTCACCTCTTACCGATCCCGCGTTACTTCAGATTGACTTGCCAAACTATACAAGCAATAATATCAGATTCAATTTTACGATATAACATTTTGCGGTTGAAGGTTCGCTTTAAATGTCTTCAATTTTCGAGTACTGGTGAATATGTAAAGGTCCATAAAAAACAGCTGTACAGGACTAACTGTACTGGTACTGCACACTATAGAATTCCACTAGTAGTTTTCTACAGTAGATTCAGACTAACCTTAAGCATTGAAAAATGAATGTTTGTCTACTTTGAAATATATTTTATTTTAAATAAATATTCAGCTTAAACAATCACTAGATTATGTACACAAAGTATTGTTATTAATTCATTCATTCATTCATTCATAAATTTGGGTTGTGCTCATCAGCCCAGGCACTTGATCTGAATCTTTGTACCATTTCCCATGTTATCTACTTCCATTCCAGAAGCTTCGTGTCTTCTATAAAGGACACTAGTTTGGCTGGAGGGATTTTCAGTAGTTGTGATGGTTGTATAACTTCCTCTCCAAAGTGCTTCCGTCTAAGTTCTTGTAAGTCCTCGTAGAAGCAGAGTATGTGAGTAGGTGTTTCATCATCAAGTTCACATTTTCTGCACATAGGTTCACTAACTTTGCCCATATTGTACAGATGTTTCCTCAAGGTGCAGTGTCCAGTCACCAGGTCGGTAACTGTCTTCAAATGTCTCTTACCCAGTTTCAGTAGCCTGGTTGAGAGTTCCTTGTCTACCTTGTTCAGTAAACTCTTTGTATGAAGGTGCCCTTGTGTTTCCGATTTCCCCTCTCATGCAATCTTTTGTGATTCCACAAAACGGTTCCGGACCTATGAAGTCTCCTTTAGAGCCTTCTTTAGCTAACTGGTCCGCCATTTCATTACCTGCAATACCCTCATGTGCCGGCACCCATATTAGAGGCACTTTGTTGTCTCTTGCCAGCCTGTTGAGGGATTCTTTGCAGTTTTTCACCAGTCTAGTCCTAGTTGTAGGATTACTGATAGCCTTAATCAGAGCCTGGCTGTCAGTGAATATTTCAATTTTTTGTCCGGTATATCCTCTTCTGATGTTTTCATCAATACAAGCTATAGCGGCAATCGTCTCTGCTTGAAACACAGTCGTTTGTTGACCAAGGCTGAAGAACATTCTCTTTCTAGGTCCTTTTATACCAGCCCCAGTGCCATGGTTTGTTTTGGAGCCATCGGTGAACCAGATGATTTCTCCAGAATTACCTGGGTGTATCACCTGTTCCCTAGATGGGATGATGATATTCACTCGCTCAGTGAATATATTCTCTGGTGTCATGCTATCAAAACTCATGTGAAATATGGGTTCGTCTAGTAATGTCCCAGTTGTATCAGTGTGTCCTTCTCGAACATTGTTCGTGGACCATAAGTTTCCCGATTTCAGCCTAAGAATTGCCATCATTGCCTCCGCCCTTATAAAAAGTTCTAGAGGAGGAAGTCCAATAAGGGCTTCCATTGATGCCGTCCCCGTGCTGTTCATTGCCCCGGTAATACCAAGAAGCGCTTGTCTTTGGATTGCAGTTAACATATCAACTGCAGAGGACACTTCTGTCCTCCTCCACTAGACTATTGATCCATAGGTGATCGTTGGCCTTATGACAGTTGTGTAGAGCCAGTGAACCACATCAGGTCGTATTCCCCAGGTTTTGCCCATAACTCTTCTGCATTGCCAGAAAAGCCTAGTCGCCCTGGTAGTAATTTTTTCCAGGTGTGCCTTCCAATTCAGTTTGGAATCAAGGGTCACTCCCAGATATTTGACTTCTTTGGATATTTCTAGTTCTTCTCCGAACAACAGTACTCTACCCTGCGGGAGAACTCGTCTATTCGTAAAAGCAACTAGTTTTTTTTTGGATTAACTGAAAGGTCCTCTGTAAGGCACAATTCCTCCACAATTCGCAGTGCTTCCTGTAGGACATTCATAACCACCTCCAGGAATTTCCCATTGGTGACAATCACTATGTCGTCCGCAAAACCCTGCGTCCATATGCCTTGATCATTCAACCTACAGATCAAGTCATCCACAACTAGGTTCCACAAAAGTGGTGAAAGTACTCCACCTTGAGGACATCCTTTAGTTGTCCTAACGGTGTATGTTTTATCATGCATATGTGCTGTTATTCTCCTATGCTCAAGCATGGATCCTATCCATTTGCATGTGGTACTGTTGATCCCTCTGTTTTTAAGGGATCTGTTAATTGATGACATCGATGTGTTGTCAAAAGCACCTCCGATGTTTAGAAATGCTGCAAGGGCTACTTCCTTATGATTCAGGCTCCTTTCGAGACCAAATTATGCATGGCAGCTTCACCCGATTTCCCTGCTTGATAAGCCCATTGTAGTCTATGTAGAGGGATGCTCTTAAGCGCTCCTTCTTGTAGATACATTTGTAAGACTTTTTCCATGGTTTTCACCATGAATGATGTCAGACTGATTGGTCGGTAGGATTTAACCTGTGTGTACGTTTCTTTTCCTGGTTTAGGAATAAACACCACCTTTGACTCTCTCCATGCAATTGGTATATACCCTAGAGCATGGCTGCTTCGAAGTATCAGAACTAAAGGACCCGTTATGATGTCTATTCCCTCTTGCAGAAGCTTGGGGAATATGCCATCTGGTCCTGGAGTTTTGTAGGGGTTAAATGAGTTTACGGCCCATCTGATGAGATGGGGTCTGAATATCTTATCCGTGAGTTCCCAGTCCTCTTTGGTTGCATTTGTTTTGGCAACCGGCCTGTTGTCAGAGCTTGACTCTATCTTCACCGAACCTGGAAAGTGCACACTGAGGAGATGCTCTAGAGCCTCTGCCTCAGTATTTGAAAACTTTCCGCTCAGCAACTGAATAGGGCCAAGTTTGTTAGAAGTATCCCTTTTGAGAATCCTCACAGAATTCTCTGCAGGACTTCTCCTTGGATTCTTTTATTTTTGTATTGTATGTACCTAGTTTAGCCTTATACGCTTTCCAGTTACCCTTTTTTTCGCTTTGTTGAAAAAGCGTCTTGTTTCTTTCCTTAGCGATGTCAGCTCTTTATTCCACCAGACGGCTTGTCTAGAAGAGCGACTCTCCTTTATCGGACAGTTGTTATGATAAGAGGTCAGTGTACACTGTTCCAGCCATAAGTCTGCTCCCTCTAAATCCTCAGCAGTTTTTGGTCTGCGGTCGGAGTTCGTTAGTTGGATTGGAGATATTCTATTGGTCAGCCGAGAATACGAAAGTATTATAGGGATTATCACAACTTGATTGGCCGTTGAGGTTTACAAAAAACTTGCAGTTCGACTATTTTCGCGTTAATTCAACCATTGTTGTACAAATTGACAAGATGAGGGAACTTGTGGTTTTTTGGTTTCTTTGCTGGCATTGCTTAGCACCTGTTACCAGTCAGTGAGGACTGATAAAAGTGGTTTTCTTGTAACAAGGAGGTAAAGGACTGAATATTTTTCTTGAAATAAGAGTCGTTGAATGGTAAATTATTTATAGATTCGCCGACCTCTTAAATTGTAGCAGCGGTTTTTTGACATTGGGGCAGCCATTTTGGAGGCAACCACATGTTCTGGGATGTGCTGAAATAGTTGAATTTCCAAGATCCCGACACCCTGATTATCTGCCTGAGACCGTCGCGGGAGGAAATTCCGGAGGAAACGAAACCTTAATATTGATTTCGTTAAGTAAGGGCAGAAGGTCTAAAGCCATCTTCACACGTGGGTGAGTTCGTTCAAATTTTTTAAATCGCCACCGAAGAAGCACATCAGCGTAGTAAAATACTATTTTTTTAGTAATACTACCTCTTTTTTGTTGTAATGCAGTGATGCATATTATTTTCTAATTATCTCAATCATAAAAATTGTGTAACTTCAAATTTTGATACTCTAATCGCTAAGTCTCTCAACGAAGCGAAAGTCTGTACGTTAATTCTTTGATAAACTGTTACTTTTTTTGTAAAGTTAAGTATAGAAGGTAGATGCGGTATATAGTTTTAATCATAATAAACTGTTCACCAAATGTGAACTTAAATACAGCTGTATTTAGTGGTTCTTTTCTTAGGTACATTCAGTGCACCTACTAAATATAATTTTTAATTGTTTATCAGCGATAGCTGAGTACATTGCATTTTGTTGATTAAAAAACCATATGGTGAGGTTTTGTTTTTTATTTTATTCTAGAGTATTATTCTCTTATACAAGCTAAGTTGAGAGGAGTTCAAAGTAAGTTATCGTATACAAATGAAAATAATTTCTTGTTTTTGAAAGTATACCAAAAAACAAGTGGCGCCCTAGCCCTGTTATTCTTGTGATTAATAAGACCCTACGACCACTGCTCGCCAGACGAAAAGCTACCGGAGCCTTGTAACTTCAAGAGGGGTTACAAACTATTAGGTATTCCAGTCGATAGCGATAATTCTATACGCTATCGACAACTATTCTTTTATTTCTGACTAATCCGTTTGAAAAATATTGAAGTTTTGTTAACAATTCATAGTTCTCATTGTGGCTTCACTAAATTTTTTGTGGCAATTCAATTTTTGACGTGGTAACCGTTTTATAAATAACTTTTAGAGGCATTTTTGCATTAGATAATTGTGATGGTATTTGCCATTGATGTTTTTAAATTGGTTGAGCTGTAAATCTAAGTTCTTATAGTTAAATGATAGTGAAACTATTATTGCAAATATGTTTTAAACAGATATAACTAACTTGTTTTATTAGAACTTTTTAATTAACTTATATTCAGTCAAAGTTACATGTGTCAACATTAATCATCTTATGACAGTAACAACTTAGATAATATTACTAATTATTTTATACGATTATATCAAACAGTTACCATGAATTCCAACAGTACTTCAAATAATTTAACACATTATGATCCCATCATCTTTTTGGTAATAATCAGCTCTTTAATATAGTGATATCTAACATCGATATGCTTTGTACGCTTATGATAGCCAGAACTTGTTAATATTTTCTGAGCAGATTGATTGTCGTTATATAACATAACAGATTCCTCTTGATTCATATGAAGTTGTCCAAGATTAATAATCTTATTGATTAAACTTTTAAGATATAAAGCTTCCTTAGCTGCTTATGCTATAGCCATGTACTCCGCTTCTGTGGATGACACTTCGGTACTCAATTGTTTACGACATCCCCAACAAATAGCACCATTTGCAGATTTAAACACAAAACCAGTGAAAGACTTCCTATATGAAGTATCATTCGTCCAATCGGCATCGACAGATCGAAATGACTGCCACTGTACGTAAGACATAAGTCCTGAAATACCGAAGAATCCTTTTCGCTGCATTCCAATGTTCTTTTGTATGGAACGTATTAAATTGGCTTAGGAATGACACTGCAAATGAAATGTCAGGACGCGTTGCCACACACAAGTACATTAATGAGCCAATCAATTCTTGATAAGGTACATTGACTATGGTCTTCTTCAGAAGAAAATTTAACATTGGGATTTAATGGAGTTCCAAATTTTGAAAGTATAGATGAGATATACTGCTTTTGACTCAGTTTTATCTCATTATTCAGTTTATTTCTCTCTATTTTTATTTCAAGAGCTGAAGAAATAGGTCCAAGGTCTTTAATTTCAAATTTCTTAAAAAATTCAGTTTTAAGAAGGTTTATCATATCAGAATTATTGTAGAATACGAAAAAATCGTCTACATATAAAGCAATAAAAACAACATTCTTCTCTTCCTACTCTAAAAATATACATGGTTCGTTTTCACTTTGTATGTAGCCGAGAGTACTTAAAACTTCTTTAGCCTTACAATTGCATACTCTTGGTGCTTGTTTCAAACCATAAATAGCCCTTTTTAACAGGCAAACTTTATCTTCTTGTCCTTCTAAAGTAAAAACTTATGGATGATACATATAGATTCTTTCTTGAAGTTCGCCATTTAAAAAGATGTTTCAACATCTAAGTGGTTAATATTGACATCTAAAATTGCAGCAAATGCAAATAAAATGTGAAGTAAACTATGACGAATTACTGGAGAGAAAGATACAGAATAATAAGTCAAAAAATCTGGAAATTGTTTTTGTTTTCTTTGTCTTAGTGGATACAATCTTGACGGTTCTGTGTTTTCATCATTTTCCCACTGAAAAACAATACTTTCTTCTTGACTATATGTAATCTGAAAGTTGTTTTCGATATGGTCATCTTCATTATTACTCTTCAAAATGATTGGAACATTTTCCTTAATACTTTCGCAAATATCTTCAGTCATTTTTGAATGTTCTATGAATATTACATCTCTTGATCTGATTATATGTTTCTTCTCTACATCGAACAATCTGTACCCCTTGCTTTCTTCACAATAACCAACAAAAATAGATAATTCCACTTCAACTTTCTTGCTTACGAGGTAAAAAAATACCATTCTGCTGTGGTCATCAATTATTGAAAGAATGTACTTCTTACCACTCCATGACTCAATTGGCATAGGTCCACATAGGTCGGTATGTAGTAGATATAAACCATTTTTGGACAAATTTTTATCTTTGGAGTTTGGAAAAGGTTTTCTGGCTTGTTTAGCTTCAATGCACGGAATACAGCATGGTCAAAAAGTAATGTTATTTTTAAAAGTTCATGCTGACTCTGTATAAGTGACCTAACCTTCTATGCCATAAATACTCATCAGATACATTCAAGTTTGACAACATGACTTGGTTGTTTTGAATATCACACTCTGGAGTGCTCCAGTTTTCTTGAATAATATTCAATCGAGAAATCCCAGAAACTTCTGAAGCAGTAGCCAAAACGTTACCTTCTATATTGTAGTTGGTTTCGTCTAAAATTTTACATCCATTGGAGTCAAAAACAACAACAAACCCCTTTTTGAACCTTTCAACTGACGGACAAAAGGTTGGGAAAAAGACTTGGAACATGAACAACGTTAGATATTTTGGAGATTGCCGTATTTTAATAGGCACATTTCCAACACCATTCGTGTTGTTTGCTACAGTAACTTCTAGCCCATTTTGCTTTTCATCATCAAAAATTTCCATCCAGTCACGGCGAGAGCTCATATGATTTGTAACCTCCGAATCCACATACCAGCTTTCAGAATTAGCATTGACGTTAACACCAAGAGCAGTAAATAAAGCTTTTCCTTTTTGAACACTATGTTTTTCTTGTTTTGGCTTATTTTCAATGACAGTTTGTTTAGGGCAACTACTTTTTGGATGACTTTGTTTACATTTCCAACACCTGGGTTTCTTTTGATTTTTGAACCGGGTTTTCATTAAAAAAAGTGCAGTGGTTTCATTGTAACTATTCCATCGTTTATTATCTTGCAACAACTTCGTTTTGACTAGATCACTCGTTATTTGGACACCAGAGTGCTCTAAGGCCATCGTCAAAGGTTCATATTCATTAGGCAAACCTTGCAACATAATAATACCAATATATTCGTCATCAACTGGTTTCCCGATACCTACCAATTGTTCTGAATTTCTGAAATTGCTATAATCTCGTTAACATATTGTTCCATAGGGTTGAAGTTTTCGAGTTTCATAGAAAACAATCTCACTCTTCTATTGAAACCTTTGTCTTCAAATGCTTTTTCTAACGCATCCCAAGCGGCTTTAGCGATGTCAGCTTGCATATCATGCGACAAACAGTTAGTTTCGATCATTAAGTTAATCTTGCTTAAAGCTTTTTCGTCTCTTCGAATTTTAGTAGGAGCATCTATAGTATCTCCATCAGGATAACCCACCACGGAATACCATAGATTATCATGTCTCAGTAAGTTCTTCATTTGAAATTTCGAAATGTTGTAGTTTTCTCGTCCTTTAAGTTTGGCTAAACCACCAATTAGAACTGATGAATTTTCTTTAGACATTGTTTCAAACCTCCTCCACTTTTGTTACCATTATTCCTCTACATTGTTTAGCACACACTACAAGATCCATTATTTTGCCACCAATAAAGATCATATAGTATGTGATATCTAATAGAGAAGAAATTAGCCTTGTCAAAAAGAAAGTTTTAACAGAACCGGAGAATATTAATATGAAATTATATTATGTAAGATGTTTATTTATCAATAAATAAGACTATGTCATTTAATTTATTCTATTGAATCAGACGTTTCATTGTTAATATTTTTATTAATAGTAAGTAAAAATGAATAAGTGTGCATTAGATGATGTGTGTCTCTTTTTTCATTCAAGGAATTCATATCAGATACTGTTTCAAACATCTCTAGACAATTTCTTTTAAAATTATGTGATTCCATATATACTATAGAAATATCCTCAAAGTTAGCTTTATGTTTTAATAAAATGTTATGTTCAGCTAAAGCACAACTTTGTTTTTTTAACCTGATATCACTTTGATGTTGAGTGACACGACTTATAAGTACTCTAGATGTCTGGCCATAGTACACTTTATCACAGTCTTCACAAGGTATCTTATATACAACTCCTGATTTTTTTTAAATGTCATCGTCTGCTTTTAATTTTGAAAAACATTTCTTACCAATTGTGTTATTATATTTATGTCTTATTTTGATATTATTTTCATTTTTAAAAACATTAATGATTTTTGCTGAGATATCTTTGATAAAGGGTAAATTTTAATTATAAATTTAGAATGGGTTTATTTAAGAGAAGTAATGGTATAGATTTATTGTACATTTTTTAAAAGATTACATGAATACTAAGAAAATTATAGATTGTATTAAATTTTGTATTACATGTTAAAGAATAATTCATATAATCAGGTATTTTCTTGAAAAAGGGACAATTTAAAGGTTTTAATTTGTGAAGAAGGAAAATATTAGTGAAAGGACAGATATTAAAGATTATATTAGACATTAAATAAGAAATTTAAGAATTTTAACTAATATTAAAAAAAAATCAAGTGATAGTAAAATTTCACTTGGTAACGAGGATTATTGATTTAGAAAATTATGAAGGAAGGTTTTTGATTTTGAAAAAGAATTGTCAGAATGAGATTTTTGAAGAAAAATATAATATAAAAGTATAGAAAGAGTGTTGGAGAGTTGAAAAATTGATCCAGAAAATTGGGAGAAAAAGTAAAAGTCAGGTTTTGGAAAGGGGTGAAGGGGACTCCTACCTGATTGAAGTCGTGGAGTTGGTCCTGTATTCCAGGAGAGTGTGAATTGGTAACACTCTTGTATGAATTGCAATCCAGAGAATTGAAAGGCCATCATCAGTTCGGTACTTCGTGGATAGTGTTAGGTTTGTTTAATTTTATTGGTACCAATATAAATGATAAAGAAATAATTTGATAAGATGTACATCTGTAAAGGGGGTTTAGATTATTAACAAGTTTTAATTCTAATTAAATTCTAAATTGTATCTATCTCACCTTGTATTTGAAAGCACTATTTTATTTTAGGCTAAGTTACTTCTGTTCCATAATTTTGTTGTTATTTGCCACATTAGTATTTATTATTGATGTAATTTTTCTATATATGCATTCATCATATTATTAGTAAATAGTTTAATTGAGATTCCTTTCATTTTATTAATATAAATAGTGAATTTTTTTTTTGTTTAGATACAACATTATATCTCTTAAAATTAAACTGTGGACAACTCACAACACAGATCATAGTTATTAAAATTTGAAAATCCGTGTTTGGGATCTGTGTTCATAAGGAGTGCTTTCCAGGGGCGTAACAAAATTCATTAAAATTAATAAATTTGATTCAAAGTTTTGACATTAATATAAAAACAAAATTGTTTATCAGCGCCGGAACCCAAAGAGAGTCAGAGTTCATCTTCCGATTTATAGATGAGATAGCTTAAAAAAAGGTAAGTTAATAAAATAAATTAATAAAAATAATAATAAATCATAAAAATATAAAATAAATATATGAATATAAATAACAAATCATAACAATATATATAACGATTACTTCCGTCGACAAGTAGTGTAGAATTAAGTCGATAGTAGAATTCTACAGTGTGCAGAGTCCCACTGCTGGTATTATCTAGAAATGTCATCGGAGTCGAGAATTGTCTGGAACATGTGAAAAGTATAAAAAGCGGGAGAGTTGATGTTAGTATTTTAGTTTTTGGGGTATTAGAGTTTTGAGTTCTGAGTTTTAAAAGTAAGAAATGATCAATGTTTTATTGTGAAAGTTAAAGTTGAGGAAATAAAGGAAGCTCAGATTGTTAAAGAGGAATAGTATCTGGAAACTTTTAAAAACGATGGCTCAGCTAACTATTGTATTCAGCTATCTAATATGGATAAAACCAACACCTGAAGTAGTGAAAGATTACTACAAATATAGAATTTAATATTACTATTAGGTACAATGTCAAAAAAATGTTAATTCAGTGGGCGTTAATTAAATCATACACTATCATATTTTGAATAGAATTTCCACTCGCAACGGTTACTAGGGAACAAATCCGTTTTTAAATACTCCGTGTTTGGTCTACGTTAAATGTCGTGAAATCAAAGTAGCTTATTCCAAATTGTGATGCTCAGCGATTCACGATGTTTTTATCAAGTGACGCATAATTTCGTAGTTACTTCCCATACATTTACATCGATTATAGAATTATTATGGAAAGTTAGACCGATACTGAATTGGAATTGATAGCTCCAGACATAAAAGAAGCTGAGAAAGTAACAGATTTGAATTTGTCACCGGAACCGTACCAAAATGCGTTTATAACATCTTTTTGATGTAGTCAAAATAATGAAATGTCATATTTGCCTCTATCTTGTTATCAAAGTTTATGCTTAGTTCAAACGTAAGCGATGTGTTGTCGTAGAAGAAGTATACAAAATTTTGAGCTTACTGTATAATTATAGTCTATTTTGTAGTGGTTATATTATACCCACATCAGCAAAATAATAGATCCACTCAAAAAATTGATGAAGTTTGCTCACTAAAAAATTTGTTATTTTATATTCGATTGAATTAATCTTTTTTCGTATTGTAAGTAAATTTATATGATATCTAGCACATGTTACCAATTTTGAGAAAATTGGGCGTACGTCATTCTATACAGGGTGACACAGTGTCACCACTTGTGGAGTGTCAGAGATTTTCCACACTGTTATTTCTTATTTTGTTTTCAAGATACATCGTTTCTTTACAATTCCTTTTTTCATTTATTACAATAGCTTAGATACAAGAGTTTAGGAAAAACGTTAAATAACAATAAGTTGACTAATTTATTTGTTTGCATAAAGGGCTATGGAATAACTGTTAGTTGTAAAATCTTAAACTCGTCAATTAAATTTCTGAACGTGTTTCTTGTCGAATAGTAATTTGAAATATGGATATTTCTGTAATCGACGCAGCGAGAGCTATTCAGGATGATAGTTCACAGAATTAAGTGGCCAGAGTGTTGGGAGTTTCAAGATGTAAAGTTCAAAGAGATGTGAAAATGTTTCGTGAATTTGGTGTATTCACAAAAGAAGTAATTGTGGTAGAAAAAAATCTACGAGCGAGCGAGACAATCGATTTATAACGCTAAATGCTTTGAGGAACAGAAAATATACTTCTGTGCAATTGAAAAACAGATCAGAGGACGTAAAGCAAGTAGAAGTAGGTGACAGAACAATAGATCGGCGGCTTTTTATATTGGTCTGCGTGCTAGGAGACCTGCAAGTGGTCTAGAGTTATTGAGATACCATCGACTTGAACGCCTTAGATTTGATAGGGAACAGATGGAAATTGAAATAACGAAAATTGGAGCAATATTGTACGTGAGTATTTAGCTGAGGTTTAAATCCCAGTAGTAGATTGGCCGGCTCTAAGCACAGACCTAAACTCAATTGGGCATGTTTGGGAGGCTCATGGGAAGAAAATACGATGTCGTGTACCAACCCCTGCCAATTAACAGAAGCTTAGAGACGTTTTAACTATCATCAAATCAAATCAAATCGACCAGGATTATATTCAAAACTTAATTAAGAGCACACTAAGACACTTCGTATTAAGTCTCTTATGTCTTTCACTTTGTTTTCATTAGGGTAGGTGCTTAGTTAAATTCGTGAACTTATTGTTATCACCATGGGAAAAGTGTAACAAAATAAGAAATTAGAAGATGAAATAACTCTGACACTGCACACGTGTGGTTTTAAAGTTAGAGTAGAAAAACACACTTCCTGTTACCCTGTATAAAATTGCGTACGCCCAATTTTCTTAAAACTCAAAACATGTGCTAGATTTCATATAAATTCACCTACAATACAAAAGAAAATTCATTCAAATCGAATTTAATATATCAAATTCATTAATGAGCAGACTGTCTGAATTTTTTTAGTGGATCGATTATTTTTCCGGTGAGTGTATCAAGTATCACATTATTTTACCGATCGAAGATTATAGCGTTTTTTGCACGATCCTATTGTTTTTACTCTTGATTTCAATGAATTAATTTCCATCTAATAATTGAAAAGTCAAATGTGTAATGTATTTATCCAAATACACGCAACACCCCTTAAAGTCAAAAAATATAGTTGCTTTGATCAATAATTAGCCAATACTGTATAAAGAGACACTAACCTTGACTGAAGCCTGCGGATATCCTGAAATTCCTCCGGAAAGTAGGACTAGGACTAGGGGAACTACCAGTCTCTGAAACTTTCCTCAGGAACAAAGTAGAAGAGTGGAGGCACAATAGATATTTTAGGTATATATTATACATACATACCTATCCCAGGTAGACGCTTGTGTGTTTTTCAAGTGTTGCTTTAACGACTAATTAAGTTTCAAGTCCCAACGGTACCAAAGCTTCCACATTCCTGCCGATCTAAGGAACTACGGGATTGAGAATGGAGCTTTATGTCAAAATTTGGAAGCCTCACGATTAAGCATGAGCCAACCATTTTCTCCGCAGCGCTTTAAAACATAATTAGTATCCAAAACGATATACAGAGCCATTAAAATGAAAGCGAAATAAAAGAAATGATTAAGAAACCAAGCAGAAATAAAAAATTAAAATAAAACTATGCAACATAGTTTATGTATTTGTGATAATGACCTTTATTTTGTCGATAAATAATTTTTATTGACATTCGATAAAGAAATTAAATTTCAACCTTACCCTTTTTCATTAGCTGAAAGAGAAACAGTTCGTAAAATTATTAATGATTTGATGAAAGATAAAATAATACATCCCTCTGATTCTCCAGTACTTTATGCCAGTACTGCTTTTCTTGCAAAAAGAAAAATAAGGAGCCTCGGTTATTTTGTGACTTTAGAGCTCGAAACAGAATAACAGCAAAAAAATCGTTTTCCACTCCCTAGAATCGACGACCATATTGATCGTTTAAGCAATAATAAATATTTTACTATCCATGACATGGCTGCCGGTTTTCAAAAATAAAAACCAATTCCGAATCTGTAGAAAAAAAGATTCTAATACCGTCTTGCACTAAACCGAAAGGTTTTAAACACTTACGATTAGTGTTAACAACTACTCTAAGATATCATTGATTTTCTGTAAATATAAATAAATGTAAATTCTTACAGCATTGGGTATAATAACTTGGTCGTATTATATTAAATAGCAACATAAAACCTAACCTATAAAAAGAGGAAGATCTGAAATCCATGAAACCACCTACAAATGTCGGAAAAGTAGAAAAATTTCTCGGGCTTGCAGCCTACTTCCGAAAATGGATGCCAGAATTTTGTCTTATCTGTTGAAAACATTTGGATATGTTCGAAGGAACACAATAAAATTTTTGATTTTGTGATAAATATCCTTGCAAATAAGCCACTTTTATTTATTTTTAATCCAGATATTCTACTGGAACTGCATACTGATGCAATTATTTTTGTGAAAAAAATTACAAAAACATTGCCACATAACCGTTATGAGCTTCGCAAAGTCTATTCGCAGTTGCTGTACCAATTTAAATGAGAGAGGACATCGGATGATTCTGCGGAACATTTCGAAAGCTACATTATAGAGGAACGGGCAATTTTTATTTGATCACTTCGATAATGTTAGAGTTTAATAAATATTCAGCTTGGGTTGTCAGGCTTTGGGAAGCCTGTGCCTTCAGGCTGGTAACGCTTGGACCGTCTCTGAATTGAGATGCTGGTTTTCTGGGGTATGGTAAATATGAGGTTTAATTCGATATTTAACTCCTCTTTCCATTATTTCTTTCTATCAGCTTCTTTAGATGATTCCTGTCTAGTTAGCACTGATGACAGAAAAAGTCTTGATGAGAGGGAGCTGAACGGAAATGAAGCAGTTGGTCCGAGAAAATCTCAATTTTAGGATGGTACACTATTTTGCAATAAAATTATATACTTAATGATGTTCAAAAGAATCACCTCTAGCCAAACATAACACCAGCTACGCGTCATACTTGTTTTTACTTCAAAATTTTCTAAAATCAAGCATAAAGGATAACCTAATGCAAATAAACAAACCCTACATTTACATAACCTAAAATATATCTTCTACTCTCTATAGGTTTGTTCCAACAACCACCTTCTGATTAGTACGTAAACGTTCGTGAACTTATTTATGTACGAATCAAACGTTCGAGAACCTGTACGTGAATTAATCCCTGAACATCATACTCTATGCATTGTTGGAACGATTCTATGTTTTACAAACATAACCTAAGCGTTACTCACTCATCTGTGTTTCTCGTTCTCGTGTTTCTGTTACTCATTAACCTCCTTAACCTCATTAACGATACGTGATACGATCACATAAGCTCGCGCTGTATTTTATAAAATGGCTGGTAAGTAAATCGATTATGTTGATTGTTAATTATACTAATAAATATTTTTTAGTTTCTCCATTTTGGGAAACAGTAATTATTGAAAGCGAACCGAATAATTCCTCAATTCCTTCCGAAATAAGATGGACCACGAACACAACCAAAATGTTGTTGGATGTTTACCAACAAAAAAGAGGAAAAGTGGGCACACTTCAAATAAAAACAATAAAGCAAATGTGGCAGCAGATTACTACCGAATTGACATTGGCTCTAGGTATGGTTGTCTCAGCTAGCCAATGTGAAAATCGTTGGAGAGTGTTGGAGAGAGGATACAAAAAATTTGTAGACAACCAAAACTCAATAGGGAGCGGTAGAAAATTCTTTGAGTACGAAAACGAGATGGCAGAAATTTTAGGAAAGAAAAAAATGTGTTTCCGGAAATTATGTCGCTGCTGATGCTGATGTCCAAGAGAGTGGAAAAATCATCGAAGAGAGTGGAAGTGCCATTGAAGAAACGGAAAACCAAAGTAATCCCAGAAAAAGAAAAGCTGAAATAATGATAAGTAATAAGGGGAAAAATGTAAAAAAATAAAAAAGTTCACTTTTGGAATTAATAAGAAATGACCGAAAATATTATTATGAGAAAAGATTAAAAATTGGAGTTGAAAAATTAGAACAATTGAAAATAAAAAATAAATTAATTGAAGAGAGAAATAAAATACTCGTGGAAAAAAATAATGCTTTGTAAATTACAAATGAAGTTTATGTATTTAAAAGTTTATATATTGAAGTTTATCTTTTGTTTGAAAGTTATTGAATATTATTTTATTCATTGTTGAGAATACAATTTTAGTTTATAAGGGGTCGAGTAATGTATAAAACTATCATTTTGTAGAAATCTATTAAAAACTATATTGGTAAAGTGTCAACTACATTATTTCTTACTTATTGTGCATGTACATCCACTTCTTCATTGCCTTGCCCATCAGCTTCATCTTGTGATGGTTCCAGAGCAATAGGTTCGTTATTTTCTAAGTGAATACCATCAGCTAAAGCAATGTTATGTAAAACACAAGCTGCTCTTATTAAATGAACTGTTAAGACTATATCTCTTAATTTAATATGATAAAGTTGTCTAAACTTCTGTTTAATAATGCCGAAGCAATGCTCGATTATGTATCGGTTTCTTGATAATCTTAAATTATAATTTAGTTGTCTCGGAGTTAACTGGCCTCTGTCTCTAAATGGTGTTAAAAGGTTTCTTCTCAGAGGATAGCCACTATCACCGAGAAGAAAAAATTGACCACATTTTTCTTCTAATTCATGACTCAACAGTGAATTTCTAAACACCCGACTGTCGTGAACAGAGCCGGAATATCCAACAAAAACATCAATAATTTGGCGTTTGTGGTTACATACAACTTGCATTTAAAAAAATAAATTAAAAATTAATATCTACTTTTAAAATGTGTATCCTATTACTTGAATTGAATAATATCATTTTCTATTAATGTATGAGTCGCTATTGTTTTCTGGTGCATCTATCTCAATATGACAATCATCAATTGCGCCTATAACACCAGGAAATCCATTTCCTCTAAATTCTTCTTCGCTTTCTATTTTTTCCTCTTCGGTAGGCCAAATAATAATTTGTGGCGACATGTTACTTACAAAAGCTATCACTTCACGTAGTATTCTATGGAGACTACTTAGTGATATACCAAATCGGTCCGCAACATCTCTGAAACTTGCAGTTTCATGTGCAATGTACCATAATGTAATGATTACCTAAAAATTATATTCTGCAGATAACTAAATATTAGCTGTTGAAAACTTACTTGATCGTAGGCCAAAATTTTTCCATATTGCCCCCAATGATGCGTGTAAAATTCATTTGCTACATATCTTTCTACAATGGTTTGTACAGCACCTCGACTCATTCGAAAATGTTGAAAAAAGGTCTCCTCATCTGTCGGTAAATGGAAACATATTCAAACTTACTACAAATTTCTAAATTACTACCAATGTACCTATATAATTAGTATTTCTTACAATTTCTCTTTGCAATAAAAAATGTAAATCCTCGTCTGACGTATCAGAGGTCTGAATTTCCGAGTCCTCGCTTTCAATATCACTCATATCACTCATTTTTAAACTGTTACCACTTTCAGGAACTTTATTACAACCCTATAAGTTCACGTTTAATTTATGAATGATTTATGTTTATTTACCATTACCTAACCTTAAAACATCAACTGACAGTTTGGACGAGCGGTTCTACATCCAAATTTCTGATGAAAATGATCGTTCGCCGACACGTTCATGAACGTGTCCAGTTTTTGTTGGAACGCATTTTTATCAGTCCGTGGAATTGTCGGAACTTGTTGGAACAAAAATTTTGTTATGCGCATGATCGTGACGTTCATGTACGCATCATTTCGCTTAGTTGGAACAAACCTTATGTGTCAACAACTTTTGACCAACTAGCTATAGTAGCACCACCAATTTACCTCCTTTTGGCGGACACTTTTTATATACTGAGTTTGTGCTCCTTACATCTAGTCTTCATGCTTTTTTGTTTAATTTAAGAAACCTACAAGGTCTTATCATTAGTACAGTACAATTTAATTTAGAAAAATAAAACATATTTTATGAGACATTTTGTATTAAAGTGATACATTGCTATTATTTTTGGAAATAGAAAAAAATGAGCTTCCTCGTGATACGACACTCGACCTAGGTTGCCACTTCAAAAAATTCAAGATGGCGGCCGTAAGCTAAAAGCTGACGTCAAAAACATTTGACACTTGCTTCAAAATATGCAGAGTGAAGTCTCATTCATTGACCTAGAATTTAAAAACTTTCCTTTCATCCGTTTCAAAGATAATCCCTTGGTGCTACGCTGTACCTATATTTTACATATTTGTGTATTTACATTATTTTCCTTTATAATTACACGAGAGCTTTTTTTTTGTCGAAGTAAACTTGACATTTGTATCAATAAGAATTCTGTTGCCTGGCAATTTAACGAAAAAAACTGCCTCTGAAAAAATTACGAGTCCGTAAGACGAGTAATTGTTTCTGGCAATTATTTGAGTTGACTTACCTAATGGCAACAAAATTCGAATTATAAATGTCAAGTTTACTTCGACTCAAAAAAAAGCTAGAGTGTAATTCGGTAAGACAATTTAATGAATATGTAAATCAATAAATTAAAAAATGAGATGTAAATTTCCTAAACTGTATGTCCGTGAATGGATTAAAAATTCTTTTATAATCTTTAAAGTACTTCTCTTGTAACATTTTTGCTGAAGTGTTCCAAATCGTCTTGACTGCACTCTCTCTATAATGTTCTCCATTGTTCTTCTTCATGTTGAATGCCCAGTCACATAAAATAGAAGCTAACTCTTCAGTGGAAGTTTCTGCAATGAGTTCATATTTTTTTTCCAAACAAAACATCGCAAATTGTCGCCAAATTGATGTAGTTGAATTCATAGTATTGCGAGGCACATTATCATTGATGGCTTTTTCAATTTCTCCACTCGAAGACTCTCCAAATCGCGACATTTCCACAAATGAAAACTTTTCTGACAACGCAAGTTTGAGAAAAATTGACATAACGTCATCAAAAATTTGTTTACAATGCTGGTTGTCATGCTTTCAAAAGTTAGGTTCCGTTATTGTCGCTGGTTAGGGCAAACTTTTTTCGCTGTCATAATGACAAAATCACGCGGCTTATGGGATTTTTTATACATGAATTAAATTGTCACTTATAATTACACGAGAGCTTTTTTTTTGTCGAAGTAAACTTGACATGTATCAAAAGAATTTTGTTGCCTGGCAATTTAACGAAAAAATCTGCCTCTGAAAAAATTACGAGTCCGTAGGACGAGTAATTTTTTCTGGCAGTTTTTTGAGTTGATTTACCTAATGGCAACAAAATTCGAATTATAAATGTCAAGTTTACTTCGACTCAAAAAAAGCTAGAGTGTAATTCGGTAAGACAATTTAATGAATATGTAAATCAATAAATTAAAAAATGAGATGTAAATCAGTTTATTTAATTTGTTTACAATGCTGGTTGTCACGCTTTCAAAAGTTAGGTTCCGTTATTGTCGCTGGAAAAGTTAGGGCAAACTTTTTTCGCTGTCATAATGACAAAATCTCGCGGCTTATGGGATTTTTTATACATGAATTAAATTGTCAGTAATAATTCATTCATCAGAATATTAATCCATTCATTCAGGGTAAATTTGCTTAAATCGTACCTGGTAAAGAATTTTTTTATTATTGATAATCTAGAAACGCCCAAAAAACTTTAAATCGACCAATTAATCCATTATCTAATGCTTTAACACTTTTATTATTTAAAATTAGAAAAAAATAACAACTTAAAACTGGAAAATTTAAAAAAATTGTAAAAGGTACGAAATAGCATCAATATTTCTAACTCGTACCTTCATATTCCTAAATCGTAATTATTTATGGTGATTTTAACGCAAGAATTGGCGAACTTAACAGTTTTAATAATAATGATCTTTTTGAAAATAATTTTCCCCTAGGAACGAAAAACTCACTTAACGACTGATAAACGAGGGACCTTACTTAATGAGATATTTGAAGACGCAGGTTTCTTTACACTTAATGGGCGATATGACGATCACTTAGGACACTACACTTACTTGAGCGAACGAGGCAATAGTGTGGTGGACTTAACATGGTCTAATCTCGATACCATAAATAATATAAAAACCTTTTATATAAATAGTGATTTTGTCTCAGACCATCAAAGCTGCACACTAGTTCTAGACCTAAAAAATTATAAATTAAACCAGTCACAAATTCAACAAACAGAAACGTTTTACTTAAAGTGGAACCCACAAAAAACACAAAATTATAAAACTTTAATGTCCAATACCGCTATAAATCCAGAGTCATATAATATCGAAGAACTCGATAAAAATTTGATAAACTGCATTTATGATGTAGCTAAAACTTTAGGTATGTGCAAATCACGCTCTTATAAAAATACATTAAAACATAAATCGAAGCCTTGGTTTGATAAGGAATATGTTAAAGGAAAAAAATTGCTAAAATCTAAGAAAAATAACATAAAGAAACATAATAATTATAACTTAAATGCAATCGAAGAATATAAAAAAGAACAAAAACAATTTAAGTCTATAATAAAAAATAAACAAAATAAATATCATCGGGAAATGCAAGTAAAAACTCTGAATATTAAAAATCCATCCGAATTCTGGAAGTATATAAAATTACACCAAAAAAAGCCAGATAACGAACACTCTATAACCATTACGCAATGGGAAAACTTCTATAATCTATTTTATAGCTCCGTAAATATTAATATAAATTTATCTATAACAGATGCCAGACATCCATATCTAGATGCACCCTTTACAACCCAAGAGATATATAAGGTACTAACATTATCAAAAAATAATAAGGCTACAGGCGAGGATGAAATACCAAATTAATTTTACAAAAATTTGACTATTGACTGGATCATATACTTAAAAGATTTATTTAATAAAATATATATGGAAGAACACCTACCATGTAATTGGACAAATATTAATATGATTCACTTTCATAAAAAATGTCCTGAAAATGATCCACTAAATTTTCGGGGCATTGCTTTACTCAATCATAAAACTAAACTATTTACACAGCTAATAAATCAAAGGTTACAAACATATATTGATTCCATTGATGTGCTACCAGAATGTCAGAATGGCTTCCGCAAGCAAAGAAGCACAGAAGATAATATATTTGTTTTGTACTCCGTAATAAGTCATCTCCTGCGACTAGCGGGGAGAAAAGTTTTTGCACTTTTTGTTGACTTCAAAAAAGCTTTTGATAATATTAATTTCGAGAAACTTTGGCAAAAACTCTACTCAAATGGTGTCAGCAGAAAGATGATTAGAATTATAAAAGAAATGTACTCCTTGGCTACACTTACAATTGATCAGAAAGGCTGTATCTCAAATAAAATCAAGATCACCAAAGGCATCCTTCAAGGCGACTCGCTAAGCCCACTATTATTTGCACTATATTTTTCAGACATAGACAGCTACTTCAAGCAACAAGGCGCTAGAGGTGTCTCTCTAGATCAAAGCACTGACATATATACTTTGGGGTATGCTGATGACTTTGTTGTACTGGCAGACTCAGAAATTCAGCTGAACAAATCTATGAAAATTCTAGCGGATTATAGCGATAATAACAAACTGGTAGTAAATGTGAATAAAACAAAGGTTGTTATATTCAGGAAAAGTGCTAATATCGGACATAAACCTAAATTTTGGTACAAAAACACACTAATTGAGCAAGTAAATAACTATAATTATTTAGGAGTGATATTCTCATTTAACGGTACATTTTCAGAAAATTTAAAATCGCGGATAAAGAAAGCTGAAATAACACAAAACGCAATTCAGAATGTAATTAAATCTTCACACATGGCCGATATTAAAAGTGTTAAGGCCCTATACTACAGCATCGTAATTCCAACCTACTCGTACGCCGGTGGAATATGGGGACTTCGGTATATAAATGAAGGAGAAATAATTAAAAATCACTTCTGGGAAAATTTTCTCTATTTACAGAAAACTACGCCCAGTCACAGTTTGAGAGCTGAAATAAAATTGGCGAAAATTGGGTATTTTATTATAAAACAAGCTCTAGAATATTTATTCAAGATTAAAAAGGTACCTTTAAATATATTTCCCAAGATAGCACTAAAGAGAATGTGTCAACTAAACCAGAAGTATAAAATAGTATCAAAATATAATTGGATCAGTCAATTAAATGACATTCTACATAAAATCGGAGCCTCGGAACTTAATATTGATACTTTTGACTCGGAGACAATCGGCATTATTTTAGGAAGATTTGAGCAACATAATCATATAGAGGATTGGAACAAAATACTTTTAAATACATACTGCCCGATGTATAAGCAAATTCTACAAGGCAAACATCCTTTCCATTGTACAAATCACTTAGATCTCTCCATTCCTCTACATACTAAACGTTTAATTTCACAGATACGCACTCACAATAGTAATATAATATACATGTCTGTTAATAACAAGGCATACACAATAAAAAACAATGAAGTATGTACTATTTGTAACTGCCTTGCTTTAGAATCCCTACAACACTTATTTTTTGTTTGTCCAGTGTATGAAGTAATTAGACGTCCCTTTCTTGAAATATATCAATCCGAAACTGACATTGAATCAATAATAAATAGTGAAGCTGAACCACAAATTCTCTAACAAATATATGACATAATAAAAAAAATATTAAAAATCAGGTCTTCCATTGTAAACGAATGATATCACCTCACTCTTGTCGGGATATGTTAGCCAAACCTAATTTGCTATAAAATTTATTATCAAAATACATGTTTTGTACTAGCTAATAATATTATAAATGTTGTCACCCTTGTTCATGTATCCTCAAACGAAAGAACAATAAAGATCTATTTATATTCTTAAATCGTACCTAAGGAATTTAGATGCAATTGTCACATTTATACTGGGCAACTGTCCCCTTATCAACACCTGCACATAAACCGTGCACCCATACTTTACAGTTGTTGATCTGAATCATATTTTCCTGCCTGTCTTCTTCACACAGTATGCAGTACCCTACCATGAGTATTGCCACTTTTTTCTTCTTATTGCCAGTTTTAAGTTCCACCTGCTTTTTATTTCTTTTTCCAGATTTTTCTAAATTTAAATCAATTTTCACTTTTTTCTTTTCATTTTCTTCTATTTTTTGTTCCAATTCATTTTAATAAGGGCTTGAAGTCGAAACTTGAGAATCTGAGGTACTTTTTGATAGTTTCTTCTGTACCATTGAAATTTTTGGAATTGGAGATAACTCCTGAAGATGATTTCTAATTAATGAAATATTTTTTGGGGTAATTGGTGTGAAAGGTTGACTTGCTAATTGGTAAGAAGTCGATGGCTGAATTGCGGTGTTTTCACTTAGTGATATTTGCAAAATATTACCACTAGTAGATGGTTGAGAATTAACAGTTTCTAGTGTATTTTCCTGATTAGGAGTATCATTAACTGCTTCTGCTTCATGCTGGTTATTCTTACCAATATCTTTTTCTTCCATTGGTTCCAACACTACGTAGTCTTCATCTTCAATTTTGGCGATCAGAAGGCCTCAGACCAAATGATTCAAAGCCATACAGACAGTTCTTGGGTAGACAATTCCTAATAATTTACTAATTTCAGTCTGTTTAACAACACTCCCAGGATGAGTGCGCATCCAAGTTGCAGATGCTTCATTGAAATGGTGCTTTAGCGATTTAAAGAAATATTCATCGAGGGTGTGAGTTATGAGCCGGTAAAGACAGCATTGTGATTCCATCATCTCTAGCAAGCCTTATTGCATCAATGTTTTTGGTGTGAGTGGAATGGCCATCAAGAAGGAGAAGAACTCGCTTCTTTTCTTAGTCATTTAACCGTTGAAGTTTGTAGATAACGGAGCTATAAATTCCCCGGCAGCATTCATAAAGCATACACATGTTGTATTTGTACTTCTTTCACCGCTTCTAACTGCACCTACTTGATGTTTCCCCTTATTGGCCAACATTTTTGATGGTTTATAAAAGGTACTCATCCCAATTTCATCAACATTAAAAAAAATTTGCGGTGAAATTTGTTCATATTTATCAAAAGAGTCCATAACTCTTTCCTTATTAAACCCCCTACACCGTGCCATTGAGGTTGCGTCGGGTTCACGCAACGAGATTTCGGGGTGATCATTTAAAAATGTATACAACTTCCAACCCGCTAGCCTCTTTCCTTTATTAAATCTATGATGAAGATCATACTTTTCAGCCAGTTGAAAGGCTAGGCCACGCAATTCTTTAATTGTCAGACCAAAAAAAACAGGATTCTAACTCTAAGATATGTTGCACCAATTCTGCCTCCATCTCCTTTTTGTCGGCCAATGCTCTTAAATTTGTTAACATTTCTTACACGTCTTCTAAAAGTTGGTTCGGGAATTTTTTTAATGCGATAAGCTTAAACCCCATTATTTTGGTATGATATTTTTCCAAAGCCTCCTCCATATCGGCCTCTCACAACAGTTGTATTTTCTTTTGACGTCATTATCTGCAAATATTAAAAATCAATGCATCTTAATAGTTAAACTTTGTTTGGTAAAGAAATTATTAAATTAATTTTATCCTAAATCGTACCGGTAGGTACGATTTACATACAAACGTAAGGTACGATTTAGGCTCATGATCATCTACTAAATTTTGCATACACGATAAGAAAAAAATACCGCATGACCTAAGTTTCTACTCACTACATACTCTTGGAATATCTGCTTTTAAAAGGAAATATTCACATGTCGACCAATAACAATTAGTTACTTGACACCTTGTAAATAGAAGCAAAGTGAAAGAAATACTAACCTTTTAGTTATTTTTTGCTGCAATACCGGTAACACGATACACACTCTGACTGTGATTCATGTGCAACTAAAGATCCCTCTTGCTGCAGTTAACACGCCGCCATGAGCGAAATTTGAACAGGGTACGATTTAGGAGCAGGTACGATTTCGGCGTATTTATCCTATAACATTTTGGATAAAGCTAATGCGTACATTTGTCGTGAAACAATCGTTGAAAATCAGTCATCATGCCTATTTTCAATTAAAAAAGGATAGATGGTATTTTATTTCCTCCCCGAAGAAAAACGGTCCTTAGCATATTCAGCCAACCTTCGAAGGAATGAGGATTCTGGGTTTAGCGGATGACATTGGAGGAAATTGTGGTAGGTGTCTGAGAGGTATGTACCCAGTATTTGCCTTTGTCACGTGAAATCCTCTAAAAGAAATCATAGCAGCCAAGTAGCAAAATAATGGCCTCATGAAACTAAACTATTCTATAAGTGTTTTCTTATGACGAATTAAGGAGTATTTTATCACTTTGTAACATGTCTATCGACCTGTTTCGATTTTACAGAATAAATCCTTTTAATTAGCGCTCGTCGTCACTATCCACATTCAATTATAGTTCTGTGATCCCAAACTCTTCTACCCTGACCGTAAGACAATTGACGTCTGCCAACGGACGCTTCCATTTTTTGCACAACGTCACGTGAAACACCCCTTTTTGTTATCGACCGCCTAAGAGGGCAGATCATCTTTCGCTATCTTTATCTTAAGTATCTATCTTAGGAATTTTGCTGTGGTAAGTTCAAAATCATAATTCATAATTAATAAGCTTCTTCTAAAGTAATGTCTGATATAATTTTCGTATGCATTCTTTATTTTTTTACAGAGATAGACAAAATTAAATTCAACACGTGGTCATAAACTGTTCTTTTATACTAATATGGTAGTTTTAAGCCAAATATTCTTTTATAATTCACTGTTTTACTTTCATACAAACATTTTCAAGCTTTTTCAGTTGCGAAATAACTCTTTTAATTATAAAATAACACTTTTATAAACCGCTAACCTATAAAATATTCTTTCGCAACGCCAGTGCCGGTTCCATATATTTCCTAAGCACGATATTTTTTCATATAACTAAATAAATAACTTTTTGGTATGATTAGTTTCTTTCGGATCATTGGTATATTTTTTTAATTTAGCCGATAATTGCTATTTTTACTGTTTTAACATGGAACATATAATGTTGGAATGCTTTCAGTAAATTAAATAAATTTTTTGACTTTCAAATAACTGCCTTCCTTTTGTTTAACCTGAAAAGCTGACCAACATAATGTGCCATTACATTCAAGTTCCTACATATCCCTGATCCACTTGTACTTCTAGGTAATCACAGCCCCTAGGCGAGAATACAACCCTAGGCGAGAATATAAGCCAAGAATATAACCCTAGGCGAGAATATAAGCCAAGAATATAACCCTAGGCTAGGATATAACCCTAGAATATAACGCCGAGGATATAAACCCAAGAATATAACCCTAGGCTAGGATATAACCCAAGAATTTAACCCAAGAATATAGCCTAGGATACAACCCGAGGATATAAAGCCAAGGATAGAACCCCAAAATACCGCCCTAGAACAGAACTCATCAGTTCAGATCAAGACCTGACTTCTTCTTCAGGAAACAACTCCATATAAGCTAAGTACCTATAAAAGTACAAATTCCTGTTCATTTCCTGTGGCAGAATAAATTGTAAATTTGTGTTAATTCTATTTTTATTTTTTTTCTAAATCCTCAACTATAAAAGTTGAGGGAGATATCGCCCCGGGGTAATTTTTAGTAACTTTTTTATTTTTTAACTTTGATTTAAATTTTACAAGGCGTTTCTACCTTTTCCGCCTTAGTTTTCTTAGTCCTTTTTATCGTTAAAAAGGTAGTGGCGCCCTCAATTTTTACAACCCTTCTGTTATCCTTGTGTGACATAAACTTGGGGTCGAATCACCCTTGAGAGGAGTCTCTAGCCGGAGCCCTTCGAGCTGGTGCCCTGTGAAGTACATCATTTACCGTTGCAAATTGGCGCCCATACCGTTACAACTTAAGGAGTTTGACTGCGACATTTTTGTGTTTGTAGCTAAACGTTTTTATAATCATATCGTATAATTGTCTATACAATTCACCTTATAAAGAAAAAACTTGGTTTTGGCTTAATATATTGTTTGACAGTTTTATATCGCATTATAAGACCGCTTTAAAAACATTATCAAAAAGTGTTTTAAGTGCTTTATAATGATTATATTGCTTCTGTATAACACCTTTAGATTCTGCATTAAAAAATTGTTTTGTAAAAGTTATGTACAAGCTGTATAAAAGCTTTGTAAGATGATGAATTAAACAGTTTTATTACGACAAATCCAAATGCTCTATAAAATACTTACAAAATTGTTTTATGGATTACCTGTAATGGCGTCGATAACCACGTTATAAATAGTTTAGAGAACAAATTAGTAGTATTTTGGACAAACTCATTACAGTTTCTGCGCTATAACTACTAAATAAAATATTTTTATAAGTGCTAACGTTTGCACCCTTAAGAAACGCCCAAAGAACTAAATGGTCACAAATTTCCGCATTATATAATATTAACATATCCTTAACCTCGAATAAGTATTATTGCATTTATCATTCATATCATATCCTATAATTCCTGAATATAATATAATATGGATTTATCACCCTGGAAAAAGTTAAAAAGGAGTGGGCATTTGAAAAGAATTGTAAAAAAAGGATATCTGCAAATTTTAGATTTTCCCAGCTTTCCGGTACAATCGTTAATTTTATTCTATTTTTTTCAACAGTATCCACTATCTTGAATATATTATTGTTCACACTGTAAGCTGAAACTAAAAATCTTAACTAATCAAGAAAATCCGCAGGTTGTTTCGAAAAGGGGATAAATGCAGCACAAAAGAACTGGACCCGTATCTTTGAACGTTCGACCAAATGCTCCCACGTATTTCATGTGATGGGAGTGGATTTGTTATGTTCGAGAAGTATCTTCGAAATCTCGAATCTCTCGAATGTTTAACTTGCAATCGAATGAATTTATCCGTCGTATGAGTCAGAAAAACAAATAAACATAACCTGTGGCTGAGGCGTGTAAATCATATCAATCATTATACCTAAGTTTTTTAATAATACAACTGAACAAAAATCAACGCAGATGAAGCTGCTTTTAAACTACTCTACAGTACACATCAGATCTACAAAGTTGTTCGTCAGTGTGTTTGAAAGATATTGCTATTGAACTTTCGAGTAACGTTCGATTCTGGTGAAATCATTCGTACGAACAAAATCCATTCGACGTACTCGCGAACAGTCGAACGTTCAAAGATACGGGTCCAGATCTGTTTTAAAGTGCAGCTTCGAGGCACTCTATGAGTTCTATGATACTATTCTGTTATTTCTATTTCTTCATCCTTATATCTCTGTGTTTCTTAAAGATGCCTGATTCCTATACGATAGTCGTCGAAAACCGATTTACAAGGTTGCCACACGTAGCAAAACTTAAGGGAAATCCAATGCATGTGCCGTATCAATATGTCAATATCACTAATTAAATTGCCTAGAAACAACACCACCAAGAACAACAACAATTATTAAGGCAGGATTGGTTTAAAATTTTAATATGGCTCAATTTAATGGGTCAATAATTATTTCATATTTTATAATAAGTTACGTGTATTCACTATGATAAATTAAACTGAGCAATCAATAGAGTTGCAGTTTGAAATTTACCAGATATAGGTACATAATTCCAAAAGTTTTACGTATCCCTGTAATAGCTAGTATAGCGAAACACAAATCATAGAAGCAAAAATATAATAAATTTGACAACCTCTGAAATGAATAAAATCTCGGACTGCAGTTGTTTGACAAATAGTTTTATAGTGCCATTAAAAACAAGTCTATTAAATAATAAGGTTCTATAGAGTTTCTTATGAATTTAAAACATTTTTATTGACACTTAATAATTGTATTAGTTAACGCCATGTTTATTTGCGAGGTTAAGCGTTTGTCGGTGACGGCCATTGTTGTAGAAAAATATTTTCGGACACAAAAGTACACAATACACATATTTTTTATAGAGATATATGGTATTATATTTGATTTATTGAACTAATATATGACTGAAAAGGTACTTCCGATCAAAAATAATACATTTGAATTATATTACACATTTTAATATTTTAAAGTTAAACCGCTTCTATTTTTTAGTAAATATATATGTATATTTTATCAGAAAAATTCGCTGCGCATGAAAATTAGTAGTGCAAAATAAATCAATTTAATAATATACCTTCCATATTTTTGTTATTATACATTTTTTGAAGATGGCGATTCTTTTATAATTCCATCTTTTCGAATCATGACAAGCAAGGCGCGGCGACAATTATATCAAAGTTATTCGATATTTTAGTTGTAAGTTGCCTCACAAAAGAATAAAATAATGGTATAAAATTTAACTTATATCTAGAGACAGCGTTTTATCAATCTTATAAAATATTTTTTTAAGTTGTATAAACTATTATTAAAATGGTTTTAAACCGCTCTATACGATCTCTAAGAAATATGATTATAAAGGTTGTAAAGCGCACAATTGGACAGATTATAATACTGATCTGAAAAACATACTTATAAAATAGTTTTTTAACTATCATATAGATATTTTATTGAGATGTTATAAGCAGGATATAAGCATATATGTTAAAGAACTGGAAGATTTTATAATTTGGGCATTTTTTGGTTGTATATATATCATATTAGTGCTGTAAAGAGCATTATAGGATGATCGTAGTTCTATTAGATATGTTGTATAGCATTTTACAGAGCCCCAATAAAACTGATTTTGCTACTTGGGAGGTCATGCAGGCCTGGGATTTAAACACCGGCCCTTCCAAATGCTGCGACAAAAAATATTGAGGGACACTTATGGGGATATAAAATATTCTATCTTTCAAGTTGAACCAACTTATAGACATTTGATCAACTTCGGAGAATAGTGTGGTCGAGCATAGTATCACTGGACTTTTATATTATGAAGATAATGCAATCAAAATGATAGGTACTATTATCACAACTAGTTCAATACAGGACTCCAGCATTTCAAAAAGTCACAGAACAAAGATTTTATAGGTTAAATAATTGTTGATGTCAAATAAAATACTACTAATTCCGATTCGCTTTTGTGTTAAGCGTGTTTTTAAATTGCTCTGTAATTGACAACTTTGTTGGTGATTGTGTAAATATTCAACTTAATTAATTTATTCAGCCTTCAATAATTGATCAAATACTGTTGTTTGGTATAATTGAATAATATAATTGAAAATTTTATTTAAAAAATAATTGCGAACATTATTCAAATAGGTATGTATTGTTGCTTGATTATTTTATCGACAAATTACATCATATTCAGTATTTGAACAAATCTGCATATTATTAAAAAAAGCGAGACTTGATAAAGAAACGGAAAAAGTTAATAAGTAATAATAACATAAGAATAAGTCGGAATTCTATTAATAATAATAATAAGCCAACTATGCAAATGCCGTACCAAAGCTATATGTTCATACTCATTTTCTCATATAAGTTTTCGTGATTCCACAGAAATGTTGCTCCAAGTCAAGACTTTTTTATTTTCGAGTCAGGCCTGCGAATAAACAAAAATTTCTCTAATGAATTGTTTTAACCATCAATACGACGTGGAATCTTCAATAATAAGCATCTTGCATCAGTGAGGGATTAGTTTGATCTTATTTTATCAGTTCTAGAATAGTATGGAAACTGAATTAACTAAGCGAGAACAGCATCGTCATCTCACTGTGGGTTCCTGGGCACACCGGAATAGAAGGAAATGAAATAGCGAAGACAGGGGCTGAAACACCCTTTTGGGGGCCGGAACCTTTTTTCAACTCCAATGTAATATTGGAAGAAAAAAAAAAGAAAATCTGACGGTGGGAAAGATCTAATCGGGTTTAGACAATCAAATATACTCCTGGGAGACTACAAACGGGCGAGAACAAATGAATTCCTGAATCAAGAATAATAATATCAGGAATGCTCTCTCACTAGATGTGAAATGCTATGAATATCGATAAGCCAACTATCCAAATGCCGTAACCAAGCTTTATCTTCGTACTCAGAACATTTTCTTATATAAGTTTTCGTGATTCTACAAATATTTTGCTCCAAATCAAGACTTTTTCATTTTCAAGTTGGTACGGTGAATAAACAAAAATTTCTCATCAAATGAATGGTTTTTACCACTCCTACAGCGTGGAATTTCAGAATTTTGCATGAGTGAGTGATTATATAAGCTACATATTCTGAAAATTGAAAAAGTGAAACCACCGGGGATCGAACCCGGGAACCCTCGGTTGCAATCCCATACGCTAAGCCCAGCGCTACGGAGGTTCGTACCTATCGATGCTCGGATCGGTATTATATGTTGCCATTTAACCGCGACTGCGTCTTACAATTAGTTTAATCTCATAAAATTTAAAATCTTTTCTATCACACAATCTCGAAATCCGAAATTTTTTTGAAAATATAAATCCCGAACGTCTGAAACGTCAGTTGGAGTAGTGAACGTGCGGTTGTGTCCAAGAACGCGTTTTGATTGGAACGCCGTCACGGAACAGCAAACGAGATCAGCGTTGAGGGAATACGCTACGAGCTGA
This sequence comes from Lochmaea crataegi, assembly GCA_947563755.1. Classification (NCBI taxonomy): domain Eukaryota; kingdom Metazoa; phylum Arthropoda; class Insecta; order Coleoptera; family Chrysomelidae; genus Lochmaea; species Lochmaea crataegi. The sequence continues at coordinate 9,873,774 of OX387424.1, read as the reverse complement.
ATTTACAGCAGTACAAGCTCAAGCACTTGAAAACGGGTGGTCGGTTAGGGTAGGACTATTATTTATTATTGTAAATATAAAAATTATGTTGTTATTAATATCGGTATTTTATAGTGTATAGACTCCTTTAAGAAAGATAAATACACACGTTCTCATTGTGACCTACGAGGTATATTTAAAAGGCCAGTATGATTCCCAAAGTGGACTCGCTCATGATAACAACCCATTAACGGCCAAAGCATTGAAAATGATTAAATCTTGAAATGTTTTTATTGAAGGACACATAAAAAGCATCAATTAAGACTAATTTAGCATATACAAAAATATCAAATTATTTTTAACAAAAAAAAACGTAGGTGCGTATACGCACCTTTGGCCGAAAGTAGCATATATATAGTATATATCTTTAGACCAGTACATATCAGTCTGTGGTAGAGTGTGATATCCTGATAAAACGAGAATACCAATAACGTTTTTCAGAAGTACTTCGTTGATTTGAAAATCATGGCGATTATTTTGGGACTCATAAACATTAGTAAACGTAATCAATTACTTCCTTATAAAAAAAATTTCATAAGGTGACTTGCCGCCATGCTGTGCTTTTATGTCTTCAATACATCGATTGGAACTTTGTGGAGGGGTACTAGAATAAGTAGGTGTATCTGTTTTTACCCACTTGGGTAGAACAGCAGCTTTTTGAGGATCTACTATGACGCATTTGGTTCGTTCCCATCATTGGAATCATCGCTTTCTATATTATCTTTCATATTTGGTTGTATTTCATAAGTGCCCGCAATATCTCTTGCACCATTTCCCTCCCCGACTGTATTTTCGTAAATGTATTCCTCGTCGGTAATTTTATCTGTTTCCAGCGGCACATAAACAAGATCACTTAGAGCAAGCATTTCTGCAGTGGTTAGTGCCCTTTTACTTGCCCACTTCAAAAATCGACTGTAATAATAAAAATGGAACTAGTACTTCTAATAACCTATGATAAAAATAGTATACCTCTCCTCATTATATGCTAAAGAAAAATAAAATCACTATAAATAAACTTTTCAATCCAATGAATCTTGGTTACCGCTGTTACCGCTTTTAGCCAAAGGTGCGTAAACGCATCCATCATATTTCTGCAAATTTAGCCAGGTTATTTTGAAAACATAAGTGAATATAAATTTTTAGTAAATATCTTGAATGTTTTTCATTTATGTGTAGCCCAAACAAATTTCAGTTATGGTAAAATTGCTACCCAAAAAAAATTTTTTTATAGAGAGGTACATAAATAACTACAATTGAGCATATTCAGAAATTTTCTATATTCAGATAAATTAATATTTTAAGTTACATAAATTTATTTCTAATGTATAAACTCTTAGTTTACAATACTATAAAGTTAGATTTGCCAGATACTGCCCCGTTTTCCAAAGTAAAAAATGTTTTTTAAAAGGTTGCGTTTACGCAACTTTGGCCATTAATGGGTTAATAACAGTCTCCAGATAAAAATCAATTTCATTCACGTGCTTGCTAGCGTGTTTATTATAGGTACAGTAGAAACGCTGAAGCTTTTCCATCACGTGACTGTTACGTCAGCAATATTGTTCATATGAATTAAATCAAAACTTGTGTCAACTCAATAGGAATAATCGTTATGACTAATATTCCAAAGGTCGGCGTTTTACGAATTGGTAATTAAACAAGAAATTTAACTTTCTTAATTGTATTTATTTTATTTATATGGTTAACATCGACATATTTATTAAAACTATCGATATACTGGGCGAATAAGTTACAAAATCCAAAATTAATATTAACCATGCTGGCTTATTAGTGGAGGGCTGATTTTTAGTAGGATATCTTGTATTTTATATAAGTACATACAATTTATGAAGTTCATGAAACTGACGTAATGTTTAGTCTACTGACAGGGTGTCCTCTAAAACTTTTAAAATAACACTTTCTAAACTGATTATATTAGAACAATTTTTTTTGGATGGGCTATAGATTGTAAATAGAATAAGATTCCCACACAGCTTGAAGGTGGACGTTTCGATAAATATATTACCATCATCAGGGCAACACATCAAATGGAAACCCTCATATTAAAAGTAAAAACCAGAAATTTCCGCAAAAGACATCAAAAATAAAATGTAAACACATATAGGTAATAGAAACGAAAAAACACATCAAATATGACAAATCTTGCTTTATAGTTCATCCATTTCGGAATCTGAGCTGTCTTCACCAGTATTTATTATCACTGGTTCAATATGTTATGTTCACCAAATTTCGTTCTCGAGTAAACCAGTCTTCGATTATTTTTTCGGTATGCCTAACACAATTATCCCAAACATTTGCACTACAATTTTCCAATGCTTCTTTCCACATACTCAAGACCCTTTCATCGCCGTATCCGTCTCTGCCAATATACTTATTATAATATGTTTTGCAGTGGGCCCAAATAAGCTCAATGGCATTAAATTCGCAATGGTAGGGCGGTAGCCTTAAAACTTCATGACCATGTTTTCGGAACAATTCATCAACAACATATACATTTTCTTTCCGGTTCATTTTAGCAATTTGTAATAGTTCAGGTCTTGAGAGGTTCTCATTAAAGTCAATATTGTTGGCTTTTAACCAAGTGATAATTTCATCTTTTTTTGACGAAGTGGAAGGTTGCTTTTCTGCTAGTATACTATGATAAGGCGCATTGTCCATTACCACTAACGACGGTTCTTCTAAATTCGGAATTAACTGTGTTGTAACCCACTTTGTAAATATTTCACCGTTCATTTCACCGTGGTAATCTGACGACGATGATTTAGAGGAAAACACTAAGCTGGCATCTTCCACAAATCCTTTGGATGAATCAGCGTGAACAATAATAAAACGTTTACCGTCATAACCTCCTGGTTTACGTACACTTTTAACATTACTGTCCTGCCAAGAACTTAATTTAGTTCCTTTTGCATATATCCATGTTTCATCTGAAAATATAATTTGTCTTGAAAAAACACTATCACTATTTTCTCTATATTTTCGAAGGAAGCATGCTCTTTGGCTAGCAATATTTGTTCGTTCTATTAATGCTCTTCTGTTATCTTCCTTTTTATATTTAAATCCCAAATGTTTCAATAATACCAATAAAGAGGTATTTCCAACAGAAAGAATTTCCTTATTTTTTAGTTCATCATTTATGGTTTTAACAGTAACATGTTTCCCTGAAAAAATAAGAAAATTTAAATTATCATTATCTCAAACAAAAAAAAGATTTTTTTATATTTACTTCATACTAAACTTGAACATAAATTTTTGATATTCAGATCTTTTTATTATTTGTACCAAATAATGTATAGAACAACTCCGTATGTGACATCAAAAAATTTAAATTAGAAAACTAAATTGTGAAACACAATCTACACTCAGAACATTCAAATTGGTAAACATTTATGGACAGTACTCAACTTAGAAATCAGCACATGTAGAAACACATTCAAATTAAAAATATGCACAACTTTCTGTATTCTAAAGCTTTCATTACTCATAACTTCTATAATCGAACTTACGTTAAATTACCTACTAGTTTTCTAAGATTTTCATATACCACACTATAAGCTGCTGGTGAAAAATCTCACTGTATGGATAATACTACATGCACTATGATGTGTAATCTTAATTATTAAGGTACTATGATTTCACTTCTCTTTTATTTAAAGTGTAAGCTTACTGTAATGTAAGGCTTAAGAACTCCCATGTTCTTGTATTATTGTTTCACATGTTTGTTTACTTGCTTTGTTCATACATATTATATAAGGTATTCCGTACTGCCATTTTGGTTCCCTCGGGTAAATCATCTGTTTTTAGTTTTAATCGAGGTGTTTGACTGAGTGACGTTGGGAAAGTTGGAATATTTTCCTTACTTTTTTTAAGGGAACATACCGTTTTCACAGATATTTTCAATGCAGTTGCCACTCTCTGAAATATAATATTAAATAGAAATGTCCTTAAATAGATGTTAACTTTAGTATAATACCTCCTGAACAGATGAAATTGGTTGAAAGGGTCCGCCGTTGTTTTTTTCCATCTCAAAATATTCAATCAAGTTCATAACAAACTCCTGTGCTCGTGAATTAAGCCACTTTCCAGGCATTTTCTGAAAATAACTGTTAGTTAATTTACTGTTACAAGTACAATCAGATACTTGATTCATGCAAATTTGAAAATTCTGCAGAGATTTACAAATTGTAGAGAATTATAAATACTATTTACCACCAATAAGTAGTAAAATAAGCATTGTAATAGTCCCGTCTCAAGGTATTTTAGGTGTTATGAAATGTCAAAAGTTTACAAGTTGTTAATGTAATAAATTAGTACTTACCAATGTTAAATGGAATAAAAAGTCAAATTAGTTCTTACAAGAACTGATTTTAACAATTGATACACTTTGAATCCAAAAAATCGCTGAAAACAAGTCAGTAAACTAACCTCAAATGCGGTAGTGTCAAATTCAAGTTTTAGTACGATCAGTTATTCACGTTACGTCAATTATATCGTTGTCTCTTTTTACGATTACTACGGCAAATTTATAGAAACTATTACGTATGCCTTGTAGTTGGTCTTGTGTAGAAGACAATCGATCGAACATTGTTATGTTTGATTTATATTGATAGAAGAAGATAGAATGTAGAAAATATGTGTTGCATAAATCGTAGATTGGATCACGTGATGGAAAAGCTTCAGCGTTTCTACTGTAGGTATGTATTTTGTATCCTACTTATATAAAATCCATATAATTAAAGTGTGTGTATTCAATCAATTAAGGACTTATATTGTAGATGATCTTCAAAATGCATTCTAAAACAACCATAACAGTACAATGATGCCCGATTTTACCAACCTGATTTCATGTACTTCCTAACTACGTAATTCCTTAGCTAGGAAATGCCTAAATTCGTACTTACCTAAATCGGATTTCACCAACCTACGAAATCCTTAGGTAGTCATTTATTATTGCGTATAATTGGTATCACTGCTTAATTTTAACTTGTAAACCACATAAGTGGAGATCATAATCTAGCAAATAGTAAAAGAAAGTGAGAAAACTACAAATTTGTATTGAGTGCCTCGCTTTTTTTATTCTTTGGCTTTTTCATTTTTTCGTAAACGTAAAATTGAGAGTATATCTGTGAAAATATAAGAAAAATGGAGCAGTAGTGCCAATTTTACAGAGGAAGAATAGTCGAAGTCGAAACTTATTACTTCATTGCAAAAATACAATTTAGAGGAAGTACTGATTGATTACTAAATATACTTTATTATGATTAAAATTTTTATCATTTATGTATTAGTATAGTCAGCAGTTTATTTTTTTATATTTTGTTGTAAATTATATATTTCATTTTATTTATACCAAATGATATCGCTTTGTCCATAAAATTTTAAAATTTTTACTAGTAATACCACTAGATGTCAAATTATTTTCGGAAATTTTTTCGAGCTCATGAATATTTTGGAAATTAATTTTCTAAAAATATTCATGAGCGAGAAAAACATTTCCGGATTTAATTTGACCTTGTTTGGTATTCGGTAAGAAAATTCCACACCAAATTTTGTTTGAAAATCAAATAATTAAATAGTTATTTGTGTATTTAGAGCGTAAAGTAATAGATCTTTCGAAAGCGGTAATTTCACTTTACGCTCGAAAAACACACATAATATTTTCTACAGTCGCCCTTTTAATAATTAGAACAGTTTTTTTTTCACTACTAGCCTCTAAACCTAACTTTATTGACTTTTGTTGAGGTAGTAAAGTTCTTCATTATTAACCAAGGTAGAAAAATACAGAGCCTACTTGATTATAACTAAATCTCAATCCATTTAATAGAATGTGAAGTTAACTTGTGCACAGCTGTCATGTCATGTGAAACGGGAGTCGACAAACTAATATTTAAAAAATAAAATGCCAGTAGTGAAGTAGTGAAAAAAATGCTATATGAGCCACGGTAGAAAAGTGTATTAATGTCTCGGATCCATTAAAGACCTCGAAGCTTCGCTTCTCGGTCTTTAATGGACCTCGACAATAATACCTCACTTTTCTACCTTGGCGCATAATTACTATTTTTCACTACTAGCCTCTAAACCTAACTTTATTGACTTTTGAAAAATACAGAACCTACTTGATTAGAACTAAATCTCAATCCATTTGACAGAATGTAAGGTTAACTCATGCAAATACAAAAAAGGGCCGTTCGGCAATTAACTCCGAAATGGAGAATGATAGGAGTGGAGCAGAAGCAGATTTCTCGTAGAGTAAAAGGATCATATGTTACCGAACTCTCAAACTGTCAAACGAGGGACATCTATCAAACGTCAAACTCAAACAAATGTCATTCGGTGTAATATTTTAGTTTTTTTATAAAATATGAATAATTATTACTTCGCAATTGTAAACTATGTAACCTAAAATGCGTATGAATTTTATTTTTTGGCTGGTAATCGAAATGCGCATATTCACTACTAAAACCCCACCTCGCCGAGGTGGTACAAACTCTTTTCACACCACTCCACAGTAAACGAACGATTTAAAGACTGCTCCTTTTACTCGTTCTGTAATAATCGAACGGTTTAAAGAAGGGAGGAGTGTTCGGAGTCAATGGAGTAGCATTGCCGAACGGCCCTCATAATATGAAAATATTATAAACTGACGTTTGTGTTTTACATTTGACAGAAGCATGAATGATTTGATTTTTAAGAAAATTTTGAAATTCATATCCAATTTTCATTAGTTTTAAAAACTAATATTAAAAAAAATAAAATACCAGTAGTGAAAAAAATGCTATACGAGCCACGGTAGAAAAGTGTATTATTGTCTCGGATCCATTAAATACCTCGAAGCTTCGCTTCTCGATCTTTAATGGACCTCGACAATAATAACTCACTTTTCTACCTTGGCGCATAATTACTAATTATATTATCTTAGGTTATAATATGAGTGCTAAAATAGTGGTCATTTTCGCTATTCATCATGATTAACCTTAAAAAGATCTACTAACTATCAGGGATGTTAAAAACGAATCGATTTTTATATAAATCGATTATTATTTCCTTATTATCGATTTTTATAGTGATATTATTCGATTTTTAGTAAACTGATTTTATAAATTACGTGTTTAAATCGATTTTCGGAAACGACTCGTATTATTTATTGACTATTTTTCAAAATTTTGACAACTTTTGACGATTATTGACCATTTCTCAAAATTTTGACAATTATTGACATTTTTCAAAATTTTAACAATTATTGACCATTTTTTAAAATTTTAACAATTATTGACCATTTTGACTGTTTTTCGATATTACTGACCATTTTTCCAAATTTTTGATAATTTTTGAGCATTTTTCAAAATGATGACAATTTTTAACCATTTTTGACAATTATTGTCCATTTTTAACAGTTTTAACAATTATTGACAATTTTCAACCATTTTTGATAGTTATTGACCATTTTTGACAATTTTTACAAATTTTAGACCATTTTTCAAAATTATTGACCTCTTTTGATAATTATTGACAATTGTTGACAATTATGGACCATTTTTCCAAATGTTTGACCATTTTTGACAATTATTGACCATTTTTGACCATATTTCAAAATGTTTGACAATTTTTCAAAAACCTTAACAATTGTTGACAATTATCATTTATTTTTCATAATTATTCACCATTTTTTATAGTTTTTGACAATTATCGACTTTTTTTTAACAATTTCTGACAATTATTGACCATTTTTGACAATTTTTCAAAATTTTAGACCATTTTTCAAAATTATTGACCATTTATGATAATTATTGACAATTGATGACAATTATGGACCATTTTTCCAAATTTTTGACCATATTTGACAATTTGACCATTTTCGACCATATTCCAAAAACTTTAACAATTTTTGACAATTATCAACTATTTTTCAAAATGTTGACCGTTTTTAACAATAATTGTCCATTTTTGACCATTATTGATGGTTTTTGACAGTTATTGGCCATTTTTGACACATTTTCAAAATTATTGACCATTTTTGATAGTTTTTGACAATTATCGACCATTTTTCAAAATTTTAACAATTTTTAACAATTATTGACCAATTTTGACAATAATTTTCCATTTTTGACAGTTTTTGACAATTTTTGGCAATTTTCGACCATTTCTCAAAAAATTTTGACAATTGACCATTTTTGACAATTTTTGAATTAAAAATGTTTGACCATTTTTCAAAAGATTTTTGAAGTTTTTGACGTTTATTCTTCCATTTTTGAAAATTTTTGACCATTTTTCAAAAAATTTTAAAATTTTTGACAATTATCGACCATTTTTCAAAATTTTAACAATTATTGACAACTTTTGACAGATTATGACAATTTTTGCCAAAAATTGTCCATTTTTAACAGTTTTTGACAATAATTGACAATAATTGACAATTATTGACAATTATTGACCATTTTTGACTATTTTTGACCATTTTTAACCATATTTCAAAATTTTTGACGATTTTCATATAATTTTATTTGATTTTTAATCTGATAAATTGTTAAATATTTACCAAATAAGTTAATTCGGAGGGTGTGGTTTGATTAAATAAGCGAGCGAAGCAGATTCCTTTTTTTGCTCTAGAGCGTAAAGTAACAATTTTCGGCCGACTTCACGATTTCATTTAAATATAGTAATTAGTCATTTTACGCGCGACTGTTCAAAAATTTATTTTTCGATTTCCAACAACGTCAATTTGTGACGTTTAATGCTTGGTCGACTTGATTATTTAGTTACCATGGCAACTAAGTGAAACCCTTACCTAAAAAGTATTTCAGTTTTGAAGCTGTCAAGCGGCACGACGTAAAAAATACCTTTAAATTGTTGATTTCTACTCGACGTAGTTGCACGAAAACACCATCTCAAGACACAACCCAGTATGTTCTTTAATTTTACATAAGTTTTGAGTAACTACAGTGGTAGAAAATTGCTTTTTTGCAAATATAAAAAAGAGTGTCAAAGAAATATTCTGACATTATAAACGTCAAAAAAAATGTCCAGTATAATTCTCTGGAGGGTACCCACCATGAAAAAATTTCCGATCAAATTCATCCGTTGCCAAGGTGATCTGTCAAAAATGACACGTTTTAATTGGTTAAAAATTACAGGTGTGGAATTTTCATGACAATAAAGCATATCTCTATCTCTCTCTAGCCTAGATATTTACTTAACCTATCACTTTCAAATTCAAGAGCATCTCCAATTCTCATATTGGTATAGTCGAAGTTTTTTGTAGTCGAAAACGCCGAAAGTAATAAGTTTTTCCTAGCATCTTAAAATAATAGGTATATGGACAAAATAGACGTTTTCTCGGCCCTTTATTTTCAGTGTGTGACGAACTGTTGAATATTTCGAGACGTTTTAAAAAACGTACAGCTCACTTATTTTTTAAATAACTGACCAATTACAAAATCTGTAAATTTTTAATGCTTCCAACAAAGTTATTTTGAGGTACTTATTTCCTATCTTTCTTAGGTATTACTTACTGCTCTCTCTTAGGTATTACTTAGCGCGTGATGCAACTGATGTAACGTAAATTGCATGCAGATATTGCCCAACCTAGAGAAATTGTTGGTGAGCTCGGGCATTAAAGTCTGATGCATGCGATACTTGAAAATATATAAACACAATAACCAATTTTACGAGGTTACACTTTAATATCTAGCATCATTGAATTAAGAATTTTTTCCAGCTTCCCCTGTAGAAAGTACATATTTTCCTCCCTCATATCACGAAGGAAACTCACACTTTCCTCTCTAGGGAGGAAGAGTACTTTTCCTCTCTCTTATTTTAACTATGTTGTAAATGTTGAATCTTGAATCTATTATACAGGGTGTCCCACGACGTTTTGACAGTCTAAATTCTCGAAAACTTCATATGACAAGTATGAAATTTGGAAGATATAAACAGTCGAAACTGATAAAATATTATTACAAAACAATGTTCAAGTGTTGTTAAAAGATTTCTTGTGCTATTGTAATCATTTCGGTTGCCTGTCTTATTTTATCCTTTAAATCATCTAAATCAATCTAGTATGTGACATAAGTTCGACCTTTCAAGTAACCTCAGAGAAATAAATCTAAGGGTTCAATATCCGGAGAACGGGGTGGCCACAGAATCGCACCATTTCGACCGATCAAATTTTCAGGAAATGCGTTATCAAGATATTCGCTAACTGGCCCAAAAAGAGAGGAGATACTCCATCTTGCTGCCACGAGAAATTCTGGTAGAGTATTTTGAAGAAAATCAAAGTATCTTTGCCCCGTTAATGTTCTTTCATCAACCGACCGTTAAATAAACCGCACCAAATATTGATTCTCCATATTGTTTGGAAATTGTTTTCGCGCATCCATTTTGATTAACAATACCATTGTTCTGAAATCTACTTTCATCACTCCATGATATTTTTTTAAAGAAGGGTCATCACTACTTTATACTAACATTTCAGCAATAAAATTTATTCTCCTTTCAGGATCCGCAGGAACTAAACCTTGTGTTAAATGAATTTTACAGGGATGGTTTTTGTGATTTTTTCATACTCTTTGTATTGAACTTCTTCTTATTTGTAATTCTTGTTCAAGAAATCGTATTGACGTGTGTGGATTTACCTGAAAATAAGCCAAAATATTTATCACATTGTCATCTGTCCGAGCGGTCTTTGGAAGAGGAACTTGATTTTAACCGCTTGGAAAATAAACAGTTCTTAGCTTTTGTTCGACATAGACAAAGGTATTTTTGCTTGGAGTTATTCTATGAGGAAAACGATATCTGTACAAACCTTGAGCATGAGTTTTGTTTTTTCCACATTCTCCATAAATAGCATGTCAACATATACAACGTAAGTAAAAATTGAAGGCATTATTTACTTATTATTACAGTGTCTTCACAAGATTATGACTAATAATTAATGACAGTTCTTGAATAAACTAACGATAATGAATGACAACCTATGTTGTTGCTACTTAGTTATTTGTTTCATAGCCACTTAAATTTTTGAGTGCAAAATTTGGTTCAATAAATTTAGTAAAAATAAATAGCCCCTATTATCATTACTATATAATACAAGTGTAGTATCGTTGAATTTGTTTTTGAATGATATATCCAAAATTGTAATATTATACCGATTATGCTGGGGTCACGTGACTCGAAATGTTGTCATTGTATAATAAATATAAACATCAGTTTCGACTGTTCATATCTGCCAAATTTCGAACATGTCATAAGAACAGTTTTAGAGAATTTGGACTGTCAAAACGTCGTGGGATGTAATTTCAACATCTTGTACATCCTGTATTCTGGTAAAAATTAATTATGAGTGTAAACATTACAATTGACTTTTAGAGTGCAAAGTTGTTAAGTTTATTGAACTTTATTGACTTTTTGTTTGTTTGTATTTTAATTTACAAATACGTCACCTGATATTAGGGAACAAGCCAAAATAGCCTCATTAACCTCATTACCACAAAAATCTAAAGACAGGTATGAAAAACAATATAAACAATATAAGCAATGTGCGGAAGACAACAAAATAAATAGTAATTCAGAAAAAGGTTTGAATTTTGGTTTGCGGTTGGAGGTGAAGATGTCGCTATTGTCACAACTTTAACATTTCCATTACTGGAAGACATGTATTGATTGTAATTTAAGTGTCGAATTCAGTCCGGGATTAGGCTCTCAGAGATCTCGGAAGGAGAACGTATACCTTGTACTGATGAAGCAAACGAGAATGGTTGGTTAAATCTTGTAGATCATACCGACCCCGTTTGACTTAGAAGTGTAATTCAATGTCTGTCGGGGCATATAGCCCGGGAAGTAGTTGTATCTTCTTAGTTGAACGATCACTTTTTTGAAAATTATTTTTCAAAACTTTGTTGCAAAGCGTTAGAATAATATATTTATTCTTCGATATCCACTTTTTTATACTTTGTATTAATACATTTTTAATTATTATTATTATTATTATACATTTGTAGAATGTTGGAAAATATAACCAGCCCCAAAGACTGGCGAAACAGTTCATAAGTGTACATTTGTCATAATTTATGGAACACCTTATAGTCAAAGATAGAACAACTGTCAAAGCCGTGATAGGTATGCTAACGGGTCACTGTATACTTAATAATTGACGGTCGAGGCCATGTGCAGATTCTGTCACCTAGAGGAGGATACTGCAAACTGAAAGGTGGCAGTAAGCGCCTCCCCATCAAATCCAATTTAATCTTGTCTAATAGTTACATTTCTAACTCCAAGACTTCATCCATATCTCAAATGTGGTTAGAATCCAATCAAAGGGTTCAGTAAAACTCCAAGTTAAACCAAAATAATAATATATTTGTCCTAAGTAGATCCAAACAACTGGCTACTAGTTTCGGTAAGTTATTACCATCATCGGGCTAAGGTTTTAAACAAAATGGAAGATACTACAAAAATTGTGCTACAAAACAAATATTAGAAATTGGAGATAACAAATAAATGAGTTTATATCAAATCTTGAAGTAATACTTCTACAAACTAAGAACAAATTAATGAGATTGAATCTAACATTTTTAACATTTCAAATAACTGTTGATCAATAATGAAACAAAAGTCTTGATTACCTATTTGAAACAAGTACAACAGAAAGAGGAAGGGTTATTCATACTTAGGACAAATATATCAATATTGAGGTTTGACTTGGAGTTTTATCGAACCTTTTGATTAGCTACATTTCTGTTGTAGAATTCATTGGTTTGGTTCAATACGATAAATATCTTTTTACTGAATCCAAAATGAATTGAACAAGTTCCCATAACAAACAAAACACTAACGACGCTACTGTTTTGGATTTTTTTTGTTTTTTGTCTGAGCATAGGACATGTAAATCATGCGATCGTAAAGAGGATGATCGTTTATCGTTTATCACTCTTTGTAAATACTTCAATACACATTATACACATACTCTTTTAAATTCGATTATTTATCACAACAAAATTTATCATGGAGGAGCTGATCCACTTCATCATATTACAAAAGCTATCAGACCAGGGAACAAGTAGCTCAATTATAGGAATTTCGGGAACTGTATCTACGTTACACCTATATTTCACAGTTTCCGGTCACATGGTTGCACAAGCATCAAGTATCACGCACTTATTAATGTGCTTGAAAAATTGAACGAAATGCCATGTACAATCTATAAATATATAACAGAATTGACGACCAGGATAATTATAATAGATTCGCGCGATGGAAGCAGTACTTACTAAATTGCTGGATACATTGAAAAACATGCAGGTCCAGCAAGACAATCTTACAAGACAAGTGTTTGGAAGATCCACCACCGACCAAGTTGATACCACAGGTATATCCTTACAAGATTTTCATTCATTAATTTGTGTTGAGCTCAAGAGCCCAGATACTTGAATCAAATCGTTGTACCATTTCCATTTTTTTCTACTTTTATTCCAGCAGATTCGTATCCTCTATACCAGGCAATAGCACCAGTGGGAGGTATTTGGATGGTTCTAATGGTTGTATTATTCCCTCTCTAAAATGCTTTTGTTTGAGTACAGTGTCCAGTAACCAGGTCGGTTGCTGGAAGATACCTTGTAAACTTTTGACATTTCATAATTGAATAATGACGTTTTAAGTTTTGATATATTTAGTAGGTATATCACATAAGGAGTTTGAATGAAAGTTAATCCTTTGGAAGTAGATTTATCAACGATATATCCATTCACCTTATTAGTGGACTCTACGAAACTGAAGAAATTGCAGTTCTAACATTTTGGCGACCGTAACCGGACACTTGCAAGTATCGAAAAAACTTATGAAGCCATAGCTTTACAAAGAACTGCTTTCACAGGAATATGTGATGGGCTGAAAGAAGATTTGTTCAAAGATAAGTACAACTGTATAGAAATCCAAAGTGGTATAAAAATTTTAGAGGAGAGAATGCATCAAATAGCTGAACTGAACCGACCTATGCTAGATTTGATGTTGGATTGAGAAGTTCAAGAAGCGGATATGAATACAGAAGTCGAATTAATGGATTATATGAATTCTGAATACTACAAAATTAATGTGACTTTGATACATTGGTTAACCAAGGAGATAGCTCTAAAAAGTAAGAGACCAGTAGCAAAATAAAGATTTCTCCACGATCATCACAGAATTTGCCAATTCTGAAATTAAATTTGATTACAGAATGCTGGAATTCTCTCTCTTGAGATTGAAGAAATATTCTGCAGCACCTCTGCCCCCATGCAATTTAAATGTATTTACATTCTCTCTCTAGTGATAAAATAATATTCTCACACTGGTTAGCAACAGTATCATTAGCCTTGACGCAGTTGATTGTCATCGTAGTGTCAAAACTTGAGTGAGTGTCAAAATTATTGCTGTCACATTGAGTGTTTACCTAATATAATTGTGATTGAGTTCTGGAATATGAATTATCTTTTGTTCATTTCCATTTAAAATCTTTGATCGTGGAGAAAGTATAGACTGCTACTCGGTTAGAATGAAAATTCGTGATGCTCGTGGTTCCTCACGCTCGCCTTCGGCTCGCGCTCGGAAATTTCCACTCGCATCGAATTTTCATTCTAACCTTGTTACAGAATATACAATTCTAAACTTTAGTTCAGACAGTATGGAGGTGACGTAAAAGGTTGGCTTTCTGGAACCAGCTTAGTAAAATTGATTAAGTTTCTGATACAGAAGAAGAAGATAAACTTCAGTATCTTGTCCAAGCTACAGCTCCAGGTTCTCGAGCAAGACAAATAGTTGATAGTTATCCTGCAACTAGACGAAACTATGTGAAGGCAGCTCTCAGCTTGAAAGAAAGATTTGGAAGAGAAGATTTGTTGATAGAGGTTTATGCAATTTGGTTTTAACGAATCTCAATGCCAAAAATAAACTTTCCATATTTTTATTTTTTGATAAAGTTGAATCACAGTTAAGACTCCTTGAAAGTTTGGGTGGGAAATTTGATACTTGTGCTGCAATGTTGTACCCTTTAGTAGAGTTTTGTAGAGGCATGGATTTGATACGAGCTTGGCATCATAGCCAATTATATTCATCGGAGTCCAGTTTGAAGAAACGTCTTGATGTTCTTATGAATTTTCTCAGACAAGAAGTGATGAACGAAGACATATTCAATCTTGCTGTATCCAGTTTCAAGCACAGACCGAAGCCTGAAGAAAGAAATGCACCTAATAGTTCAAATGTACCCACTGCAACGGAACTATTTAATGAAGGAGTTCCACATGTGCATTTTGCAAAGGTCCACACACTCCGGACCAATGTAAAAAAGCATTTTTCGCCGAAAGCATACAAAGGTTGTCAGATTCTGGTTTTTGTTATTTGTGAACAAAATTTGGTCACGTTAGATATATTTGATGAGGTGGCTAATCGGCCTATTCCACTGCGACCTTTTCAGATCTATTGTGGTACTCTGAATCTAGATTAAATTCTCCAGCCCGACTCTTTTTA
This sequence comes from Lochmaea crataegi, assembly GCA_947563755.1. Lineage (NCBI taxonomy): Eukaryota > Metazoa > Arthropoda > Insecta > Coleoptera > Chrysomelidae > Lochmaea > Lochmaea crataegi. The sequence continues at coordinate 9,858,222 of OX387424.1, read as the reverse complement.
AGTAGCCAATCAGCCTCGTGACTGAATCTTTCATATAGTTCCCTGTCGGTGGCTTCTCATCCTCTAGTACAAGAAACCGCACATTCGCCAGGGAATCACACTGGCATAGGATGTGCTCTGCAGTTTCCTCCTCTAGGTGATAGAATCTGCACATAGCTTCGTCTGTCAACCCCATTAGCTCTGCGTGTTTGTTTAGCTTACAGTGCCCCGTCAGCACACCCACTACGGCTTTGACAGTTTTCCTATCTTAGCTCATTAGGTCTGCCGTAAAAGTTGGCGAATGTCCTCTAATGAACTGCTTCGCCTGTCTCTGTCCTGGTGAGGTTCCCCACCATTCTAGACTTTGCGACGCCGCAGAAGGGTTCCGGTGCAATGAATGGCATTGATGAGCCGTTTCATCCGCTAATTCGTTGCCCTTATGACCCTCGTGCCATGGTTCCCAGGCTATCATGACCTTGCAATGGTCTCCAAGTGCGTTTAAGGCACCTATGCAATCTTATACTAGCTTAGAATTGACCTCTATGGAATCGAGTGCCTTCAGTGCAGCTTGACTGTCGGTGAAGATGGCAACTGAACGGTATGTCCTTTCCTGCCTTTTAATTTCTCCAACGCAGTGGTGAATCGCCGTCAGTTCCGCTTGGAAAGTTGTGACGTTCTTAGACAGGCTTATTGGAATAGCTATCCTTTGTTTTAGCCCTACAATTCCGGCTCCTACACACCCAATTTTGTCTTGGAGCCGTCCGTATACCAGGTCGCCTCAGCCTGTATGGGTACACGTTTCTTCCAGTCTTCCCTACCTGGTATAGTTATTTGGAATTTATTATTAAAGCTATATCTCGTAGCAGTTGCGTCCATGGGTTGCCCCATTAAGACATCCACTTTCAGCTCCTCGATAAGCTTTCCATAGTCAGCACCGTGCGTTTGGCTTATGTGTTGTTGACTTTTCAGTAATCTGTGCGTCACAGATATGGCCTCGCCTTGTATAAAGATGTGTAGTGGAGGCAGATTCAGCAAGACTTCCATCGCACTAGTGGGAGTAGTTTTTATGGCTCCCGTAATACTCAGGCAAGCAGGTCTTTGTGTGCTACTCAATAGCTTTATAGCTCCCACTTGCAGTGTCTTTGTCCACCACACTACTGATCCATAGGCTATCATTGGTCTAACAACCCTTGTGTATAGTTATTGGCTCATTTTTGGGGTAAGTCCCCTGTTTTTCCCACACATTCCACTGCCAAGGGCAATGGTAGTTTTCTGTGTGGTCTTCTGAAGGTGAGTGTTCCATGGACGCCTTTGATCAAAATGTACTCCTAGGTACTTAGTTTCTTTGGCAAATGGAATCACCTCTCCTCCTAACAATATTGACTTCAGGCCTTGTAGTGCCGTCTTTTTCGTGAAATTGATAATTTGTGTTTTCTGAGCATCGACTGTTAGTCTCCCTTTTATGCACCAATTATCAACTATATTTAAGGCTGTTTCCATTCTTTCCTATATCACCCCAGCAAACTTGCCTCTGACTACAATAGCGATGTCGTCTGCGTATCCGAGATAGTAAAAATCTGCTGTGGACAGTTCTGTAAGGAGGTCGTCTACTAAGGTTGCCCATAGTAGAGGTGATAGCACTCCTCCTTGTGGACATCCTCCACCCGTCCTTGTCTTGATGGTGACTTGCCCCAGAGTGGAGCTTATTATTCTATCCTCCAGAGTTGCCTTTTTCCATCGGCATATTGTTGTGGATGTCCCCCGTCTATTCATTGCATCAACCAATGAATTCGTGGTAACATTATCAAATGCTCCCTCGATGTCTAAGAAAGTGGCCATCGCTATCTCTTTGTCTTCAATTGACTTTGAGATAAGCCTGTTTAGATCATCCAGCGCTAGATCCGTAGATTTGCCTGGTTGATAGGCATATTGACGATTGCTTAGGTGTTTATCCTTTAACACTTCGTCTCTTATGTACCTGTCCAGCAACCTTTCTAATGTTTTTAGTAGAAAGGAGGATAGGCTTATTGGCCTGTAAGACTTTGGTATTAAGTCAGACACTTTACCTACATTGGGTATATGTAAATGACTTCAACCTTTTGCCATACTTCCGGTATGTATCCCCATGCCAAACTAGCTTTGAGGATCTTAGTTATGTGTGGTATTAACACATCGATTCCCATTTGTAGTTGAATGGGATATATACCATCTGACCCTGGGGATTTAAATGGTTGAAATTTATTTATGGCCCATCTAATTTTATTTGGTCTTGTGACTTGAGTGGCTATTTTCCAATCCGTAGAACTTGGCCTGTTTGGCCTTCGTTCTCGTATGGTAGGCCTAAATGCGTCGGTGGCCAGAATTGATGAGGCTGGAAAGTGGACGTTTATTAGTTCCTTTAAACTCTCCTCTCTGGTTTCTGTATAGGTGCCCTTAGCTTTCTCTATTGAAACCTACTTCCTTTCTGGTTGTCCCATCCTTTGCCAGGACTTTATGGATTCAGAAGGATGCGGGGGCATCCGAGATGTCCTCGCAAAATTTCCTCCATGGGTTCCTTTTGGCTTTACGAATTTCTTTGTTGTATTGCGTGAGCTTCTACCTGTGGGTATCCCAGTTCTGGTTCCTTTTGGCCTTGGTAAAAAGATCGCGGACCTCTGCCCTAAGTCTCTTTAGGCCTTTTCCCACCAAACTGTGTTACCTGTATTCTTTTTTGTTTTCTCCGGACAGTTTTCTTGGTAGGCCGCCTTAATCGCTTCGCTTATTTTTCCTTCTGCCGTGTCTATAGCTCCAATGCCGTCAATCGGTTCAGTACCATTCTCGAGAATTCTACTGAGGGACGTTTTATATCCTATCCAGTCTGTATCTCTTGGATATCGGTACTTGCTTACCAATGGAGTTACATTAATATCATACCTTATGTGTCTGTGGTCCGTGCATGACGGTTCATCAGACACACACCAATTTGTTATTTTATCACTAATTTTACTCGTACCCAGTGTTAAATCTAACACTTCTTCACGAGATCTAGTAACGAAAGTAGGCTTGTTCCCTATATTGGAAACTATTAACCCTTCAGTTGAGATGAACTTTAAAATGGACTCACCTCTTTTATTGATGTTCGTGCTGCCCCAGGAGGTATGGTGTGCATTAGCATCACATCCTATGATTAGCTGTAATCCTTTTCCCACACAGTGTGCAACTACGTCGCTTATTATGTGTGGTGGACCTTCAGCCTCGTCGCCCGGGAAGTAGGCGGAGCATACAACCAGTCTCTTCTCTCCTTCTTCCGTGGGTATTGTTAGAGTACCTGTAACAACATTATCGGTGCAGAGCACCAGTATCAGTGTACAATCTACCCTATTACTGTAAATTATACATGCTCTAGGTTTAGTGGCCTTTGCTATGTATAAAACTTTACCTTCTTTAGTGGATAGGCCAACAATCTTCTCACCCATCCGCCACGGTTCCTGCAGGAGGGCCACGTCAATGCCTCCTTGATCCAATCTCCTAGCCTGCGTTGCCGAGGCAGCTTTTGCATGCTGAAAATTGGCCTGCAGGACCCTTACAATCTGTTTCACCGGGGTGAAGAGTCCTTCCGCTCTTGCTCTGAGGACTCTCCCTCCTTCATGGGTACAGCTATCTCTTGGACAGGTGTCCTTAAGAGTATGCTGACTCCACTTTCGGAAGGTTGTTCCTCATGTTGAGCTTTGGGTGTTTGGGCAGTGCCCTCTAGTTCTTTGGATGTAGCTGCAGGCTTTGTCTCCAAAGTTTTGAGTTTTTCCTCCTTTAGGCGAAAGGTTAATTTCCCTAACCCAAATAAGGGTGCTAATTTTAATTTTAGGAGCTCCTCCTTGGAATCAGAATCCATGGAGAAGGTCCATAGCACTCCTTGGACAGGGGATATTTTCCCCCAGACTGTCCAAAGGTGCGTCTTGAGCCCGCGGTTACTTATCCTTAATATGTTAAGGATCCTGTTGGAATCTAGGCGCTCCCCGTCTTTATCCTGTACGAAGACCGTACAGGTGTGTGGTTTGGGTATATCATTCCCTTCTAGTGCCCTTATGGAAGCTTCTTCCCATGGCTTCAGCGTCGGGATGATTTCTACCAACCATTTTGCACTAATGCTGTCTGCACAAGTATATTCCAAAAATCCTGGTCTATGCGTGCTTTTCAGGAAGCGGACCTGGGACCCTTCTTCCGTGATAGCCGCATAGGTAGCCATGACAGATTTATGGACTGCCTTAAGCTTGTCCGTATCCTTTTGGGCTTCCGGGAAGTTTGTTTCTGCTACAGCCACCTTGACGGAAGCTGAAGCTTCGCTGAAAGTCACGCTTTCGGTTTTTGGCCTTTTTCCTTTGTTTTTATCATCGCTTGTGCTTCCATCTAACCTTGGTCTTTTGGAGCCTTTGGTCATGTTTATTTTTGTCTCGGCCTTCGTAGGCTTTGACGGTACCTCCTTTGCCCTTTCCGTAAATTTGGTGAAGTTGGCTTTGTTGGCTCTTTTAGCCTCAAAGAAACCCTGGCCTTGCTTCACCAATCACGTTGCTCCAAGATTATGTTTTAGAGAAAAATGTTCTAGTTATAAACATTATTCCATTATGTGCCCTAAACACTATATCCAGAATTCAAATTTCAATTCAAATACGAAGTAGCTGAAGCCAAGAAATGAAGAACACAATCTGACCAATCATACTTATTCAGAGGTTTTTCTTCAAACAATGCTTACAGAATTGAAAGCAGAGAACGTTCCACGACGGGTAAGGCTTCTGGTTGGCACTGGTTCTCACAAGTCGTACATCACAAGAAAACTGGTTGAAGGTAACACTCCGATTAGGGAACAGCAGCTGGTTCATTCACTCTTTGGAGGAACCCAAACTCAAACCGTTAGTCATACCCGCTATAAAATTCGTCTTTAAAGCCTAACTGAAAATTACTGCTGCAATTTTGAAGTATTAGATCAAGTATTGATTTGCAACTACGTTAGTTCTGTAAAAAAGGGACCCTGGTTGGATTAATTGAAACTCATGGGTATAGAAATTACTTATACTACAGATGGACCAGTTGATATTTTGGTGGGAGCTGATGTAGCTGAAAAATTGTTTTGTTTGGATTTGGAGTGTGGATTAGTAGCAGTTCACACATTACTAGGATGGACACTTATGGGCAAACCAGACTACTCAACAAAAACATCTTTGTTAGTTAGCTCATTGTTTTCATAATATGTTGATATATCTAACTTATGAAAATTAGATGTTCTTGATATTCAAGATCCCGAAAGAATAAAATCCCAACAAGAACAAGGAAAGTTAATTATGAAAAAAAATTTCACAGCAGTCAAACAAAGACATAACAAGCGGTATGAAGCTAGTATTCCTTGGATCGGGATATCGAAGGGATATCGAAGTCGATGGAGAAGATCGGGAAACATTTCTAAAATGGCTAGAAGATTCACCTCATTTGGCGTCTATTAAGATACCTAAATGGATAGCAGCAGATTTGACTCTTTCAACAAACCAATCTGCACATATTTTTAGTGATGCAAGTGCAAACGCTTATGCAGCTTGCATCTTCCTAAGAACGGAATTGGATTATAGCAAAGTTCTGTTGAGACTAGTTGAAGCCAAATCCAGAGCTGCACCTATTAAACAATTAACCATCTGACAACAATTGGAGTGAGGATATTTCACAAATTCCAGAATAACTGTGAAGTCAATCTACGTGTATTTTTTGGTCGGACTCAACTGTATTGTCATGGATCAAACGAGAAGAACATTGCAAACCTTTTATTCGGAATCGAATTCAAGAAATTGAACGTTATTCCGAACCTAAAGACTGGTTTCATGTTCCTGGCGAAGTTAATCCGACTGACCTTCCATCTCGAGGTTGTTTAGCTAAATCACTAGCTGATGGTGGGAGGGTCCTATTTGGTTACACGATCCAATTTCGCAATAGCCTAATCAAAGTTTCAATTGCGGCGAAGAAGAAATTAATTGTGAAAGAAGAAAAGCAGTTGTTTTAGTTTTGGCTTTATTTGTGCCCGGTGATTATGCAGAAAGCCACATATGGAGAACGAGAAATTTCTGACTTAAAAAGAACTAGAAGCATCACGAAAATTGATCATTCGTTATATACAAGAAGAAAGTTTTGAGGCAGATCAAGATCCCAAACTTTTAACCTTATGCACTTAGTAGATATACTAGGAGGGTTCTGGACCACAGGTTTGTGCATTACCCCCACATAATTCGTAATCTGCATGGCGATTAACCTAACGTAATTCGAATGTTGCATGGCGCTAGTGGTGGGGGGTTTGCATGTTAACCTCTCGAAAAGTGGGCTAACCCCACGAAGATTGGCTGCTCGAAAAACGTATGCTAGATGGCAGGTGTGACCGCTCGAAAATCGTTCAACAGTAACGTATGATAGATGGCGCTAGTAGTGATTTTGACCGCTCGAAAATCGTTCTGAAAAAAAAAACTTACGTGCGACGCGAACCATCGTCGCCACAACTGCCATGTACCATACCCTGACACTCTTAGCGCTAGGCCAGCAAGCCTTACGGAGAATGGATTCAGATATGGTATAGTTGCTACAGATTTGCTTAAAAGACGATTTGTACAGTAGGATCGTTGGCATGTGACGATTTGCGGATGTACGAGGTTATGTCACAAAGGTGTCAAAAGGACCGTTGACATGTGACGATTTGCAGATGTACGAGGTTATGTCACAAATATGTCAAAAGGGCCGTCGACATGTGATGATTTGTGGATGTACGAGGTTATGTCACAAAGGTGTCAAAAGGACCGTTGACATGTGACACACGATTTGAAGATGTACGAGGTTACGTCACAAAGTAGGACCGTAGACATGTGACACACGATTTGCGGATATACAGAGATATGTCACAAAGTAGAATGTCAAAAGGGTCGTTGTACATCACACGATTTGTGGATGGGTATCTCACAAAAATGTCAAAAGAACCGTGACGTTTTGCGGATGTACAGGGGTATGTCACAAATTAGGATGTTAAAAGGACCGTGACGATTTGTTGTACAGGGATATGTCACAAAGTCAAGAGAACATGTGACACATGATTTGCGGATGTACGAGGCTATGTCACAAAGGTGTCAAAAGGACCGTCGACATGTGACACATCAAACGATTTGCGGATGTACGAGGTTATGACACAAAGGTGTCAAAAGGACCGTTGACATGTGACGATTTGCGGATGTACGGGGTTATGTCACAAAGGTGTCAAAAGATCCGTTGACATATGACACACGATTTGTGTATGTACAGGGATCACAAAGTAAAGAGGTCTGACACTCTTAGCACCAGTTTAAAAAAAACAAAATCATGTTTGATATATTTATTCTGAAAGAAAAATGTTCTCTAATTTAAACTTTTAACAATCTCCGTCAGAGGGTAATATTCCATTATACAATCGTGAATTAAGATGCAATATACTTTTGTATTTTTCGGAAATCCTCGGTTTGCTTCAATATCGAGTTTAACGTCGACTGTTGATGCTTTCATGCCTTCCTCCTGCTTACTACAATCAACAATAAACAAGGCATGATTCTTGAATGCGTCATAGTCCAGCAAAGGTTGCTTTTGCGAGCAATGCATGTAACTCGGATAAAATTCAGCATAATTGAAGTGAGCTTCATTGTAATCTGTTTTCCCGAAATTCAACTGCATGCGTTCATTTGGCCAATATTCACCATTTAAGGATAGTCTGATACTTTGAATATCGACATCATCAAATTGTGTAGGATCTGCATTGGTATTATTGCGTTTCCCAGTTTGAAAGCAAACAATAACATATCTAGGACGTTCGACTGATGTACTCGTTTTAACTGCCCACACTTCTCGCGTTGCACCCGTTGTAATTGCGGGCAATTCATGCATTTCCCACTTCCTGAAAGCCATTACGATCGGCTGATCTTTTTGAATTGATTTCATCAATTCCAATTTAATGTCATCATTGGGATAGATGTGTTTTATTTTCAACTCTATGCTCGTAATTCCAATGGTGGCAGTTGTAACAGTCGATGATCCATCGGCAAGTACATTTTCTCGAATAATTACACAATCATTATCGTTTCTGGCTCGTACAAGACGAATTGTCTGTCGACCGCAAGTTATCAAGGGATAGTCATTAAATATATTAAATATGTGCTTAAGCGGTATTTGCAAATTGAAAGATTTATCAGCAGCATTCATAATTGGACTGTTGGGATAATTCCAGCCTGCAATCGCCATATGGTTTGAATCTTGCACATTGTAACATGTCAATGCACGAACGGCACTAACAATACCAGGGTCTCGAACGGTTTCTATCTCTCTTGCACTTTCGCTGTAACTACATGAATCGAAAAGAAATGCTCCAACATTATTAACTAATTTAACATCTCCAGCTCCTTGTACGGTGATATTTCCTTTAATGCATAGCAATGTTTCATTCATAGCAAAAAATGAATCCACTTGATTTATGCTAAATTCTACAACATCATTACAATTGAAAGACTTAATGAACGGTGCATAGGTACGATATTCTGCTCTTCGAATTGATTCGTCTATTACTGGTTTACGGTAAATATCAAACATTGGCAACATGCTTGTTGCCGATTGCAAACGCTGTTTTTTCGCATAAGTAGTAGTCATTTTAGTGGTTGACAATACGAAATCCCAACGATCGTAGAAACAATTTGTTTGCAGGTGTAAGATGTTTTTGTCGCTGTTGACGTCTGGATGATAGATTGAATAATGATGACGAATGTATTGTTTGTATGTTTTTATTATCTATTACTAGTCCCATTTGCTTCTCGATCTCAATTCCAATACCAATGTACTGAGTTCTCCACGAAAATTGATTGCTCTTCCGTTTTGATCTAATGCCAATACTGATATGCAGCTGATTTCACGTTGCGACGTAACTGGTAGATATAGTAAATTGTGTGGTATTTCGTCAATAGCGTACCCTGGATCAACTTGAATAACAAATTCATAAAAAGTATGTGAAGGTGTATCACCATCGAAGGCTCCTGTGGTAATGTTACATTCAAATCGAATACTAGATACTTTTATAATTTTTACAGGCAAATTTGAAGAATGTTTCTCATTAGCATCCAATATTTGCGGTGAAAATCCCAATATCTCACCCAAACTGTCTGATTCCATAAAAGAGATTCGATATTTGCTTAATATCTCACACTGTATAGTATTATTGTTTGATTTTAATGAAAATTCCGCTTCTGTGTTATGTCCCAATTTGCTGCGTATGAAACATTCAATGTCGGCTATTTCATAACATCCAGTAGGGATATCAAACGTGTGCAATTCATCATTAATGTAGTAGTAGAATTTTTTATTTTCAACATTGGGTATTGTGTGATAAGAGTGGAAATATCCCAATGCCAATTCGTAATCCAAATTCGGATCCAATGCGATAGGCATAGCAGGTTGAAATGTAAACATATGATTTGTGCTGTTGACGCGTAACAACATCTTGTTATAAACTGATAGAATTTGTGGAATATGGATGCTTAAATAACACAAACTAATTCAAAAAAAAAATTTATTACTAAAACATTATTTGCTTACATTTTTATTACAAATATAACAGTCAGCTTGCGAAGTGGGAGGACCATCCCAATGCGTGTCCCATTCGGGACGATTATAATGCACAAAACAAGGCATACGTATTTGTAAATCAAAATTTGTTTTGTAATTATAGGAAAGCTTATTCCAAATTTCAACAAGTTCTAATGGTTTTACAAATTTTATTAAATGTTGAATAGGAACTTGCTCAAGTTCATCCTCTGTATAACTACACAGTGATTTCTTTTGATAAATATTGGACAATTGATCATTCATTGTTGCTGCTGTTGATAGAGAAACTTTAAACACAAATGGCCACAATTAACTTGATCATATGTTTGAAATTGTTTGTTATTGTAAAAAATTTTGATATTCTTTCCTCCACGTCTCCAATATTGAACAAGTTCGCGGCAAGGCCTCAGATTACCGAATGAATCGAAATATTCAACATTGTCATTGTTCTTACAATAAGCCACCCAGTGTGTACCGCTATTATTTGAAACATCTAAATTTACGACTGCACATTCTTTTTGTCGAGGAGAACTGTCTTTAGGTATTTCATCACGCATAAAAACATCTCGAAAATTTTTTAATTTTAGTAATTTCGCATACCGCTTAATTTCTATGTCATACAGTGCACGGTTCGGTAATTTTATCGGTAATTCTAGTCATTTTTGTTGACGCTGTTTTTTTAGAAACAAACCGAATCCCCCTCGCGCATTTTTTCTCATATACAAGCCCGATCCAATTTGTTGTTCCATTGCTTTATTGTGACGAACTTCTTCTTCAAATTTTTTTTGTGCAGTACGTGCGTCAACCACTGTTTTTGCTACGCCAGCCGCTCCACCCGCAAGCGCACCAACAGCCGACAATCCTGCGAACAGTGGTAAAAGTGGTAGGAAACCACCACTCTTTGGCATTGGAATTATTCGTGGTACATCAATTTTTTTTGCACCTCCAAGCTGTTTAACTATTGTTTTAGCTGTTCGCAAAGCAAATAGAGCCGTTTCAGGTAGTGAACTACCACCCTGCTTGTTGACAGTTTTGTTTAATTTTTGAATGACTGCACGATTAAAGGAATGTTTCTTTGCTTTTTTCTTTATTCTCCCAACTACACGACATCCCATTCCGAGTTTTCTTTTCATCTTCATGCCTCCAGTAACGAGTAAAGCCGCAGTTTTTTCTCCGAGAGATGAATCCTTTGACCTAACACGTGCCCAGGCTTTATTTTCCAAATCTTTGTCAGCTAAATGTCTCTGATCTAGTGAATTGGTCTTTGAATACGCGATATCGTGTTGTTTGCAGGCGCTGTCCGCTATCACCACGTGCAAATCGTTTTTCTAGTTTTGTTCCAGCTAAAAACAAATTATTAGTAACACCAAAAAATTTTTTTTTTCCAACTCACGTCCACAAAATTGGTATGTCGGGATATGAAATTCAAACGGCAGTTTATTTATTAGAGTGTTTAGTAGACCAGCTCCTTCAAACACCAACATTAAGACTGATGACAAGTGATATAGTGACTGATATATTTATAGAATGTTTGTCTGTAATTGACACAAGATGAATATCGTTCAACAGAAGAACATGCTACCCATTGAGAACTTGGACTTTGCAGTGAAATCGACAATTTGTAAACATGGCATACTACTTCCAAACTCTTTTCGTGCCATAATATGTGGTCCTAGTGGCTGTGGCAAGACAAACGTGATGCTCTCACTGCTATTCAATTCAAATGGCGTAAAATTTGAAAATGTCTATGTCTATTCGAAATCGTTATTTCAGGAAAAGTACCAACTACTTGCCGAGGTATTGTCGAATGTCAAAGGTGTGAAATATTTTCCGTTTCGTGATAATGAGGAAATTATAAGTCCAGAAGAGGCGAGAACAAATTCCATTTTTGTATTTGATGACGTTGCATGTGATGGACAGCAGAAAATACGTGAATACTATTCAATGTGCCGACACAAGAATATTGATGCTCTCTATCTCTGTCAAACTTACTCTAAAATACCCAAACAATTGATTAGAGATAATTGTAATATCATTATACTTTTCAAACAGGATGAAATCAATCTCAAACACATATTCGATGAACACGTCTCGCCAGACATGACATTTGATATGTTTAAGCAAATGTGTGGGATGTGCTGGTCGGACAAGTACGGTGCTTTAGTTATTGTTAAAGATTTTCCTCTCATCAACGGACGTTATCGTAAAGGATTCGATCAATATATAAAAATATAAGTGGTCAACACCATGCAATCATTCATTGACAAAATGTCAGACAACAATCACATTCTTGCTACGGCTCTGCGTAGGAAAAAAGTAAATGAATTAGCTCGTACAATTCGCAAAAAATATCTCGCATTAAAGTTGGGAAAAACAGAATACGATGAGTCTCTAAATAAATTATTTAAACCGATTTCAAAACCACTCAAAAAAATTGTTGAATCGTCTTCTAAAGCAATGGAAGCTTCCATTAAGAATGATGAGCTGAAAACAGAACCAAAAGACGAACCTTTGATCGATGATGACGTCGCCCACGATTCGGAAAAAACTGAGAACAGCAGCACATCAGAGGATGAATTATATGATAGTGCAGAAGAAGCAGCAGTCTCAGACACGCTATGTGAAGAAGATTTATTGGATTATCCCCAAATTAGTCGAAAATATATTGAAGAATATATTCGCAAAGATAGTAAGATTGATCATAACTATGGACCTATTCACGTGGATGGCATCGGGTGGATGTTGGGTCGAAGGAGAATAGATTTTGACAACGAAAGTGGTGGAGATATTCACATACTTGCCGAAGCCAATCATGAAGAAAATCAAATAAAACGTAGTCTAGGTCTATATCAGCTGATTTTTTACGCTAACCCTTTTCGTTATACTGCAAAAGATTTGAAAAATTACAAAACTCTATTGACTCACACTGGCGTTCATCTCAACTCTCGAAATCGTTTAAAGTCTTCTTCTACCAACAAATATCATGCAATAATCAAACCACTTTTTAAAGATCTACGCACTCCTCTAGAAAAGACAATAACCACAAGATCGCAAGCATTCGCAGGTAAAGGGCTCAACGTAGACCGTTTAACTTACACCGATAAACCAATGGAATATATTTATTGGGATGATGCTAATGAATTGATTGACCGCTTAAAATTACTGATCGCATCAAAAGATGCTGGCAACACCTCAGCATTTATCAACAATGAAATTATAGCAATCATTAATGAGCTTAGAGAGGCTAATATAATTGAATAGCAATTATTTTATCGCATTAGTCGTACAATGACAATCGATAAATTCGGTCATAGACAGTCTTATAGAAATGCATACTATTCCTCTCACCCATATGTTAGAGCAGAGTTTCCACACACTGATGAAGGAGACATTGATGCTAAAAATGTAAAAATTTCAAATTTGGATCCTCCCGTTAAAGATAAAGATGCCGTCAACAAAAAGTACTTGCACTCAACACTACTTCAAACTGAAACCAACATATTACGTATTGTTCTTGACACTGTGAATGACTGTAAGAAATATGTGGATAATACATTACTTCAAATGGAGGAGGAAACAGTTAAAAAATTCCAAAACAATCTAATTGAAAACAAAAAACTCACAGATGTAGCATTATTGAAAGCAAAGGAGGATCTAGAAGCGATCATTGGAAACAATGTAACTGCACTTTATGAAGAAATGAATAAAAGGTTCATGTCATATAATCATATATCTATTCCTCCACACGGAAATATACTTGGTAGAAAAGGTAATTAAAAGAAACAAGGAAAATAAATTCCTTCAGTTTATACGTTAGTATGCTACGCATATCGCTCAAATAAACTTTCACTTGCATACTGAGTACAACAATGTCCAAGGAAAAAATACAGCTCGTTAATGAACTTCATAAACCTCTGAGAAAAAAATTTCCTCGAAGGAGAACAATAATTAAGGGCCTTAATGAATCCTGGCAAGCAGATCTCGGAGAGTTCAGATTGTTTTCCGACTCTAATCAAAGCTATAAATTAATTTTGGTGGTTATCGACACATTTTCAAAGTTTATGTGGACTCGACCGTTGAAAACAAAAACCGCTCTTGAAGTTACGGAGGCGTTCGCTGATATAATTGCTCACAGTAAACATGGAAGTCCGAAAAATTTACAAACTGATCAGGGCACTGAATTTTTCAACAAGAAATTTCAAAGTTTAATGAAACAACATGGAATAAACCACTATAATACGTTTAGCATTATGAAAGCAAGCATTGCAGAACGCGCAATTCGTACACTGAAAATGAAATTGTACAAATACTTCAGCTTACATGGTACATATAAATGGATAGACATTTTACCTGAAATTACTCGAGAGTACAATAATTCATTTCATCGTACGATCTCCATGAAACCCATACAAGTTAATAAGAAAAACGAGCTGGAAATTTTGCAACAAGTTTATTCGATACCATCGACAAAGAGACGTGCAGCGAAATTTCACGTTGGAGATCACGTTCGTATCAGCAAGTTGAAACATGTATTTGAAAAAAGTTACTATCCTAATTACACAACAGAAAATTTTATCGTTTCCAAGGTTAAATTAACAACTCCTACTACATATTTACTTCACGATTTATCGGGTACACCAATCAGCGGTGCTTTTTACGAAGCAGAAATTCAAAAAGTAAGAAATCCAAACATTTACTTGATAGAAAAGGTTATTAAAAGAAAAGGTAGCAAGATTTTTGTGAAATGGTTGGGATTTCCTGAAAAAGACAATAGCTGGATTGAAAATACAGATATTGTATGAGAAACGTCGTAGAAATTTTATCAACATGTGGCAACATTCATTTACACAAAATTGTATATAAAACTTTGTGAATTGACGACGCAGTCAGTCTTTGTATTTTGTTGAAGTGAAAAAATGTCTTTTAGTAGTACAGACAGCTGTTTTGAATCAGATTTTTCGAGTGAGCCGAATTACTCTAGTGAATTGGATGGAATTTTGGAAAATTATGAGATAGCTGCCACATCTGAAACACAATACTTGTTATACACACAATATTCTACACAAGTTTTTAATATAGGATGCGGAATAAGTGTAGCGAGAACATTCACACCTGCCATTATTTTATCATGTTGTGAGAAACCCAACACCGCCATATCATTCAGTGCATATGAGTGGTCGGTATTAATAGACTTGATTAGAAGTAACAAGTATATCCATCCAGAACTAAACAGTGGCGAGGAGCAAGAACTACCTCCACAAATTCAGTGTGGTGACTATTGTACCATAAACTCAGTTGTTTGGGATTCCGAGAGATTTCTAGATTTACGCAAACATGGAACTAATTTTTTACTGTCACAGCAAGATGTTGAAAATATTATTCATATTGACCGTTGTTTAATCTCGCATCGTGTTCTGCAGCTGGAATACCTAAATTTTCATGCGTATTATAAAAATGTAGTGGATATTATTGAAACATTTTCGCAAAATTACAAGACAATAAGTGATCTTTGTAAATTGGAACTTTTGTACGCCTTCTGTGAGAGTTCGCCACCTGAAAGTCTTTTTTCTTATGCACTTCGTGAATTTATTTATTTTTTCAAACATAAAGTTATAAATGATTTAGAGGATCTTTAGTGAACATTTATGTTATATGTACTTTAGCTTAATAAAAAAATGTTAAAAAATTGCAGTTTCATTTTCCAATCGCCTCCCAATGAAAACCACGAGAAATTTTTTTAAAACTCGCTTTATTTGTGAAACAAAGTGTAAGAAATTTAAAAAACCCTAATACTCAATAAAAAAGATAGTTAGCAAAACACTTTATATTAGATGATTGTGTGAAAAAGAGTGGAAAATATCATTAACATGTAAAAAAAAATTACTATATACAAAATAACTTTCAGCGAAATTCCTAATACTATATATACAATACTATGGTGATTACATTTTTTAACAAAATTTCTAATACTTTATGTGGTTGGGTGAAAAAGAGTTGAAAAGCACCATTAACATATAAAAACCTATTACTATATATACAAAATAACATTCAACGAAATTCCTAATACTATATACAAGACTACAGGTGTATAGCACAAAAATTGAGTAAGTGATTCTTCCGAGAGCTTCGCTATTTTCGCTGCATAAATTGTTTGGGGAACTCGTAAGCTCCTGCAAAAAAAAAAAGAAAATTTTGAAGACAATGAAACTTTTTGAAATAATAAATCATTCACAAAACATTAAACAATAACTTACTTTTAATTTTTATTGTAGCACTTGCAGACACAAAAACTTGTCAGAAAAGTCAAATGGTAGTTGTTATTAAACATTTTTCCTTTCCATCTCACTCAATCTGATCCTCTCCTTTATTCTCCAATTTCTCTTCTCCGCCTTACTCAGTTTTGGCGGGACCATTCTTATTATATTTTTATTTTCTGTTTGAGGGATGTATGTTGGCGAGTCCTCGTCCCAATTTTCTTCGCAATAAACAATCGGTCTACTATTTTCCATAATTTCTTCTGACTTCTGCGGTTGACTGCTGGTACTGAATATATAAATAAAGCGACTGATACTGAACTAATGCTTTTGATCACAGTTTTTATATATTTCTTGTAATGACAAGTTACTTAACATGTTTTTTAATTTAGCTTTTCCATCCTAAAAGTTGATTTCTATGTCATTTCGTTAATGATTTAAAAAAAATTCCCTTCTAAAGATCTCGATATTACTGGTCATTAAATATAACTATTAAGTAGCAAAATTACTTTCTAATATTTTAAATGTTTTCTTGACTATTATGTTTTCTGCTGCTTAATTTTTCAGAAGTATATTGCACGATTATGGAATATTACTTAACATGTTTTCTAATTTAACGTTTCCGTCATAAAAGTTTCTGTTTAATTTCGTTAATGCTTTTTGAAAAAATTTCCTTCTAGTAAGATCTTGATATTACTGGTCATTCAATATAACTAATGAGTAGCAAAATTACTTTCTAATTTAAATGTTTTCTTGACTATTATGTTTTCTGCTAGTTAATTTATCAAAAGTATATTGCATGGTTATGGAATATTTCGCTCTGACGGAGATTGTATAGATAAAACACCTTGTATAAAAACGATTATCATCTTCACTGTTCTCAACATCAATTTTAATGCTATAATTCGAAATGAATAACGATTTTACAATTTCCAATATAGCTTTCACAATAAAAATAAATATTTTTGTTAAGATAACATATGGCAAATAAGCTGCATATTCTTTTTTTTTTCTACATTTGTATTGCAGATGACATCAGAAGTATTGTTTTCGATACTGAACATAAATACGTCCTGTTGGTGTCGATTCCTTTATTTTTCGTTGACCAATTACATAATCTAAAACGTTTGAAAAATCTTCTTTTACGTTGATCTCATTGGGTAACTAGTTTATTTTGAGATTCTTCCAAGTATGTTTAAATTGCGATTTACCGTTCTCAATATTGTTGAGACTTAGATTGCTCAACTCTACTATAAGTTTATAAAACACCAGTGAACGTCCTCGATATGTTATTGTTTGCTTTCAAACTGAGAAAATCTAATCATACCAACGCAGATCCTCCACGATTTGATGATGTCGATATTCAAAGTATCAGACTATCCTTAAATGATGAATATTGGCCAAATTTGAAGCCGCGGGACGTTAAGGTCTTTTCAACGATATGTCACTTGTCATGATTTATTAGTTTTGCTTTGCACTTTAATTTTTGCTGTATATGTTAAAAGAATATTTAATGCAAGCTTAGTAACTAGCCGCGGGAAGTTGAGGTCTTTTAAACGATATGTCACTTGTCATGATTTATTAATTTTTCTTTGCACTTTAATTTTTGATACACTCTGTATATGTTAAGAGAATTTTTTATACGTTTCGTATGCTGGAGGTTGAGATATTTTCGATATGTCACATGTTATAATTTACCTATGTATGTATATAGAATATCGATTTTTCAATTTTCAATATAACTTTTACAATAAAAATAAATATTGTTGTTATAAGCTATTTATATCATTTTTTTTTCTACATTCCTATTATCGATGAAATTGGAACTATTGTTTTCGATACTGAACATAGCGTAATACGTCTTGTTGGTACCGCTTCCCGTATTTTTCCTTAACCAATTACGTAATCTAAAACGTTTGAAAAATCCTCTTCTACGTTGATCTCTAATGTGTATTGCATCTTAATTCACGATTGTATAATGGAATATTTCCCTCTGACGAGAATAGTTGAAAGTTTAAAATAGAAGTCTTTTTTAACGTATCTTTCATAATAAATATGTTTTTTCTCCTTCTAACTCGAATAAACTCAGGTCTGCCATAAAGTGTCGCATATCAACAGTCGTTCCTTTTGCCATACCCCATGCACAAATCGTTTGATGTGTCATATGTCAACTTTACGGACCTTTTGACATCCTACTTTGTGATATATCCTCGTACATCCAGCGCATACAGTTGAATATAAATAAAACACCTTGTTTAAAAACTAATGGCTGTCATCTTCACTGTCATCAACTTTAATGCTACTATTCGAAATAAATCTTGATTTTACAATTTTCAATATAACTTTCACAATAAAAATAAATATTGTTGCTAAGATAATACATAACATGGCAAATAAGCTATTTATATCATTTTCTATGTTTTCTACATTTCTATTGACGATGACATCAGAACTGCTGTTTTCGATACTGAACATAGCGAGTACGTCTTGTTGGTGTCGACACCCAATTTATTTTGAGATTCTTCCAAGTATGGTTGATTTGCAATTCTTCGTTCTCAATATTGTTAAGGCTTAGATTGCTCAACTGTACTATAAGTTTACTTTTGTCTTCATAAAACACAAGATCTTTTTTTACTTGATTCAATTTTACGACAAATTCTTTCAATCTATGTCTATACTCCAATAAAGCCATTGTTCATCTGTCGTAAACTAATTAATGCCAAAATATTTATCTCAATCTGTCTATGGCGCATTCAAGAAACATGCCTTGTTTATTGTTGATTGAAGTAAGCAGGAGGAAGGCATGAAAACAGTCGACGTTAAACTCGATATTGAATGATGTGTCACATGTCTACGGTCCCTTTGACACCTTTGTGACATAACCTCGTACATCCGCAAATCGTGTGTCACATGTCTACGGTCCTTTTGACACCTTTGTGACATATCCCTGTACATCCACAAATCGTCACATGACAACGGATCTTTTGACGCCTTTGTGACATAACCTCGTGCATCCGCAAATTGCGTGTCACATGTCAACGGTCCTTTTGACACCTTTGTGTCATAACCTCGTACATCCGCAAATCGTTTGATGTGTCACATGTTCTCTTGACTTTGTGACATATCCCTGTACAACAAATCGTCACGGTCATTTTAACACCTACTTTGTGACATATCCCTGTACATCCACAAATCGTCACATGTCATCGGATCTATTGACACCTTTGTGACATAACCCCGTACATCCACAAATAGTTTGTCACATGTCGACGGTCCTTTTGACACCTTTGTGACATAGCCTCGTACATCCGCAAATCATGTGTCACATGTTCTCTTGACTTTGTGACATATCCCTGTACAACAAATCGTCACGGTCCTTTTAACATCCTAATTTGTGACATACACCTGTACATCCGCAAAACGTCACGGTTCTTTTGACATTTTTGTGAGATACCCATCCACAAATCGTGTGATGTACAACGGCCCTTTTGACATTCTACTTTGTGACATATCTCTGTATATCCGCAAATCGTGTGTCACATGTCTACGGTCCTACTTTGTGACGTAACCTCGTACATCTTCAAATCGTGTGTCACATGTCAACGATCCTTTTGACACATTTGTGACATAACCTCGTACATCCACAAATCGTCACATGTCGACGGCCCTTTTGACATATTTGTGACATAACCTCGTACATCTGCAAATCGTCACATGTCAACGGTCCTTTTGACACCTTTGTGACATAACCTCGTACATCCGCAAATCGTCACATGCCAACGATCCTACTGTACAAATCGTCTTTTAAGCAAATCTGTAGCAACTATACCATATCTGAATCCATTCTCCGTAAGGCTTGCTGGCCTAGCGCTAAGAGTGTCAGGGTATGGTACATGGCAGTTGTGGCGACGATGGTTCGCGTCGCACGTAAGTTTTTTTTTTCAGAACGATTTTCGAGCGGTCAAAATCACTACTAGCGCCATCTATCATACGTTACTGTTGAACGATTTTCGAGCGGTCACACCTGCCATCTAGCATACGTTTTTCGAGCAGCCAATCTTCGTGGGGTTAGCCCACTTTTCGAGAGGTTAACACGCAAACCCCCCACCACTAGCGCCATGCAACATTCGAATTACGTTAGGTTAATCGCCATGCAGATTACGAATTATGTGGGGGTAATGCACAAACCTGTGGTCCAGAACCCTCCTAGTATATCTACTGCACTTTCATAAATGACGAAAGATTAATCAGATTGCGGACCAAAATAGTAGGTAGAGACGATACACTACATTTTCGCATGCCATATGTTTTACCCTCAAATAATGAAATTGTGAAACGTTTGATTTTTGAAGAACACGTTAGAAATAACCATATTAAAGTTCAAGGTTTGATGAGTATACTCAGAGAAAATAACTGGATTCTTCAATGTAGACGGATTGTTAGATCTGTAATCGGTAGATGTATCATTTGCAGAAGATTCAAAGTAAAACTGTTACAAACTCCTGCCATATTATGTCGACCAAAAAATAGAGTTCGTGATTTTTCTGTGTTCGAGATTGTAGGCATATATTTAACGGGACCACTGTACCTCAAATCAAATGAGAAGGTATGGATCGCTCTGTATACTTGTGCTATTTATCGAGCTGACCACCTTGAATTGACATCATCCCTGTCAAGTAATGCACTTCTGTAGATATTGAGAAGATTGCCCATAGAGGCCGACCTTCAACAATATATACAGATTCTGGTACAAATTTCGTTGGGAGTGCAAAATTTAAATTGGGTAGAAGTTGCGGAAAGATGTACAACAATTTACCGAATATATTGGAAAATGAATCCTCCAACAGCTGCATGGTGGGGGAGGTTGATAGAAGCGCCTCAAAAAACTGACGAAAAACCCTTTGAAAATCATGTCTCCATTTCGAAGAATTATAAGATATAAAAGAAGGTGGAGTAACTAATCTTGATTTAGTTGAAGCCAAAGATCTAAACAAGCGCCCAAAGTATCGTCTAAAATTGAGAGAAGATTTAAACCATAGATTCAATTCCGAGTATTAAGGCCAGCTCTCTCTCTTCTCAAAGAAAACATCCAACGAGATAATCAGAGGAGGAGACATTATTTTGTTATCAGATTTTAATAAAAGGAAAGTCGGATGGCCTATGGGTCGTGTGGTCCAAACATATTCTGGACGTGATGGTCTAGTCAGAAGGGTCAAACTGAAAACTGCTACCGGGAAATTGCTAAGACCCATACAACGAGTTACTTTACCGGAAATGAAAAATTTTAGGGTTTTACCGAAAAACAGATCACCACTGACAGGAAAAATTGTTTGTACAAAAAACAAAGAAGATCAGCTGAAGAAGCAACCAATTTTATCGAGAGCCGGTCGTTACCACAATAAGATCTGGAAGTCATATAAAAGCTCCTGAGAGATATGGACATTGGTTGTGTCAAAATTTTTAAGAAATAATGAATCAAGATGGGAGAGTGCTGGAAAACGCCTTGTAGAATAGACCGTTTTAACGAAAGACATCTTGTGGTAGCGGCGATCGTTGTCCACCTATAGATTTATATAGTAATTAATAGAAGTTAACTGTAATTCTAAAAGGAGACTGTAACTTAGATCTTGGACAGATGTATCTGAGATTACGGGAACGATATATTTCTTCACTTTTTTTAGGGACTCGTCGAGATAACGAGGACTCATATAAGTCTCGTATAGCGAACGAGTAAAACAGTGACACTTTTAACGTAATCTTGTTACTCTACCAGTTCTGTGGGTACAGTTTCCTTTTAAAATTAGAGTTAGCCTCTATTAATTACTATATAAATCTATAGGTGGACAACGGTCGCCGCTACCACAAGATGTCTTCCGTTAAAACGGTCTATTATTAAACTCTTAACATTTTATAATTGAATAATGATGTTTCAAGTTTTGATATATTTTGTATATCACATGCGGAGTTTAAATAAAAGTTAATCCTTTGGAAATTGATTTGGTCGTTTATTCATCAACGGTATATCCATACACCTTATTAGTGGACTCTACGAAACTGAAGAAATTGCAGTTCGAACATCGGTAATTATTTTCAAATGTCTCTTAATCAGTTTCAATAACCTGGTCGAGAGTGCCTTGGCCACCTTGTTCAGTAAACTTTTTGTATGAAGGTAACCTCCTATCAACCTTCTTTTGAATTGGTGTTTTTGGTCTAGCCAATACCGGAATTTCTCTCTTATGCAATACTTTGTGATTCCACATAACTATTCCGAACCTATAAAGTCGCCTTTACCTGCAATCCCCTCATGTCCCGGCAGCCATACTAGAGACACTGTGTTATCTCTTGCCAGTCCATTAAGGGATTTTTCACAGTTTTTTACCAGTCTAGACTGGTTGAATTGTTGATAGCTTTAGTCAGAGCCTGACTGTCAGTAAATATTTTAATTTTTTATTGGGTATATTTTGTCATGCAGGCTATAGCGGTACTACTACAAAAGTATATTGTTCAAGGCTTAAGAATATTTTTTCTCTAGGTCTATTAAATTTATACCAGCCATGGTTTGTTTTAGAACCATTGTTAAACCAGATGATGTCTCTAGGTTATGCATAGCATATCCCCTATATGGGATTGTGATATTCACTAGCTCAGTGAATATGTTCTCTGTTGTCATGTTATCCAAACTCATTTCAAATATGGGTTCATATAGTATTGTCGCAGTTGTATCAGTGTGTCCTTCTCGAACATTTTTCGGGCTACCTATGCCTCCCGATCTCAGCAGGACAATCGCCATCATCACCTCCGCCCTCACAAAAAGTTCCAGGGAAGGAAGGCCAATAAGAGCTTCCATTGATACCGTCCCCGTGATATTCATTGCACCGGTAATACAAAGGAGGGTATGTCTTTGGATTGTAGTGATCGTTGTATCATAGTTGTGTAAAGCCAGTGAACCAGGTCAGGTCGTGTTCCCCCAGTTCTGCCCATGACTCTTCTGCATTGCCAGAAAAGCCTAATTGCCCTGGTAGTAGTTTTTTCCAGGTGTGCGATCCGATTCAGTTCGGAATCAAGTGTCACTCCCAGATATTTAACTCCTTTAGGTATTTCTAGTATTTTTTGAACAGTTGTACTCTACCTTGCGGGAGAACTCTTCTACTCGTAAAAGCAACGAGTTAGGTTTTCTTCGGTTCAACTGGAAGGTCCTCTTCAAGGCACCCGTCTTCTACGAATCGTAGTGCTACTTGTGAGACATTCATAAGTGTCTCCGGGAACTTATTATTGATGACAATCACTATGTCGTCCGCAAAGTCCTGCGTCCTAGATCATTTAACCTGGAGATAAAGTCATCGACAATGAGATTCCATAGAAGTACTCTACCTTGAGGACAACCTTGAGCTGTCTCAACGGTATAAGTTTTGTCATTATGTGCCATTACTTTGCTTGCTTAAGCATGGATCCTACCCATCTACTTCTAATGTTGTTTATTCCTCTTCTACTGAAAGATTCGTTTATTGATGACATCGATGTTTTGTCAAAGTCAAAATAAACTCCACCTCCGACTTCCTCCATGCAATTGGTATATACCCAGTTGCGTAGTATCAGAACTTGAGCGCCCATTATGATATATTGTAACGGATTGAAAATACAACAGCATTCAAAATAAAGTTTAAATCTATTAAAAAACTTAGCAGCAACTGAATTTGATAAGAAGTATTGATGATTATAAGCATTGAGGATTGTTATCATGAAATAATATAATAGTAAAATACCTATGTATGATTTATTATAAAGTAACTGATAATACTTACATTTTATACTAGGTACAATTGTCAAAATTATCTTTTCATATTTTTTAAAAATATTAATTGATGAGAATAGTAAGAAAAAGGGTGGAAACACATTATTTGGAGTCTTCTCATAAATTACTGAAACAATTCAAAGTCTAAGAAGTCCTATCTCCAACCCTAGAATCGAAAATTCTTATCCACCAAGACTCCAGTTGTTTACCTAAAAAAATAAACTATAGTAACACTTGTAAATAAAATAGAAACACATAAACTACAACTAAAGGGTGCAAGGACATGTTATAAAAGGTTTTGAATAACCAAAATGCTTTAATTTTCGAAAATTTGAAAGAAATCCTTTTGACAATGAGAAATTTTTAAAGTGTGATTTCTATCTCTAGAAGAGGTTTTAAGATGTAAGATTTGTTAATTTAATATTATGTTTTATGTAGATTATAATTATGTGTAAAAAAAGGTGTGTGTAAGAAAATCAAAAATACCAAAATAACTTTTGACCATCCTCGTATATCAGTTTTGACACAAATTTTATTAAAAAATTTAACATAGTGACCTGTGACTTGTGTGTTTAATAAAAGTAAAAACTCCAAGAGGATGGCTCATTCCAGTTTTTTTCACTTGCACAATAAAGTCTAAGAAAAAGTAGTTCCAATATCGATAAAGTAGGGAGTCAACTTACCTTGACTTTTGACAGGAGGATATTTTGAAGTTTAAAAGTGTGGTAAATTTAAAATTCTTCACGTGCTGAGAAATCAACAAGATTTCTTTTAAAAATCTCACCAATTTGAATAAATACGACAAATTTTTCTTCCTGAAGTGAAAAGGAAAGAAAATAGATTGGAATCCGATGCTATTTCCCTTAGCATCTAAAGAAGAAGGACTATCAAGAAAAAAATAAGGTACCTAATTCTTTCTTCCTACAATATAAAGAAAAAGAAAGTTAATTATTAAATAATAACAATAATATTCTAAAAAGATTTGCTATAGCTAAAAAAAATAACTTTAGATAGAGACTTAAAGGCCATAATAATAAAGACAAACAAAAACAATAAATGCATTCAAATAAAAAAAAGCAATTAAAGAAGATTTGACATATTCATTATTTACTGTAGTATTTATATTTTTATGTATTATTATTAGATTGTGAACATCTATCTATTTTTTTCTTTTTGCTTTTGCTAAACAAGTTTATAGTTTTCCTTAATCAATAAATAATTTACTAAAATCAATTTCCACTTACCTTGTTGGTCGATAAGCAATTTTCATCATTGATTTTGTACTTATATGATAACCATTGTTTTTTTTGTAAACACTTCTCACTTGCAAACTGATTTCTTGAATTTAGCAATTATTTTTACTATTCTTCAAGTGTGGAAGGGATGGTAATATATCATACATAATTTGCCACTGTGTTAGATTTTGTTTCTCAATAAAAAATATGATATTTCTTCGTTTAATTCAACAACTTGTCTATTATTGAACAGACATTTTGGAGATAATTAATAAGAGTGCGTAGAGCGTCGACTCCAAACACAACTAACGAATCCGACTGAGATAGGTAGTTTCGTACTTTATCAGAGTAAGTTACAGGGTTGTACTGAGAAAGAAAGGTCAGGTAAATTTAATAAAATTTTAATAGGTGGAATTATATCAAAAAATAGAAAGATCATTAACTGTATTCAATACTTCATATTTATTTTATTTTTAAATAAATATGGGCGCCCATCTATACTATACAATTAAATAATCAATTTAATAAAAAAAATTTTACCCCATTACCCCATATACACACATTACAATATATCCCCTATTGCGGGAGCTTCGGGAGTATACCATCTGGTCCTGGAATTTTCTAGGGGTCAAATGAGATTACTGCCATTTTAAAAGATGGGATCTGAAAATCTTAGTTCTCAGTAGATTAAGTTGAAATAATTAAATATTCAGGATGCCAAAATATTTAACAAACTAGGCTCAATAGCTAACCTGCAAATGAGTTTGAGTATAACTATAGAAATAAAAGGAATGACACATACCAATATAAATCGGGGGGAAACTTATCACTTTTGTTAAAGACAACGTTAATGAACACTCGAAATAGACAACCTCTCGGAAGTCGCAAATACAAATGGCAAGATATTTAATTGCTATTTTCCTTCTTACAACAAACAAATAATTCATTTTGTGAATGTTAGTCTGGAATCCTCCACTTGTTTCCAGTAAGAATAAGCTACATAGATAGAAATAAAATAAACTGCTTCACAAAATTGAGTAAATTCATAAATTCGGAGATTGTGTTTTAACGAATTACGATTTTTGCTCATCAATTGTTTATATGTTATAAATTGAATGTTTTTTTCTTTTATGAGCATTTGCTTGCCCTTTTGCGCTTTACGTTTTCAGTTGATTAAAATAACAATTTGCGGTTGTGTAGCTTCTAAATTTTGTTGAAAATTAAAATAAATACGTTAGCAACGAGTATGGTTTAATCTAACATCAATTACAGCCAAACAACGCCTCTGTATTTTTTCAATAAGGTCGTTGAAGTAGCCCTGATGGATTTGTATCCAAAGTTGGGGTAAAAGCTGTCTAAGTTCTTGGACTGTCTGTGGGAGTGGTTTATGTAAATTCAAAGCTCATCGCAGCTGGTCCCGAGCTCTCTCGATGGGATTGAGGTTGGGAGATCGAGGAGGCAGTCCCAAATGCGGGATACCGTGGAAGTTCAAAGCGTCTTGCACGATGCGGTCGAGCATTATCTTCTAACAAAGGAAAAGTTGATCCAATAGCTGCCTGAAACAAAGTTATAACATTGTTAATAACTTGTACGTAAATCTGCGCATTGATGTTCCAATCAAGCACTAACAATTATGTACGCTTATTAGAACAAACGCCTTTCCAAACAGCAATTGTACAACCTCTGAGCGGATAAACTTCCTGCACAGCTCTAAGAGTTCTGGGTATTAGAGGAAGTGTCCATATAGGTACGAACACGCCGACTATCAGAAAATCGTCCATAACTCGACAATGCGTTCCTCCGTTCAACATCACATGTTCCTTAGCCCATGCATTTGGATTTGTGTTAATGGAACTTTTGTCAAAAGTACTGTTTCAATTGAAACCTAAACACCAGACGCATTCAAAAGACGCTGTGGTATGATTCAACAAGTACTCAAAGATTCTCTTCGTCAGTTAACGATCTTGAGCGGGGGTAGTAGACCTTCGTCGTCCACTTCCAGGTTTTTTTCTTACGTTTCTATTTGTTCGATATCTACGGAGAAGCCGCGAAATGACACTTTCTCTGACTAGGAAAACGTCCGCAACAACACAAGTTTTGAGTTTGAACAAATTTAAGAGGAGTTTAAAAATGTATTTACTTGGATTTTGTTTTTACTCTGTCAACGAGTACAATGAATGCTGTCAGAATATCTAGAATTTTCCAAAATGTATTTATGCTCATTGGACATTCATTTTTTTCTTTTGTTTTGTCTATACCTATTGTAATTTTAATTTTACGCCAAATATCTACACCTTCCTGTTTTTAGAATATATTTTTATTGTTTGTATTTTAAGTAACCTAATATTATGTGTTTCTATATGTTAAATGTTATACATTTTGTACCTTTGACATTGTAAACATTGTAAAACATGTGAGGTAGTCAAATAAATCTATCTATCTATCTTCTATCTGGGGACGACCCGCCAATAGCCCTACTAGCTTCAACCGCACCAAGTTTACGTCAGGTCGTATCGTCAATCGGGGTAACGAAACAACTCAAAATTCGGTTATTTTTAGTTATCCCTGTGAACCGAAACTGTTTTTCGAATTCTACAGTTCTCGAGCGACTTTTTAACTCTCCTACTTCCCACAGTATAGCGGTAGTATCGTTATTGGACATGGGGGGAGGGCATAGCTATGCTAGTCGAATACTGGAGCAGCTTAAAATAGTTCAGTCTGTTTTGAATGTTTGATGAGTGCAGATGTCGAAGACCGAGCTTTTTAGAGTTGTATCAATATTCGAGCGCAAAGTTATTAGATGTTAGGAAGACGATTGGTCGAATAACGAGCTTTTTTGAGTTGTCCCAGGATATTAGAAATTGACTCATTAGATTTAAATAAGACGTTGGTTATAGAGTGAGACTTTTTGAGATGTCCCTGTATTCAACAAGAAAGGTAATCAAATGTTTGGAATTGGCTCAAACTTTTTCATTTGTCTCGTTGTTGGGCAGAAATGGTAGTCACATTTACACTTGTCACGAAAAGTAAAATACGATTTTTATTAACTGTCCCTATAAACCTCGTTTCTTTACATTCATTGTAGGTAATAAGAGCATAACAAGACATCTTAACGTTTTTAAAACATACATTTATTTTAATTATCTCATATTCTTTCATGTTTGTGTATCATCATTTCTTTTTACTGTTTGGACCCTTACTTTGTGGAATCTACTCATATTATTGTTATAAATGAAACTGACTGTTTCTAATCAATTCCACTATTTAATGCAAACATTATGAAAATTATGATAATATATGATTTTCATAATTTTTGCATTAAATAGTGGAATTAATTGGAAACAGTTAGTTTCATTTATAACATTAATATCATAATGTCTTCTTCAAAATAGTTTTAAAAATTAATATCCAATAATAAATCACTACATTCTTTGCGAAAAATAGTTTTAATGTTTTATTGTACAAAAAAGCATCAATACAATATGCCTGTTTTGGATATCAGTAATTTCTAAAAATAAATAAAGTGTTCAATGAGTACTAGAGGAACTAAACTGGTAGCAATGTGCCCAGTACCAAGCTCTATTAAAACCTCTGTTAAATCCTGACAAAGAAAAAAATTCACCCATTCAAAACCAGAACGCTTACAATCAAGGAGACGGATGCGTTTGGGCACAATATGAGCATGAATATGGACTACTTCCAGTACTTGATGATGAAGTTTTGAGAAAATTGCTAGAGTATGTCAGCTCAATTACTCCCAAAAATGGTGGTAATTCTGAGTCACATCAACCTAATAATTTACCTAATAACCTGATCGAAGACCAGCTTGATGATTTTATTGAAGAAAACGCTCAAAAATTACATTTGGAAGAAAAGATCAACCCACTATTCACTAACAATCATTCTCATTCTAAATACTCACCTGGGTCAGTCAATCAGGTAGATCCATTTGACAGTGATGACGATCTAATAGAACCTGGCTTCGAATATACAGAACATATTCATTCGTCAGATGAAAGCGAGTATGACGAGAGCAATACAAAAACTACAGGGTTAAAGAGGAAATCCAAGTTGCAAGTATCAAATAAGAAAACAAAACAAGGCAGAACAGCTTCGACAGTTTTTGAAAGCATTACCCACAAATTCCTTATTAGAGGACATACCCAGAATGAAGGGGACTCTGTTCATTCAACAATAGAAAAGAAAATCAAAAGGTCTTTAAAATCAGGACCAATATACATACCAGCTCAGTATTTTCAACTAATGAGAACTGCAAAGAAAACTTCGCCGTATTATCAGGTCAAGGAATGTTCGCATAAAGACTTCTTCGATTTTAAAGGTTTAGCTGAGAAGTTCGGTAACAATATCAATGTCAATATAGTTAGGGAATAGTATATTGTGCAACAAGTGGGGAAAGTTCGCCCAAAGGGCGAGTGCCGCAAACACACGAGTGAGAAAAGTACTTTCCCCACATGTTGCACACTATACTTTTTCTACAACTGCACAAATTTAAAGAATACAAGTAAAGTAACTTAATATTTATTTTTATGGTTAGTAGAACAAAAAGAAATGGTGATCGGTCGTCGGACCGCCGATAGGAGCTTTCTTCTTATGTACAATAGAATGACAATTTTTCGTAAATTTTTGACCATTTTTCAAATATTTTGACAATTATTGACCATTTTTTCAAAATTTTTGACAATTTTTGACCATTTTCTTAAGTTTTAACAATTATTGACCGTTTTTGACAATTATAGACCAATCTTGACAGTTTTGACAATTATTATTGATCATTTTTGACAATTTTTCAAAAATTTTGACCGTTTCAGACCATTTTTCCAAATTTTAACAATTATTGACCATTTTTGACCATTTTTGACAGGTTCTGACAATTATTAACCATTATTGACACATTTTCAGAAACTATGACCATTTTTCAAAAAGTTTGACAATTATTGACCATTTTTGACAGTTTTTTATAATTATTGACCATTTTTGACAATTTTTCAAAATTTTGACAATTTTTGACTATTTTTTTCAAATTTTGACAATTATTGACCAATTTTGACAATTATGGATCATTTTTGACAATTTTTCAAAAATTTTGACAATTTTAGACCATTTTTCCAAATTTTAAAAATTATTGACCATTTTTTCAAAATTTTGACAATTTTTGACCATTTTTGACGATTTTTCGAAAATTTTGACAGTTTTTGACGATTGACCATTTTTCCAAAATTTTTGACCATATTTTCAAATTTTAACAATTATTGACCATTTTTGACAATTATTGATCAATTTTGACAATTTTTGACCATTTTTGACAGGTTCTGACAATTATTGACCATTATTGACAATTTTTCAAAAACTTTGACCATTTTTCAAAAAGTTTGACAATTATTGACCATTTTTGACAGTTCTTTATAATTATTGACCATTATTGACCATTATTGACCATTATTGACCATTATTGACCATTATTGACCATTATTGACCATTATTGACCATTATTGACCATTTTTGACAATTTTGACTATTTTTTTCAAATTTTAACAATTATTGACCAATTTTGACAATTATGGATCATTTTTGACAATTTTTCAAAAATTTTGACAATTTTAGACCATTTTTCCAAATTTTAAAAATTATTGACCATTTTTTCAAAATTTTGACAATTTTTGACAATTTTTCGAAAATTTTGACAGTTTTTGACGATTGACCATTTTTCCAAAATTTTTGACCATATTTCCAAATTTTAACAATTATTGACCATATTTGACAATTATTGATCAATTTTGACAATTTTTGACCATTTTTGACAGGTTCTGACAATTATTCAAAAACTTTGACCATTTTTCAAAACGTTTGACAATTATTGACCATTTTTGACAGTTTCTTATAATTATTGACCATTTTTTACAATTTTTGACAATTTTTTTCAAATTTTAACAATTATTGACCAATTTTGACAATTATGGATCATTTTTGACAATTTTTCAAAAATTTTGACAATTTTAGACCATTTTTCCTAATTTTAAAAATTATTGACCATTTTTTCAAAATTTTGACAATTTTTGACCATTTTTGACCATTTTTGACAATTTTTCGAAAATTTTGACAGTTTTTGACGATTGACCATTTTTCCAAAATTTTTGACCATATTTTCAAATTTTAACACTTATTGACCATTTTTGACAATTATTGATCAATTTTGACAGGTTCTGACAATTATTGACCATTTTTGACAACTTTTCAAAAATGACAATTTTCAACAATTATTGACCATTTTTGACATTTTTTTATAATTATTGACAATTTTTTCAAAATTTTAACAATTTTCGACCATTTTTCAAAATTTTAACAATTATTGACCATTTTTGACAGTTTCTGACAATTATTGACAACTTTCAAAAATTTCAACAATTATTGACTATTTTTGACCATTTTTTGAAATATTTGACAATTTTTGACAGATTCTGACAATTATTGACCATTTTTGACAATTTTTCCAAATCTTTGACAATTTTTCCAAATCTTTGACAATTTTTAACAATTATTGACCATTTTTTACAGTCTTTTATAATTATTGACCATTTTTTCAAAATTTTGACAGTTTTTGAGAATTTTTGACAATTATTTAACATTTTTCCCAATTTTTGACAATTTTTGAAAATATTTGGCAATTATTAACCATTTTTTCGAAACTTTGACAGTTTTTGACAACTATTGACCATTTTTCCAAATTTTTGACCATATTTCAAAATATTTGACAATTTTTTAAAGTTTTTAACATATTATCTAATATAATCTGACAGTTTTGTGACAACTAAGTAGGTATTTAAAGATGACAGTAGCCTACTAAGTTTTTGTCGATTTTATTTGATTCTCCATATAAATGTATGTGGCGTGGGCAAAGTGCTGTGAGAAATAATATTTCTCACAGTATGAGCAATATTTGGTTTTGAAATCAAATAAGGTATGGGAAATACGTCACTTTTCATAGCAGTTGTAGAAAAAAATTTTTGTTTCCAAACATTAAAGTGTTCAAAGTTCTTAGAGAAAAACCTTTTGAATTTCTTTGTAAATTATCTTATTTAGAAGATAACCTTAAAAAAGTTGACATATTTATGGATACCAAAGAGGAAACGAAGAAACTACCAAAAGACCAAAGGAACTTACGTAAGAGAAGCAAGAAAAGTGAAACAAAGTGCCCTCTTACAAATGAAGATAAACTAAAATTGATGAATGGATGTGAATTAGGAAAGTCGTATCCAAAGCCAAGTGGTATAACTAAGAAGAAAAATAACGATCTCATGTCACTTGTCAACGGAAATTTCATACCTTTATGTTACCACGAGTTATCCAGAAACTTAAAAGTTTCAGATAAATAAATAACTGTTGATTGCAATTTTTATGATGAAAACTTTAGTTGTTTTTCTTATAAATAATAAATAAATCAAATAAATTAAAATTTTGCTAAAATATTGTGTATATTTTATGTATATCTTACAGATAATTGTTTTACCTATTTTTTTAAGACATCTGTAACTGACATTGCTAATCATTGCCCATAAAAGACAACTTCAATTACTATTTTATGGTTTCAAAATCCTCGAAGTAGGGTGACAATTGTTGGTAACAGTTACCATCGAATAGTGAGACAACTCCATTTTTTTTTAATTTTGACATTTTTTGTGACATACATAATGAAAGATAATATTGTAATTTCCTGTAGTGAAGTACCAGAATGGAACCTTATCATTCAATAACCAAATCCGAATCCAAAAACCTAATAAGGAACCATAATTTAGTTGTCAAAATACTTAAAAGTTTAAACACTGTTTTCCAGAAAGATCATTTTTTGAGTTGTTCCTCTATTCGATTGGTGGTACGAGGTGTTCTACAAAATTAAATTCTAATTTTGTGATAGGTTGAGATATATAATTAAGTTATTTCAATTCAAATTTGTGCAATTCGAGAAGTAATAAAAGCAATTTTCTTATTGAATATTCGTACAAATGTATTGTAGCCTGTATAGAAAAATCACCCCACTTTGATGTTTTATTTTAATTTATTTTGTTTTGTATCATGGACAGATAGATAGTCTATTCTTGTAAATATCACATAATTACAGTCCTAAATAATTTTAAACACAATAAAAGTAAATATGAACACATCAAAAGCAAATATAAACACAAAAAGTGAATTTAAAAAAAAATTAGGACTACTACATAAAAATGAACAAGAAAAAAAATGTAAATGAGATGAACAATCATGAGGCACGATTCTCAAATTGGTAGCTATTCACAAACACAAGTAGACATATGTTTGAGAAACTTATTTATAGAATAAAAGTTGTGGTGTAATAGAAGCTTATGTACAGTAGAAACGCTGAAGCTTTTCCATCACGTGACTGTTACGTCAGCAATATTGTTCATATGAATTAAATCAAAACTTGTGTCAACTCAATAGGAATAATCGTTATGACTAATATTCCAAAGGTCGGCCTTTTACGAATTGGTAATTAAACAAGAAATTTAACTTTTTTAATTGTATTTATTTTATTTATATGGTTAACATCGACATATTTATTAAAACTATCGATATACTGGGCGAATAAGTTACAAAATCCAAAATTAATATTAACCATGCTGGCTTATTAGTGGAGAGCTGATTTTTTGTGGGATATCTTGTATTTTATATAAGTACATACAATTTATGAAGTTCATGAAACTGACGTAATGTTTAGTCTACTGACAGGGTGTCCTCTAAAACTTTTAAAATAACACTTTCTAAACTGATTATATTAGAACAATTTTTTTTTGATGGGCTATAGATTGTAAATAGAATAAGATTTTCACACAGCTTGAAGGTGGACGTTTCGATAAATATATTACCATCATCAGGGCAACACATCAAATGGAAACCCTCATATTAAAAGTAAAAAACAGAAATATCCGCAAAATACATCAAAAATAAAATGTAAACACATATAGGTACTAGAAACGAAAAAACACATCAAATATGACAAATCTTGCTTTATAGTTCATCCATTTCGGAATGTGAGCTGTCTTCACCAGTATTTATTATCACTGGTTCAATATGTATGTTCACCAAATTTCGTTCTCGAGTAAAGCAGTCTTCAATTATTTTTTCGGTATGTCTAACACAATTATCCCAAACATTTGCACTACAATTTTCCAATGCTTCTTTCCACATACTCAAGACCCTTTCATCGCCGTATCCGTCTCTGCCAATATACTTATTATAATATGTTTTGCAGTGGGCCCAAATAAGCTCAATGGCATTAAATTCGCAATGGTAGGGCGGTAGCCTTAAGACTTCATGACCATGTTTTCGGAACAATTCATCAACAACATATACATTTTCTTTCCGGTTCATTTCAGCAATTTGTAATAGTTCAGGTCTTGAGAGGTTTTCATTAAAGTCAATATTGTTGGCTTTTAACCAAGTGATAATTTCATCTTTTTTTGACGAAGTGGAAGGTTGCTTTTCTGCTAGTATACTATGATAAGGCGCATTGTCCATTACCACTAAGGACGGTTCTTCTAAATTCGGAATTAACTGTGTCGTAACCCACTTTGTAAATATTTCACCGTGGTAATCTGACGACGATGATTTAGAGGAAAACACTAAGCTGGCATCTTCCACAAATCCTTTGGATGAATCAGCGTGAACAATAATAAAACGTTTACCGTCATAACCTCCTGGTTTACGTACACTTTTAACATTACTGTCCTGCCAAGAACTTAATTTAGTTCCTTTTGCATATATCCATGTTTCATCTAAAAATATAATTTGTCTTGAAAAAACACTATCACTATTTTCTCTATATTTTCGAAGGAAGCATGCTCTTTGGCTAGCAATATTTGTTCGTTCTATTAATGCTCTTCTGTTATCTTCCTTTTTATATTTAAATCCCAAATGTTTCAATAATACCAATAAAGAGGTATTTCCAACAGAAAGAATTTCCTTATTTTTTAGTTCATCATTTATGGTTTTAACAGTAACATGTTTCCCTGAAAAAATAAGAAAATTTAAATTATCATTATCTCAAACAAAAAAAAGATTTTTTTATATTTACTTCATACTAAACTTGAACACAAATTTTTGATATTCAGATTTTTTTATTATTTGTACCAAATAATGTATAGAACAACTCCGTATGTGACATCAAAAAATTTAAATTAGAAAACTAAATTGTGAAACACAATCTACACTCAGACCATTCAAATTGGTAAACATTTATGGACAGTACTCAACTTAGAAATCAGCACATGTAGAAACACATTCAAATTAAAAATATGCACAACTTTCTGTATTCTAAAGCTTTCATTACTCATAACTTCTATAATCGAACTTACGTTAAATTACCTACTAGTTTTCTAAGATTTTCATATACCACACTATAAGCTGCTGGTGAAAAATCTCACTGTATGGATAATACTACATGCACTATGATGTGTAATCTTAATTATTAAGGTACTATGATTTCACTTCTCTTTTATTTAAAGTGTAAGCTTACTGTAATGTAAGGCTTAAGAACTCCCATGTTCTTGTATTATTGTTTCACATGTTTGTTTACTTGCTTTGTTCATACATATTATATAAGGTATTCCGTACTGCCATTTTGGTTCCCTCGGGTAAATCATCTGTTTTTAGTTTTAATCGAGGTGTTTGACTGAGTGACGTTGGGAAAGTTGGAATATTTTCCTTACTTTTTTTAATGGAACATACCGTTTTCACAGATATTCTCAATGCAGTTGCCACTCTCTGAAATATAATATTAAATAGAAATGTCCTTAAATAGATGTTAACTTTAGTATAATACCTCCTGAACAGATGAAATAGGTTAAAAGGGTCCGCCGTTGTTTTTTTCCATCTCAAAATATTCAATAAAAGTTCATAACAAACTCCTGTGCTCGTGAATTAAGCCACTTTCCAGGCATTTTCTGAAAATAACTGTTGGTTAATATACCGTTACAAGTACAATCAGACACTTGATTCATGCAAATTTGAAAATTCTGCAGAGATTTACAAATTGTAGAGAATTATAAATACTATTTACCACCAATAAGTAGTGAAATAAGCATTGTAATATTCCCGTCTCACGGCATTTTAGGTGTTATGAAATGTCAAAAGTTTACAAGTTGTTAATGTAATAAATTAGTACTTACCAATGTTAAATGGAATAAAAAGTCAAATTAGTTCTTACAAGAACTGATTTTAACAATTGATACACTTTGAATCCAAAAAATCGCTGAAAACAAGTCAGTAAACTAACCTCAAATGCGGTAGTGTCAAATTCAAGTTTTAGTACGATCAGTTATTCACGTTACGTCAATTATATCGTTGTCTCTTCTTACGATTACTACGGCAAATTTATAGAAACTATTACGTATGTCTTGTAGTTGGTCTTGTGTAGAAGACAATCGATCGAACGTTGTTATGTTTGATTTATATTGATAGAAGAAGATAGAATGTAGAAAATATGTGTTGCATAAATCGTAGATTGGATCACGTGATGGAAAAGCTTCAGCGTTTCTACTGTATTTTTCTTTCGAAAGTGCAGGCTGTTAGATTTTTATATATATGAGGCATATGAATTCCGCGCTTTTGTCATTCTGTAACGAGGTAAACAGATATTGGCGTTATTTCTTGTTTCACAGGTAGGTAAATTATTCAACCTAATAATATCATCACTTGCAACTTTATTATTAATATGCTTTAATTCAAAAATGTGGAACGCAAGGATGACACGCAAAATCGTGGAGCGTTCCACATTTTTGAATTAAAAATATATAAAAATTATGGTTTAATTTCTCTAAATTATTAACAAAAAGAATACATACAGAAGATATTTATAACCACTTTTTCATTACAGTACCCAAGTGTCAAAACACTGTTTAAAGTTAAATCTCCAATATGGGGCGTTTAAGTTTGAACTGTTGCAACCTCCATAGAATCGATGGTGCTTATCTACTCAAAATTATAATCAAGTTTGATGCTCAAACGAGTTTAAGTGTAAGCGGTGCATAGGGCCATTAGAAACTTATATTATTAACAAGAAAAAACAAGCATGGACTATAGATTTCATTTATCAAACTGAATAAATGATAAAAATAGCAATCAACTTGATTGGAATATATAATCTTAAAAATGAAACAAATGCAAAAAATTGGTAATAAAGATGGAATGTAACGTAAAAAAAATCAAACTTCGTGCACCGTTGCCCTTAACGTCAATTACGTTAGCGACCATCAATGGAAATAGATCGAACTTATGGCCACAAAAAAAATTACTTACTGTCTATTAACAAGTTACCAAGATCGGATGGCCGATCTACGCCATAAGGTATTTCACCCGCTAGACTCTAGTCGAAGAAGGGAGGTTCGTATGCTGGTAACCAACAAAATAATATGAACTATACAGGGTGCGGCTTTAGTACAAGGAAGTCCACTTACTCACTTGTCGTGAGAGATACGAAAAAACTTTATTTAGATAAAAGCTAAGCCATATATAGGACCATATACGAAAATATTTTCAAATATACAGGGACCCATATTAGCAGGATGAACCTAACTTATCTTTTTTTTAATGGAACACCCTGTATATTTCCACATTTTTATTCCCCTCGATTTTCTTGTTTCTGCGATATAAGGTATTGCAATGTTATACGAGGTAATTTAAAAGATATAAGCACTTTTTTAATTAATTTCCATTGTATAGATTTGATATCAAGAAATCTATTTACGTCCGAACGATTTTTGATATAGTTTACTATTGTCCAAAATTATTGACATAGCGCGATATTCGTTTTTTATATACAGGATAGGTCATAAATCGGAATGATCATTTACTGGGTTTTCTTAAATGGAACACCCTGTATTTTAATATCGTAATGAAATGGTATTGTACGGCACTTTATTTTTTCTTAAGCAGTCCCTATACCTAATTGCCTTAATTTGTGAGTTATTGATGATACTTTCAGACCTTCATTATTTGAAACAAATATTAGGTGAAATTTTATTAGTTTGACGGTGGAAATATTTAACCAAAAATCATTTAAAACAAAATTACAAAATAATCTAGTCTGATCCATAATTGATTAATATTAGGTGAATTACCATAAAACATGAGTACTTAAGATTGTTGGTGTATAAAACATTACTGAAATCACACAATATTCTTGTTGGCTATGACTTTGACAATAAACTGGTTTAAAAATTTGACATTAGATTACTTTTATTATTTCCTATTTACTATTATCAACATGAATTTTTCTCAGGAAGAGCTGACTGATATGGTTTTTGTGCTAGGAGAATGTAACAAAAATGTGTTTCTGGCAAGAAGAATTTATCATCAGCAATTCCCTAAAAGGGGAGGACCTATAAGGTGGCCACCACGATCTCCAGAGTTAAACAAGCTAGACCTTTTTTCTGGAGCTATATAAAAAATAAGGTGTATAAAATACCTCCTACAACTCAAGAAGATATGAAGGAGAGTATTAGAAATGAATTTATGAACTTAAGCAGAAATGTGAGTCGCTCCTTCGAAGATCGCTTGCAATTATGTATCGACGTCGATGGAGGTCATTTTGAACATCTATTGTAAATTCAACGATTTTCTTGTTATTTTCGTTAGGTAACTATATTAAACGTTACATCCGTTTTTTGTTTATTTTATAATGGGTATCAAGTTTGAGAATATTATTAATTTGGATTTTGTATTATGATGCTTATGTTTGTGATACAATAACCATAACCTATTATTTTCATAGCCAACAAGAATATTGTATGATTTTAGTAATGTTTTATACACCAACAATCTAACTTATTATTAATCAATTATGGATCAGACTAGATCATTTTGTAATTTCTTTTTTGGAAAATAATTTTTGGTTAAATATTTCCACCGTCAGACTATAAAATTTCACCTAATATTTGTTTCAAATAATGAAGGGCTGAAAGTATAATCAATAACTCACAAATCAAGACAATCAGGTATAGGAAATACCATTTCATTACGATACTAAAATACAAGGTGTTCCTCTTAAGAAAACCCAGTTGATGATCAATCCGACTTATGGCCTATCCTGTATATAAAAAACGAATATCGCGCTATGTTGATAATTTTGGACAATAGTAAACTATATCAAAAATCGTTTGAACGTAAATAGATTTCTAATTAATTTAAAATGTGCTTATATCTTTTAAATTACCTCGTATAACATTGCAATACCTTATATCGCAGAAACAAGAAAATCGAGGGGAATGAAAAAATGTGGAAATATACAGGGTGTTCCATTTATAAAAAGATAAGTTAGGTTCATCCTGCCAATATGGGTGGCCCTGTATATTTGAAAATATTTTCAAAATATGGTCCTATATATGGCTTAACTTTTATCTAAATTAAGTTAAGTGAGTAAGTGGACTTCCTCGCACTAATGCCGCACCCTGTATAAAACCCAAGGCGCCAGGTAAACCGTACCCGAAAAAATACCACAGACCTGATTCCTAACCGTAGTTTACCCCCAGTTAGAAATATATTTATTAAATCAAACAAAATAACTCACTAACAAACTATGATTCATTAGGTGGTGGTTTGGTTTGAGATCATTATAATTACATTTTAGTGAAAATAGCTTCCGGCAGTTGTGGATCTCCATAAATAAATCCACTCTTTTATTGTTGTGTATGCAATAATAATAGATTCCAGTCACATTAGATGCTATATTATATATTGAACAAAACTTAATAAACGTAATCTAATTGACATATATTTAATTCTATATGACACTGACAACCCGGGATTGTTAACCGGCGCGTTCACTATGTATCTCCGTAACACTTCCCCTCGTTGTATTTATAAAGTTATAGATCTAAACGTTTTGGCGGCCTTCTGTTTCTACTACTGCGGCGAACCACCACATCCTCCTTATGTTTCGGTTCGTTGATTTGAGGCACACTCTCGGCCGAATATCCTACCTCTCCATTAGCCGGTTGTTGCTCCGATTTCTCTGGTGTCTGGTCCTCTTTCTCAATATTTTTTTTCTTAACGGGTTCATTCTCAGAGTTAACGCCTTTATCCGTCTGTGATTCCGCTTGCGAATTAGGCACATGATGCTCCCTAACAGACGGATCATTGTAGATAGGGTGGTCTTTAATACATGATTTTAATATTTGATCCGGATCATTGTAGATAGGGTGGTCTTTAATACATGATTTTAATATTTGATCCACATGTCTTCTATGAATTTTTCCATCTGTATTTATCTCATAGTGTAGTTTTCCTTGTTTACCCACGATGACTCCGAATTTCCATTTATTGTCATCATACGATCGTATCTGTACTGTTTCTCCCACATTGAATTGTTTATTTATTTGTATTTCTTCCCTTTTGTTGTTCATGTCCGTTGCGAATTCCCTTTGAACCAAATCAATCCTTGTTCTATATAATCTTTTAAACATCATTTCACCAGGACTCAATCCAGTGGAATTATTTGGCGTTTTCCTGTGCATCATTAACATTTTTGTTAGTTTGTCCTGGAGAGTACCTCCCTCATGTATCATTGCCTTTAATTTATTTTTAAATGTTTGTACATATCTTTCCGCTTGTCCATTGGTCGATGGATGGAAAGGTGCTGTGAATTTTGATTGAATTCCATTTTTCTTTAAAAATCCTTGCATTTCTTCTGATCGAAATTGTTTTCCATTGTCTGATACTACTATCAAGGGTAATCCAAATGTAGTGAACATCTTCTTCAGAATATTAATAGTTGCTGATGCTGTAATTGATGACGTAGGTATCACTTCCAGCCATTTCGTATAGGCATCCACAACTATCAAGAAGTAATTATTCATGAAAGGCCCTGCATAGTCTATGTGTATTCTAGTCCATGGTTCCTTTGGATATTCCCAACTGTGTACGGGTACTTTAATAGGATTTCTTTGAAGCATGCAACATGCTTTACACTCCTTTACCATCTTTTCAATGTCAGAATCAATGTTTTTCCACCATACGTAGCTTCGTGCCAGTGCTTTCATTTTTACAATTCCAGTATGTGCTGTATGTAACTCTTGCAATATAGTGGCTTGTAATTGTTTTGGTATTACGATTCTAATTCCATAGAAAATGCAATTATCTTGTAATGAAAATTCATGTATATTGTTCATGTTTCCTTTTCCCGATTGAATATTTTTATATAACTGATGTAGCTCCGGATCTTTAGCAGTAGCTTCTTTGATTTTCTCTTTAGTAATTGGCATCGTTGCAATTTGATTTAGGTAAAATATATCGTCATCTGTATTCTTTTCCTTATTTTTTGTATTATTTTCTAGTCTTGAGAAATAATCCGCATTTGCATGCTCTGTTGTTTTCCTGAGCTTTATTTCGTAGTCAAATCCAGCCAAGAAATTCGCGTAATGTATTAGTCTAATTGCTGTAGTTGACGGCATCACTTTTGTTGGATGTAGGATTCTTGCAAGGGGTTGATTATCAATGATGATTATAATTCTTCGTCCATAACAGTACTGAAAAAATTTTTTAAGTCCCCAAATCAGTGCTGCTGCTTCTTTGTCAAGATGGCTATAATTTTTTTCGGCTTGGGTCAAAGATCGTGACGCAAAGGCAATGGGTCTTTCGGTCTTATCAGGCATAATATGTGACAATACTGCGCCGAATCCCATTGGTGATGCATCTGTAGCTAGCGTCACAAGTAAGTTAGGA
The DNA here is from genome assembly GCA_947563755.1 of Lochmaea crataegi. NCBI lineage: Eukaryota > Metazoa > Arthropoda > Insecta > Coleoptera > Chrysomelidae > Lochmaea > Lochmaea crataegi. Next base: position 9,816,601 of record OX387424.1, on the reverse strand, counting down.
TAGAATGGGGTAAGTACTTTTTCACTACATATCTCTGTTTTTAAGTTTTGGAAAACATTTTCACATTCTTTGGTCCAATCAAATTTGGTATTCTTTTGTAATAGTTTATACAGCGGATTAAGTTTTGAAGCCAGGTTCGGTATGAATTGCTGATAATAGTTGATCATTCCGAGGAATGTTCGAAGTGACGAAACATCTGTCGGCCGGTAACTATTTTTGATATCATATATTTTCTCGTCAGTTGGATGTAGTCCCTCCTCATTAATTCTGTGACCAAGATATGTAATTGATTTTTGGAAAAATTGACATTTCTTCCTATTGAGGTGCAGTCCACATTCTCTTAATTTGCTAAATACTATTTCCAGTCGTTGCAGTAATTCTGTGTATGTACGTCCTTGTAAAGCAATATCATCAAAGAAGCATGCTGTACCTGATAACCCTTGTAATGTCTGATCCATATATCTTTGCCATATATTTGGAGCTATTTTTACACCAAACATTAAGCGATTTACTTTATAAGTTCCTTTGCAGGTGCTGACCGCTTGCATTTTTGCTGAGCTTTCATCGGTTTTCATGTGTAGGTATGCTTGGTTAATGTCTAATGTGCAAAAATATTTTCCTCCACCCAATTTGCTAAATATCTCTTCTACTCTTGGAATAGGATAGTTGTCATTTTCTAGATTTTTATTTAATGTTGCACTGTAGTCGGCACATAAACGAATTTTTCCTGAAGGTTTTATTACGGGAACCAAAGGTGTGCCCCATTGTGAGTAAGTAACTTTCTCAAAAATCCCAACTCCTTCCAATCTATCTATTTCTTTTTCGACTTGTTCCCTGAGCGCAAACGGTACTGGTCTAGGCCTCAAGAAAATTGGCGTAGTGCTTTCCTTTAATTTGTATGATGCTTGGTAATTATTAATTTCTCCAATTTGTTCTGAAAATAAGTATTCATTTTCTTTTAGTAATTTGTTTAATTTTTCTTTGAATTCTTGTTCCCATTTCTTTACTTTCTGATTTTGATGTTTCAATTGCCATTGCAATCTTTATAATGTCATCAACTTTTGTAGTGGGTGGTTCCTGTAGTAATCGTTCTTTAATCTCACTGTTACGTAGGCCACGAATAAATTGTACTCTCAGATGAGTTTCAAATGTACTATTTTTACATCCATTGCAAATAAAATTGCATTTTCCACCTATTTCTTTTAATCCTGCCACGTAATTGGCTACAGATTCATGTTCATGCTGTCCTCTGAGACAAAACTTATGCTGTTGAACAACTTCACCTGGTTCCGGAGCGATGTGATTTCTCAGGATTTGTATGAGGTTCTCGTATGTTTTTGATTCTGGTGCATTTGGTGATGTAATGTTCTTTAGTATCTGGTAATACTTTGGTCCAATGCAATTTAGGAAAATGTGCACTTTTGTATTGGCATTTGTCACTCCCTTCAATGTAATGTAATTTTGTAATCGTTGTAGGTAACTATCGAATGACTCATTTATTTCGTCGTATGGTGCAAGTGAAATGCCTCCGACTTTAGACGTAGACGTATTTTCTTGGTTTAACAGCGTTTGTTGTAATCTATTTTGCTGTTCTTGCATCTCTGTCATTGTATCCATCATCTTTGCTAACACCATTGCTAGTTGTTCCTCCATTATTGGATTTGTACTGTGGTTCGAAATATCCTCGTCGCCAATCTGTTGTGTATGCAATAATAATAGATTCCAGTCACATTAGATGCTATATTATATATTGAACAAAACTTAATAAACGTAATCTAATTGACATATATTTAATTCTATATGACACGGGATTGTTAACCGGCGCGTTCACTATGTATCTCCGTAACATTTATATATAAAAAAAATATAAAAACCATATAACCCTCAACCCCGAAAATACTATAATATTAGTCGGAAGGATTCGTACCAGAGACCAGTTCCGAGTTAAATTTTTAAAATTTATTACAATATAAACGAGAAACTATTAAAAGTTACCCATACCGTGGCTTATTTTTATGCACTATTATTAGAAAACTTACCAAATAATAATTATTCAATATTGATACGCCAAGCACACGATCCGTTTGAGCTCATGCGCACGCGTATTCCTTCGCCGAAAGTAATTAATGTCCGCAAAATTCAACAATACAAGCCACATGTACCTTTATAGATGGTCTAGCGTACCATAATTACCTGATTAATGTTAAATAACTAAATTATACTAGAAAAATATAACCTTAAAGGAAAATTGAAGATATTTTGAGTGAGCTTTATTTGTCGTTCACGTGCCTGAATAAACTGGCAAAAACATACACCATTTCCTATGAAAATGACAAAAATATAGCTCATGTAAAAAAAGTGTCCCATTCACACCACTTCTCCCGTACCCCTATCATAATAGTATAGGTACACAAGTTATATTCGAACCTAGAATAAGATTCTTCGCAAAACTATACTGAATCTTAGTAGTTGCACTGAATACTAATAAAATTGTGTCTCACCTGTTTGGCTAGGACAGGGCTCTCCTTTTATTTTTGTTTTTCAATTAGGTGATTATACGCCGTTAAATGATCTACAAACAATAATAACGTGTCACTCCCGTACATAATGCACAAATCATTACTTGGAATATATCTCAACACGGCTCAATCAAGGCCAGATATATTAAACCATCAATGAAAGAAAATGGCCTAAATTTAAAAAAAAAATGGCGTTGCATGTGGCTGGGATTACAAATCCATCTGTATACCTCAGATGTGGTTTGGAGAGAAAATAGTATTTCCACTATCTTCCACAACACTCCGCAATTCTCTCAAACAAACTACCCCCCTAGAATCATATCTCCCTGTAGGATGAACGCGGAATTTTCATAATTTTCCTTACGGGGCTTCCTCGCAGGCTAACACAGAAATGGTCAAGCCAGATTCCAATTTGACAGTTAAAACCCTTCCGTTCGAAGGTCACTCTTCATCGAGTTACACCGAGCACATATATGTGTTCCGTGATCTCGGACCGAATTACTCAATTTATATATAGATTATAAAATTTCCTCAACTATCTTTAGACAACACTATTGTTTACTCAACATTTAACTATATATTACATAATCTACTCAAATAGGTAGTTTTCCAATTATAGCATTAAAGCGCATTATGCGGCATAGTGATTATCGGTGAATGTTCCAACTACAGCAACGCTTCGCACAATTCAGCACTTTGAAAAGTACTGATTTGGGGTGATGCGCGCATTGATACCAACTCAGTAGCAGAAAAAATGAGAATTGTTTTTTTTTTCAAGTTGGCGTTGATAAGAATTTCGCTTACACTATTATTAATAATATTGTTTATTGTTGAAATAATTTCTAAAACTTTCGACGTAATTTTTGGAAAAAAAACCGAATTTACATTGTTGTGAAGAGTAAATTTAAATATGGGTGAAAGTGCCAAACTTCCTATTTTTTGGAATTAGTGTAATTAATTTTCATTTGAATAATCAAATTGTCTATACAAATTTATTTTATAGGAATATACGTTTCAGCATTGCAATGGTTGCTAAGTCTATGAATGTTATTTTCTCACAACACTGAACCTTGTGCACTCTGCCGGTGTACTTGAAAACTAATGCACGTTCCAACACACCTCAGCAATGTGCGCCACTGAGTCGCATAATGCTCTGTAATTAGAAAACTACCTATAAAATGTCCCTCTCTGTACACTGGTGTACTCTCTGTACACGGTACATAGGTAGGCAACCTTCCGTACCGAACGGCAGTACTACAAGAGTTCGAAAAAAAAGAATCAGAGACTGGTGTTGATAGAAGACCAATCAGCTGTTTAAATCGCATAATGAAACTGTTTAATGATGTTCAATAATACCTTCAGCCTAACTTCTTTCTTTTAAGTGTATAACAAAATTACTGCAAATATTCTACTGAGTGAAAGTATTAACTTAACGTGAACAGTATTATCCAGTTGGTGATAAACAAATTGATGGCTCTGATATTGAATAAAGGAATCAATAGGTTAGTTTACACCGTGTGGAGCAATTAGGTCCGTGGACCAAATCGTGGACTTATTTAGCTTAAACATAAGTGTTTATACTGACTGTTTTGCTGGAATAAAATAGTCCAAGTTTAAAGCCTGGGGCCAAAATTGACATTTTCATAATAAAATGACATAACCTTAAATCTTTAGGTAATTTTAAGGTAGATTTTGATTTTATTTGAAAATGGATACAAAAATATTTGCAGTGGTAATAGAGTTTCTGAAAAAGAAAAAAAATATTCAAAGACTTGAAAGATTTAAATTAGAGTTATCGAAGTTCAATAGATGAGGCTTTTACTTGATGAAGATCCATACTAAATGATGAAATAAAACAATTTAATTTGTTTAAATCTTCATTTTATTTTGAACTGACGTTCAAATTAAATTAGTGACGCGTTTCGCTACACAGTAGCTTTTGCAAACTAGTTTGATTAATTGTTTTATTTCATCATTCAGTTATCGAAGTCTCCATATTTAAGAAGCAATTCAGCTTATTTGCTTTTGAGTAGCAGTTTTTGAGGGATTGTTAAACAATCAAAGATAATATCATTTTTTTGGATCCATTTGTTAGTATTATTTGGTATTATTTTTTTAGTATTTATCACAGTCAGTTTTTTTAGGTTATTTTGACCCGATCTTACATGACAGCTGACGTATTTTTACTCTGTGCTTTTAGCAAACCGTCACTTTGGTCCACGAATACTAATGTGCCGTGTTTACACCGTTAAAAATTGAATTTGAACTACCCTAGATGAGATGGATCAAATTCGAGTACCAAATTTTACTCCTTGGGTGTTTACACCGAAAGTAAAGTACACGTGACGTCATTTAGACCTCGTACTAAAAATTTGGTACGCCCGGTGTAAACGTACTTAATGACTTACATAGCGAAAGCTAATACTTGTTGAAGTATTTAGCTATTCTAACTTGAGAATAAGATAAGAATGTTTGTTTATTATTACAAGACTGAATTATTGTCGTTTCTTTTAAGCCATAGGTTTAGGTTAACGAAAAAACCGTAACAGGAACTAATTAATATTTTCAGTAGTAATACCACTAGAGGTCTAAAAATATTCATGAACGAGAAAAAATTTCCGGATTTAATTTAACCTCGTGTGGTATTCGGTAAGAAAATTCCACACCAAATTGTGTGTAAAATATTTAAAATTTATTTTTCGATTTCCAACAACGTCACAAACTTTCTACTGATTTTATTTTGGGGCCTAAAATATTATATTTCCTCATTTTATAGTTACTTGGGCTTACTACAAGTGGTAGAAAATCATTCAATCATCATCATCATCAATCGTTTTTCGGAACGCTGCATAAGGTTTGTTCCAACCACAAATCACAAACTGATTTCCAACAATTTTCAAATCGTTTTCAACGCGCATGTCTATCAAATAATCTGATCATTGATCAATTTATGTTTATGGTTGGAACATCTGACAACTTCAGTCTGTACTGTACATGCGCTTATGTTGGCATCGTTAATCAACTGATCCAAAGGCATTATGATCATAATTAGGAATAAAACCAAGCTTTTTAATTATATCTAAATACAAACACAATTCACACTTTAAGATTATGCTACAATTCAATGAAACAGTGAAAGAAACTGTAAAATAAAATAAAAACACAGCGATTCGCATGCGCCAGATTAGTGGTCAGAAGAAAATCCGTAAACCGTTCTGATAGTTTTCAAACCGTTTTAATTTTTGGTTGGAACAAGAAACTGATCGTTAACTAATCGTTTGTATGTCTGGTTAGAACGTATTTGAGTTACTGCGCAGAATCCTGACGGTTTCTGACGCTGGTTGGAACAAACCTATGAACATATTTACAGCGCCTCACAGTTTTGGCAGCAATTTAGACCTTTAAATTGTTGATTTCTACTCGTAGTAGTTGCACGAAAATACCATCTCAAGACACAACACAGACTATTCTTTAATTTTACATAAGTTTTGAGTAACTACAAGTGGTAGAAATTTGCTTTGTTGCAAATAAAAACCATACTGTCACTAAAATATTCTGTCATTATAAACGTCAAAAAAATTTCCAGTATAATTCGCTGTTGGGTACCAACGAGGAAATAATTTCCACTAAAATTCATCCGTTGCCATGGTGATCTGTCAAAAAAACACATTTTGATTGGTTAAAAATTACAGGTGTGGAATTTTCGGGGGTAATACCACGAGTGCTTGAAAATTACCGATAATTTCCATGAAAGCTTGTTGTTGATAATTCCACGAGTTCGAAGAACGAGTAGAATTAGACAACAAGCTTGAATGGAATTATCCGGTTAATTTTTAAGCACAAGCGGTATTTAGGGAGAATATTTCTCGAATAAAAATACAAATTACTGTATATCTCCACTATATTGAATTTTTACTTTTTTTCGTCGCAAAATAACATAAATTGTCTCCATACACTATTTTTACTCTTTTCCGTGTTTTTGGGTACACTTTTAATGACATGTTTGTCAACTTCCCGTTCTGTTATTTATATCTCCGAATCGATTCATAACCTCTTTTTTGACGTTTCACGTTCATTATTTTAATGTTGTCATCGTGGAATTATCGCTGGGTTGTCATGGCAACGTGGAATTTCCACTGTAATTTTTGAATTTCCATTTAATAATTTAGCATTCGTCGCATTGATACAACATGTATGAGTGAAATATTCATATTAATAAACACAAAACAGACATATGTCGTTTTGAGTTGTATCAAAAGAGGCAGCGGGATTCTATTACACGACACGATTTTATCGAGTCGTGTCGAATACGATCTTCAATTCGATCGTATCGGATCATCCAATTCTATTCTACGATCAAATTGAAATCGGGTATTCTCGGATTTGGAAAGCAATTTTGATACGAGTCTTTCAAAGTGAAGTTAGTCGAAAATGGAGAAAAATAGAGATTTCGCAAATGGCAAGTTCATTGGGGCCTCAGCAAGGGATAAATAGAAAACAGCAAGGGATACTTAGAAAAAGGTGAGCGACAGAAGCTTGCTTCTTATGCACAATAGAATGACCATTTTTCGTGAGTTTTTCACCATTTTTGACAGTTTTTGCCGAATTTCGACAATTATTGACTGTCTTTGACAATTATTTACCATTTTTGAGCATTTATGACAAGATCTGACAATTATTGACCATTTTTGACAATTTTTCAGAAATTTTGAACATTTTTCAAAAATTTTGACCATTTTAGAACATTTCTCCAAATTTTAACAATCATTGACCATTTTTGACAGGTTCTGGCAATTATTGACCATTTTTGTCAATTTTTTATAATTATTGACCATTTTTTCAAAATTCAATTTTTCGAAAAATTTTGACAATTATTGACAATTTTTCCAAATTTTGGACAATTTTTGAAAATATTTAGCAATTATTAACCATTTTTTCAAAATTTTGACAGTTTTTGACAATTTTTGACGATTTTTCCAAATTCTTGACAATGTTTGACCATATTTAAAAATTTAAAAGTTTTCAAAAATTTTAACAATTATTGACCATTTTTGACGAATTTTGACAATTATTGACCGTCTTTGACAATTATTGACCATTTTTGACAATGTTTCATAAATTTTAACATATTTGGCAATTATTAACCATTTTTTCAAAATGTTGACAATTTTTGACAATTTTTCACACCTATAGGTGAGCGAGCTCAGTGGGGCAAGAGAGATTGCGTACAGTCGCTTGAATGAGTTATCGCGTGACGAACGGTTTTTCGTAACATCACACGTTTCACGAGTTCACTAGCCTTCCCAAAAGTCCTATGTCGGGCAATAAGAAGCTTCAATTTAAATTTCATTGGATTAGAGGATTATTCAGAAATTGTTTCGTGACGAACCCTTATTCGCTTTTTCGTAACATTACACGTTTCACGAGTTCACTAGCCTTTTCGGAAATATGGCAACACTGTTGCGTGACGGACCTTTTTCGTAAAGGTTACACGTTTTACGAGTTCACTAGCCTTCTCAAAAGTCATATGTCGTGCAATAAGAAGCAAGCTTCAAAAATTATTAGCTGAATTAGTCCTCAAACTAAATTCATTGCAATTTGGAGAAATGATAATCATTTTGTTGATCTGCGCTATAAGGGTTCTAGTTGATTTAAAAGATATAGATTATTAATAGGAATAATATCAACATTTTGAATATGACTACTATGAACTTACCTTTCATTTAATCTATAAAGTTCTATGAATCGTAAGTCAGGTATTACAAAGGAGTCACTATTTCTAAGTTTTTATCGTTGTGGACAAAGGAGTAAATTATTTTGGGCTTGCTCTACCATTAAAAGACCCTCCCTCACAATAGACAACATTGTACCACGAATAATAGTTTATTGCATAAAAAATGACTTCTCTTATTTTCCTAAATATTCGCAAAAATCGGCAGAAAACACATGAAACGTTTTTATTTTTGTTAGAAATTATAATGCGCAGGTTAGAATATGTCAGGGAATGCCAAAAAATACCATATGAGTTTTAAAATAAATAAGCGAATACGATTCGTCCATGTCCATAGAGTGAATCAACTCGTATTTCTACGAATAATCGAAAAACAGAATCGCTGATTGTCAATTTCGGTCGGCTTTTACGGCTTGTATGATCGTATCGTAAAATAGAATCCCGGTGCTGTATGAAACAGGCGGCCTTCATGCGGGCGGCAATCACTAGGCAACAGAAATGCCTACTTAAATTCAAATCACTGCTCTTAGTTTAAAAAAAAGATATATAGTAGTTACTAAAGTACGGACTATGAAAACGGCACATTTAGTAACATGCTAGAGGCCAGCTCTGTAGTGGAACGCCTCCGATGCGATAATTATAGTCAAGCAGAGTCGAGCGAGGCTAGTACTTGGATGGGTGACCACTGAAGAAACACCGTCGTAGAGCCCGTACAGTCTGCAGCGAAGCACCTTAGATTACTAGGGTCAGCAGCATATCACAACTCGCAGGCATCATACCAATGAGCACGAGGTAAAATGTAGATATGCCGTCTTTATAGGTTGAAACGTAAAACCAAGGTCCCGAGTCTATGGATGTTGGGCTCGATAAAGATCCCTACCACTGGTTGGATTTGACAAAAATTTCCGGTTAGGGGTAGAGTGCGCCCGGCGTCGGTGATTAGCCTCAGTTGCAGAAATATACCGACGTTAAATAACTCAATAAAATAAATACATGCTAGAGGCTTTTGATAGTTGTGTGGACTGTATACTATTTTTGGTTTAATAATTTATTTTTTATTCCAAATTCAATACAGAAACATATTATATCCATCAAAATTATTATTAATGACAGTTGTTGACAATCCATTTTTTTATATTTTCATCGGCTACTTCGTCAGGATACGTAACGCTACTTAGTCAGGATACGTAACATGCCGACCATCTTGAAAGTTATCGCTTTCAATTGGAAGAAGACAAATTCTGGATACTGAACGTTTGAAAATACCACCTTGGGTCTTGATACTAACAACTCTAACTACACCGTCATCACCTGGGTGAAGTTGAATAATTCTTTCCAGTTGCCACTAAAATGGAGGTAGATTGTCGTCTTTTATGACAACTAGGGCACCATGTTTGATTATTTTGGAACTGCTAGACTTCCATTTTATTCGTGTTTGAAGCCCTGATATATATTCTTTATACCAACGATTCCAAAAATGCTGGACCAGTTACTGAATATGCTGATATTTAGTGAGTCTATTGGTTGATATTTCTCTCAAATTAAATTCTGGAAGGGCTATTAATGGTCGTCCAATTAAAAAATGCCCTGGAGTCAACGGCGAAAGATCTTCAGGATCGGAAGATATGGGTCGGAAGTTTAAAACGGCTTCAATTTGTTGTAAAAGAGTATTAAATTGCTCAAAATCAGATTTATTTTCACCAATGACTCGCCTTAAATGATGCTTTGTGATTTTAATTCCTGCCTCCCATAGACCGCCAAAGCTGGGAGAATCGGCGGATATGAAATGCCATTTAATAAAATCTTTACTTAATAATTCGTATTGGATATTATTTGATTCAGATTTTATAAAGTTGAACATTTTTATAATTTCGTTATTAGCTCCAACAAAATTTGATCCATTGTCGGAATAGACATTATGAGGTTTTCCTCTTCGCGATATAAATCTTTTCAATGTGGTCAACTAATTCCAGATGAATAGCGCGAGTAGACATGCAAATGAAAAGACATATAATATTTAATAATTTTAGGAGATCTAGTTTTCCTATCCTTCATAAGAAAAGGTCCCCCATAATCTAGACCAACAATAATAAAAGGAAAAAACTGATTAACTCTTACAGTAGGAAGATTTGCCATTAAATATTCTGTCGATTTAGGTTTGACCTTAAAACAAGTAATACACTTGCGAATAATTCCTCTAGCTACATTGCGTCCGGAAATGACCCAATAATTTTCACGAACTGCATAATGTAATGTTTGTGATCCGCAATGTAATAATTTTTCATGAGTGAAAACTAAATTGGTTAGTTGGTGTTTTTGTGGAATCAGCAATGGATGAGATTTTTCAAACTCAAGTTTGGATTTCTCAATTCTACCACCTACTCTTATCAGTCCCTTAACATCAAGAAATGGGTTTAGTATCAATATATGGCTTTTATTACTTATCGGCTTTTTATTTTGTAAATTTTGATAATCTAATGAGAAGCACTCTGGGCTAATTTTACTAATAACAATAATGCAAACTTCATTTCTTCAACACTTAAATTCTTGGTTAATTTACGTTGTTTCAGTGGTAATCTTGAATTACAATAAAATCGAAATATAAATCCCGTAATAGCTTGTAATTTTGATGATGAGGAATATTTATTAAACAGATTTAAAGAATCTAATGATAAAGAAATATTACATAACTTCATTTCGGGAGGATTATTTGTTATAGGAAAAGTATTAAGATTCCATGTAGATACCTCCTTTTTAAAAAATGCCACCATAGCTCGGAATTAAATGAATATTGAGATTATGTACCTCGAGATACTCAATCTGGGATTTTGAGCCGATGCTACATGATACCAATCATTAATATTAGTCAGTTGTTGGATTTGTCCAACTCGGTTGGCTACGAAGGCTTTAAATTTTCTTGGTTCGCCTCGTATCCAAGATAGTGTAATAGTAGAATCTGACCAACAATATATTTCATGGAATTTTATATTTATTGAATCGCCTACCCTTTTGATAAATTCTGCGAGCAAAACTGCAGCACATAACTCAAGCCTAGGCAAGGATAATTGCTTTATTGGGGCTTCACGTGTTTTTACACATAAAAGATTAGATCTAATTAGATCATCTGGTCCAATGCATCTAATGAAGACACATGCACCATATGCATACTCTGGTGAGTCAGAAAAACCATGAGCTCAAATATTTTTGAATTAGAAAAAAAACTTGTCTGGGAATTCTATTATTTTTTTAAAATGGATTAAATCATCTTTGTATTGGCACCATTTAGTGTTTAAATCTTGAGGAATAGTTTCATCCCAAGTTATCTTTAATTTCCACATTTCTTGAATAATTAATTTTGCTCTAATTAATAAAGGTCCTAGAAGACCCAAAGGGTCAAAAACCTGACATATAACTGAGAGAATTGATCTTTTAGTTATTTGATTTTCAATTAAAGACATATCAGTCATTGTATATATTATGGAATCAAATTGTGGATTCCATTGAATACCAAGTGTTTTATTATTTTCATGTTCACCTATTTGTAAAATATTATTATCTAGTTTTTCGATAACGTTAATTTCATTTAGTATTGTTTTATCATTACTTAACCGTTTTCTTAATTCAAATCCTGCAGAATGTAAAATTAATGATATTTGCTTTTGAATATTTATTAGTTCGTGTCTTGTATTTGCCCCCGTTATCAATTCGTCTACATAAAAATCATCATTTAATTTTTGTAAACATTTTCGCTTAAATATGGAGCCGAAGTGGTTCCGTAAGTTACTGTATTTAATTCGTAACAGTCAGTTTCAATGTCACTTGATTCCCTCCAAAGGATTCTTTGGTAACGTCGGTCATTTTCATATATTAAAACTTGCCGATACATTTTTGATATATCTCCAGTGATAACAAAATTATAGATACGAAAACGTAGAAGAATGTCTAATAATTCATTTTGAAGCTTTGGTCCACCAAATTGAACCTCATTTAAAGATATACCGATGCAGAACCATCAAAAGCTACACGAAGTTTGGTGGTTAAACTTGACAGTTTTATTATTGCATGATGGGGAAGATAAAAATTATTACCTTCTAATAGATTATAATCATTGTTTATTTCATTCATGTGCCCTAACTGGAGATATTCCTTCATAAATTTTGTACATTTCGCTTTTAAATTGAGATCTGCGTTTAATTTTTTCTCCAGAGTCAAAAACCTATTTTTTGTCATGTAATATAATTCTCCTAACTGTTCCTTTAAATTATTGAAGGGAATTCTAGTGATGAATCGGCCTTTATCGTTTCTAATCGTAGTTTTTTCAAAATAGTCTTCACAATATTTTTCAGATGCAGTTAATGGAAATTATTTTAATGGTACCTCTTCTAAATTCCAAAATCTGGTAATTTGGTCATTTATTAAATTATTTGGGGTAACATTTAAACATGAAATAGTTTTGTTTTTATTTTGAGAACAAATATTGCCAGCTATAATCCACCCAAAGTGGGTTTTTTGTAAAATGGGTAATTCTGGACCTAATTTGATTTGCCCAATACACAAAAGGGACCAAAACACTGAAGTGCCAAGAAGTAAATCTATTTCTTTACTTTCATTGAAATTAGGATCTGCTAATTTTAAATGTTGAGGAATATTAAAATTGTTACAATTAAATGATTCTAATGGCAATTTTTCTGTAATTACCGGTAATAGTAAACAATTTATGTTTACTTTAAAACTATTGTAACATGATTTTATATTAATGTTAACTTGCTTATTGATATTTTTCAAATTTTGACCGACCCCTGTAATTGAAAAATTTACTTCTTTTGGAGACAAATTTAATTTTTTACATAGCTTTTCGGTGATAAGGTGACTTTGAGATCCATTATCTAATAAAGCTCTACAATAATGAACGTTATTTTTGTTATCCATTATGTGAATTAAGGCAGTCGATAAAAGTACTTGAGATGGTACTGCTACCTTGTCTTGTGTAGAAGCATGATTTGTAACTGTTGAATCTGCAACTCTGCTGGTTGCAGCGCCATCAAAATTTAATTCATTTGTATCAGACTTAACTGCCAAGATTTCACCTGCTATTTTGTCTGATTGAATCGGTCTGCGGTCAGAATTAGAGAAATCTAAATGCACTAGAGTATTATGAGGCTTGTTGCATTTTTTACATTTGTGAATATTACAGTTCCATGAAGGGTGGTTATCCTTCAAGCAATTTAGGCATAATTTTAATTTTTTGATTTCCGCAATTCTTTGATTTATTGATAGTTTTAAAAATTGTTGACAAGTATAAATGGCGTGATCTTTACTGCTGCAGTAGAAACATTTATACTTATTTGATATTGATGTATAACTATTGAAATTTTTTCTTTTGAATTGATTATTTTGTTGAGAATTAATATGTTGCAGCTGTTTATAAGAATGCTTTTTTGAGTCAACTTTACTCAGAATTTTAATTTCTTCCTTCAAGAAATTATTCAAATCGTCTAATTCAGGTAACTTATTTTTGTATTTATATGATTGCCATTCCTTATCAGTTGTATTATCAAATTTATTAGAAATGATTTGAATTATAATTCTTTCCCAATATTCGGTTTTTTCGCCTAAATTATTGAGTGAACGCAAATGTTTATTGAATTCCACATATTCGTACCTCCAATGGAATAACGACATAACTGCATACTTTCAAATTTCGCAGTAATGTCGTTATTCCATTGGAGGTACGATATAGACCTTTAATTTCTATATATGATTCTTTACTTATATTGGAAATATCTAGTATAGCTTGAATATGGTCATGACTTAATTGAGCTTTACTTTCATAATTGTCAATTAATGCTTGCCAACCTATTTTATAATTATCTTCCGTTACTTGTATGGCTTGTAAAATGTCTGCCGCTTCATCTTTGCATGCCATTTTTAAATAATAGAATTTTTCATAATTAGAAAGTGAATCATCTGAATCAATTAAGGCCACAAATGCATCTCGCAGCCAAGTACCTGGTTTTCCTTTAAAATTTGGCAACGTTATTTTTGGTAAAGCTATTCGACATTAGTAGCTACTTGTTCGTCTAAACTATTTGGTTTTGAATTCCATTATATTCTTCTAATATTAATTCAAATGTTCGTAATCTAGTTGATAATCGTGAGATTGCTTGTTCTGTTAAATTATCTTTATCTATCTCATTAAAATAAATTTTAAAAACGAGTGAATTTTGATTTAATTTGACCACGTGCAATCATTAGATTGGCCATTTTACACAAATTGAAACTCGTTAATTGGTATAACAAGGATAATGATTTGTTGGAAAGTAATAATGGAAATAATTGGAATAACTTACAGGAAGCTGAAGATCTTTCTTTGTTTTGTCACTTTATTTATGACCAGCACTAAATTTAATTTAATTGTTGATTGGTATATTATTTATTACTTCTGGACTGGAAATCCGTCTCTCGATTGACCAATGATGATAGTTGTGTGGACTGTATACTATTTTTGGTTTAATTAGAGAGAGACATATTATATCTATCAAAATTATTATTAATGACAGTTGTTGACAATTCATTTTTTTATATTTTCATCCGCTACTTCGTCAGGATACGCAACAGAGGCTACTTGTTAGTATAGCCCGTTCAGTATTAAAACCGTTGCACGTCACATCTGTCATAACTGTACTATGTTGCCAAGCCCTTGAAATAATATGAGAATCTAGTATATGTCAAATGAAGTTTATCAAATATTCTAGGTTAGGTTTAGTTATTGATGGTTATTGCGTGCAAAGAAACTTCGACTTCGACAGCACTAAGAAATTCTTATTTTAAAAACTATGGAATTATTTTTAACACTAAAAAGGTATGTATGGAATAGTTAACACTTTTATTTGTATGTTTATACCACACACTTAATTAGTTAGAAGTTATGGAACTATTCTAGTATTTAAAATGCATGTATATATAGTATCAAGGAAAAAATATTATCTAATATAATTTTTAGGTTACAATTACCTAAGTACATGTTGGCTTCTAAAATGTTGTCACTACAATATGAAAGATTGATGTAAGGTTTACAGACAAATTATAAATGAAAAAGTTGCGATAACCTGGATCTACCTCCTTTTTAAAGATAGGCAATTTTATTTTATATTTTGTTGAAATAAATCTTAAATTTTTTTAAGAAAAGCCGGGATGTGAAGCTTTAGTGTGTAGGTCATTCTCAACAAGGAAAATCACCCTGATTTATATGATAATTGATCATAGCAAAACAAAATTGTGCAGCAAGCAACACCACAGCTCAGAAAAGGAGAGCAAATCCACTCTATTCTCCGAGTGAAGATATATGCAAATGATTGACTAAATCGTAGCACTCAAATCAATACATATTATAATTATCAGTATATTGGTGAATTATTTATCACTCCATCATCTTCTAATCAATCCAAATTTATATTTACCATTTTGTTTTAGCTCTCCAGCATCTACCGCAACTGAAATATTGCTAATAAATGATTGATCGAATGAGACCTTTCAATTCAATAAAAACTATTAAATTAATTCTTTGTAGTTTTTATAAAACTTTGTGATATACACATTTACCTTCAGAAAATGCTGCCTGAATTACTTATTTTGAATATCATGATTAAAATAAAATGATAAATAATGCCACCCCAATTTTTATGGAATTGTTTTATTAAAAAGAAACATTGCAAATTTATAAATTAGTTACTACACCGAAAAGTTTGTAATACTATTTTTCTAAATAAGGTAGAACAATAATTGTCAAATAGAAATCTTTCAAATTTGAGAGGTTCACGGACAAACCAATTCCAACCCGCAACTTCTGGAATGCATCTATCGGCTTGCTTGGCAGTAGCCAGTATTAACTCAATAGGATTTTAAAAAAGATGGTAGTTAATACTTTGTGACTATACTGTTCTATCATATCCACAATGTATTTTGTTGGGGGGTTTGCTTCTGAAAAAAACATTTATTGAAAGGGTAGTACCTATTCAAATAACCAATTCTTTTCTTTTCAAATATACCTATATTATTATTTTTGTAAAAATAAAAGTAAAACAGCATTTATTGTCTATTAGGTATAATTTGAAGTAAGAATTTTGAATGTATTAAACTAGTTGTGTAGTCTTCTGAATTCTAACATATAATTTGCTATATCACTGTTCAAATATAGTTTGTATCTACTTACTATGCTGTAATATAAATAAGCTCAGCTTCAACATTTGTTGATTTAATTCTATATTGTGTCATTAACCTAATATT
Organism: Lochmaea crataegi; assembly: GCA_947563755.1. Taxonomy (NCBI): domain Eukaryota; kingdom Metazoa; phylum Arthropoda; class Insecta; order Coleoptera; family Chrysomelidae; genus Lochmaea; species Lochmaea crataegi. Next base: position 9,800,065 of record OX387424.1, on the reverse strand, counting down.
ATCGAAAAGCATTGTCCATAATTTAATATAGGTTCAGAAAGATTCAATAGTAAGCAATTGGTTTTCAAACCATGTTCTTCATTCATTTTCCCATGATAATAACTCAACTGAGATTCATATAAAAATATACTTTCTGCTCCATTAATATAACCATTTTCATTCTCAGTATGTAATAGAAAATACCTAGAATAAAAACAATTTTGCATTCTAAAATTTTACATTATCATTGATACCTTTTGACATGAACAGCCTACAGCACCATTTTGGAAAATTCAGGATTCATTAATAAAAACAAATTTATACAGTGGTTTATTTTTGTTGAAAGTTCCATAAGTCCTCTTTGTGGATGTATCATATTTTAGTCAACTACTCAGGAACATTCTACATTTAATAATTATTGTTCTGCCTACAATTACTGCAGTAACATTCCTAAAGCGACATGATTATCTATAAAAAAAATTTTCACGTATAATTGCCAAGTATTAAGAATAATGTAACAGAATATAATAAATACAGTTGATTGGGTATAATATTTAACATATACATACTTGCTTCATAAACGCTGTAAATAGTATCAGGAGTAAATGCATCAACTATTGCAGTATTATTAAGTTTCATTTATACGTTTTTTTGGATGTGACTTTAACTTTGATAACTCATTACTGCTTGTGAAAAATTACTCACAGTTCTTTGCAGTTTTTGTCACAACATAACCCCAAAAATGTCAAGACGTCAACTGAACCAGAAATAAACCATTTTCATCGCGGCAACAGCGCGCATTTTTGCCAACATAAAAAGTTTTCATTAAGACTGACGTTAGTTTGAGTTTAATATTTAATTAACCTACGAGCTGTATTTGATATGAAATTAATTACGAAACCTTTCTTTAAACATATATTTATATTCTTTAATACAATGCGACCTACAAATTTCAACATTTATTGAGTTTAGAGAGGTTTAACATAGTGATTGACAGAGGATTGACTGCAGCAATCGAATGACATGATATAAACGAACGTCTCTTTTTCGACACTTTGATGACGTGCAACGGTTTTTGTACTGAACGGGCTATAGAGTATTTTATAGCTAATAACGCTGTGTCTATGAATAAGGCTGGTACCTCATACTGTAGACGTTCTTATTTAATGAATCGCAAACATCTAGGGTATATTTTATCAACAGTAACCACCAAAAATAAAATTTATAAAACAAGTTTGTGAACATTTCTGTTTCTGAGTGTCAATAATAACATAATTTTCCACGAAAAACTTCATAATATTTTAATTAACGAAGTGCTTGATATAAAAAAATTGACATAAAAAGTTCCCTTGTTTCCAACTTTCAGCTATTAATATTCACTTTATGGTTAAAGTTTGTTATTAACTCTGATGGATAATTGGATGAAGCTGTACAACTTTATAGCCAAAGTAACGTACCAAGTTTAAAAATCTGTTTACGTGAACGTTTAAGCGAATTGTTTTCAATTAATCAGTAGGGATTTAATAAAATTTCGAAGCTCGAAAACTGTTTCTATATTAATTTCTGGTAATAAAACACTAACGACGTTAATCAAATATGAAAATAAAAAAGAACGGTGGTGCAACCAAGAATTTAATTACACAACGAAGAAAACCGCAGCAAGAAGTTCCACAAAGTTTGTCCCTTTTTTAGTTGAAATCACATACACTCCGGTATTCATAGTAATATTATAGTGCAAGGTGCTACTCAATCTATAATTGAGTTACAATGAGGATGAGCAGAGTATCATTATACAGGGAGATTTATTACTAATTGGAAATAATTTAACAGTATAATCCTGACTTCAAATTATGAAGATTTAACCCAAAACACCTAAATAAAATGTAGCTGCTCACTTAGTTACAGAGTGTTTTGCTTAAAAATTTAAAAACTATTTGTGCTCAGTACTGTAAAACTGTTTTGCGTATTCATTTCATATTTGGCAGAAACTGTGACACTGTACACCCTACTAAATTATGTTAAACAAACGTTTCTGGCTACTACCAGAGGCTTACGACAGGGGCAAGTGACAGGTTAATCGTTCCCAAATTCTACGCCACTAGCGAAATAGAAATTTTAGCAAAATTTTTCTATTCTCCAATACTTTTTACGTAAATAAAGTACTCTCCAACGATAAAGTCAATATTTCTCGAGATATTTTGAGTTAAACATGAAGCTGCACAATTTTGATGTGTAATAACTATGTCGATGTTTTGGACCAGTGAATTGCATTTAATACGCAAAAGAAACTTTAATCCGTGTCAACAATAAAGAAAACAACAATTAAATGAACGGATGAATTGAAAACAAATTGTGGTTCTGAAAATGTAATCTAAATAAAAGTACCTACAATTTTAATAGCATATCGGAAATATCAGAAACGAACAGTACCTGAAACCCTTTTATAACAAATGTTCTATGTGACCCCCGTTTACTTCAATAAACTTATTTATTCTTTGGCTAAATGATCTTCTTATCTTGAAAATTATGTTGGGTTGATTGGCAATAAAATTAGCCGAATTTACAATTTGCTGCCATAGTTCCTGACGAGTGTTTATTTCTTATGAATATTTCACTACCTCTGCCAATCCAACGATGAGGAAATTGGTTATCGAGATAATTCCTCACTATTATCTGATAATGTGGTGGTGCTCCATCCTGCATGAACCACATGTATCTACTCTTCGACCCAGGGAGACCAAGAGTGTTGGCCTACTTTTTGAAGATGCTGGTACCGCATTATATGATTGATCATTGTATTCGTTAGATCTCGTTTGGGTAGTGCCGTGACTGGATGTCTTATTAAGAAACGAGCTGGCGTGATAAATTCTAGGTCGTTCTGGCCCGGAGACAGTGGTAATAAAGGTCGTGAATTCATAAACGCCTCGATTTGAGTAATAAGGGTATAAAATTCTTCATAATTTGAATGAATGCTATTCAAAATTCGTTTTAGATGGTGTTTGTATGATATAACTGCTGATTCATGTAAGCCTTTAAAGTGCGAAGATCTTGAGGGTATGAAATGCCATGTAATATTTGATTGCAAAATGTAATTTTTCATTTTTCAATAATCGTGGAGATTTTGAAAGGGTTTAAATGTATTATTTGCTCCAACAAATTTGTAGATTATCGGATATAGTATCTGTAGAAACACCCCTTCGAGAAATAATAGTTATTTATGATACAAGTGTGTGAAGTGATACTTTTGCGCACGAGTTGCGAAAATGAAAGGCACGAGCGTAGCTTGACCATTTTAGACCATTTTTTCAAATTTTAACAATTATTTACCATTTTTGACAATTATTGACCAATTTTGACAGTTTTGACAATTATTGATCATTTTTGACAATTTTTCAAAAATTTTGACCATTTTTAACAATTATTGACCATTTTTGACAGTTTTTCATAATTATTGACCATTTTTTCAAACTATTGACAATTTTTGACCATTTTTCCAAAATTTAACAATTATTGTCCATTTTTGACAATTTTTCAAAATTTTTGACAATTTTCAGCAATTATTCACCATTTTTGACAGTTTTTTATAATTATTGACCATTTTTTCAAAATTTTGACAATTTTTGACGATTTTTCAAAATTTTAACAATTATTGACCATTTTTTACAGTTTCTGATAATTATTGACCATTTTTGACAGCTTTCAAAAATTATTGACTTCATTTTTGAGCATTTATGACAGGATCTGACTATTGTTGACCATTTTTGACAATTTTTCACAAATTTTGACCATTTTTTAAAAATTTCGACCATTTTTCAAAAACTTTGACAATTTTTAACAATGATTGACCATTTTTGACTGTTTTTTTTTATTATTGACCATTTTTTCAAAATTTTGACAATTATTGGCCATTTTTTAAAAATTTTTGACCATTTTTGACCATTTTTTCAAATTTTAACAATTATTGAACATTTTTGACAATTATTGACCAATTTTGACAGTTTTGACAATTATTGATCATTTTTTATAATTTTTCAAAAATTCTGACCATTTTTCAAATTTTAACAATGATTGACAATTATTGACCTATTTTGACAGTTTTGACAATTATTGATCATTTTTCAAAAATTTTGACCATTTTTGACCATTTTTCCAAATTTGAACAATTATTGACCATTTTTGACAATCATTGATCATTTTTGACCACTTTTCAAAAATTTTGACAATTTTTGACCAATTTTTTCAAATTTCAACAATTATTGACTATTTTTGACAATTATTGACCAATTTGGACAATTTGGACAATTATTAATCATTTTTGACAATTTTTAAAAAAAATTTACCATTTTAGACCATTTTTTCAAATTTTAACAATTATTTACCATTTTTGACAATTATTGACCAATTTTGACAGTTTTGACAATTATTGATCATTTTTGACAATTTTTCAAAAATTTTGACCATTTTTAACAATTATTGACCATATTTCCAAATTTTAACAATTATTGTCCATTTTTGACAATTTTTCAAAATTTTTGACAATTTTCAGCAATTATTCACCATTTTTGACAGTTTTAACAATTATTGATCATTTTCGACAATTTTCCAAAAATTTTGACCATTTTTGATCATTTTTCCAAATTTAAACAATTATTGACCATTTTTGACAATCATTGATCATTTTTGACCACTTTTCAAAAATTTTGACAATTTTTGACCAATTTTTTCAAATTTCAACAATTATTGACTATTTTTGACAATTATTGACCAATTTGGACAATTTGGACAATTATTGACCATTTTTGACAATTTTTAAAAAATTTTGACCATTCTAGACCATTTTTTCAAATTTTAACAATTATTTACCATTTTTGACAATTATTCACCAATTTTGACAGTTTTGACAATTATTGATCATTTTTGACAATTTTTCAAAAATTTTGACCATTTTTAACAATTATTGTCCATTTTTGACAATTTTTCAAAATTTTTGACAATTTTCAGCAATTATTCACCATTTTTGACAGTTTTTTATAATTATTGACCATTTTTTCAAAATTTTAACAATTTTTGACGATTTTTCAAAATTTTAACAATTATTGACCATTTTTTACAGTTTCTGATAATTATTGACCATTTTTGACAACTTTCAAAGATTATTGACCATTTTTCAAAATATTCAACAATTTTTGACAATTTTTGACAATTTTTGACATTTTTTGACAATTTTTGACAATTTTTGACAATTTTTGACAATTTTTGACAATTTTTGACAATTTTTGACAATTTTTGACAATTTTTGACAATTTTTGACAATTTTTGACAATTTTTGACAATTTTTGACAATTTTTGACAATTTTTGACAATTTTTGACAATTTTTGACAATTTTTGACAATTTTTGACCATTTTTGACCATTTTTGACAATTTTTGACAATTTTTGACAATTTTTGACAATTTTTGACAATTTTTGACGATTTTTGACGAGTTTTGACAGTTTTTGACAGTTTTTGACATATTCTGACAATACAGAACCTTTGACAGAAAACAAAACACAAAATTATCTAAGGTAACTTAACAAATATACAAATAAAAAAAGAGTGTTATAATGATTATCCCATTTAAAAAGCATTGTACTTTTTCGCACTCTTTTGGGTGTTATAATGAAACTTCCATTTAAAAAGCATTGTTCTTTGTCGCACGCTTTAGACGTATGTATAAAATGTAATTTCACGTATTTATATGAGTTTGTAAATGCTTAATTTTAGTGGTGGTCGCAGATAAATCTTTTTAATAGACTTGAAAAGCAGTCGCTAGTATAAGATCGCATATAAGCTCAATATGAATCGCTTTCGTGGCGAGAAACACAAATATGCAAATATAACCTCAGATTATTTTCGTAGTTCGAAGAGTAATCAAGCACAACTGATAAAAAAGGCCTAACAGGAGTCTCTAGTAATTTTTGTGAATTGCCCATTTTAGGTTCGGCAGTGTTTGGATTTGATTTAAAGCACGTGAAGCATTTTTAAACGTAAGACTTTACGCATTGACGTTCATTTATGGGACAGTATTTTTGCCTCACATGAGAGTGTAGTTTGAATGCCAGCATTGAACCGTTCGTATGTGTTCTTGATCGAGTAAATGGGTGTTTCTTGGGGAGAAGATTGGGATGTTTCGCATCATAAGAGAGATCGGAATTAGTTAGCCTTCCCACTCTTATTACGTCTTAGTCGTCAAAAAATGGGTCTAGCGATTTTAATTCACTCCTTTAAGAAATTCTTGTATTCTTTTTTGAGTTTTGCAGCTCAACCTCGAAATATTCTAGCTATACTAATTTGATTAACTTTATAGTGGTGATTTCTGTCCCCTCTAGATGCAGCGAGTCTTTGATTCAAATGATCAGCCCTTGTGTTGTTCATGAATCTCAAACAATAAGCCTATTCAATGAAGAACTTTTTGGCGGGAATTTCGAATTTTAGATTTATAGTGTTTGCAAGTGATATCGTTTGTGACTCGTGAATATCTGTCGCTGATTTCCAACAATGATTATGCAGATGCCATGATGAATATTAAGAAGCGGCCATGCCACCTAAGTTTACAGTAAGATAATTAATTGATTAATTAGTTCGGCACTATCAGTCTGAGGCTCCGAGTCCTCGGAACCTCAGCCTTCTTGCAGTTTGGTGCTCTTGGTTGTACTGTTTATATGAAGAGACCAGTAGCCTTATCAGGCTCAACAGTCTTTTTACTAGGTCCTTCTTGGAGAAATCCTCCCTTGGACGCTCTAGTTCTATATATAGAGTCTATATATCCAATGAGACTGTGCTTCTCATTCGAAGATAATGGTGGGGCTGTTCCCTCTTCCATGCACAACTAACAGATGGGTTCATCCCTATATATGGAATTGTATGCATGTGTTTTCTCAGGGTACAGTAATCCCAATCTGGCCCCTGCAGAGGTTTAATATTTCGTTAGAAATCGGGTTCGAGGGTATTTTGACCAGAAGTTTGCTGTGTTCCTGCCTTGGCGTGTGGCTCTAGTACGACTGATGTTTTGTTTGAATCCACCAGGATGTTCAACCACTTGCTGTAGTTTTTGATATTCCAGATGCTGGTTCAGGACCAGTGAATGCAATTTCAGACCCTAACTTTGCTGAGGTGTCTGCCGTTTCATCGCCAGTATGTTTGTGTGAGTATCTATATTGGAGTGATATGCACTGAGACCTAAAAAATCTATTGTGCCCCGTTTCTTCGACTCAGTTTCTGAAGAGAGTCTCATAGACTGGTACGTCCTTTCTGCCCGATTTCACTAACTATTTCCTAAAGTTGGGAAATACCTTAATAGGTAAGTAATACCTAAGAGTGATAGGAAATACTCACTCTTAGGTATTACTTAGCGCGTGGTGAAACGTCATTTGCATTTAGGAATTCCCAAATCCGATTTAGATATTGCCTAACTTGAGGAACTGGTTGGTGGAATGGGGCAATAGACTTATTTCCCGGAGGAATTTCAGGATAACTGAAGGTTTTAATTTAGTGTACCTCTTATATTCAGTAGTCTCCTAGGTGTCCAAGGATTCTGAATTACAATGCAATCTGCAAGTATGTGGGGTTTTTTTTCCCTTCAAGCGACAATGTCCCGTCAGAACACCTGTTAAAACTCTTGCAGTTTTACTCTGGCTTAGGCATTTATTTGTTCTCTCCTGGTTCTAGTCTTCCAGGAGTATTTGATTGTCTAAGCCCTACTAGATCTTTCCAATAGTCAGATCTTCTCTTTTCAGCGCTGCCTATTTCTTCCAATATTACATTGGAGCTGATACCGCAAAATGGTTCCGGCCCCCAAAAGGGTGTTTAAGCCCCTCTCTTTGCTAGTTCATCTGCTATTTCATTTCCTTTTATTCCTGTGTGTGTGGAATCGACAGTAGGGTGACAATGCTGTTCTAGCTTAGTTCATTGAGTTTGCCTAGGCATTCCCATACCATTTTAGAACAGACTACGCAAAAACTCAGTGATTTCATGGCTGCTTGACAATATAACATGATGAAAATCCCTTGCATTCTATATCTTCCATCGTTGATTGAACTGGGCACACTTTCCTATGGTGTGAATTTCCGCTCGAAATATACTTGGGGTTTTTCCCAAGCTTTCAGAGTGTTTGTCTCCTGGCCCTTATACTCCTATCCCAGTCCCTTCTATTGCTTTTGAGCCATCTATATACCATTGAATGGCATTCTTTCCAAGTTTGGTAGTGGTGTTGTTGCTTAATTCCGTGTAGAATTTCTTTAACAAGTTCTACTTTTTCATCATACCATCCTGTGGAATGTCCCCGGCTGATTTCTAAAAAGCGTTAAGGTTTTTTTTAATGATTCTTCCTCTACTTAGACTATATCTTGTTATTTGTGCTTTCCACCACCATATACAGTGGTGTGAAGTTGAGAATCACTTCCATGGCTGCTGTTGGGAATGTTTTCATTTTTCCTATAATGCATAAACTGGCTAGTCTTGGAATTCTGGAGAGGTTGTCTCTCGTCGTCAGTAGGCTAGCCCTACTACTCCACGCAATGGCTCCATAAGTGATTGGTCTCACTATGGCCGTGTACATCTAGCTTAGGCTACAGCCCTAATTTTTCCCTGCCAGATTCCTGCAAATCATTAGATTTGTATGTGATCTCCGTTTCGTGTTTGTTCCACAGGAGTTTACTGTCTAGAGTCAGACCTAAATATTTGGCTCTTGTCCCCATTCAACCTCGCTTCCATCAAGATTAACTTCATTGGCTACAATACCCTTGTGCCCCGAGGCCCACTTCAGTGTCACCCTAATGTGTGTGAGAGAGAGAGAGAGAGAATTTTTAAAGTAAGTCTAGATTCGATATGGAGACATGCTAAAGATTCCGGTGCTGCCTGACTATCTAAGAGTATAAGGATCTTTTGGTCTCTTCATCCCCTTTTGATGTTCATTTGCAAACACGTGTCGATAGCGTAGATTTCCACCTGGAATAAGTATGCGATTCGTGGACATTGCACCTGGGTCTAGCTTCGTGGAAAACATTTAGTAACTTAAAGAGTAGAAGAGCACCATAAAGCTCTAATTGAGGAATTTAAAGAGCTTTCAATGGAGCGACACGTGACTTGGCACATCATAAATGAGTTTGATTATGGATGCTTCCATCTATTTAACACAAGTAAATGTAACATGCATATGCATATCAGCATCTGGTGTTCTGTATTGTATGTCGGTAATGCGGAGTTCCACAGGGACTAGTGGAAGCCCGGGTCCTGACGGAATACTCTACTTACGGAAACTACAGTTTTCACTGGGATGAGCTTCATTATATACTTAACTATTTACACTAATTTTACATATGTGTTACTTAAGATTATCATGTTACTGATATAACATAGTTTTAGATTTGATATCGATGAACTACATTTTAAATATAACTAGATGTATCTGAATGTATGAATTATTCTGAATTGTTCGCTTATCTACTTCATCAGCATATATACGTACTGCCCTAGGTCAACTATCTAGTTACGTGATAGTTCTCTGGCCTTTCACTGTCACGTTCGTGACCTCGCGTGATATAACAAACAACTAAATAGATTGTTTTTATAAACATAAACACCTTGAATCAATTAATTAATAATAGATAATTTCAATGAATTTAATTCTTTATGTAATGCCCAAAATACATCACAGTTCATCAAATTCTCAAATCCCATGAACTTCAACCTTATAATATATAATTACTGCATGATTTAAACGGAGATGATCTTGATCGTCAGCTTCAATTTTGTGAAGAATTTAGTAACTTATTGAATATGTCTGTATGTATGTATATTGGAGTGACATTCACTGAGACCTTAAATATCTATTGTGTCCCATTACTTCTACTTAGTTCATGAGGAAAGTCCCAGAGACTAGTAGCACATTTATGCCTATTTCCCGGAGGAATTTTAGGATGTCTGTAGGCTTTAGTTTAGGTAAGTGTCCCTCTTCTATCCAGTAGTCTCCTAGGTGTTGTGCACTAGGATTCTGAATTGCTGTGCAGTCCGCAAGTATGTGGATGGAGGTTTCTTGCTCCATACCTCAGAATCTACATTCTTCTTCCTCCACTATTTTGAGCTTTTTAAGGTGCCCATTCAGGCGAAAATGTCCCGGTAGGACCCCTGTCAAAACTCCTAGTGCAGTTTTACTCTGAGTTGGGCATTCATTTGTTTTCAACTGGTTAACTTATTAAATGTTACGTAACGATAAGGTAATGCCACTTTGCAACGCCTCCAACAAGGCTGGGCGACAATTTGCTACGGCTACTCAGTTTAGAGAGCACCTCAGGTGTAGATTCTGAGACCAAACTAGTACAAATTCAGAGAGTAGTCTTACCGGTTCTCGTGTAATCCTACTTGAAATTTATTTAAGGTGAAATAAAGGTAAATTATGAAAATTAAGAAAGGTAAGTGGGCGCCACTCTGAATAATACTAGCTTATTTGTTATTCACATCCGCATTATAGCGACAAATCCTGGAAGATTGGAAGGGAAAAAAAACTATATGAACAACGTTATTAAATTTACAAGTTGTATATTGACTAAAAAAAAATGAAATAAAAAAAAATTGACTAGTTATTCACGATTTATGACGACATATGTTCTGTTGGAGAGCAATTCCAGAAATATTGTACTTTCCTGTTCTTTCTTTAGTTCATCTTGTTCCTGGTGAAGTTGTAGATAACGTTGTAGATAAAGTTGTAGAAAAACTTGTAGATAAAGTTGTAGAGAAACTTGTAGATAAAGTTGTAGAAAAACTTGTAGATAAAGTTGTAGAGAAACTTGTAGATAAAGTTGTAGATAGATTTCCAGTCCCAGATAAAGTGGAGGTAGCTTTCTGGTACCAGATAAGTATCCCAGATATAGTACACTCAAATGAATGCACTTCTTAGAGATAAGATAAGATAAGCCAGAAAGGCTTCAATAGCACATGTTCGCAGGAAAGAAAGAAAGAAACCCTTTTGCCACTTGTTTAAATACACGAAATCATGTGAAAGACAACAGACTTACCTCTCATGTTCGTGTCACGCTCATACGCTTTGACCAGGAAAGGAATTTACATTTCAGTAGTGAATTTTTGATTCATATTTGATTTATAATTGGTAGAAGAAGAGACACGAGGTCGAAGTGGGAATCTCAAAATAGAAGTGACTATTTTCCCGACAGACGGCCCTCGATCGGCACGCATAGAAACGTTGATTTCGACTCTCGTCGACAGTAAATATATTCAGCCTTGAAACATTTCTCGGTATTGGGTATGAGAAAGGACTGGCTATTCGCCGCCCATACGATAATTTATTAATTCAATAGAGGGAAGTAAAGTGAACGAAATTAACGTTACATAAATAGCAACCCAAATCAATTGTACATTGCGAGTTTGTAATACAATTTTTTTCTCTAAGATGTACGATAAATAGTTTCTGATATACCTCTCTTAATCAGACACCCGGTACAATACGTGTTTTTCCGACGAATGTACCTTTATGTAAAATGGTGAAGTTAATAGACACAACTGTCGTAATCCTTATTTATTCATATAGACACAAACTCCTTAGAAATTAAATGTATGGTTTGACATTTTGGGGAATCACATTATTGGATCTCGGAAATCTCAATAATTTTTTAGACGACCGATTAACCTTCCAACACGATGGGGCACCACCACATTATGATAGACACTTAAAACAGTTTTTGAACCAACGTTTCCCAGGGCGTTGAATTGGCAGAAGGCAATATAGTGGCCGGCCAGATCACCGGATCTCTCGCCTTTGGATTTCTTTTTGTGGGGACACCTAAAATCAAAAATATATGCCACTTCGCCTGCAGATCTCGTAGAGTTGCGACATAATGCCGATTACTGACACCGGAGGTATTTCCGAATGTAAAAAAGCTTTTAAAAATAGATTGTTTAATAAGAAATTTGAGTTTTTTGTGTTATTACTGATACTCAACAAATGAATTAGTTAAATCCAAAATATCTTATATAAGGATAAGTAATTTCATAAATTTAAAAAAATAAAAAAATGTGTCAACCACCCTTGTTATTTAAAACAAATTTGGGGCTGATGTGGGACTGCAGGAGGTTTTATTTTGCCTTTTTATAAAAACTTGTCCCTCTTCCAATGAAATTTTACGTGTTTTTTCATATTTTGGTTTTTGAGTTTCTGTGAAGGGGTCAAGTTTTCGTTGGAACACCCAATATATTGCAATCATAACTCAAGCCCTCAATCATTTTCTACTTGTCTCTTGTGTTATTGTTGTTGAAAATAATTTTGAGCTCAAACTAATACTACACTAAAATGTGGGAGATACAAATATCGAATTAAACTATACCGATACTATCTGCGACTTCCCATAATTTTCAGCTTATTGAAAAAAAATCCTGAGATTCTGAAATGTTTCATATATGTATAAAGTTTCCAAGGTACGTACATAAATACGAATATTCACATATTCCAGATACCCTTTGTGTCAAGCAATTCATCCTTTGGCGTTTTGTTTAAAATTTTGCAGAGAGGAATTGCGAATTACCTTTATTGTACCAGAAAGTAGGTTTGATATTAGAATGGAAGTGAAAAGCCGAGAAAAGGGAGGCAAATTGGCCTTTTATATTGTCTTGAAATGAGGAACCTTATCTCGATAATGGAACTCTAGACTATATTTAAATTGAAATATAAATGAAAAATGTACACAGAATGGAATTACCAAAAATAACGTTTATACGTACATGGTATTATTGTGGGTTTCATGATAACTGAATATAAATTTTAGTATCAGATACGATTGAAAATTCTATAAAAATTCAGGAAAATGTCTAAAAATGGGCTAAAACATTTACAGTATGGTGATACTGCAAAAGCTAATGGAAGAAATTTTTGATATACGAGTTGAATTTTGTATAAGTCCTTTAATACTTATTATATAATTGAGATAAATGTATGAAAAGTGATTTATTTAATCTTTAACAATGTACAAAATTTCAATAATACATTGTTACGGGTTAAAAGGAGTAGCTTACCTTAGCATGATGGGTCATGCAATATGTACTAAAATATTGAAGTGAAACAAATGAATTTATTATAATACTTCTTTCTTACAATTTGGTTTACAAACTAACCCTTGTATTCTATCGAATTTGATCTTCTCCAACTTGAATTTTCATCACTGAATGTAGATCCTACAAAAGGAAAAGTATTAGTAAGGATATTAACTTTCAAAAGTTGTAAACAAATCGGTTAATTCATGTCAAAATCCAAGGTTAGATTTCTTCCTTTTTATTCTTCTTCTTGATTTTATTGTTAATTTGGCCTTCAACTTTATAAACAATCATTTGTTTAAATAAACTTCCAAGGTTAAAATCGCTAAGTGGTCTACAAAAAAAGGTACCTTTTTTTGGTTTGATTCTAGAATAACGTGGCGAAACGTTTATCTCATTTTGTGGATTTTATTATAAAATTTGATTTCTTTATGTACTTATGTACCACTAAATAAGTACCATATATGTGGATATATTATGCATCTTTAATATTCTCTGAAATTTATATAATGACAAACTTTGGTTAACCCAAAGCTACTTTAAGGCCACATGTCAACTTAGGAAAGTTTAATAATAAATGAGATATATCCTTCACTTTATAAGTTTCCAATACAGTGTAATATACTAAAGTGAATGTTTGTCTTCCAGGCCTGTTTCCTTTTTCTTTTTCTGTTTTCCTATTACTCACTTCACTTTTATTCACGTTTTATTACGTTGGATATTTCTTGATGATTGGGGCTATAAATTGGGACGACACCTCTTTTCTGCTATGTTTTCTGGTTAATGGTACTGTCTGAGACAAAGAAGTAAACCTTGATTCCTGACGTGTGACCCGATTGTTGATACTTTTGACAGAAGTAGTATGGGTAGAGTACTCCCCTGATTGGATCGCTACAGCACCTTCCATCACTTTTATACATATGCAGATAAGTGGCAGATATAGGAACTTCATTTGATCAGCTTTTAGAACAACAATAGTTAATTTGAACTTCTTCTTTCAATTTGAGATACATTTTTATACCTCGACAAGGATAATAGAGTAATCTAAAAGAAAATAACATTTGTAAATAACAAATATTGAAGTTCAAAACTTAATAATTTATAATAATAAAATTTACATAGGCAATTCATAGGAAATTAATAAAACTTACTTGTAAGCTGACATCACAAACTTGTGAACCTTAATCATATATTCGTATATATTTTGAAAGGGGCCTTGAGCATTGTTGATTATTACTATTTTTGAAGGTAGATTTTATTATTTAATTGTATCATCTTTTATATAAAACATCATAAGATAAATGTATATTTGAGAAGGAACCTGCACTGTTTGCTTTCGAAAAGCACTCCGAACCCAATGCTATATACCCTTTCCAACATCAGGGACTGGGGACGAGTAGAAAGGTAACAGCATGAGTGAATGTTTATAAACAGGACGTCAATTTGAAGGCTTGTGTAATTCTGCATGTTTCAGTAGAGTTTTTGGAACCATTAGCTTTAGCGTTTGTCATTCACTTTATCGTTATTTCGCGCAAGCGCAGTAAGTAAAATGATCAACTTCAACTGACTTCAATGAGATCTTTATAAATAGTTTTTGAAACACTTGAAAATAACGTGAATTTAATTAATGTCCAATACGACAAATCTTTTTAGAAGTTCGTTAGCTTGCTATTTAGTGAGTTGGATTTTTTTATTATACTCCATTGCAATCGTGGTAGTGATGGAGGAAGCCCTGAATATTGTATCAAATCTCAATGAAGATGGCCACAACCATCACATATAGTTTGGCCAACATATCTGAAGCTGTGAAAGGAATGCGGTCGAAAACATTCGATATTGCCACTTTTAACTATGAAAAAGGTAAAGTGATAAGTTTGTAGTGAAAATAATTAGAAAATGGACTTTTTATTATTAACAATATGTCAATAATGATTATACGTTAGTTCTTTAATGTGCTTGTTTCATTGGATTTTGTCTATTAACATTATTTTTTCAATTTCTGAATATTAAAAGATGAACACTCTCCCAAATATGTTATGGGTTTTCTTCAAGCTGACAACGTCGTGCGAAAATCATAATTACCACGCCCTCCGACTAACTCAAATGGTGAATATTTATCAAACCTCCGTTGCTAAGTAACCACCTGACTTCCTATTGGCAAGCGCGTGCGTGTGTTTTTCCCTCTCACTTCGACAATTGATTGACATTGATTATCCAGTGGCGTTTATATTGTTAGTATATTTAGCTTCGTATTTTCAGTTTTACTTGGTATCTTATTATTTCGTATCCATATTGAATTCTAGTACGATTTTTAACATTATTTGTTTTGAAAAATACCTTACCTTTAAAGCAAAGCATAAATCAGTTTCTATATAGATATAATTATTATATAATAATAATTAGAATTTTTAATACTTTTATAAAATAGGTTCCATACGGCATTGGTACGTTTATGACAGATATCGGCCATGTTTCCTCCCCCCTTACCGATCCCGCGTAGCTTTAGATAGACTTGCCAAACTATACACCAACTAACTGTATTTTTTGACACAATCAACCAAATGTCAAAAGCAATAACAGATTATTTCAAAATTAAAGATCGCTGCATTTCCCCTTACTCGTGTTGTCAGATTTCCGTTCAACAAATAAAACTTCAATTTATACTTCAAAATAAACATATTTTTTCATGGTAAAATTGTGTCGGTGGTTCGAAAAATACCAATGTGAGGATATTTTCCGTCTTATTTTGATAATAGGGTCTCTAATAAATAATTATCCTATCAAAGACGAAAACTAACTTGAATATATCTGGCAACCTGCATCTATCAAAATAAAAATTACATTAAGGGAATCTTAACGCAATCTTTCCGTAGATAACGGAATACGTTATCGTAATTAACGTTAACGAAAAATCAAATTCTTCTGCGCATGCTCCGAATAGCATTAACCGTAACGACAGAACGAATTAAGGGTTCCAAAAACTCTCTACTAGAGAGTTTTTGGATGACAAAACCGGTTATATTGAATATTTACATGTTTTGACAGCTGTTTGTTTTGATTTTTACTAAATATGTAAAGGCTATTGTATTCAACTGTGATAGATATTGTAAAGACATTTTAATGTAGATCAATTAAAGATGCTCTATTTATTAGTTAAATCATATATATAATATTATATAATAAGAAAAAAAGTATGTGATGAGCAATACATCCTTTCACAGGTAAGCAACATCTTCTGAACAGTTCTAAAACTACCAGTGTCGTATCATTCCCAAGTAGCAATTTAACGTTGCGGCGACGGGTTTGAAAAAGCTGCGCAACCAAACATAAGTTGCGTGGGGGACCTTAAGAAAACGTTGTCGCAACCCTGTTTTAAACCAATTTGGTCAATAATTTTTGGGTTTTTAAAACGTCTAGGTTTTAACTTCAGGTAGCAGTCGGTCGTTTCCTAGACGTTGCTGAATTTACTTAAAAACGACTGTCATCTGCGCCCTCTTGTGCGGCGATGACAGTTTACTTTCCATGGTGTTTATGAAATAGTAAAATTTTTAACCAAATAATTACTGATTGCCAGAATGAGCACTTGGAGAAAACTTCCTAACAGCTAGGCTACTACTGCATTAATATATCATAAGATGTTGTGTTTATATATGCTCATATTCCCGAAAAATAACGATTTCGAAATAAAAATTATCAACGCATTTCATTTCACTGTCAAATATACTAGTACTTTATACCAAAAAACACCCGCGCTCCTAATCCGTTGCAAATTTCTCAAAACTCAAAAACTATAAAAAATATAAATAAAATATAAATAATGTTTAAAATTGATATTTATTGAAAAGTGAAATAAATGGTAACTTTTGTGAATACTTTCTAGAACACAAATAAGGGTTTTAAATCCTCTATTCACGTTTGTTTCATTCCAAATTTCAATGGCCGACCATGTCTTCAATGAGAATTCCCTTTAAACAGGGCGTAGGTACATAATCGGCGCCAACGTGACTGAGGTATCAGAAAACCAAATAATACACCAAATTTCAACGTTAGTCTATAGTTAGTCTGTTAAACAACTAACTTTATACCCGAACGCTTTATCCGACCAAAACTTTTGAGGTTAGGTTAACGTAATTCAACTTCTTCCGATCTTCTTTTATAATTCACTTTATGAAGCAGTTTCGCGAACAGTATTGTCACAAAAATGAAAAACTAGGAATATTATTATTATCTAAATATCGCGGCATGTCCTAATATATTAGAAAAAAGGTTAGTTACAAAAATGACTACGCGAAGACGTTTTAAATTTAACTTAAAAATTGCCCTCCGGCAGTTGAATTCTACACAGTTGGCTCTCCGTTGGGAAAACGTTTAACATAACTTAAGTGGTCACTAAAACGTTTTTACAACGTTTATCCCATTAATAAAATATTTACTACTATTAGTCAGTTGGGTAAAAGTTGTAACAACGTCGAGTTTTAACTTTAGTCATGCCTAACATTGAGACGACGTTGTCGGATGGTTTAGAGAGCGTCGTTGTACAAGTGACTAATTTCGACACCAAGTAGAACGTTAATTTTGGTGTATTATGTGGGTATCGTCGTCAAAATGCTACTTGGGTTTGATATATAAATAATCCCATTCTAATACAAATTTATATTATTATAAGAAAATAAATAATGTGTAACTATAAATGTTTATAATTCAATATCGACTACAAATAAAATTCATTCCACGAGTAATAAATGAATCTAAGATAAATATTTCTCAGTCAATTTAAAGCCTCTGGAATCTGTGACCTTTGCTATATGTATTGATATCCCTGTTTTTGGATGAGAGAATCGATTCAGATGTTGGTTGCAAAGACTAAAAGTGTGTTGTCAATATAGCGGGTTATTTATATAGTCTGTTCAATGATCTTAGCAATCAGCAGCTTACCTCTCGCCGAAATGCATGGGACGGATCTGCTCTAAAAATTCGTCCTTGAAGCAGTCACTCTAGAATGAAAATATTTGTCTGAACTGTACGTGCATGTACTCGGTTTCTTATTATTGACAAGAATAGGTGACTGTTGAAAGGAAAATAAAGTAAGTGGGTTTGGGAGTTGTATTATGTAAGCTTTAATTAATCATTCGACTATTTTATATTGGTGATCACCTTTAGCTCGTATATTATGTACGCAACAAGACCGACTAGCTAGACGCTAGAAAGATAGATCAGCTTTCATGCATTACTACCGAGACTATATTTTGGTCACAACATAAATTGAAGCCAGCGAGTACAATGCAGAATTTTGGAATTATTTTATGAAAATTCTTGAATGTTGTTTTCATAGACCAAATTATGTGTGTTATCAATTTTTTGTTTGAATGAAGTACCTTCAGATTATTTCAAATATTGCATCTCATAGAAACGATTTTTTAAAAATCTATATTCAAAGGAACTAGAAGTTAAAGTATGTTTAAATATCATAGGAAGTTTTTTATTTTGTTTTAACAAAAATAAGGAATAAAGATTCTGTATGCTCCTTGTGTTGTGTTCATAATTTTTTTCGTTATTTTATGGGAAATGAAACTATGAAATGAAGAAAAAAACTGAGGAATACTTAAAAGTATCTAAAAGGCAAACGAAAATTAATTAATAAGTAAAACTGAAAAATATTTTGGATTTTGTCGTAAAAAGAATAAACCCATAGTAGAAAGTTCTTCGAATTTTTTACCTGGCAAACTATTTTAAAATCAGTTACAATTTTACAGGGTGTTCCACAACTGGGTGTCAGATAAAAGTTACGTTTTTTTAAATGGAACATCCTATACTCCACTGAGAAACTGAAATCCGCTGCACTTCCCCACTACAACAAATACCGGGTATTCGAAAAGTTATAACCAATTTTTCGTCAAAATCGTAAGAAGATCAACGCCATGTATAACTGGATAGAAGTAAAAGAATAATAATCTATTGAAGGCACAGAATTTTCATGATTATCAAAATTTACTAACACGAATGATTCTGCGGTGAGTCAAAACTCAAGGACATTATATTCTCAATAATTTTAAGTGGATCGCCATGTATTTTATATCATTTACGAAGAGTACTATTACCCTACTTCTATTTTTGTCAAGCATTTCCCATACCTAAGTTATTAGTGTTTGAGATATTTTCATTTCTCTATGCAGAGGTATGTAATAGTTCACCAGATGTTATGTATTTGAGACCTACTTTATTTTAGTGAAAATAGTGTTGTTTATTTACGTGTAGCTTCTCATTTCTCCATAAGTGTAGTTTTTTGTAAGACTACAACTGCAAACTAAATGTGGATTCATGCAGCATCAACTAAATTAAAATTAAGATTAAATTTAAACTAAGAATATTCAGCTGTTCATGCAACAAAAATTAATAAGCCAACCGGATGTGCGCACTTTTTCCAATCATTTGTCAAAACTTTCTGGTCAGGACTTCACGCATGCGTTGTTTCGAATTCATGGAATAAATCAATTTCTTAGTTGAAAATTGGCCATCTTTCTTACACACATCGGGGCTCACTTCAGAACAAATATCTCTAATAAGTTTAATCACACTTTCAGATAGCGTTGGCGAAACATTTTTTTTTCTTATTCCCTGTTTGATGTTAGACCAAATTAACTCTATGGGATTAAACACACAATAGTAAGGGGGTAAATGACCATGCTGCTTGGCAAATTCATCCACTGCATATTTGGGCTTTAAATTGAGCTCCCGTAATAATTTTAGCAAATCTTTTTTTAGACACTGTGTTGGAATGCTGACACCCATTTTTTGCAGAAAATCTGCAATTACTTGTTTCCGAACCTTTGCTTTAGGAATTTCTTCAATGTGCCTGGAATGGTATGGAGCATTATCCAGAACTATTACAGAACCTCCTGGGATGTTTGGAATTAACTGTTCCTCGAACCATTTCTCAAATAACGCAGCATTCATATCTTGATGGTAATCCGCTGAACTGCTTGAAATATTTTTGGCAGATGATAATAAACCGTTGTTAACGAAACCAAAAATTACAAATGACGAAACCATGTTCATTACCCGCGTAGACAATAATAACTCGTTCTCCTCTATTCGAAGGGGCATTTAATGAACATTTTGGAGTCCCATCATGCCAACCTTTTTTGATAACATTGTAACGCGCCTCCCTTCTTACACGTGGCTCCTGCCACAAGAACACGTCACTATGGACACCCTTGATGCAAAATTCGGGTTTTTTAAAATCTCGGGCGCCAGATTATTAACGTGGTTTGCTCCACGGCCCCTTGACCCTTAGCGTCAAGAGTTCCAGATAGCCTCAGATGGAGGTTACGGAAAATTCCAGGGGTCTTGTTGAATTAAATTCAACTAACTAGTGAAAATCCGGAAAAGCCAAATCTTGGTTCTGCAATCAATAAATTACGGTTAATAATGAAAATAATAGGAATTCAAAACTTGGATCTATTAATACTCTGTGGTCTATTTTACGAATAATTCTTTAGTGACAAACAAATTAACAGGGAAAAGAAAATAAGCTATCTTTACCATATACTTGGTACTTTGACGGACATAACGGTCAGGTTATCCAATACGGTTCAAATCTACCGGGTTTGACGGGGTCCCTAATGCACGATTTAGATCTGCCGGGTAATCAGACAAATTGTGGCCAAGCCTCTTCCAAGTCTGATTAACCCTTGAATCCAAATGAAACCGGCAACTATTATTCCGACAATAAGAAAAAAAACAAAATATAAATAATGATTCTACGAAACGGGAAAAGAACGATTTAGATCTGCCGGGAAATGAAACAAATTGTGGCTAAGCCTCTTCCAAGTCTGATTAACCCTTGAATCTACTAAAGCCGGTAACTATTATTCCGAAAAAAATAAAATTCAAGAACTAATTAGATCTGCCGGGAAATCAAACAAATTGTGGCTAAGCCTCTTCCAAGTCTGATTAACCCTTGAATCTAACTAAAGCCGGTAACAATTATTCCAAAAAAAAAAAATTTCCCACGAGTTAAACGGTACCCAACTATCGACACACAGAGTAAAAAATATTTGTACTAGCATAAAATTAAAATATTATAATCCACTTGGATATCACTTTAATATAAAACTACTTAGGACCAAAAGCATAAAATAATTCGAGAATCCACTAATAATTTATCAGTTAATTAATATATAATAAACGCTGTAAATAAAATTCGAAATCAAATTACAGTTGACAAATCTTTATTTCCAAATAAAAGAAACAAATAAAAAAAACCAATTTCAATTCAACAACATAAGAAAAAAATAGCCGGTCGGAAAATTTTCAACAATTTCAACAATTTAATAATAAGCGGCGATACGGAAAGTTTCGAATACACAGTTTAATTGTAAAAATGATTTACCTTATTAAATACAGCTTACACACAATCGGAGTACGGAATACACTAAATTTTCACACTACGGTTTTTCGGTTTTCGGAAGAAAGTTGGACGGAGAATCACGAAAGACTAATTTAGAGCCGGAATAAATCAGAGCGCGAATGAATGCGAGACGGAATCAATCGGAGACGGAATAAATCGGAGACGGCACGAAAAATGAATTGCTTGAGAATTTATATCTAAAATTTTTAGTTACATTTTTCGGCCGTCGTCGAGTTGAGGGAATTAAACGTGAAATTTATCTAGTCTCGACAAAAACTTGTATCTATACTAGACGGCTTTGGTTTTAATAAAAATGTTGTATATACCGGGCGTCCCTTCAGTTGAAAAATTTAAATATCGGAAATGAATAAATTGTGTATGGTAGAATTTGGATTTGCGTAACTCGGACTTATACTAAAATATACAACGGTAATAACAAAAAAAAATAAATCAATGCGGTAGTAGAAAGGGTTGTAAAGTAACGAGTTATATACACCCTAGTGGTAAAATAAAATATATTACGGAACAAAATAAAAATTAAACTTGCAAAAAAAAATTACTCGTTACAACATCATGGGTATCATAATCACGTTTCATCGAGATATATTATATTTTTCGGTAATCGTCGACAATGCGTAATTGTTTCTAAATAAGAATGTCGAAGCTCTATTGTTCTCGAGGATTCCATAATTTTTTGACGGCTATTTAATTTTCTAAACCGAAACCCACAAGAGTGCAAGATATTTTTAACGGCTTTATCTGCTTTGTATGGAAAACCAGGAATTTCCTTTAAATTTTCTTTAATCATCTTAAATGAAGGAACGATATTATTGGCGTAAAACCCATATATTTTTCTTCTAAGATTCTCCATTTTTGCGGTATCCACACGCACTAGCGATTTCTGTACGTTCTTTTTCCGATGAGTAATAGTTGTTTTACCGATAATTGTAATAATGGATCTTTTTGAAACATTTGTCAATTTGTGTATTCTTTCAGCAACTCCAGGTTTTGACCTATTATTTTCTTGTTTCAGTTGCCTGTACATATTTTGTATCACTTTTTGCGTAGATGGCGACAAAAACATACCAAATTTCTTTTTGTCTATTGTCTCAAATCCCTCCTCTTCACTTAAGTAAAACCTTAAGTAAAAATTTTTAACAATATAATATTCTTGTTTTGTACATACAACAATCCATCAACTCACTATCTTTACTGCAGCTCACATCATTACTAGCAAATGGATCTATTTCAGGCTCTAAAACAAAAAATATCAACAATTAGAACCTTATTTCGTTGCATTTGTTGAATACATATTTTCAGTATAAAAGGAGAAATATTTCCTATCCATATTTATAAAATACATACCTATAACAATATCTTCCTCTTCGAATGGTCGCCAAAAAGCCATAATTTTGATAATTACCAACAAAATAGTCTTAATCAATAAAATAATTCTAATCGCCCAAAATCTTAATCGCAGAAACAGCTAACAGATATATAATTCTTATCCGAACACAAAGTCTCGTAAATAACAATAATGGACTAAGCCTACCCTGCGCGTCCATGTGGACTCGCAGTTGAAGTACATTTTTCATGTACCAATCGGAAGCTACATTGCGCCAATGAGAATCAATTTCTCGGTTGTGGGTGGGTCCAGACTCGAAATGATTTATGGCTTATTTTTGGGGGGCTTTTTAATCCTCACAGAGACCTTGCCGTGCACTGATATTTTAACCTGAAACGATGCATTTTAATTTTACTCACAACTATACATTGAGCCCACGAAATGGAAATCTGAAGAAAGATATTTGTTCCCTATCTCTATTCGTTCAACCGTCCACATAACACATTTGCGGCATTTCATTTTTAATAAATATCCCGTTATAATAATTAGTTAAATAGCTCACAGGAAGGACAGTTCAGCCTGTATACTATCAACTACTCTCGTACCTTTATACTACAAAAGACACACGGTATATGACTATCGCACGGTTGGATCTTAAAAATCCCGAAAAAGAGTAGCATTATAGTTTGGAAAGTCTATCTGAAGCTACGGGGCATCCGTAAGGGGGGAGGAAACATGGGCGATATCTGTCATAAACGTACCAATAGCGTACGGCACCTATTTTATAAAAGAATTAAACATAATAATTATTATTATATAATAATCATATATAGAAACTGATTTATGCTTTGCTTTAAAGGTAAGGTATTTTTCAAAACACGGTACCTATTTGTTAAAAATCGTACGTGAATTCAATATGGATACGATATAATAAGATACCAAGTAAAACTGAAAATACGAAGGTAAATTTTGACATTATAAACGCCACTGGATAATCAATGTGAATCAATTTGTCGAAGTGAGAGGGAAGAACACACGCACGCGCTTGCCAATAGGAAGTCAGGTGGTTACTTAGCAACGGAGGTTCGATAAACATTCACCAATTGAGTTAGTAGGAGGGCGTGGTAATTATGATTTTCGCACGATGTTGCCGGCTTGAAGATAACCCATAACATATTCGGAAAAGTGTTCATCTTTTAATATTCAGAAATTGAAAAAATAATGTTGATAGACAAAATCCAATAAAACAAGCACATTAAAGAACTAACGATTAATCATTTTTGACATATTGTTAATAATAAAAAATCCATTTTCTAATTATTATCACTACATACTTAGCACTTTAGCTTTCTCATAGTTAAACGTGGCAATATAGAATGTTTTCGACCGCATTCCTTTCGCAGCTTCAGTTATGTTTGCCAATAAACAACCAGGAGTTGCGTTGGTGGCATGAAACTCCGGGGCAAAGGCACGCTAAGCTATTCCTTAAAAGCCCTTCGGTCAGACTGTCACGCGACCTACTATGTCAAAGTCGAGAAACGACGAGGATGAAGGTGGGAATGCTGACAGGGCATTGTAGGCTAAGGAAGCATATGCACACAATTGGCCTAGCAGATGACAGCCTATGTAGGTTATGCCAGGAAGAAGACGAAACCGCGGAGCACTTACTCTGTGAATGCGAAGGCCTAGCAAGGGTGCGGTTTCACCTATTCGGAGAAGAAAAACCGAGGGCAGAGAGCTACGCAAAGGAGGCGGTATCCAGGTCTAATAAAAAGAATAAATAAATAAGTAAATAGTGTTCACAGTATTATAAGATTAGTAATAAAATGGCGACATTTACACCAACGAAAAGATGTTCCAATAATTATCCACTATCAGTGAATGAAAAACTTATTATTTTAAATGTACACGATTGCATAAAATACGATTACCCGAAATTTACTGTACAAGAAACGGTCGACCGATGTTCTCGAATGACTGGAGTTGGAAAGTCCACCGTTCTTAAATTATTGCGGGGGAGAAAGATAGCAGGCCAAGTGGAGCCTCCCAAGAAAAGTCCAAGCAGACCAGTAAAAGTCCTTGATGAAGACACCAAAAGTGTAATTCGAAGAAAAGTTCACTCTTTCCATTTTAAAAAAGAAATACCCACCCTAGATAAGATTTTAATGGAGCTTGGCCAGGATGACAGTATTCCGTTGATAACTATAAAACTTTTATGGACCACTTTGAGAAATATGGATTTTGCCTGGGAAAAGCATAACCGTAAAGCACTTTTACTGGAAAGCGATGAAATTGTTTGCTGGCGACGAAAATACTTAAGAAGTATGAAGCAGAACAGAACAGAGCAGAAGAAAATCTTTTATCTTGATGAGACGTGGATCAACGAAGGTTATACAGTACCAAAAATGTGGCAAGACAAAAATATAACCAGTGCTCGCCAAGCTTTTATGGAAGGCCTGTCAACGGGTATTAAGGTGCCTTCAGGTAAAGGGAAAAGACTAATAATCGTCCATATTGGAAGCGAAGAGGGATTTTTAAAAGAAGGTTTGCTAACCTTTCAGTCGAGCCATACGGGAGATTACCTCGAGGACATGGATTCGGATATTTTTGAAGACTATTTTGGTGAAATGATGAAATATCTTCCGGCTGATCCAGTGGTAGTTATGGATAACGCGAGTTATCATTCTCGACGCATAGAGAAGACTCCAACTTCATCTTGGAGAAAACAAGAAATTATTGACTGGTTAACCACCAAAAGTATTGAATTTGAAGATAATTTGTTAAAAAAAGAACTATTAGCTATAGCAAATTTACACAAACATCGTTTTATGAAATACGCCGTGGAAGATATAGCAGAAAAACATAGTGTAACTGTGCTGCGCACACCGCCATATCATTGCGAACCAAATCCTAAAGAACTTATATGGGCGCAAGTAAAAGGATTTGTAGCAAGACACAACACGACATTCAAAATGAAAGACGTTAAGCTACTGTTTGATCAAGCCATTAAGGGGGTGACACCAGAGAACTGGCGAAAAGCAGTCCAGCATGTCATTAAAGAAGAGGAGAAAATGTGGGATCTTGACTACTTGATCGATCGGACCGTCGACCCGTTATTTATAACGTCAAGAGGAGATGACAGTTCCTCCGATGACGAAGAATATTATGATTTTTTATAATTTAATTTCTGTATAATGTATTTTTTGTATAATGTTCAATAAAAAATAAGTGTACCTAATACTATGTACATAATGCCTAATTTTTATTCTGTTGAAATAAAATTCTTTCCTTTTTACGAGTATCCTACCGGCATGCCTTTGGCACACTATTTTCGGTATTTGTGAATGGATAACAATAGGCTAAACCCATATATTGACCCCAACCCGGGTGGTACTACCTGCACTTGATAAAAAGAAAGAACTTTACAATGAAATCAATGCCAAACTATGAAAGTGGCTTAAATATTCGTTGGGTCACTCTGTGCTCCCTTTGCATACCTTATGAGGTTTTATTACTCTATACCTTTCTGAAATAAACTATAGATCATGTTCATATAAATGATACGACACTTTCAATGCCATTTGTCGGATGTTTTACATCTAAAGAAGCCAAGTTGGTGCATTATCTGAAACATACCGAAATATTCAGGTTGATATGCTGTTGATTGATATTCACTCACTGTGTAAAATATATATTGTGTAAATATTGAATAAATTACTTCGGATACATTTATCTGAATCAAATAATAAGTATTGAAAGAAATATAATGAGGAACCATAAAAAATTGAAATAATTGCAAATCAGGTTATTTTGAAAATTTGTTAATGTTCCCTGTAGCGTTATTGAACTTAGTCGCAAATTATCCGTTGCCCCTCCCACGTTGAACGCTTGTGATGGCAATAAAAAACGCGGGTTTGTGGTAAACAATTCATCACTGCAAGTTTATACAACGTACCAAGTTTGAAGTTTGTAGGCAGTGGTTTTTTCAAATATGTTCAAAAAACTGACTTGAAGCGTCATATTCAAAGGGCGCCAGCTCCCTTAGGAGCAACTTTTCGATAAAGGTGAATTAGGTTAGATTGCCATAAAATCACATCTAGTATCTGTAGTTTGCGTTTGGCACGAGAGTTTCAGGACACCCTGTATATACATCAATTATTTCAAATATCTTATATTTTGCCGTTCATCACCCGCTTCAACTTTTTCATTACATTGAATGTAAACTAAACTCACTATCTCTACAAGTTCACCGTTAAGGAAGTTTCCCAATGAAAATAAGACTTAAGATAGTACTATGTTTATTAAAGTGAAATTGAGTAGTTTGAAGTGGTTGAGAGGTCATGATCTCACCCAAACTTTGCGTTAAAATATTCTATTTCTAAGCAAATACTCTTGAAAGTTTATTGAGAAGTTTAACCAGGTACGTTATTTTGACTAATGCGTTCCTAATGGTTAAATGCTGTCACGTTAAATAAACCAGTGCCGGTATGAACGGATCAAACTAGGACAGGAGTATCTTTATGGGGTGAATCTATACTTCATTTTATTTTGGCGCCTTATTGAGGGTGAGTTGGGTAATTATTCCTGCGAGAAAAAAATAAATCGCACTAAAACGAAAAATGTCCTTCGGGCCACAATGTATACTCGACAGAACGATAGATCAGTTTATTTGTATTTAACACTTTTTTTCACATTCGATCACTAATTCAGTCCTCTCATTGAATAAGTATAAACCTAACTAATATTTGATTTAAATGTTTGTAAAGATGGATTATTGGATTTTCTTAGGAGGAGATGGTTAATATCATTTTTAATAGATACTTGTACGATGTAGCTATTTTAAACTTATTTCTTAAGAGTCAATGTGCTCTATTTTACCCGCGAAAGATTATAAAGCTTGGAAATCTGGAGGACAGATTCTCATTCAAATCCAAGCATGTATGTATGTATATTGTGGTGATATTCACTGAGACCTAAGAGATCTATTGTGCCGCCTTTCTTCTACTTAGTCCCCGAGGAAAGTCTCAGAGGATAGTAGCTCCTTTAGACCTATTTCCCGGAGAAATTTAAGGATATCTTCAGGCTTCAATTCAGGTAAGAGTCCCTCTTCTATACAGTAGTCTCCTAAGTGCTGTTAACTAGGATTCTGAATGGTTATACAATCCGCAAGTATGTGAATGGAGGTTTTTTCTTCCATTCCACAGAATCTACATTCATCTTGCTCCAGTGTATTCCAGTTTGTCCTGGAATCCACAGTAAGGTGACTATATTGTTCTCCCCTAGTTCATTGAGTTTGCCTAGGTATTTCCATACCATTTTGGAACTGATTTCACAAGAACGGCTGCTTGACTATCCGACATGATGATAATCCTCTGCTTTCTATATCATTCATCAATATTGAACTGGGAACACTTTCCTATGGCGTCGATTTCCGCTTGAGAGGTACTTGGGGGTTTTCTCAAGCTTTCGGAGTGTTTGGTTCCTGGCCCGTACACTCCTATCCCAGTACTTTCTATTGCTTTTGAGCCGTCTCTATGCCATTGAATGACACTCGGTCCAAGTTTGGTAATGGTGTTGGGATCCCATTCCTTTTTGCTGCTCAATTCCGTGTCGAATTTCTTCAATAAGTTTCACTATTCCATCGTACAATCCTGTGGAATGTCTCCGGATTTATGATTTCTAAAAAGCGTGGAGGTAGTTTTTTTTAATAATTCTCCCTCTACTTAGTATGTATCATGTTCTTTCTGCAACACTTTCCATCACCATAGGTAGTGGTGTGAAGTTGGGATCACTTCAATGACTGCTGTTGGGCATGTTTTCATTACTCCTCGCATGCATATACAGGCTAGTCTTTGAATTTGGAGAGGCTATCTCTCTTCCTCAATACCCTAGTCCTACTACTCCACGCAATGGCTCAATAAATGATGATTGGTCTCACTATGGCACTGTACATCCACCTCAGGATTTTTGAGCTATAACCCCAATTTCTCCCTGCCATGGTCCTGCACACTATTAGAGCCATATTTGACTTCTTGTCTCCATTCACCTTCATTCCCATCAAGTTTTATGGTTTTAAGGTTGAGTTTTCTTTTCTTAGTAAATGCTATCAAGATGGTTTTAGTGGGGTTTGGTGTTAAGTCCCATTTACCCACACCACTATTTGTATAGTTGAGACCCCTTTGTATCATTGGCAGGATATTCCGAGGTCAGTCAAACCACACAGGCGCTCGTTAACCGTCAGGCATCACATTAACGGGGATGCTACTCCTCCCTATGGACATCCCCTAGCTGTTTAGATGGAGATGTCTTTACTCGACCCCGTCTCTACTACTTCAGTGGTTAGCAGTTCCGTCATCCATTTGGATGTGCTGTCTACAACTCTTCTATGTAATGCTCTTTTGACATCCTCATGTGGAGTATTGTCAAAAGCTTCTTCTATATCGAAAAATTCACATACTACAGTTTCTTGGTTGTCTAAAGCACCTTTTGCATATCATCCGTCAGTTCTACCAGTGCAGTCTCCGTAGATCTGCCTTTCCGGTAAGCATGCTGATGTGAGTGGATGTGAGTATAATTGCGAACTGGTGATAGCTTTCTTCATCGAGCACAAACCATGTTGGATTGATTGGTCTAAAGAATTTGGGGTTTAATGTGTCCTTTTTTCCAGCTTTTGGAATAAATGTGACTATTGCCCTTCTCCATGCTTCTTATATATAACCCAGTTCCAAGCTGTTTCGACTAATTCCAACCAAATGTGGTAGAGTTTCGTCTTGACCTTTCTGGAGCAATGCTGGGAAAATCCGATCGGCTCCCGGTACCTTGAAAAGTAGAGAGTAGAGAGCCTATTTTAGCCTTTCGTTACTACAAAATGTGCCTGGCCGTTGTAGTTCTTTCTCTTGAAGGTCTGTAGTGACCTTTGAGAGGATCAGCTTCTCCATTTGGGTTCCAAGCATTAAACAAGGCGCAAACACTCTGACTAGAACGTAAACTCATAGCGCGGATTTTTGCAGAGCAATTAGTCAGCTGTAATATTTTATTCATAGTCAAAATCAGATTTAACTAAACTTGTTGGAATTACTAAACAATACAATGAAGAATGCAACATGGAATAGTCAGTAGATATAAAGAAAGCCGCTCACCTGCCAAAAAAAATCATAATAGTATCGATCTAAGTACCTACTTATAATTGATTGACTTGTTATTAAGAAGTCGATTAAGAAATAATGTGGAAGTAGAAAATTTGATAGAATACCTAGCCACCGTAGGTAGACATTGTTTATGTACAGGCACAGCTCTTCTATCTAACGATCCGAGTAAATTATAATTTGAAACAATTAAAACTAAAACATATGAAAAATTGCGACTTTTACTGCATTCAAAAAAGGACACCGATAAATTCTGATGGTTTATGCCAAATTAAGTCAGAACTTACTTTTACATATTAAATGGGGTGTTTTATTATATTTCGCAAGTGTTATGAATTAAAATTGTTGAAGTTATTGAGCTCCATACCCTGAAATAACAAAACTGTCGTGCATAATCAGGGCTAACACCTAGGAAAAATATGTCATCATGTCCAACGAACAATCCACAATCGTCAACTTTTAAGTTTGTTATTTCTCAGAATGTTTCAATCCCTTTTGGTTTATAATCCGATCCGTATTTTGTATTGTAATTACCAGTGAAGGGGTCGTTATAAAATCTTTTCGAAAATGCACTCGGATTCATCGTATTTCTCTTGCAAATTTGATCAAAGGTAGAAGCAGTTAGCTTGCACAATTTTTCCCTTAGCCACTTTTGATTATTACTTTATCTAGTAGTAAACATAATACATTTTATTCCTTCATCACTCACTTTTTCAAGGTGTTTCCATTTTTGCTTCGTACTTCGCACTCCCTCTACAGTAAAAACATCTTCTACAGCTCCATAGTCTTTATTTGGTCCGGATGTTCTCAATTTCTTATTAATTATTTTTCATGCAATATCTGTTTTATTTTCCTCTTCAAACTTCCTTTTCGACATCATTATTAACTTCCAATCCTGCAGTTTTTGAAATTTTCACAATGTGGTTTTCTCTACGATGAATTGTATTCACCGAAAATGTGATTTGGAGTAATCACTAGTTCCTTTTAAAATTCTTCCACTTTTGTTCAAGAGCGTAACTTGTTTGCTCCTGAATTCAGCCGATTTTTCCAATGCCACCCTGAATCTCAGAATATTCTTTCATAATGTTCTCATAAGAATAACCGGTACACCCTTCAGAAGAAAACCACTTATATCCGATGAGGATATTTCTTTTGTTTTGTTCATTTGTTAATTGATAAAAATTTATCTTGCACGCCCACTTTTTTGGTTGCTTCACCAATAACGACTGATACTCCGGATCAGGCAATATAGTACGTCTTGAAAGATCTTTAAACCAACCGCAATAATAATAAAGAGTTAGTTTTACGTTAGGAATTCTAGAAAACATACAGTGAAGGCGATTATAGCAGATGCTCAAAATGTTGTCCGTTTACTTCAATACAACAAGCCATGCGATTTTTGAAACTTTGCAATACATTTTGCAACATCCCTGACTGCTCAGTTCTTCTTATCTCTATGGCAATCCTATCTTTTAATTCCTGAATATTTGCAGATTTTGTTTTATAAACGATGTTTCTTCCTCAGAAATAGTCTAAAGGATTCATGTCGGGTGACCGCAAGGGCCATCCGATGAAACCACGCCTTCCTATCCATCTTCTGGGAAACACAATATTTAGGTATTGCCTCACCACACGCGCATAGTGAGGTGGAGCAACATCTTGCTGCAGCTAAAAATTGTCGTTTGGGTTATTGTTATTGTCTGAAAGTTTCGAATAATGAAATTTCTACATTAAAATGTTATTGAAAATACTTACTTGGATTTGGAAATAACTGAGCCACCTCAGGTATAATACTATTTTCCAATAAGTCTAAATTCGCCGGACCATTTGAGTTTCTCACAATGGAAAAGGGACCATGCAATTATTTTGTTGCCTATTATTCCATCCCATACATGTAGTTTTTGTGGATATTGGTTGTAGGATTGACGCATTCAACGAGGATTGTTACGTAACCAGTATCTACAATTATGCCGATTTACGTTACCATTAATAAAGAAGTGACCTAGTGTAAACTTAAAAATTGAGCTCAAGCCCAAATAAGAATTAAGTTATAAAATTTGAATGATAATTAAAAAAAAACAAGTGCAAGATTATAAATTAATTTGTCTACTCGGTTACATAAGTTTCGGTTGCTCCGGTGACAACCTTAGGCCTTCGACGTCGCTCAGAACGGAGGTAGGGGTGGATCCCTCTTATTGATCTTCCGGACAAAATAGTAGACAACTTGTGTGGGCGCCAACTGAGTTTTCCACTTTGGCCTAGCAAGACTAATTTCCCCCGATAATCCAGTAAAACAAGGGATGAAAATAAAAGGCAAACCTCAGCTTATGTTCCTTATAATAACTAAATAAAAAAAAACCTAATACCCTTAAGGGGTATTTTACAATTATAAACTACCTGAGTAGTAAAAGCTCCCCACTTAAAAAAATAACGTGAACATCTGTTACACATCAAAAAAAAATCAAATGATTAACAATTAAATTCCAACGTATACCAGTTAATTGACCTACGTAGTGGGAAATTAATATGGCTGTTCGAGTGTACCAGTACAGTTCAAATACAAACCTATTAATTATATGTTACCTGAAAAGTAGTATAAAGTTTATAAAAAAACAATTTCATACAAGGCGACACCGTAGTCAAGGCGTTGGTACCAAGGTAGAGACGCATGCGCAAGTGGATAAAATTATGAAAATTAGATTGTGAAAATTTACCGCAAAGTATTAATTTCCACCATTACAATTGCATAATAAAATAAATCAGTAAGGTACTACCTAACTACTGTATATACATGTTGGCGTAAAGCATAAAATAAAAATAAGTAAATAACACAGAAAAACCCCTGATACCGGGTTACCCTCAATGTGGTTTTCTTCAAGAAGTTGTTGAAAAGTAGCAGCAAACTGCAGAAGACATCACCATCGATCTACCAGGTAAACTCCAAACATCCCGAAGTGTGTATCTGGCCCCACACGTGAACCCTTAAAAATTTAAACAGGTATCAGCTAAAAACTGAGCCTATACAGGAACCAATCCAACACCTCGACAAGTTAAGCTTGTCTCGGCCTATGCCAGAAGCTAATTTATAAGAATTTACCAGTAACGTACAAATCAAAATCAACCCCAAATTAACTTAATCAAACCCACAAAGTAGTCATGAGGCCTACTTACAATCAACAGTGTCAGTAACAGTATACTACACTGAATTTAAATCAAATAATAAGAATGCGATAAGCATCTAAAATAAACTGTTTTTGGTCATAGCCAGGGTAGGTTTGAAGAACCACCCACGAATTATAGTATTCGTTAGACTAAAGCGGACAAAGAAAACAAAATATACACGGGGTAAGAGAATAGACTGTCTTAATCAAAAATATACAATCAACAGGTAGTATTTTACCACCAACTGTTTTAACTATAAAAACTACAAATCTATGAGACATACCTTTTCCAAAAAGGGTCCAATATTCAAAATTTTCCTCTACTGAATGGCAACCAACTAATGAACCAGCAAAACCATGTGACACGCCTCCAATTCCAAAACTTCAACGTTGGCGGTTTCCTTTAAATGGTGGTAAATACATAGTGATGCGAAATCAGTAAGTAGAGAAAATACTTACAATCGTTTTAATGCAATAAATCCCCTATGAGGGTTTGTGAAAACGGCTTCCAGAACAGGACGGAATTCTTCAACAATACGAACTCCCGTAGAACCAAAATACTAAACCGTATATTCCACAACTAATTCAGAACGAGAACCTATAAATCCCAGCAGGGGATGACTACCCAGTCATTAACAAAATTCAGATTCGCCTTCGATGCACTTTTGGTAACCAACTATCAAGTAGGAGCACACACCGGAAAGAAGGGTAACTGACACTTCCTCAACTTCAATACAGAATACTACCATAAAGAAACCTACCCGAAACATACATCCGAACTACACTGCTCACTACACCTAGCGTGTTCCGCACAGATCAAGTCATAAAGTGCTACACTTCCCACAGAGCAAACGCTCTATCTCTGCCGACATCAGTGCGACAAACTAAGTTGTCTGTGGACTCGTAAAGTCACAGAGCAAACGCTCTATCTATACCGACAACATCAGCGCGACAAACTAAGTTGTCCGTGGATTCTTTAAGTCTCAGAGCATCGCCTAACATCCAGTACGACTACACTCAGCGGCATGACGTACGAACGCGTTTATCAAAGACACGACTGTCACGGCCAATTGTCAATGTCATCCAATAAATAATTCGACTTTGTAAACAATAACAGAGAAAAATAAAATATATATTATAAATTATTCAGATAAATTTGAGCAATAGATAGTACCACAATACCCTCCTGTCAAAGTAAACAAAGCAAGATCAAACACTTGGATTTAACATACAAAACACATGGCGATAACAGCTAATATATATTATAAGTAGATGTTCAGAAAATATTCGAATGCCATCTTACACAGCAGATTTCTAACTAGTATGTCTTTACTCAAGCCAAAATATGGTAGATGAATGAAGAAAATATAACTTTAACTCAAAAGTAAAGTATGTCTTCATAGATGCAGTAAGTTTTATCAAACCTAATTACTACTTTAAATGTTTCAGACTTCAAGTCAAGGAGTCAGTAATAATTTATAACTGAACCCTAATAAACTTTAGCGTTTATCAAGCTAAAGCGGACAAAGTATTTGGACTACTGTGGCTACACCCCAAAGGTGATATAATCAAAGCCAGAAACAAAATCAGTAGTCCCACGGTAACTAAAAACTAAAGTAAAATCCACAAGAGAGAAAACCCCTTACTACCCTTAATTATGCATTATATTATAACAAACAAAAAGAGACAACTAACATGAATCTATCTATACGGTCATTCACCAGGTAGGCGCTAGTTTTATTATTTACATTACCTAGCGATAAAATATAAAATTGTTGTCAAGATGTGAAGACAGGTATGGTTACAGCCTGCACCACTTCACCGGAAGGATGATGGCAGAGTGGTCCCTAAAGCTCTGGGCTGACAGAAACTACTGAAGTACTTTCGTAGTGAACAAATGATGTTAGAAACCTAGAGACAATATCAGGCAGGTAATTACTATATACAAATACTTAATATATACAATAGACGTAGTGACAAATTCAATCGTTACACTCATCGCAAAACATAACATTACTTAAGAAATTTGGATCGTTTTGATTGTAACATTTTCAATAATTATGTCTGCAAACTCTTCACATCTATCTAAATCATCATCTGACAACTCTTGAACTAATTTTCACGTAAAATTTTCATTGCGGATGTTTGCGAAATATCAAGTTCCCTGGATATTTGTCTAGTACTCAAGTGTGAAACGTCTAACAGGACACAAACATCTAAAGATTTGTTTTCAGTTGATGCAGTCTTTCTGCGCTCTGATTTGGATAAATATTTTACTGAACCAGTTTCGTTAAACTTTTTAACTAATTCACTGAGAGTAGATCTTGTTATGGGATTTCGGTTAGGATATAAATCATCAAAGATATTACACGTATCTTGTTGACGTCTACGCATATAGTTCATATAAATTAATGATAAATTAATAAGTATTATTAATTTCATAGCCTTTTCGAATTTGGATGAATTTTTTATTTATCAAATTAAAGGTAAGCTATATGTCAAAATAACGAATTAAATATCGACGTACAAAGTTCAAAGTGCACAGCCCGCAAAACTGCACAAGTGAAAATGCAAATCCACATTCCACAATCCAATTTTTCTTGGGAATTAGGTGATCCAGGAGAGTCTTTGTTTTTATTGTACTCGTACATCCCATTTGGGGGATTAATTTTCCTGATCACAGTGTTCCTTGTGTACTGACATTTTATGGAGTTTGAGGTATTTTTTGGAACTAGGTACTTTCAAACAAGAACGCCCAGCGAATTGGGGGATTAAATTATATTTTCCTGCTCCAAACCACGATATTGAGGATTTATAAATTGAACTCGCTCGGATTGTTTTTATTTTATGGGGCCGTATTAAAGAAGTCCATACCTATATAGAATGTTGGCTGGTAATTTAGGCCGTTTGATTTTGGCGAAGACCCTTCAGCTGGAAGGTATGTACATTGGCATTGTTGTAGTTGTAGTGATATTTATGTAATTTCTCACCTAAAGACTTATTATTTTATTATTTGGGATTGGGGTTGAGTGGAGTTAATTTACTCATGGGACTATGGTAAAGAATGGGAAACCTGTAATAATTATACCTAAGTAAATCAACACTGGGCAACGACACTGTCTGTAAAAAATTTATATTTTTTTCTGTTTCTGATTGCTAATTGTTTTCTTATCGCGTAAGGTATTGTAGTTTGAAGTTCTCAAGAGAGATAATAAAACAGGTGCAAGTTCGAGGGTGGTCCTTTTCTCTTGCTAGATTAGGGATTGTGTGTACTCATAGGCCTGGCATAGAGTTGAAATCTAGCTGGCGCCCATTTTAGACATCATTATAATATTGTGGATACCCAGGAAACATTTGATTCGATCTACGACCGTATCCACATGAGTGTAGCCGAAGGCCGTAAAGGTTGAAGACCTGGGACAACCGAAGAACCTCACCACCTATTAGTTTTTAGAAGCAAATTGGTAGGTTACATCTGGCTGCCTCCAAATAATCCATGCATCCAATTCACTTTTCGCTTAGGACTGTAGCCTAAACCTCTCGCTGTAGATTTCAAAACATACGATTTTTGCAAACCCGTATCTATTAATGCGCGCAGAAACCCAGAACATTCTATCCCTTCCATTTTTACAAGCAAAGTTTGTAAAAATTGTTCCGTATTCGTATCGTTCATAAGCGCCTGGTTAACGTCGCTGTTCGGGATAATAACATTGTTCGACTGTTCGTTTTCGACTCTTTTCGCGGTAATTCCCGGGCACATTAAAGCTAAGTGAGCGTTGCCACACATAATGCACTTAAATCTACCCCGACACTTCCGCGCCAAATGCCCCATTTTAAGACAACCAAAAAAGTGCACCTTTTTCGCTCAGTATGTTGCGTTTTTGTTCCAATGAATACCTCTGCGCTTTAAAGCAATTTACGCTTTCATGGGAAGAGTAAAAAAACGGATATAGTTTCATTAATATTATTTTTCAACCCAGTAGCGGTGGCTACCGAACTGAATTGATTTATGGTATTACGTGTTGAACTTCTGCTTCCACTAAAATCTTTACTTGGTTTACTGTTCAGTCCAAAACCTTCCACTGCCAAAGATATATGCTGCTCATTCTCAACTTCATTTTTCAGAAGAAGCATGAGGCTTCTCAAACGGCTTTCTAAAGAGGACTCTCCCGATGCCCTATCACTACTTGAACAGTTTTGTGACTCGATTTTGCCCGCGGAACGTTGCCAAATGCGAAGAAGTTCAGATGAAACACACGATTCAATCAACGGAAACAGCATGGCCGCGTATTTATTAGAGGTTATGCCAAGTGTTTCTAATGCTCGTAATTGAGTCTCTATATTATCGTACAAAAGCGAAAGCTCGATTTTATTGCCAGAAGTAAACTTTTTTATTATCAATTTCAGTAACTCGCGCACGTATACTTCAATTTGGAGATCTTCTCTACCAAATCGCGTTTTTAAACACTCTACGATGTTTAAATAATGATCACCGGTCGCAGGAAAACTGTCCACTAGTTGCCTAGCTCTGGTGCCTGGCACGGTAGCCTGAATTAAATATTCGACCTTGTCGCTTAAGGCTATATCCAGGTCTTCATGAACTTTTTTAAATTGAGGCCAAAATGGCAACTAGTCTTTAATGTTTCCGTCAAACTTTTTAAACTCTAACACAGGTAACTTAAATTTACGCTTACCTTGTTTAATGTTACTGATTTCGGAAACAATAGACCTCACCTCGACTGCTACTGGCTGTAAAAATTCATTACAGCGTATGTATAAACCATTAGCCTTGCGTCCGTAACTGTCGGAACCTTCCATATCTGCCAACAGATCACCTACAGTAGCATCTTTTTCCAAAAGGAAGTTATAAATGTCGCTATCTACCAGCTTAAGGTCATCTAACTTTTGCTGCAAGATGTTCATAGAAACTTGTACCAATCGTTGCTCCGCCTCTGGATTAGACAGCAAACCTTCTACCTCGTTAGCTATCTTCGTAAATGAGGCTCGAAGCACTTTACGATGTTTCTTCCTCAAAAACCTTAACCTCAAAAACATCTGTAAACAACTGGAACACCACAAAATATTAAAATCTACACTGCCAGCATCTCGGTAAATAAGTTCGAAAGTGGCGTCATAAATTAAGATAAGAATAAGGGCTTCAACGCTGACACATCCCAAATAGCATTTTAAACTTGTTACAAACCTACACCACATTTGACACATAAAACTTCTGAACTTGCATTAAGTTTGCTACAGCAAGTATAAAGCAAACTTCCTAGTTACCACATATCAAATTTGCATCAACTTAGCAAAATCAAAGTTGCACCAAGTCAGCCATATGAAACTTGCTTAAACTTGTCACGAGTCATGACAGTGTGTCAAAGGTCAGAATAGTATATATCTCACTTGGACTTGCAGGTATTCATTTCCCACTAGTATATTTTATATATCATACTCGTGGGAAATAAATACCTGCAGTTTGTGGGAGTTATACAGTATACATTTTATATGTCTGTTGTAATATATTATTATGATTGAGATTTACATTTTGGCAGTTATTTAAATTTTTGTTCGACTTTTCATAGCATTCTTCGTAAATGAAAATTGTGATCCACCAGTTTCAGTACACAAGTCATTAGTCAAAAGGATTTGTTTATCATAGACGTCAACGACTTTTATTAGCATCTACGGCACATCTTGCAGTTTTAAATAAAGTAGACAAACAAATTTAAGAACTTTTATTAACCTATATTATTTACAGCATCATTTTTCCGTTGTTGTCTCTCTGCTCTGAAACAAAGATTGAATTGTGATAAACTTACTCATACAATTTAATTGGTGTTTGATTAAAAGACTATTTTTTCAAAAAAGAAACAAGTTTAGAATAAAAAATCAATTTTGTTTTTATGAAAATATTTAACAAAAAAAATATAAGGGTAATTCAAATTCAACAATTTGTTGTAATTTTATTCAATATGTGCCTATTTGAATTTGATTCAAAAACAATCAAAGAAGTGTTACTGTTACTCGTATTTTTAACTTTGGCTTGATTCAACCAGTCGCTGATGACCTTCCTTAATGTCGTCTCAGTAGAGTCAGTAAATTTTTTTTCACAGACTTCTAAAAAAGTAAAAACCAATAAAAATATCCAATTAAAATAAAGAACAAGCGGCATACTTACGAAATATTATTTTACTTTCAGTCTGCAGAAAAGATTTTTTTGAAGAATCTTTTCGTTGTTTTCCTGTCAAGGAATATAATTCTGTTACATCATCTACCATAATTCTTTTCAACATATTGGTAGTTGAAGTTTGAACATTCTTTCCACCAATCACTCCTAAATGTCTGATCACTCTGATCTGAAAATGAAAATTGTCAAAAAACATATGAAAGGTAAATACAATCTTTAATACTTACTAAGAGTTTTCTGATCTGACTTTCTTTCAAATCCTCATTGAGTTTCATAAAACTGTCAACATTACTGACAGGTAAACAAGATAAAATCTGTTGCATATTTTCCCAATTGTCATTTTGATTTGGAGTTCTGGCAGTATTCTCTATTTGGGATAAAATGGAGTTAACCTTCTGATAGTTAGTCACTTATTGATTTAGGGTAGCCAGTTGAACAACCTGTAATAAAACTTGTATAAAAACTGCTGTTTTAACTCTTGAAACATGTGTGTTTACCTGCTAAACAAGTTACGGATTTAAAATTAACATTAATTAACTGCTTGATGGTGTAACATTGATTCCATCATTACAGCTTTCTATTTGGGTATTACTAGTGCTAGCAGAAATCCATGATGAATTAGGTTGAATGCCTTCATTAACAACAGATCTTTGAATTTGAGACACAAGAGTATATTCCATAGTATTAGATTTAGGTGTTTTTTTTAACTGAACTTTGCACGTATCATCAACAGACCTTTGAATTTGAGGCAGAAGAGGATATTCCAAAGTATTAGATTTAGGTGTTTTTTTCAACTGAACGTTGCACATATCATCTGATGAGCTTTCATCGTCTGTGTAAATAATTTTCCTCCACCTTTTGCTTGGCCTATCATTCTCATCATCAGAATCTAGATTAGATGTTTCCTCTGCAGCCTTCAGATGCAACCTTGCATCTCCATAAAATCCCTAGCATTATCATCAGTATTATTAGTCCCAGGTATATAACAATTCGATTGGTAATCAAGAGTTATTCCTTTTTTTTTATTCTTTTCATGCGTCCCTGACTAGACATTTCAAATAAAGACTTTCGAGACATCATGCACGTAGCAATTAATTAAAAGCGAAATAATTGCAAATGAACAATAAAATACCTTATGTATTTCATGCAGATGTGATATACAACCAGTTAAAGATTAACAAACAAAACACAAATAATAAATGCAAGTACAATATTATAGTTATTACAGAAGCTTTTAAGAATGTCCCTGTCTCTCTGTGGATGTTATATAACTCATCTGTATTTGAGATAAATCATTTTATAGTTTATGAAATGAGTTATTACATTTTATTTTTATCCTGATACTTTAACCCAGTAATCAAAAAATTTATAATTATCCATTATAAATAAAAGAGACCCACTTGCTCTAACTTATTCTCCTACTATATATTTAATCTGTAAATGAAGTTAAATAAACGCAATTCATATTAATAGACGCATATTCTTACACAAACATAACTTTTATACCTATATAAAAATGAGATACTTACATTTATACAACGAAAATCACTAAATAAAATCGTGATAGAGTTAAGCTGAGTACGATAATTACGCACTTTTCTAACTTTTTCAACCGAAGCGTCTTTTAGTTCAGAACTCTTTACACTTTTTAAAACTGATTTCTTTACGATAATTCGGTCCAAGTCAAAATGGTTTTAAACTTTTTACACTCGATTAAAATCGAGTTAACCCAGTTACCCTGTCATAAGTGACATTTGATATGTATATATAACCACATTTTTGAATCAAAATTTGATTTTTGTGTCCATATATTAGGTTTTTGTTTGATAAAAAATGGCATGCAACGATAATGAAATATTTCAATTATAATTAGAATATGCTAATATTAGATCTAATGTGCAAACGGATTATTAATAAATAATTTGCACTACTGAAGTGTCCCATAATTAAATGATGAAATAAAACAATTTAATTTTTTTAAGTCTCCATTTTATTTTGAACTGACGTTCAATTTAAAATTAGTGACGCGTTTCGCTACACAGTAGCTTTTTCAGTTTTTTAGTTTGAAAAAGCTACTGTGTAGCGAAACGCGTCACTAATTTTAAATTGAACGTCAGTTCAAAATAAAATGGAGATTTAAACAAATTCAATTGTTTTATTCCATCATTTGGTATGGATATTCATCAAGCAAAAGC
The DNA here is from genome assembly GCA_947563755.1 of Lochmaea crataegi. Lineage (NCBI taxonomy): Eukaryota > Metazoa > Arthropoda > Insecta > Coleoptera > Chrysomelidae > Lochmaea > Lochmaea crataegi. Next base: position 9,758,562 of record OX387424.1, on the reverse strand, counting down.
CTCATCTATTCAATTGTCCCATAATTATTATTTCAAACTTTTTAAACTGACACCACGTGATCAAAAAAACTGAACTATTTGCAATTTAACCGTTGTGAATTATCGTACTCGTCTTTAGAATCTCAGATAACGAAGAATCACTAACCATGCAAGAAAACACTCTTTTCTTAGAGAAAACTTCCAAAACTAACCATTAAAATATTCATATTTGATGGTTTCTGCACGTCTGACCAAAGATAATATACACACGTCTGATCGAGCAGTTCATTGTGTAAGGTTATGTTATTCTTCTTCTTGCTATTCATAGTGAAACGCTGATCGCAACGATGATATTTCCAAATGTTATGAATATTTAAACATTATTCAATTAATACATTTTATATTTTTTGAGCTTATTTTCATATTAGTGATAAAATTGAGTACGGTTAAACACAAGAACAATAAAATGTTTTTTTTTAATTTGCATCAAATTAGCAACAAACTTTCCTTAAATTTTATATTCACTTTGTTATTTAGTGCTAATTTGAGTTTTTCTTGTTGTTTCTTGTTGTGGCTTTCAAGGACAATAGCTCCACTTTTCAAGTGCCTAATACTTTTGAAACCACCATCTGTCAAACAGGGATCTACTTCTTTCCTAAGTTTTATACTTGCTTCTTTAGAATTAGTAACGTTTTCGACGGTAATCACTGTTTCAAGTTTTGGTGCTACTTTTGGGCTGACCCACGATTCTGCAACATCATCCGCAGATTTCTTACGTTGATTACTTTGTGCAGGTGTTAGGGTGGTTACGTTTGCATAGGTCTTTGGTACTGCCGTTTGTACTGGTTTCATTTTCTGATTTTCCTTTGCCATATTCATGTTTTTCAAGACATTTTCTTTTTCTAAAATTCCAATTTTAAATACTAATGAAGTTAAACACTTGTGAATTGTATTAGTTGCATTTCTGAGACATTCTTGATCTTCTTTCATGAAACTGTGTCCGAATTGGAGATTTGCTGTTTTTTGTATTTCATCTATTGCTGCGAAAACATTAAGTATTATCCTTTCTGTTGCCAGAGTTTCATGATTCTCTTGTGCCTTTTCTGTTTCTAGATGGTCCTCTAAGTTACAAACAGTATCCGCGTAAATATCTGTCTGTATTTCAATTCTGTCGCATTGTTTCTTTTTTACCTTTTCTGACTCTGGCGTGTCATTTCCGGATCTACTTCTTTTATTTCCTGCATCCGTTTGATTGGTTTCTTTTTTTTTGTTCTAATGGAGGAGTACGGAGAAATGTAATTTTTGGTTTAAAAGTGTTTTCCATTTCAGTCAATTCCTTATTGACCGCTCCTCGTATTTCATTTTTACTGTTATCATCATTAACACATATAGGTGTGTTTACATCCTTTTTATCAGCTAAACAGGTTTGATTTTGAATCGATACCGGTAATTTGTCTATAGAACTGAGGGAAAAACTTCTTGATTTAACACTTTTCACATTGGCTTTTAATTTGCTTTTCTTTTTATTATCTTCCTTACCATCACTATTTTCATCCATGATAGGTATATTATTCTTTTATTCACGATATAAATTAAACGTAGCAAAAAATATCTGTCAGTTCAGTTAAAATGACAGATATCGGGTTAGAATGACAATTATACAGGTTTGGAATAAACATAAAATATCCTGGGGATGAAAATGATCGATTCCTGTCCGGAAACTGTCGCATCTAGGTTATATGAAAAGAATATTTATTTGCTTCATAGGTAGGTACTGTCAAAAATAGATCACAAAGGTCGCCGGTTCAAATGTCACTGTTTTCGTTCCACAAACTGTCATGATATCCATTACTCGCTCCTTACCCTTTATATTTTATAAATGATCTTGATTTTTGCCACTGAAACTGCTGATACGTGATCCAGTAAATTATATTATCCTAGGATAAGAAGCCTTTTTTATTACAAGATTAAATTTCAAAATGAGTTTATATGCGCTCTTTAATCATTCGTACTAAGCCATCCGACAAAGTAAATGAAATATCATGTTTCTTGCATAAAAATTGATGAACATTTTTAGAGTTTTATATTTCATATTAATCAAAGTAGATTGGCTTATGCTGTAATAGGTACAATAGAAACGGTGAAGCTTTTCCATCACGTGACTGTTACGTCAGCAATATTGTTCATATGAATTAAATCAAAACTTGTGTCAACTCAATAGGAATAATCGTTATGACTAATATTCCAAAGGTCGGCGTTTTACGAATTGGTAATTAAACAAGAAATTTAACTTTTTTAATTGTATTTATTTTATTTATATGGTTAACATCGACATATTTATTAAAACTATCGATATACTGGGCGAATAAGTTACAAAATCCAAAATTAATATTAACCATGCTGGCTTATTAGTGGAGAGCTGATTTTTTGTAGGATATCTTGTATTTTATATAAGTACATACAATTTATGAAGTTCATGAAACTGACGTAATGTTTAGTCTACTGACAGGGTGTCCTCTAAAACTTTTAAAATAACACTTTCTAAACTGTTTATATTAGAACAATTTTTTTGGATGGGCTATAGATTGTAAATAGAATAAGATTCCCACACAGCTTGAAGGTGGACGTTTCGATAAATATATTACCATAATCAGGGCAACACATCAAATGGAAACCCTCATATTAAAAGTAAAAAACAGAAATATCCGCAAATGACATCAAAAATAAAATGTAAACACATATAGGTACTAGAAACGAAAAAACACATCAAATATGACAAATCTTGCTTTATAGTTCATCCATTTCGGAATCTGAGCTGTCTTCACCAGTATTTATTATCACTGGTTCAATATGTATGTTCACCAAATTTCGTTCTCGAGTAAACCAGTCTTCGATTATTTTTTCGGTATGCCTAACACAATTATCCCAAACATTTGCACTACAATTTTCCAATGTTTCTTTCCACATACTCAATACCCTTTCATCGCCGTATCCGTCTCTGCCAATATACTTATTATAATATGTTTTGCAGTGGGCCCAAATAAGCTCAATGGCATTAAATTCGCAATGGTAGGGCGGTAGCCTTAAGACTTCATGACCATGTTTTCGGAACAATTCATCAACAACATATACATTTTCTTTCCGGTTCATTTTAGCAATTTGTAATAGTTCAGGTCTTGAGAGGTTTTCATTAAAGTCAATATTGTTGGCTTTTAACCGAGTGATAATTTCATCTTTTTTTGACGAAGTGGAAGGTTGCTTTTCTGCTAGTATACTATGATAAGGCGCATTGTCCATTACCACTAACGACGGTTCTTCTAAATTCGGAATTAACTGTGTCGTAACCCACTTTGTAAATATTTCACCGTTCATTTCACCGTGGTAATCTGACGACGATGATTTAGAGGAAAACACTAAGCTGGCATCTTCCACAAATCCTTTGGATGAACCAGCGTCAACAATAATAGAACGTTTACCGTCATAACCTCCTGGTTTACGTACACTTTTAACATTACAGTCCTGCCAAGAACTTAATTTAGTTCCTTTTGCATATATCCATGTTTCATCTGAAAATATAATTTGTCTTGAAAAAACACTATCACTATTTTCTCTATATTTTCGAAGGAAGCATGCTCTTTGGCTAGCAATATTTGTTCGTTCTATTAATGCTCTTCTGTTATTTTCCTTTTTATATTTAAATCCCAAATGTTTCAATAATACCAATAAAGAGGTATTTCCAACAGAAAGAATTTCCTTATTTTTTAGTTCATCATTTATGGTTTTAACAGTAACATGTTTCCCTGAAAAAATAAGAAAATTTAAATTATCATTATCTCAAACAAAAAAAAAGATTTTTTTATATTTACTTCATACTAAACTCGAACACAAATTTTTGATATTCAGATTTTTTTATTATTTGTACCAAATAATGTATAGAACAACTCCGTATGTGACATCAAAAAATTTAAATTAGAAAACTAAATTGTGAAACACAATCTACACTCAGAACATTCAAATTGGTAAACATTTATGGACAGTACTCAACTTAGAAATCAGCACATGTAGAAACACATTCAAATTAAAAATATGCACAACTTTCTGTATTCTAAAGCTTTCATTACTCATAACTTCTATAATCGAACTTACGTTAAATTACCTACTAGTTTTCTAAGATTTTCATATACCACACTATAAGCTGCTGGTGAAAAATCCCACTGTATGGATAATACTACATGCACTATGATGTGTAATCTTAATTATTAAGGTACTATGATTTCACTTCTCTTTTATTTAAAGTGTAAGCTGACTGTAATGTAAGGCTTAAGATCTCCCATGTTCTTGTATTATTGTTTCACATGTTTGTTTGCTTACTTTGTTCATACATATTATATAAGGTATTCCGTACTGCCATTTTGGTTCCCTCGGGTAAATCCTCTGTTTTTAGTTTTAATCGAGGTGTTTGACTGAGTGACGTTGGGAAAGTTGGAATGTTTTCCTTACTTTTTTTAAGGGAACATACCGTTTTCACAGATATTTTCAATGCAGTTGCCACTCTCTGAAATATAATATTAAATAGAAATGTCCTTAAATAGATGTTAACTTTAGTATAATACCTCCTGAACAGATGAAATAGGTTGAAAGGGTCCGCCGTTGTTTTTTTCCATCTCAAAATATTCAATCAAGTTCATAACAAACTCCTGTGCTCGTGAATTAAGCTACTTTCCAGGCATTTTCTGAAAATAACTGTTGGTTAATTTACCGTTACAAGTACAATCAGACACTTGATTCATGCAAATTTGAAAATTCTGCAGAGATTTACAAATTGTAGAGAATTATAAATAGGTATTATTTACCACCAATAAGTAGTAAAATAAGCATTGTAATATTCCCGTCTCACGGCACTTTAGGTGTTATGAAATGTCAAAAGTTTACAAGTTGTTAATGTAATAACTTAGTACTTACCAATGTTAAATGGAATAAAAAGTCAAATTAGTTCTTACAAGAACTGATTTTAACAATTGATACACTTTGAATCCAAAAAATCGCTGAAAACAAGTCAGTAAACTAACCTCAAATGCGGTAGTGTCAAATTCAAGTTTTAGTACGATCAGTTATTCACGTTACGTCAATTATATCGTTGTCTCTTTTTACGATTACTACGGCAAATTTATAGAAACTATTACGTATGTCTTGTAGTGGGTCTTGTGTAGAAGACAATCGATCGAACGTTGTTATGTTTGATTTATATTGATAGAAGAAGATAGAATGTAGAAAATATGTGTTGCATAAATCGTAGATTGGATCACGTGATGGAAAAGCTTCAGCGTTTCTTCTGTATTTAAGATATGAGTGGGATAGGGTTGCGCGATACACTAGAAAGTATCGATATTAGGTATCGATACGAATCGGTACGTAAAGTATCGATACAGTAGAATATCGAATATAAATTTATCGATACGTTAACGATCCAAGATTTTGCTAACTTTGACGTTTTTTCGGTGAAACACACTTTTTTGGGGGGTGGAAAAAGACATTATTGCGATTTCCGGCCAAAGTTGAGTTTCTAGAATAAAAAGTTGAGCGTAAAAGTTGTAGATCTTGGGAAAATCTACAACTTTTACATCAGTGACTTTTCCACATAACCTCAAAATTAGCTCGAGAAACGCAAAAGGCTACATTTTTCTTTTTTTATTTTTAATTTCATTAAAACAATGTTCGATTTTAATGAAAATTTAGTAGAAGGTAGCTTTCATAGTCACAATCCATGAAAGGAAATTTCAAATTAAAATATTGGAAATTTTTCGAGTTATAACGTTTTTTCGGTAAAACACACTTTTTTTGGGGGGTGGAAAAAGACATTATTGCGATTTCCGGCCAAAGTTAAGTTCCTAGAATAAAAAATTGATCATAAAAGTTGTAGATCTTGGGAAAATCTACAACTTTTACATCAGTGCCTTTTCCACTGTAACGGTAAAAGTTGTACCTCACAGGGCACCAGCTCGAAGACTGTCAGGGAATACGGTATATCGGTCCAGAACTCTACAAGAGTGTGGCCAATCTGGTAAAATAAGGAAAAAACACTAAAAGCTACGGAAGTACTGCCATTGAAGGCAAAGAAAAGGAAGAGGTTGCTATAGAAGCCAGGGTGAAGAGAAAGAGCGACTAAGCAGTCATTTTTCAAACCTATTATGTTTGTAAACCGAGCGCAATCCGCCACTCAGCAAAGGCCAACCCAGTCCAATTGGGGCCTAACGTCTTACGGTACGTCAATCGAGACTCTACGTTAGTTATAAAAAGCAAAATTGACCGTTTATTTGTTTGAGAAACGGTAGGAAAACTCGGGGTAACAAAAAGACATATAACAAAAAGGGGGACCAAAAATTTGAATGACGTAAAATCCATTTCCGCAATGGAGAGCTCTCAAGGTGTCTAGCCGGTATTTTTATGTTTTGTAACAGAATGAATGATATGCGGGATAAGAAAAGGAGCCGTTTTGTTCGGAGAACGGTATAAACTCCAATGTAGCTTGGTCTACTTCCTTTTCTACGCGGAGGGTAAAAATGGTTGGGAACCAAGTTGAGTATGGGTTGAGTAATCGGGACGGTAAGTAACACAGTTGCCTAAAAGAAAGAAAACGGAAAGAGAAGAGAAAAAAACTCTAGTGAATCGTTTTTGTAGGAGAACGATAGCGAAACTCCAAGAGAATGGCGCGGTTGCCTAAAGTAAGGAAGAAAACGAAAACGGAAATAATAAAAATAATGGTCAACTAAAACTCGATTGTACCGTTATTTTAGGAGAACGATAGCGAAACTCCAAGAGAATGGCGCGGTTGCCTAAAGTAAGGAAGAAAACGAAAACGGAAATAATAATGATAAACTAAAAACTCGATTGTACCGTTTTTTTAGGAGAACGATAGCGAAACTCCACGAGAATGGCGCTTTTGCCTAAAGTAAGGAAGAAAACGAAAACGATAATTAACTAAAAACACAATTGTACCGTTTTTTTTAGGAGAACGATAGCGAAACTCCAAGAGAATGGCACGGTTGCCTAAAGTAAGGAAGAAAACGAAAACGATAATGAACTAAAAACACAATTGTACCGTTTTTTTAGGAGAACGATAGCGAAACTCCAAGAGAATGACGCGGTTGCCTAAAATAAGGAAGAAAACGAAAACGGAAATAATAATGATAAACTAAAAATCAATTGTACCGTTTTTTTAGGAGAACGATAGCGAAACTCCACGAGAATGGAACGGCCTCTGAAGTAAATGACTTGAAGTGATTGGCCAGCATCTTGAAAATATTTAAAATGAGAGAAAAAGAATAAAAGACGGTATCTAAATCAACAGTACTAATCAAATAGCACTAGTGAAAGCAAAGGATCTAAAATCCGAGTGAACATAAATGCCTGGCAACGAGATATAGATATGGAAACTGAATGTACGTGAACGACTGTAGATATAAAAACAACAAATACTTTTTGCCGATAGACGTCAATTAAAATAAACAAAACCGTACCATATTTTCAACAAGTCAAAAATGTTGCATAATAACTCCATAAAAACTATCAGTATATAAATGTATAGCTAATCTAGATCAAAAATGTATCATAAATTGTCATTAAAGTTTTTGTAGCACATCACAATCTCTCTGTCGTCAAAAAAACTGAACTGCAAAATATTTATAGTTAACGGTAAATTGTTAATTTGGCAACACTGCACTTTATATTAACAAGATTAGACAAGAAAAAGTAAGAGAGTTTAAAGATAAATTGTTACTTTGGCAACACTGCACTTGACTAACAATAGGTAAGATAAGATATTTCAGTTTGTGTAACTCGACACAATTCAACTGAACAAGATACAAACGGTAAGATATTTCAGTTTGTGTAACCAGACACAATTCAACTGAAAAAGATAATTTTACTATGCAGCTACATAAAATATAACAACTTATCAGAAAACAGACACCTTAAGAATTTACTTAAAACGTGGCAACATTGCAAACAAATCAGATGTAATTCACCTTTCCTGAAAAAATCAATAACAAAATTCCGTTTCGGGACAACAAAAGATTGTGCTATACTTCGTTATCTCTTAAAAAAATAAACCCAGAGAATATTCGTTATCGTAGACCAAAATATATATTGTAAATAAGGCAGGTAGTTAAGATAAAATTAAAAAAACGTCCAGGGTCGGTACAAGATAGTAACTTGAAAAAGTGACATTTTTTTTAAAAAAGTTAGTTGGAAGCAAAAATTCTAAATTGAACGATAAGAAAAAATTTTAAAGAGAATATGCAAAAATAAAAAAACTAAAATCCTTCCAACCCAACTATTACACTGTGCAACAAAAACAATGGGCGCCAATTTGTAACGGTAAAAGTTGTACCTCACAGGGCACCAGCTCGAAGGGCTCCGGCTAGAGACTCCTCTCAAGGGTGATTCGACCCCAAGTTTATGTCACACAGGGATAACAGAAGGGTTGTAAAAATTGAGGGCGCCACTACCTTTTTAACGATGAAAACTACAAAAACTAAGGCGGAAAAGGTAGAAACGCCTTGTAGAATTTAAATGAAAGTTAATAATAAAAACTACTAAAAATTACCCCGGGCGATATCTCCCTCAACTTTTATAGTTGAGGATTTTAATAAAAAAAAAGAATTAAAAACAAATTTACAATTTATTCTGCCACAGGAAATGAACAACGGAATTTAATAAAGGAATTTGTACTTTTATAGGTACTTAGCTTAGGTGAAGTGGTTTCCTGGAGAAGAAGTCAGGTCTTGATCCGAACTGATGAGTTCTGTTCTAGGGCGGTAGTTTGAGGGTTCTATCCTTGGCTATATTCTTGGGGTTATATTCTTCGGTTTATATCCTCAGCGTTATATTCTAGCCTAGGGTTATATTCTCGGCGTTAAATTCTTGGGTTATATTCTTGGCTTATATTCTCGCCTAGGGTTATATTCTTGGCTTATATTCTCGCCTAGGGGCTGTGCTTACCTAGAAGTACAAGTGGATCAGGGATATGTAGGAACTTGAATGTTATGGCACATTATGTTGGTCAGCTTTTCAGGTTAAAGAAAAGGAAGGCAGTTATTTGAAAGTCAAAAAAATTGATTTAATTTACTGAAAGCTTTCCAACATTATATGTCCCATGTTAAAACAGTAAAAATAGCAATTATCGACTGAATTAAAAAAATATACTAATGATCCGAAAGAAACTAATAATAGCAATAAGTTATTTATTTGGTTATATGAAAAAATATCGTGCTTAGGAAATATATGAAACCGGTACTGGCGTTGCGAAAGAATATTTTATAGGTTACCGGTAATTCATAAAAATGTTATTTTATAATTAAGAGTTATTTCGCAACTGAAAAAGCTCGAAAATGTTTGTATAAAAGTAAAACAGTGAATTATAAAAAAATATTTGACTTAAAACTACCATATTAGTACAAAAGAACAGTTTATGACCACGTGTTGAATTTAATTTCGTCTATCTCTGTAAAAAAATAAAGAATGCATACGAAAATTATATCAGACAGTACTTTAGAAGAAGCTTATTAATTATGAATTATGATTTTGAACTTACCACAGCAAAATTCATAAGATAGGTACTTGAGATATGAAAGATAGCGAAAGATGTGTCGCCTTCGGTGGTTGTTAACAAAAAGGGGTGTTTAACGTGGCGGTGTGCAAAAAAATATGGAAGCGTCCGTTGGCAGGCGTCAATTGTCTTACGTTCGGGGTAGAAGAGTTTGGGGTCACAGAACTATAATTGGATGTGGCTAGTGACGACGAGCGCTAATTAAAAGGATTTATTCTGTAAAATCGAAACAGGTCGATAGACATGTTACACCACATAACCTCAAAATTAGCTCGAAAAACGCAAAAAACTTCATTTTTCGTTTTTTATTATTACTTTCCTTAAAAAATATTTGATTTCGATGAAAATTTGGTAGAAATTAGCTTTGATAGTCATAAACCATGAAAAAAAATTCAAATTAAATTTTTTTCGAGTTATGACGTTTTTTCGGTGAAACACACGTTTTTTGAGGGGTGGAAAAAGACATTATTGCGATTTCCGGCCAAAGTTGAGTTCCTAGAATAAAAAGTTGATCATGAAAGTTGTAGATCTTGAGAAAATCTACAACTTTTTCATCTGTGACTTTTTCACATAACCTTAAAATTAGCTCGAAAAACGCAAAAAACTGCATTTTTCGTTTTTTATTATTAGTTTCCTTAAAAAAATGTTCGGTTTTGATGAAAATTTAGTAGAAGGTAGCTTTCATAGTCACAAACCATGAAAAAAAATTTCAAATTGAAATATTGGAAATTTTTCGAGTTATAACGTTTTTTCGGTAAAACACACTTTTTTGGGGGGGTGGAAAATGACATTATTGCGATTTCCGGCCAAAGTTGGGTTCCTAGAATAAAAAGTTGATTATAAAAGTTGTAGATCTTGAGAAAATCTACAACTTTTTCATCAGTGACTTTTTCACATAACCTTAAAATTAGCTCGAAAAACGCAAAAAACTGCATTTTTCGTTTTTATTTTTAGTTTCGTTAAAAAATCTTCGATTTTGATAAAAATTTAGTAGAAGGTAGCTTAGAAAAGTCACAAACCAAGAAAAAAAATTTCAAATTGGAATATTGGAAATTTTTCGAGTTATAACGTTTTTTCGGAGAAACACATTTTTTTGAGGGGTGGAAAAAGACATTATTGCGATTTCCGGCCAAAGTTGAGTTCCTAGAATAAAAAGTTGATCATAAAAGTTGTAGATCTTGAGAAAATCTACAACTTTTTCATCCGTGTTTTTTTCACATAACCTCAAAATTAGCTCGAAAAACGCAAAAAACTGCTCATTTTTCGTTTTTTATTTTTAGTTTCGACAGCACGACATCATTTCACAACGTGATTAAGAAATCACGATATCGCTCATCACTATAGATAACGCCACTTTCCGCTACCACTAAAAATCCCGTATCGCAAGGTATCGATACACTACAAATTTATCGATACTTGGAATGCATCGAAAAGCATAGTATCGATACAAAATATCGAGTATCGAAAGTAAAAACTAGTGCATATCACGAGCTGGGCAATCACAGAACTCACGCGTTATCATACGTACAAAATTATATCTACACCTCTTAATAAGTCATTTGGAAATTTTACATGGAAAGTTCTCCGGGAATTTTGAAAATTCTTTATTTTATAGATTTCGATATGTTCTTTTCGTATCTTTGTGCTCGTACCGCCATATTGAAAAAATGGCGTCTAATGTCTAATAGTAATTATGCGCCAAGGTAGAAAAGTGAGGTCTTTAATGGATCCGAGACATTAATACACTTTTCTACCGTGGCTCATATAGCATTTTATTCACTACTTCACTACTGGCATTTTATTTTTTTAAATATTAGTTTGTCGACTCCCGTTTCACATGACATATGACAGCTGTGCACAAGTTAACCTCACATTCTGTTAAATGGATTGAGATTTAGTTATAATCAAGTAGGCTCTGTATTTTTCTACCTTGGTTAATAATGAACAACTTTACTACCTCAACAAAAGTCAATAAAGTTAGGTTTAGAGGCTAGTAGTGAAAAATAGAAGTTTTTTGATAATATCTTCTTTACGACTCATTTTACAATAAATAGATTTGTATACAAAATTAAACTAAATAAATTTCCTACAATTTATGTATTAAATTTTTTTTTGTAAAATAAAAAGTTTTAGGAGCGCCGCAAAGTATACTTCAAAATGCGTTTTGAGTATAAAACTCATTTCCACACCACCTTGAGGTAGAGTAAGCGTCGCGCTTTTTTTTTATCGTGGTGTCAACTGTAGGCCTGATCCCCAATGCCCAATTTCGAAATTTAGAGCAATCTTCTTCGCTTTGTTCTGTCTGATGGACCAGGCGCTGCGAGTTCGTTATCGATATGTCATAGATAGACATTTCATCCGCATCATCTTTGATGGGATTATCAGTCTCAGCACAATTCTCTTCGTTTTCGATTCCACTATACGGTTGCTCGGAAATAGTCTCTGTTTCTTCCTCTTCATCGCTATCATGAGATGGAACTAGCGAGCACGAGCACCACTACAATTCGTGCAAATAACAGTGCATTTCAACCAAGCTTTTCTGCATCCGCAGGCTTTGTGACATCCCTTTTTACTTCAACAAGGTTTCTGGAGCTGAAAACGCGAGTGCCGTAACAGGAATTAGCCAATTTTGGTTTCTGTTCCATTCCCATTGCTCTGAATTTTGTTCATTCCCATACCACTGCTGAACCTGGTGATAGATACTTTTATAGGCTAATTTTCAGACGCATGCATAGTCGTTAAAAGGCATACTTCTCACATTACTATAACCGAATAATTCAAGAAGGAAGCTTCAGCCATAATCTCAGCGTTTGAATTTTTAAATACTTGAATAACCTCAATTAAACGTCAAAAAATAATAGTTCAATACTATTAAACGCTTTACAAAATTAGAAAAATTAATTTCCAAAGAGCAGACCGTCCACTAAGAAGCAACAACTACTTCTCGGGCTATATGCCCCGACAGACATTGAATTACACTTTTAAAGTAAACGGGGTTGGTATATCTGTTAAGATAGAACCAACCATTCTGGTTTGCGATTAGAAGGAATAACATCTCTTGTAGATCGGTTTCGGCGTTTTTGCGCCTCATCAGCACAAGGTAGATGCTATACGTCCAGAAGCTCTGAGAGCATAATCCTGGACTAGAGACTACGTTGATACCACACCAATACATTAGCCTCGGTAAAGGAAATGCTAAGAGTGCGATATCAGCGACATCCCTACATCTAATCACAAACCAAAATTCTATATCGACAAAAAACCATCTCGGTTTTGTAGGTACTTACTTAATTACAGTTTCCTGTAAATAATTGTCATATTAGTAAAGCGTGATCTATAGACGTCAAAAAATAATAGTTCAATACTATTAAACGCTTTACAAAACTAGAAAAATTAATTTCCGAAGAGCAGACCGTCCACTAAGAAGCAACAACTACTTCTCAGGCTAACCAGTTTCACTAGTTTGAAAAAGCTACTGTGTAGCAAAACGCGTCACTAATTTCAAATTGAACGACAGTTCCAAATAAAATGGAGATTTAAACAAATTAAATTGTTTTATTTCATCATTTAATGATAATTTTGTTGTTGAATGACAACATCTTCTTTAGATGCCTATTCGTCAACGGAAAGAAAAGAGATAGCGTATCATTGACATTGATTGGCATCGATGATAATAATTTTGTTCGATATACCTACTGTTTATGTATCTATTGTAAAAGGGCACGGTGATAATCAAAATTAAATAGTACTTATTAGTGAAATATGGGGATTATGAGCTCAGAAAATGTGGGTAAGTGATCTATGAAATTTGTAAAAATATGTCATTTGTAAGTATGGTTATGGATATGAAGTTGATGTCACTTTCAATAATTAAATAATAATTTTGAAAGTATTTAAAAAAACTTCGTTATCAGGGGGGAAAAGAATAAATTGAATGTGGGTGGTTATGGTGATTATATTATGATGTAAATCCACTTCTTTAAGCCGACATAGTTGATCATTTGAAAACTTGTATTTTTTAGTAAATTGTTCAATAAATAATATAATTGATACAAAATTTGAAAAAAATAACTTAGCATTGATCCCAACCCTGAGATAAGATTTTTTGAATAAATTAAAAATCAAATGAAAAAAATATACATTAATTTATGAAGAAATTTGGAATAATCATCCTCAACGAGGGACATCTGTAGAAATCAATATAATATACAGGGTTATTGATTAGTGTGATAGTTGGTATGTTATCATGAAATATACCAAAAAAAATTAAGTATATAGATTGTAGGCAGCTACAAGCTTCATATTTCAAAATTAGTTACAATGTTAACCAAAACTCGTTGTCAGATCAAAGTTATGTTTCTTTAAATGAAACACCCTATATTCCACTTCAGAACTGAAATCTGCTGAAGAGCGTTGTTTTTTTTGCGTGCTGCTTCTTACTTTCCCGTAAGTATAATTTTTTTGTAAACTACGAATGACATTTTGTGCCGTTTACTGATTCAATTATTATAGACTTACTGTTTGCCTTGTCCATTGTCAATTAAGCTGAAATTAATTTTTGTCTTAAAAACGCCACACGCCTTGCCATGGCTTGTTTCTATATGCATTATTGAGGTTATGTTTTTTTATGCAAATCGATAAAACGAATTGAAATAAAATCGAAATAGGGAAACAATAAACAAAACAAGTGAAACTCACATTGAATAAAACGATACGGATTGTTTATTATACTTGAGTAGACTGTGAAAATGACAAAGAGGAGGAAATAGTATATTCAATGAAAACAATAATATTTCAGGTCATTTTCCAAAGGGCAAATAAGTAGTTCAACCACCATTTTAAATGTTGAATATCTCAACAACGGTCCAGGCTGGATTCATAAAAATATGGGCTTCACGAATATAACTTAAAATACTTATATGGTGTTACATTGAAAAAAATTATATAATGATTTGTACCCTTTGGCTATGGTACGCCCCTGGAATAAAAACTATCCTATAGCCTTAGCGCAAGTACAAGCAAAGAATTGGCAAAGTTTTACCTCATTAGGATAAATGGTACCGTCAAACGGGGTAATTTCGATCAAAAATTAAGGTTTTTTTAGCATAGCACCTGAACGATTCAATTTATTCAAATAAAATTGAAAATGAAGATACCTTGAACATTGAGCCATTTGATGAACCCATTACTATTTTTTTGAGTTTTACCATTCAATTTTCCCCGCATTTTGGGTAAAGTATTCAAAAGCTTCGAAAAATTGACTTTACCTTCTCATTCAACAAAAAATAGGAAAATTCTTATTTATTCGGGGGTAATATCCCTAGTGCATTTAATTTTTCCGGAAAAAATCGGAAAAACGAGTTTCTAAGTAATTTGTTTTAACAAATAGCATGAGCGAGAGTGGTTTTAAAAATCCGAGTCGAAGACGAGGATTTTTCCACTTTCGCGAATGCTATTTGTTAAAACAGATTACTTATAAACGAGTGTTCCAATTTTTCCACTGGAAAAATTAGATGCACGAGGGATATTTGGTAAGATTATTTCCTGAGTTAAATAAACATTTTATTTTAATACAACATTCAAAATTAATGAATTCGTAAGCGTTGTTTGTGATCTTTGTTGTTGGTAACGGTACATAGCAACACAGCATAGAAACCATCAAGTTTGTTTTTACAAGGCAACTTGTCAAACTTGCATGAAATTTTTTCGATTTTTTATCCGGAAACACTGCTGACAGCTAAGTTGACAGTTGTTAAGTAATTTTTCCACTTAAAATTTATATTTGACATACCAATTCTTGATAGCGATTGGTCAAAATTAATAGGAAGGAAATAATCAGCCTTATTTCACAGCTCTTGGTTAATAAACGTAAAAAAACTTCACAAAAACTATATAAATAAAAAGAAAACATATAGGAACATAATATTACGAGTTCAGTCTAAACTTGAATAGATTAAAACAACAAAAAATATAAAAATCTCAGCTGTACAAAAAAAAACTTAAAAATAACTGTCCAGAAACTCATTCCAGAAGATCTTGTTCTTCTCCTTGTAAATGAAAGGTGTGCCTTCCGCGTTTTTCCCCTTTCAGGTTGACTTTTCTCTCAATCTACTCTAACGTTATTATTGAGAGGTCTGGAATTTGCGGATACATAAAAAAACGTCTTTTTCGAGTCTTTCTTGCCCATTGTATTAACAGTTAGTTTTTCGTCTGAAATAGCTTCAATCCAGGCAATAAAATGTCAGTCCCTTCTGTTGGTTTTAAATTTCACCAATACGGAGTCGTTCACGATAAAAACTTCAGAATTTTGCATTTCTGCTAATGTTTCGTTTAGGGTAGAGGGTTCTCCTATTTCATATTCTTCTCTGATTCTACAACCTCTAAATCCGACTCTTTTTCTGACTCAATGTCACTTATATTCATATTTTCAGTTTGTCCATGTTCTTCTTCTGATTTGCTTTCACTTGCATGCCGTCTCTTTCTTCTGGTTTTGATATTTTGTGATGTGCGCTTGGATTCAGTCATCAACAGATCCGACGTTCCTATGCTCTTTCCTGCAGATACATTGATATTTTTTCCTTGTTTCACAGTCTTCGCTGGACCCGTCCGAAGTTGTTCAAGATGATCTACTATAGCACCTGTCCATGATGTTTCCTGGGCGATCCTCAATTCTTTTACGAGGAATTTTCTTCAGAACAGCGTCCGGATTGCTTTGAACCCTGCAATAGAGTTGGCTTGAGAATTGAGACCAACAGACTCCACAGCCTCCTTTAGAAGCTTCGGTAAAACAGTTTTGGGTAACACTCCTCTATTTCTTAACTTCCATGTTTCTAAAACCCGTTTCCATGCCGCCTTAAGAGGTCGAAAGTAAGCTACATCCAAAGGTTGTAGCAGGTGTGTTGAGTTGGATGGGAGCAGGATAAACCTGATATTGTTATTTTCGCATTCCTGTATTACACTCACAGTGACGTGGCTACTCAAATTGTCCCCAACTAGAACTTTAACTCCATCTATCTTTTTGAAATGGGGCAAAACAATAGAATAGAACCAGTCGTCAAATATGGTGGAATCAAACCAACCGCTGAGAGTGCGATTGTATCTGGCCCCTTCAATACCCCTTTCAGTCCATCCCACATATGAATGATTTGCCTTGTAGACAATATATGGTGGAAGCATTGTGCGGTCTGCTGCTATCGCAAACATGACAGTGGTGCTAGTTTTAGTGCTATCTATGGCTCTATGTGCATGTTTGGTGCCCCTTTTTTAGACGACTTTCACAGTTTCATCATAATTCACAATATTAGAAGGTGGAATATCCTTAATGACATCTTTTAAATTTCTTCCACTAACTTTTGTATTTTCTGCCAGTTTTATGGTAAGATTGGGATTTCGTCCCATAAAACCATTAAACCAGTCTGTTCCAGGTAAGTTATCTCTGAACCTTGGTTCTGTCACTCCACTCTTCGTCAAATAATGCTTAACGATATGTTTGATATCGATAGGCTTCAAGGGGAATCCCCAATTAGCGCAAATTTGGAGGCCTTCAGCCAACATTTTTTCTTCCTGCGCATCTAGAGCGGACGGTCTTCCATACTTAAGCTGATGTCTTCCGTGATAATGATCATTTAAAGTCGCGTAAGGAACGGCAAATTGCTCAGCGGCAGCCCTCATCGTCGATTTTTTCGTTTTACCGCCGCCACTGCCCTCTGAAGAAAAATGCCATCATAATTCCTCTTCCCCCGAGGCCCCAACTTCTTCTGGTAGTGACGAGGCATCTGAAACGGAAAAACAGAATCAATATGGACATAAAATGATTCGCTGACCGAACAGGAAAACGCCATATGCTTGGCAACACTGTACAGGTTGTTCTCTATACGTGATTTCCCCACACAAATAAACATAACCCAAAATATGATTTAGTAAATCAAAAGGTAAAAAAATATTTTTAAAACTGAAAGTGATCAAAATTACCCACAACAATGACTTTTTTTTTCTAAAATCTCCAGTGGAGCGTTGAAAAAATTAAATTACAGTGTTATTTTTGTTTATTCGCATTCACGAATAACTATTTTTTCCCGTATATTCACGAATTATTTTCTTCCATGCATACTTTTAGCTGTGGAATCAATCGTTTTCGCATGTTTAAATTTTAACGAAATTTTCAACCTTTTATAAACACGTAAACCTACACATACTTACCTTATGTATGTAACGTTAATTTCGTTCACTTTACTTTCCTTCAGTTAATTAATAATAAATTATCGTATGGGCGGCGAATAGCGAGAAATGTTTCAAGGCTGAATATATTTGTTGTGGACGAGAGTCGAAATCAACGTTTCTATACGGGCCGATCGAGGTCCGTCTGTCGTGAAAATATGCACTTCTATTTTGATAGTCCCACTTCAGTACTCGCTCTTATCTCTTCTTCTACCAATTATTAATTAAATATGAATCAAGAATTCACTACTGAAATGTAAATTCCTTTCCTGGTCAAAGCGTATGAGCGTGACATGAACATGAGACGTAAGTCTGTTATCTTTCACATGATTTCGTGTATTTAAACAGTGGCAAAAGGGTTTCATTCTTCCTTCCTGTGAACATGTGCCATTGAAGCCTTTCTCGCTTATCGTATCTTACCTTTAAAAAGTGCATTCATCTGAGTGGTAAGTTATTTCGCTTAAATGTATAACTAACTCTCCTTTCTTAATAGTTTTCTACTTTCCTATCTTTATTATATAGCAATGTCGTTCCAGTGCCAGGAATATATATCGATATGATTTTGTGTTTTTTTTTTGTCTTTCATATTTCTTTAATGTTATCTTGGAATATATTTCAAACCGGTGTAGAATCGGTTATTCGATTTTATGTTTTTTATTTGCTTTCTTTGAGTATTTCTTTTATCTAAAAATACAGTATGTATGAACCACGTTGTCAAATAATTTTCTTTAACAATGTAATATTAAATTAGTAATTTTCTTCAACACTGTAAGATCATACTTCAGACATCCCGGATTTTGTTAAATTGGGTAAATTTGTTCCTGATACTAGTATTGTTCTTAGCACTTTTTTACCTGGACCCAGAAACTTTACCTGGACCAGAATTTTACCTGAGACACTACCTGTAACTACTGTAACCTAAAAGGACACCAAGGACACCATCTCCTCACCATCACTCCAGGAAAGTAAAATAAATATCTTTCATCGCTTCTCTATGAACTAGTCATTTAATTTTTTTGTTTTAAATTGTAACAAAAGTCAATATACAACTTGTAAATTTAATAACGTTGTTCATATAGTTTTTTTTCCCTTCCAATCTTACAGGATTTGTCGCTATAATGCTGATGTGAATAACAAATAAGCTAGTATTATTCAGAGTGGCGCCCACTTACCTTTCTTAACTTTCATAATTTACCTTTATCTAATTTCAGTACCTTAAATAAATTTCAAGTAGGATTTACCTGAGTACCGGTAAGACTACTCTCTGAATTTGTACTAGTTTGGTCTCAGAATCTACACCTGAGGTGCTCTCTAAACTGAGTAGCCGTTGCAAATTGTCGCCCAACATTGTTGGAGGCGTTGCAAATTGGCATTACCTTATCGTTACGTAACATGTATCACTACACACTCTACACTCGATAACGTCTACTCTCTCACTGAACCAGTGGACAGCTGTTGGCGGGTTAAAAACGCAAGCGCTTCATTTTACGCGCTATTTTCTTCACAGTGGCAAGCTTGATCGACCTTTCCCCGCATGATCGAAATTACTCCGTTTGACGGTATGGCAGCATATAAAATACGAACAAACAAATGTTCAAACAAAAATTCATTTTTCTATATAAAACTAGCGACCCGCCCCTGCTCCGTATGGATAGATAGATAGATAGACCCCCTTCAAAATTTTCATCGTACGCCTATGGTAAATGGAAATTTTTACAAATAAAATAAACTTTCTAAAATTTTATCATACGCCTATGATACAAGGAAATTTTTTTAAATAAATTAAACCCTTATAAAAATCGAATCGTACGCCCATGGTAGATAGAAATGATATAGACATTTTCACAAATAAGATATAAAATATATATATATATATATATATATATATAATATAAAATAAAAATTCAATCGTACGCCTATGATAGAAGGAAATTTTCAGAAACAGCCCCTTGTAAAAATTCAGTGGTAACATACTTTTGAAAAAATAGTATATTATATACAGATACATTCAAATAAAAACGGAACATAGGGGTTTAGTGTATTGTCCGATCTAAATAGTCCACCAACAAAATATTTCACTTCAATAAATATCAAGTATTGATCTGGATAGCTGGATTCAGAATCACTGTAGAAAAGCCCGCCCCTTCTCCTACCAAAATTTGTTAGTTATGTGCGAGGCGTGTCCGAAGTGCGACCTGCGATTTAGTATTGAATAATTATTTGATGGGGTTAGTAAACGTCGCTACATATGGAAACAATATGCTTACGTTTTATGTTGTTAAAATCGAAAATTAATTGTTAAATTCTCTTTAACAATTAATGTTTCGAGTTAAGATAATATGTTTTGATTTCTTTTCGCCATAACGGCTTGCAAAATAAAAATAAATTCGTAAATAAAACAAAATAGGATTCGTTGAATTGAAACAAAATTATGGGCTTGAACACTCACCGATCGACTGACTGTCTGACGCTAATTAAGGACCGCCCACATTTGAGAATAGGGAGTTGTGGGAATTGTACGATATGTTATGGGTGTCCAAATAAACGATTGTAATAATCGTATTTTTAATCTGTTGAAGCTGGATGTTGGTCGACTAGTTCAAAAGCAGTTCTGATACAATGCTTAAAATCCCTATGTTCCGTTTTTGTTTGAATGTATCTGTATAGTATATTATAGTATATTACAGACCTAGACCAGTTTGTCGACCTCAGCTTCGCTTTGGTCGACAATTACATGTTATCTGAGATTTTCTCACTTACTGGCCGTGGTGTGTATACTATTTTTCTGTGCTCCGGCCGGAAAGCAGCAACTTTCGTGCCGCTGCGCTAAACGAAGTTGTCGCTTTCCGGCTCCGTCGAACAGAAAAATAGTATACAAACCTCGGCCAGTAAGTAAGAAAGCCTCAGATCACATGTTTGTCGACCTCAGCTTCGCTTCGGCCGACAATTACATGTGATCTGAGACATTTATTACTTTACTGGCCTTGGTCCGTAATATACTAATTATGCATCCCGGTATTTTAAGTATTCGCCGTTCGGTAGCATTTCAGCTACCGTTATCAAGAATATTATTATTGTACTATTAATATGTTTAACTCCTATAAATACAATAAAAATTACCGAATTTATCTGTTTCAGAAATTGCGATGCTTCTACCTGGTTCTTTATCACACAGTCGATCGGTGAATAATACCAGCGATATCAGAAAAAACCTACGTGTTAGTGACCCCTCTGAAAGCTTACAATATGATCCTGAGAAAACGTAAGTACACCAAATAAATAATATTGATGCAGGTGACAAATTAAGTTTATATAAGGTAAATGTACTAGTCCTTGACCTATTAGTGCTAGAGCTTGACCTACTACGACAATCGTCCAACTTTAAATTGATTTAAAATATCTATAATAAGTATAATTAGTATTTTTTTTTGGGACTAATGTATTGCTTAATTATTTGGTATTCAATACATAGGGGATAAAATAATAAAAGATAATATGTAAACCATGGTAATTACGACAATATAACAAATTAGTGTATCATGCAGTGTATCAGTAATTGACCTAAATAAAAATAGTCGAGACTAGTGTTTGACCTAAATAAGCTCTAGTGAATGACCTATATGTAAAATAAATATACTCAAGACCTACATACACTTATTGTTTTGTAAGCTGTTAAATGAGTATCTACAACAAGTAAATATTTAAGAAATTATTCAAAAAAACACATCACTTGAAACAAAAGTTTAAATTCTTGATAATAACTAGGCAATAAAACAAAAAAAACTAACAAATTCGAATGAAAGAAATGAAAGTAATTAACTAATATTTTTAACTAAAACAATTTCTCTATCTCTGGGACGTGGAGTGAAGTGGAGAGCCTCTTTTATTGGCAGCCTCCGGCTTTTGAATTAATCCAAGGACATCTTTTTCGGAGTACCATAAAGTATCCTCCTTATCTGGCCATTTCCAATATTTGCCAGTTTTTGTCATAGCTTTCACAAAATATTCCCGTTTTCCGTCTTTTTCCTTTTTTAGTAGCATAATACCTGGATATACCGTGTCTTCATAACGGACAATAATAAAAGAATTTTTGGTTATATTTAGTCGAGTATTGGATACAGTATTAGTATTTCGAATCCTGTTGATTTTGTTTTCTTCTTTATATTTGTTGCTCTCTTTAAATTGTTAAATTTTCTCCTTAGCAATTTTATTTTTAAAAAATAATTCAAATCGCTCATCAATTTTTTGGCTTTGGAACATCTGTTTTAAAATTTCTTTGAAATTTTATGTTATCGGCATTGAAAGGTTGCAAACCACAGGTTCTGAAACCATTTGGCAAAATTAAGCGCCTATTTTCCATAGAATTTATAGTTACTTTCAACAAAGGAGCAAAATGTTCGCGTGATAGACGTTCGCCATTATTTTGTATTCTCCAGTCATGCACCGTCTTCTTCCACTGATTTTTTAGAGGGTGCAAGAATGCCACATCCAAAGGCTGGAAGAATGTGAGTAGAGTTTGGAAAAAGACATGCCAGAATTATCATATGTTTGGAGCAGAATTCACTTAGCGGTAACGACATATTATGCGATGCATCCCATCCACGAACATAATTACGAGACGATCCACTTTATTGTTCAGTAGCCAAGGATAAAATTGATTTGCAATGTATTCATAAAAACACTCTGCTCTCATCCAGCCGTTATCCGTTCTACCAATCGCCCAATCTCTCGGAAAGGTACTTACACCTTTTATGGGTACCTACTCTTTTAAAGCTATAGTTTGGTAAACATAACTGAAGCTGTGAAAGGAATGCGGTCGGAAACATTCGATATTGCCTCGTTTAACTATGAAAAAGCTAAAGTGCTAAGTTTGTAGTGATAATAATTAGAAAATAGACTTTTTATTATTAACAATATGTCAATAATGATTAAACGTTAGTTCTTTAATGTGCTTGTTTCATTGGATTTTGTCTATTAACAATATTTTTTCAATTTCTGAATATTAAAAGATGAACACTTTTCCGAATATGTTAAGGGTTTTCTTCAGGCCGGCAACATCGTGCGAAAATAATAATTACCACGCCCTCCGACTAACTCAATTGGTGAATATTTATCAAACCTCCGTTGCTAAGTAACCACCTGACTTCCTATTGGCAAGCGCGTGCGTGTGTTCTTCCCCTCTCACTTTGACCATTGATTGACATTGATTATCCAGTGGCGTTTAAATTGTCAGTATTTAATTTCGTATTTTCAGTTTTACTTGGTATCTCATTATTTCGTATGCATATTGAATTCAAGTACGATTTTTAACATTATTTGTTTTTAACAAATAGGTACCGTGTTTTGAAAAATACCTTTAATGCAAAGCATAAATCAGTTTCTATATATAATTATTATATAATAATAATAATTATTTTTAATACTTTTATAAAATAGGTACCATACGCCATTGGTACGTTTATGACAGATATCGGCCATGTTTCCTCGCCTCTTACCGATGCCGCGTAGCTTCAGATAGACTTGCCAAACTATATAAACTACCATTGTTGGAGGGAGCTGTACTGCTGCATTGCATACAATTAAACGAGTAAGACACTCCTTCTCGTCATTATTTATGAAATTATAGACTACCTTCTCGCCCATTTTAACGAGTACCCTATTTTATTTAGGGCTTAGAAAAAAAGTAGTTTCGTCGAAATTGAATACGCGATTGGGGAAAACTAGAACATCAAGATGGCCATTAGTTTTCAGTTACTGGGTAATTTCTTCAAACCATATTCTTATCTTTGTTTCTGTTACCGAAGCTTGAGCCTTGGTTAGGTTTTGAGAAATACGAAGAGATACTTCGGGGTGTCGTTGGGAAAAGAGCTGGTACCAAGTTCGACCAGGCCTATTATTTACGAAGGGATTTTCCCTTTTCATGTTTTTCATCAGAAGCTGGACGCTGTCCAGTAATTAATCTTTTGTTGCTGGGAAGTCTCGATTTGATATATGAAATAACCATTCTACACATAACAACATTTCTTATGTAAGGGACCATATAGACGATGGTCCCATTTTTCTCTCTAAAGGAGTTATGCCTTTGTGTTTGTATATCAATGTCGTTTTAGGGATATTATACATTTTACTGGCTTTATAATACGACATTCCATTGGCAACAGCTAACAGTGCATCTCGCAATTCTTCCTCAGAATACTGAAATCAAAACAAATTGTGGCTAAGCCTCTTCCAAGTCTGATTAACCCTTGAATCTAAATAAAGCCGGTAACAATTATTCCGAAAAAAAAATAAAATTTAAGAACTAAATAGATCTGCCGGGAGATCAAACAAATTGTGGCTAAGCCTCTTCCAAGTCTGATTAACCCTTGAATCTAAATAAAGCCGGTAACAATTATTCCGAAAAAAAAAATAGAATTTAAGAACTAATTAGATCTGCCGGGAAATCAAACAAATTGTGGCTAAGCCTCTTCCAAGTCTGATTAACCCTTGAATCTAACTAAAGCCGGTAACTATATTCCGAAAAAAAAAAATTTAAGAACTAATTAGATCTGCCGGGAAATCAAACAAATTGTGGCTAAGCCTCTTCCAAGTCTGATTAACCCTTGAATCTAAATAAAGCCGGTAACTATTATTCCAACAAAAAATTTTCCCCACGATTTAAACGGTACCCAGCTATCGACACACAGAGTAAAAATATATGTACTAGCATAAAATTAAAATATTATAATCCACTTGGATATCAATTTAATATAAAACTACTGAGAACCGAAAGCATAAAATAATTCGAGAATTCACTAATAATTTATATCAGTTACTTACTATTTAATAAACGCTGTAAATAAAATTCGAAATCAAATTACAGTTCACAAATCTTTATTTCCATATAAAAGAAACAAAATAAAAAAAACCCAATTTCAATTCATCAACAAAAGAGAAAAAAATAGCCGGTCGGAAAATTTTCAAATCCATACATTTAACAATTTAATATTGAGCGGCGGTACGGAAAGTTTAGAATACACAGTTTATTTGTAAAAATGATTTACCTTATAAAATACAGCTTACACACACAATCGGAATACACTAAATTTTCACAATACTTTTCGGTTTATCGGTTATCGGAAGAAAGTTGAGAAAAGAGTCACGAACGGAATGAATCAGCGCGAATGATTTATTGAGAGCGAAAAATGAATCATGAGAGCGAATCATTGAGAGCTAATTTATATTCCAAAATTCTAGTTACATTTTTCGTCCGTAGTTGTGGTGAGGGAATTAAAGGTGAAATTTATCTACTTACAACAAAAAGTTGTACCTATACTGAACGGCTTCGGTTTTAATTAAAATGGTGTATATACCGGGCGTCCCTTCAGTTGAAAAATTTAAATATCGGAAATGAATAAATTGTGTATGGTAGAATTTGGATTTGCGTAACTCGGACTTATACTAAAATATACAACGGTAATAACGAAAAAAAAATCAATGCGGTAGTAGAAAGGGTTGTAAAGTAACGAGTTATATACACCCTAGTGGTGAAATAAAATATATTACGGAAAAAAAATAATAATTTAACTTGCAAAAAAAATAACTCGTTACAGTACTTGCTTGCATTATTGACCAATATGAATTAGTGTTAATTTTTGATCTAATGTTTGATCTAGTATTATCCTTCCTTTCAAACATATAACAGTTAGAAAAAGTGTTGGTCAAACACTTAACCAGATCTACTTCGTTAAGTTATTAATAGATTGGCTACAAACAAAAATTACATTTTTTCAAATGTATAGAGTATTATACCAAATTAGATCAATCGTCAAATCATTAGTATCTGACCGAACGGACAATTATTGAATCTAAAGTATATTAGGCGGCACTAGTGTTTGACCTATATAAATATATGAAAAAAAACTAAATTTAGTAGTAAAAACGAGTATCTTTAGTGAATTACATATGCTAAAATAATAAACCGTGGATTTTGTTTTTAGGTAAAAACAACGATTAAATACTCAATTGAATTTTCTGTTTGGACCCTTACTTTGTGGAATCTACTCATATTAATGTTATAAATGAAACTAACTGTTTCTAATTAATTCCACTATTTAATTGAAAAATTTATGAAAATTATTAAAGGATATTGATAATTATTTCGATATTGACATATCATCATCATTGACATTATCAATATCCTTTAATAATTTTCATAAATTTTTCAATTAAATAGTGGAATTAATTAGAAACAGTTAGTTTCATTTATAACATTAATATTAAATACTCACTTTATGTTGGTAGCAATGCTTAACATAGAACTAACGAAAATGCACTGAATCCGGCGGGACGTTGATGGCATTCTGCACACTGTTT
Source organism: Lochmaea crataegi (assembly GCA_947563755.1). Lineage (NCBI taxonomy): Eukaryota > Metazoa > Arthropoda > Insecta > Coleoptera > Chrysomelidae > Lochmaea > Lochmaea crataegi. The sequence goes on along the minus strand of OX387424.1, from coordinate 9,732,404 downwards.
GGCATGCAAGTTACAAGGCTGGTATGCTAGGAGTCACCGTAGTAATGTTTTATAATCAAACTAATAACATGTAGGTGGCACATCATGTATTGCCTATGAAATTATTATTTACGGTATTCTTAAAAACGGCTTTTATATTTAAAATAGGTCAATAACTAGTACTCGGACGCACAGTAATACGTTTACCTTAGGTAGATTTGTTTTCATTTTTATTGACCTAAAAATATAGCATATGAGGCTGTTTGCAACTACTGATCTAAATATATAAAATAAAATTGAGTTAGTTACACCATTTATAACAAGAACGAATGGACCGATTTTGGTGATCTCTCATTTGTGGTATTCGTATCCGCAGAATAACTATTAAAATATCGGAAAGTGCACCAAAAAACAAAAATTTGGAAAAATTTATTAACAAAAAATTGCGATAAACTGAAGTTTTAAATATTTGTACATCGCTGCTTGAAGACAGTTTGGAACAAAAACTACCCTGACACTCCATTCAGCGGGCGGAAAACGACCGCTTGCATGATATGTTATTTGCAAGACAAGGTTAGGACAGGACAATGTCTGACATCTCCTCTAGTAATCTTAATAAAAAGTGTGTAGACATATGTAGAATTTCATGTTTAGATATATACAAATTACCGTGGGATACGGTAGTTCCTCTGCCAAGCTGAGCAAAAACAAACGAGGGCACCCGTGTAACTCATTGTGGATGAGAATAGAAGCATGAGTTTTCAATGACCAGCAGGGTATAATATAACTATATGGGGGAGAGATTATCCAAAGATCAATATCCGACTGATCCAGAAAAAATCCGAAAAATACAATCCGTACCTCATCAGGAAGCAGTTGGAAATGTGCTGTTTGCTTCACAGATTTCCCGACCTGATATATGTTACGCTATGAGTTGTGTAAGTCGGTTCAATCACAATCCTGGACCTACACATTGGGCAGCCGTAAAGCGCATCTTCAGATACTTGCGAGGAACCATGGATTGGAAGCTCGAGTTCAATGGAAAGAAGATTCCTGAAGCTGATGTCGTTGGTTACTGTGACGCAGATTGGGCGAGTGATCAAGATGATAGGCGCTCCGTTACTGGCTACATCTTCTTTAAGAACAGTTCCCCGATTTCATGGAACAGTAAGAAGCAGCCCACAGTTGCTCTGTCGACTACGGAAGCCGAGTATATGGCTATGTCAGCAGCGGCTCAAGAAGCTCTATGGCTACGAGGATTGAGCCAAGAACTATTATTAAGCTCGGATCCAGTCCTCCTGAATGTTGACAACCAGGGAGCTCAACACCTATCGATGAATGGAGCATATCAGGCGCGAACCAAACATATTGACGTTCGTCATCATTTTTTGAAGTAGAAAATTAGTTTGGGACTTTTGCGGCTGAATACGTTCCTACACAGTCTATGGTAGCTGACTCTTTTACAAAGACTTTGAATAGAGTAAAGTTTTTGAATTGTATCAAAAGTCAGGGACTTATTTCAAATAGGGAGGGTGTTGTAAATAATTTGAAATAAGTGTATTAGCTTTGATCTAGTTTTTAATAAGTTGTCAGTGTCATTATTGAATAATATATGTCACACACTTTCGTCTTTTCATTATAAATTCCACAAGTTTTACAATAACAAATATATTCAATTTGAACTTTAGGCTTAAGAACTGCTGCTGAACTCAAAGTTCATACAAAAATAAATTGGATCCTATCAAAAACAGAACATGTGAAAAAAATGTAAGTCTCTCATCGTAATTATTTTAGCAGATAAAAATTTAATGTAAAACTAAGTCAGTTAATTTATCCAGTACTATGGAAGCAATAGTCTAACAGCTTTGTCAAAAAGTGTTACCTAATTAGTTAACTTACAGCAATCTTTAGTGACCTCATCAATATTAGACATCTTTATTTCTTTATATTAGATTAGATTTGATGACTGGCTAATTGGCCGTTGCGACCTTCTCAGATCTATTGTGGTCCTGCGAATTTAGACTGCATTCTCCAGCCGGACTCTTTTCATAGAGCCAATCAGCCTCGAGAAAGAACCTCCGATGTAGTTTCTTACTGATGGCTTCTCATCGCTTAGTACAAGAAACCGCACATTCGCCAAGCAGTCGCAGTAGCATAGGAAACGTTCGGCAAAATCTGCCCAAGGCTTCGTCTGCCAACCCTATTAGGTTTGCTTTCAACTTAAGCTCACAACATATATGTTGTTAACACACCTGCTATGGCTTTCTCAGTTTTCCTATATTTGCCTATTTTGGCTTATGTCATTTAATGAACACTTTCACGTGCCTCTTAATGTTGTTACGCACCACTTCAGATATTTCTGAGCCACCCACTTTCTTATGGCCTTGTTCATTGTCGATTCTGCGACGCCGCAGAATGGTTTCGGTCCAATGAAGACATTTATAGGCATTACCTGGCTATTTCATCTGCATCTTCGTTTCCTCTAGGACCCTTGGTCCCTGGTACCCAGGCTACCGTTACCTCACAACGGGGCGTCGACCCAGCACTGTAGTGGAGAGCCGCTAATGCTATAATTACGGTGAAGCAGTGTCGAATGCAGTTAGTACTTGGATGGGTGACCAGTGAGGAAGCACCGTCGTAGAGTCCGTACAGCCTGCAGCTAAACACTTTAGACTAATAGGGTGTACTTTAGACTAATAGGGAGAGTAGCATATCACAGCTCGCAGGCATTATACCAATGAGCACGAGGTATATTGTAGATATGCCGTCTTTCGGAGGAGACGTAAAACCGAGGTCTCGAGTCCACTCCAACCAGTCTTCTATACCTGGTGTATTTGTTTGGAACTTAAATAAAAATATAATAATAATAATAATAATAAACTATTACACTCAGTATACTGTAGTTTGAGGAAATTTATGTGAAAAGCTCGGTATTGTTGGGTAAAATATCGGCTTTTAAGTATTATACACTGAGGACATAAAGTCCCCCCCCCCTGTAACTTTTGAACCGTTGGGTATATAGTGATGAAATTTGAAACGATAATATATGACCCCATTCTGCATTTTTTAACACATCAATGACAGCTCTGAATGTTAAAGTGACAGCCGGGCGACATTTGGAATATTTTCTTAAATGGAAATGGGGGTCGAGTAATACCTCATTTTGAATGTCTTTTTTTGCTCAATACATTCGCCAGATTTGAAAACAAACGATTTCTGCGTTTATCTACATACGCAATTCAAATTAAACGTAAAAAAACAAACAAATTTAGAAAACACTTTGTTACTTCAGAAGATGTTGAAAATGACCACCAAGAACTTCCTGTCAAATAAATATTCTACGAGTTAATTCTTCTCTGACATTGTGAAGCATCTGTGGCGTTATTCTTGAACAAACATCCTTAATTCGTTGTCTAAGTTCATTCAGTTTAACCATGGATTTAACATATCCCCAAAGAAAAAAATCTAGGGGCGTGAGATCTGGCGATCGAGCTGGCCATTCTGTAGGACCTCAACGACCAATCCATCTATCTTGATAATTATCATCAATGTAATTTCCGACTTCCCTAAAATAGTGAGGCGGGTCTCCGTCTTGTTGGAATATCACCTCTTGAAACTCATGTGAATTTTGGGCAACAGCAGCTTCAATAGGGGAAGCAATTGTATTTTGCAACATATTCAGGTACATGGGTCCATCAAGATTCCCTTCCAAAAAAATGGAACCTATAATATAATTTCCCAAAATGCCGGCCCAGACATTAAGTTTCTGGGGGAACTGTATGTGTTCCTCCCGGAAAACATGGGGGTTTTCAACACTCGAGTACCTACAGTTTTGAGTATTAACTCTTCCGTTTAAAAAAAAGTACTTTCGTCACTAAAACAGATATTTCGCAAATAGTTTTGATTCCCTGTGATTCTTCCTGACATAATCTCGCGAAATTCGAGTCGTCTATCAGGATCAACTTCTGTTAATTCATGCATAATTTTGATTTTGTATGGATGAAACTTATGGCATTTTAAAATATTTTTGACAGAAGTACGCGAAATATTGCATGCCTCGGCCACGTGCTTCGATGGCTGTTAGGGATACCTGGTAAAACCTGGACCTTTACATTGTAACGGTAAATGTGTACTTTTAGTTGGGCGCCAATTTGTAACGGTAAATGTCACACAAGGATAACAGAAGGGTTGTAAAAGTTGAGGGCGCCACTACCTTTTTGACGATAGAAAGGACTAAGAAAAAACTAAGGCGGAAAAAGTAGAAACGCCTTGTAAAATTTAAATGAAAGGTAAAAAAGTTACTAAAAATCACCCGGGCGATATCTCCCTCAACTTTTATAATTGAGGATTTCTAATAAAAAAATATAATTGAAAACAAATTTTTAATTTATTCTGCCACTATAAATGAAAAGCGATATTGTACTTTTATAGGTACTTAGCTTAGATGAAGTGGTTTCCTGGAGAAGAAGTCAGGTCTTGATCTGAACTTATGTGTTCTGATCTAGGGCTGTATCCTGGGCCAAGGATAGGGCTATATTCTCGGGGTTATATCCTCGAGTTGTATCCTAGCCTAGGGTTATATTCTTGGGGTTATATTCTAGGGTTATATCCTAGCCTAGGGGCTGTGCTTACCTAGAAGTACAGGTGGATCAGGGATATGTAGGAACTTGAATGTAATGGCACATTATGTTGGTCAGCTTTTCAGGTTAAAGAAAATCAAAAAATTGATTTAATTCACTGAAAGCTTTCCAACATTATATGTTCCATGTTAAAATAGTAAAAATAGCAATTATCGGCTAAATTAAAAAAATATACTAATGATCCGAAAGAAACTAATAATATCAAAAAGTTATTTATTTAGTTATATGAAAAAATATCGTGCTTAGGAAATATATGGAACCGGCACTGGCGTTACGAAAGAATATTTTATAGGTTAAGAGTAATTTATAAAAATGTTATTTTATAATTAAAAGAGTTATTTCGCAACTGAAAAAGCTTGAAAATGTTTGTATAAAAGTAAAACAGTGAATTATAAAAGAATATTTGGTTTAAAACTACCATATTAGTATAAAAGAACAGTTTATGACCACGTGTTGAATTTAATTTCGTCTATCTGTGTAAAAAAATAAAGGATGCATACAAAAATTATATCAGACAGTACTTTAGAAGAAGCTTATTAATTATAAATTATGATTTTGAACTTACCACAGCAAAATTCATAAAATAGGTACCTAAGATATGAAAGATAGCGAAAGATGATCTGTACCCTTAGGCGGTCGATAACAGAAAGTGGTGTTTCACGTGGCGTTGTGCAAAAAAATGGAAGCGTCCGTTGGCAGACGTCAATTGTCTTACGGTCAGGGTTGAAGAGTTTGGGATCACAGAACTATAATTGGATGTGGCTAGTGACGACGAGCGCTAGTTAAAAGGATTTATTCTGTAAAATCGAAACAGGTCGATAGACATGTTACAACATCTTCCCCAATTTTTGGCCGCCCAGACCTTGGAGCGTCTTCTACCGAACCAGTTTCTTGAAATTTCAAAATTAACTTACGTAAAAATTTGCTACAGATTTGGCGTTCAGGATAACATTCACTGAACATAAGAAGAGCAGAATGGTAATTTCTATTAGCTTCGCCATAAATAGAAATAATCGCTTCAAATTTGTCTTTTAAGGAACGAGCCATTGTAGACAATTTTGAGCTAAAATTTACTGTCAAACCTAAATGCAGATATTAAAAAAACATAACAGCAACAATCAACAATGACACCTAGTTAAGAGAAGATTGTTATAAACTGATATTACTGGTTTTTATTTTGAAACTATTGAACTTTATGTTCTCAAATCTGGGGAATGTATTGAGCATAAAAGACCTTCAAAATGAGGTATTACTCGACCCCTATTTCCGTTTAAAAAAATCTTCCAAATGCCCGCCCAGCTGTCACTTTGACATTCAGAGCTGTCATTGATGTGTTAAAAAATGCAGAATGGGGTCATATATTATCGTTCCAAATTTCATCACTATATACCCAACGGTTCAAAAGTTACAGGTTACTTTATGTCCTCACTGTATATATTCTATAGAAAAAAACAATCCGGTGACGTCCGATCTGCTGGGTTAAGAAACAAAAATAAAAATTGACCTGTTCAAGCCTTTCCTCCGAAAATTGTTAATTTGCATTTTATAAACTCACTATATAACAAAGCACCCCGCGATTTTTGTATAATAATCTTTTGTTCGTTTATAACGTCATTATCATTTAAGACTTTCTGAGAATTATTTAATTTCATTATATATTTTTGCATTTTTAGTCTTCATTCTTCAATGGTAGATTTAGATATAAAAGAGTTATATTTTTTTAGAGCTTAAAAATTGTAAATATATATCAATAAATAACATATTTAAACAATAAAACATTAAATACTCACTAGCACATTACATGTAAATGTGTACCTAATTTGTACTTGAAAATATTTTTAAAAGTACGATCTAACCCTACAGTTGTCGTAATTCAATAAAACGCATTGAAAGAAAAAAGCACATGGCCAATATCGCTAAGGAAAATACTGACAAAGGAGATCTGAATACAGAACAATAGAACTAGCTTCATTTTATCTTTGTGGTATTTAAACGGTCCATATAACGAGATATCTGAATTTTTCTTTGTACGATAAAAGCTGACAAAGTTACAAAGAAATGTTCTTCCAGTTATTTCGACGCGAGCTCGACTAGGGGTTAATTATACGTTGAAAATGGGAACACTTTCTGGAATTTGGCATTTATAAATAAAAAAGGTGAGACTATAAATCACCAAGCACTTTATTTTGTCTCGTTGTAACTTGTAATCGGAAATTCATAACCGACTATTCACAAAAAAGACAGACCCTGTTCCGTACTATGTATCAGGTCCATCCGTGTAAATAATTGTATCTTTGAATTTACTGTTTGGATCCTTACTTTGTGGAATCTACTCATATTGCTATTTTAAATGAAACTAACTGTTTCTAATCAACTCCACTGTTTAATGAAAATTCTAAAAAATTATTGATAATTATTTCGATATTTGCATATCATCGTCAGAATGACAGAAGCTACATTTTATGTGATGCCTACTTGATGTTTAATCCCAAATAGTGACCTATCTTGTGGTTGACTTCATATATATGAAAAATGATTGTTTGGTTGAAGCAAACGTGTTTGGTTGAAAATGATTTGTTTAGAATTAACAATTTTTAATAAATGCAAAAGAATTGAATGTTGAATTGAAAAATTCAAATTGCTTGAATTGAAATTATAAATTGTTTGCAGTTACTATTTGGATTACTTTCTTCCAAATATAGCAATTATTAAACTTGAAGAATATTTGCTTACGCTGAAAACGATTGATTTGAATCAAACAATTACATTTATTTAATAAAAATTTTCTAATAATATCAAATTTTGTTTAACTCAAAGCGATAAGTTTTCAATGAAGAAATTTGAACTGTCTAAATATAGATTATGAATTGTTTGAAATTGAGGTTGACATTTATTTCTTTCAAATATGGCAATTATTAAATATAAAGAAGATATTTGTTAAAAATATATATATTTGTTTAAATGAAAATATAAAATTCTTATAGATACTGAATCATTTCTTTGTCGCATATAATTGATTCAAAGAATACATTTCTTTGAAATTAAAAAACATTTAGAAATCTAAATTCTTTGTTTTAAAGAAATTAAACACCCAATTACGGCGATGTAAACATGAAACTTGGTGAAAACCTCACCAATCTCATTCCGTCCTAGTACCTAGGAACTGGCGACTACACAGTTGGTGCATACGATTGAAAGTTCAATTTCTTTTAGTGTGTTTTTTATGGATTGTGTTTTGTGTTATAGTTCAAAAGTGAACATTTACTGCCAAGTGATGGATTTACTGGATGTGTGGGAATTGTCCCACCAAAGGGAGTGTCTTGCAGGTATTTATATATTTGTATTTTGAGAGGCAATCATATTATTCCAGTACAAAACCAACCGGATTGGTTGTCTATGGGTATAGATAAATCGTTAAATTCGTCTCTGTGTGTACTTTTTAAGTTTTGTGTATTTCAACACCTGTTTAAGTATAAGTAGGTACCTATTCATCCTAATAAAAAGGTATAAAAATAACTTTTTTGTATTGTTTCTGAACAGATCATTAATTAATAATCAATATTTAATTAAATTTTATTTACAAAATTTGAATGATGTATTTGCAGGCTGATAAATGGTTTTAAAAGGCACAGTGTCTGATCATTATTCCTATTACTGCCAATAGGGAAACAGAAATGTCTTAGACAAGTCCAACTAAAAATTTAAAACTATTTCAGTATTTACAAAGCTACTTATTGTCAAAAACTTACTTTATTATTAACTACCTAATGCCCTACCATTTTCTTAATTAACTAATTAGGTATAGAAGAGTCCGTTTCAATAGAGAATGGGCAACCTACGTCACAGCAACATGCGCGGAAGTGACGTCATAACTGAAGCCATGTTTGAAATTTGACGATGGACCTTTAAATCATAGGCGTAACGATTTTAATGTTATTGGGTATAAGGGATATGAAAGTAAAATTTTAAATTAATTTGAAGAAAATGTTTGAATATCTGGACAAGCAGCTACTTTGTTATATTAAACCAGCATCCACATTAAAATAGTGTGTGTAAGAGGTGTGGATGAATTTGGAAGAGGGAAATCTATAACTAAATATAATATATTAGGTTTTTTACAAAGTTAATGAGATTGAATATTTCTATGAAGTAGCTTAGTAATTAACATATAATTACAAAAAATGTGATAAGGATCTCCAATATGTAATGTGTTATAGTGCTGCTGCATTAAAACAAAAGTTCAAATGTATAGCCAAAGAACCCATAACAAAAACAAGAAATCGAAATGAGCAGATGATGATGATGATGAGCGGTAAACATAGCAAAGATATTTATATGCATAAATCAGCAGTACACTTCAAGTGGTGAAAACATAATACTGTTTTAGTTTTTAAGTACATTTTAACACTAAAAAATGTGATAAGCTATGCTGTCAATTCTAATTATTTTTAATTTCTGCCGTTCACTGCAAATAATAATTACATGTAAATATGTATTAGGAGCCTTAAGTGGGATAAGAAGAATATTAAAACAAATATTATAATGAACATTTTTATTTAGTTTACCAGGTAACAAAATAAAAAAGCATAGTAAAAAGTTTCAGTTGGCCAGCAAAAAACTGTTCAATCGAGAACAGATGGAAACGTTGACATTTCTGTCATTACCTACTTAGGAACACAAAATTCAAAAATACAGAACAATCGAAAATAGACATTTTGTACACAATATTCTTTTTTCAATGAGATTATAAAAATTAATTGAGAGGTACACTTCTTAACTTGTATTAGGTATATATTTTATACAAGGTGAATATACACAGATTCCCAAAATTAATTGGGAGATATACTTTTTACTTTGTATACACACAATAGTTATTTTCTACTTTTCTTCATAATAAGCTGATAACCAAAATTCACATATATAGTATAATACATCGATATCAATTGGATTATCCCATCGCCTTAATTGCTATCAGACTCACTGAATAATTCAATTCCACTTGAATCATCATTACCACTACTATCTGAAATATCTTCATCAGATGAACCTGTATTTACAACAAACGCAAGGGAATCTTCAGCCTCATCAAATAAATGTTCTTTTTTTATCCACATATCCTCACATTTTTTAACGTGTTGATAAATAGAACACCACGCATCAACTGAAACTTCGTCAAATTTTTGCCTGGCCAAACTTTCCACATCAGCTAATTTGAAAGAGGTGTTATGGGCTGCCAACCAGTTTTTTACCAATGCCCAAATTTTTTCTATCGGGTTGAACTGTAGATGGTATGGTGGCAACCGTAATACTTTGTGACCTTGTTCTTCCAACAATTTATTCAATTTATAAGTTACTGCTATACCTAAGTGTAACCTAGAATTTTTTATTAGTTCATACAGGACGGGTTTTGTTTGAAATTTGTCATGTGCAATATTATTTGCCTCAAGCCACTGTATTATTTCAGCCTTAAGAGATGCTGAAGTAATACTTTTTTCCAGTCTAACATTATGATATGGTGCATTATCAACTACCAAAACTGATTTTGGAGGCATATTAGGTAGAAGTTGCTCCCGAATCCACTTCATAAAATTATTATGATTCATATCATCGTGGTAGTCACCACTTCTAGAACCTGAAATAGAAAACATTGTTGATTTAAATTAAAGTTCAACTAGGTTATTAGCTTTTAAAATACCAGAATCAGATGCTATGAATATTGATTATAATAATGATACATACTATGGGAATATACAAGCTAAGTAACTTTTTAAAAAGTAGATTACAACAAATACTAATCTAAAATTTCTTAGGCTCAAACCCATATGAAAATGTTAAGAAAGAATAAAATAAAAGAGCCATATTTTGAACAATCCTATATTCATATAAAAATATTCAAGGTATTACTAAGATATTCTATAGTCTGCAATGGTCTCATTTACATAGTTTTTGGAATATTGATGTTTTTTTATATTAAAATTATTCTGTAAAATGGAAAATTATAATTTAAAGTATATCATGAGCTGTAACTGTTAATTAGAATGTACCAAAGTTTCTTAACAATATATTATCAATACTCGAGGGATGGTTCGCATGAAATAATTGACACTTACCTGAATTAAAAATCAATAAGGCATTCGGAATGAATCCTTTTTCTCCACCTGCATGTACAATTACAAGTCTCTTGCCTTTTGAGATTGGTTTATTTAGACCTTTCTCTGTCTCATCATACCATCCTTTCGATTGCACATGAGAACTGTGAATATATGTCTCATCTGTATATATAATATTCCCGCCTTCTTTTCTAAACTTTATGATCTCAGTCAAAAAATTGATTCTTTTCACTCTAATGTCATGAGATTCTATTAGAACCTTTCTCTTATCTGGAGTGCTTCCCCATCTTAAAATAAAGTAATATATGTTTGTAATTATAAGGGCCTCCTCTAAGAAGATGTAAAAAAACAACTTGTAATTTCATCAAAATACATATACAAAAGTATTTAAGTGAATACAAGCTGGATTAGCTTGAAATAATTAAGAACAGTTTACTTACATTTATATTTAAATTGATTAAATGTGTTAGTTTCAACATTTATTTTTATTGATAGATATCTAAATGCATGAAAATCATGCTAAATACTTTCCATTGTATTGTACATGCATTTATTTAGAGTCTGCCTTAACAGCACAGGTTGTATTAGAAAATATCTGTTCTATATTACTATATTACAACTACTTACTTGAAACCCATACTTTTCAGTATACGCCATAAAGTAGTTCTGCTTTTGGTAAAGTCAGGGATGATGTTTAGTATTTTTTGTAGAATACCTATACCAAAATTACAATAAGTGAAAGTTATTTTCGATTCTATTATGAAAACTTACACTTCAGAGTGGGATCTCTCTTTTCCACAATGTAAAAATCATAAATTAATTCTCTAATTATTTCCAGTTCTCCATCTCTTAAACTATCTTGAACATGTTTTCTGCGTGGTCTTATCTTATGAGGTGTTCCAAAAGATGTTGATACTCCTCTGTCAATGTTTAAGCCCTCCTTTCTAATTTTACCATATGTACCCTTGGATACACCAGTGGCTTTTAGTGTTCGTTGCCTAAAATATGCAGATATATTGCGATTGTCTAATAAAACAAATTTGCATCTTTTGCAGCGTAATATATATATATATATATATATATATATATATATATATATATATATATATGAAGCAACTGTGATTAGTACCTAGCATCTATATTAGTATAAAATACAATTTGATGCAAAAATATCTTACCGGTGATTTCGTAAAGGAATTTGAATTCCACTCCATAAATTTTGCAACATTTTGCACAATTTGTCTTCATTGGCTATGAATTACTTTTCCTTTAACACCGATCAATTTTTTAGGAGGCATGTTAGATTTAAATAGTTAATACACTCAAAATAAAAAACTGAGTTATCAAGTAAAGTATTTATAACAAACTAACACTTTTACACGCACTGATGCAAAGAAATAAGAAATAAATTAAAAACTCAAACGCAAACGAAGCTTAGAGGTTATGTTCAAATATAAACATAGACCCTTTCAATTGTCAATTTATATCAGTGGCACCGATCATGGCGTACCGGAAGCGTAGTCATGGCAACGACGATTTTGAATTTCTGCGTCTGGCGTCAACTATGACGCAAATGGGTCATTCTCTATTGAAACGAACTCTAACTAAACATTTGTAGGGAAGCACACAAATGACGCCAAACGAGCAAATAAATGTTTTTTCAACGGAAAATTTTAAACAAATAAACCTTCTCTCAAATCATTGAAGTTTTGATTCAAATAATGATTTGTTGGGATGAAACAAAGTAAATTTCCTTTTAAACAACCTATTAGTTTGAAGTGAGTAGGTATCTACCTACTTGTAACTACAGCCCCATAATATTTGTTGCCACTAATTTTCAAAATAAATGATTAAATATTATATATTTATTACTTGAATATTGTCAAAACAGTATTTCTAATGATGTTTAATCACATAGTCATTTGAATGAATATATCAATTTCAAAATGTGAGTTCTATAATGTAACCTTACAATATTACTTTTTTAGATATTGACCAAAATATACTTGATAGCCAAATTTGGCTGAAACACAATATGGGCCCTGAAGAAGAAGAAGTGTTGCAGCACCAAAGGGCGCACTCATATAAGTGGTAGAAGGCAATGGAAGCCATCAATATTCGAATGTATGGATGTTCTATTTATTTCTGCAAGCCAAGGCCCCTGGGGACAGAAAAATTGAAAAAAGAACGACTGGATATATTATATGCAAAAGGCTTAACGGTTCAAAATGATTCTTTATTAAATAGGTTTGGACAGATAGCAAAACTTTTCACTTAAATTACCTTTTCAGTACCTAATCTAGCCTTTTTGAATTTGGTTTTAGTTTTGTAGAACTATGTCATCAGCTGCACAAACACTCTTCAATATGACTGATAATAAAAATAAATAATGAAAGGATTATTCGATTTACATCAATTAAACTAAAACCAAATTGAAAAACTATTTTACTGTAAGCTTAAAAAAATACATTCATCTATTTAAACTAGCATTTATTCGAAGCAAACCAATTATTTTTTAAAAGTGGGGCATGATTCTTTTTTTTTAAGAAATCCATTGTTTGAACAAAACAACTCGAGTTTTTATTCAAGAAATTATTCAGGAATTTTGAACAAATGTATTTTTTAACTGAAACAAACCACAATTTAAAAAAGGATAGTCTGGATTTCAAATTAGAAAATGTTTGATTTAAAATAGTAATACTTTGAAGTAAACAACTCGAGTTTGCACAAACAAAATTATTTTGAAGTTTAAAAAAAATCCATTGTTCCATTTAAACTTGTAGTTGTTTGAAATAAACAACTCAAGTTTCGAAACAAGAGATGGTCATACGTTTTAAAGGAGTTAATTGTTTATATTAAAATATTAATTGTTGGAAGTAAACAACTTGAGTTTGGACTAAAGATATAAATTCCTTAAATGTATTCACTTGAATGTTTACATAACACTACAATTAGTTTGAATGATATCAAACTCTTGTTTGAAATTTTAAACAAACCGAAATTTTAACTTAACACCTTCTGGTTCAGATTTGTTTATCTTGAACAAATTTTCTTTCATTCAAGAAAATCTTTTTCAGATTGCAGATGTGAAAAAAACTTACAATTTTTGTGTAGTGAAACAAAGTTTTTCATATTTTCAACTACTGCACAAAATTCTTCACGCAGTTATTCATGATTTACGCGGTTCTTAATGGACATTATATCTGTAATATCTGCTTGTTATAGCCAAAATCTGACATTTAATCCATGTGAAATTGTGTGTGATTTCGAAAAAGCTATCCACAAAGCAAGCCGCAACCTTTGGCCTCAGCTAAAAATAACGCTGCAGATTCCACATCAGCCAAGCTTGGATGAGGAAAATGCAGAATATTGGACTCAAAAGAGAGTATTCTGACAAGTACAGTGAGTTGGAGTAATGGTTACGCTGATCTTTCGGCCTCATATATTTAGACAGTGCTGACGTTTCGGAATGCTCCCTCAAATAATTGATTGCCGAAGCCTCCAACTATGCCCGTCTGCGATTATTTAACGGACAATTACATTTCTGAATCTACGAGATTTCCTCCAGAGATGTGGGCTTCATGAAGCCCAAGCCGAGAACGGACCACCAACGCCTGTGAATCCTTTCATAGCCATTTTAATAGAAGATTTTATTCTCCGCATCTTAATACTTTTGTATTTTCAAATAAAATAAAAAATGTTCAGGTGGAAACTTATGTGTAATTGAATAGCTCAGATTTACAAAAAAAAAATTAAAAATATTAATCATGAAAGAAAATTAAAATATGTTACAAATTTGATAAGGTGAATTTAAAAATAAAGAAATATACATTTGTGATGCCTTTTGGCCCAATATAATAATATAATAATAAATATTTAAAATAAGAATTAAATTCCCTTGATCTTATTTCTACAAGACGTTCGAACATTTCATTATTATATAAATATAAATTAAGAAGGTTACTGAATAGAGAGTCAAGTTCAAATCGTGAAGTAAGACAAAACAATTATATGTTTATCTGGTATACTCGAACTTGACTGGATATATAAATATACATTCAGTATTTATCATGAGAAGAAATCGATGCAGAATACGTGAAGAAGACCATTCTATATAGTTGAATAGTCAGCTATTAGTAATCATTAACCATTGCGTATAAGTATGCTATACGGCTAGGTACTTATGCATAGCATTAGTTTAGTAAGGAGTGTAATGTATTATAGTAAATAAATCAAACGTATCCCAGTGCTAGAAGTAGTTGTTTCTCTCCCTTACGATGATTCTCCAAGTGACCCGCAACACCACCTATTCAGAGGCCCTTCCACACCTTTAGTATACCAACGTATCCACCGGCTTTCATCCATTACACAATATACATTATAGAATACAATAAATATAAATTAAAATAATAAGTAAATAATATTTAGTTTTTTTATCATAACTTTGCGCGATATCACAGCATACATTTTTAAAGACGCTTGAGCCGCTTGGGAACCCTGACTGCTGCGCGCAATTTCAACCTGCCCAAATCCGGTAAATTGTGATTGCGCGCAGCGGTCAAATACCTCCTGGGGTACTGAAATTTGCCCTTAAGACGGATGTTGTTATTGCGCGCAACGGAAGGATTAAGGCAGGTGGACAAAAATTTCTAGAAAACTTATCAGACATTGGGGTATATAAATAAATTTTTATAATGATACGATCTGTTTTCCTAATGACATTTCGTAAATTCTTATTGGTTGAAGACAGTATAAAGCAAATAATAAATATATAGTACTTCGAAAATGGGTGAATCTTTCTTTTTTTCTATGTGGAATAAAATGATAAAACAAGTCGATTTTACCAAAATCAAATCGACTCGTCCTGTATCGCCTCAAATACAATATGGTCGTAAAATTCACAACAATGGTTGGGGATTCATTAATTTGATAAGACGGTGGCCAGTGTCGAGCAGTCAGTTTAAAGGTTTTACAAAAAAGAATCCTAAAGTTCTAAAAGTTATATAAAAAGCCAAAGATAAAGATAATAATTATTTAAAAAAAGTCACAAACAAATATTCTTTATTTTGCTTTATTAAAAAGAAGCAGCATACAAAATTGTGAAAAATTAAAAAGTGCAATGATTAAAATTATAAATAAAATTTGTTTTCATATACTTACAATAGATGTAGATTTTAATAATAATATGGTAACGTTGCCCACCGCTGCTTTCAAAAGTTCTCTAACATATTTGATTTTAAAGGTACTATTATGTCTAGCAATAATTCCTTTCACTTGAGCCCAAATTAATTCTATGGGATTTAATTCGAAATGATGAGGTGGCAAACGAAGAACAATTATATTATGTCCTTTGGCCATTTCATCAACAACATGCCGTTTAAATTTTGCCTTATTATCTCTCACTATTGTTAGAAGATCTGATTTTACGGCATCTTTATCAAAAGGTTTTTTTTTCAGTAAGCCAATTTTTTATTTCCCCCTTTCTCCAGCTAGATGAGGGCAATGTTTCTACTAGTCTGGAATGATAGCTGACATTGTCCATAACAATGACGAAATTATCAGGAATTGACTTAATCATTTCGGAAAAATAATCTTCAAAAACATCAGCGTTCATTTCCTCATGGTAATCTTTAGTTCACTTAGATTCGAATTAAAATAAACCACCATCTAAAAATCCTTTATCGCTACCAATATGAGTAATTATTAATCTGCGACCCTTACCGGAAGGAACTTTCAAGCCAGTCGATAAGCCTTCTAAAAACGCCCCTTCGGTACTCTTTAGTTTGCCTTACATATTTTCTTCTCCAACAGATTATTTCTTCTGTATCTATTAAAATAGATTTTCTATTTTGCTTTTGCCAAGAAAAATTTAGTTCGTGTAAAATTTTCCACAACTTTTTCCTTCCCATTTCTGGTACATTTTCATTTTCTTTTATTACTTCCAAAATTTTATCTATTGTTGGAATTTCATTCTTAGAATAAAATGAATGTACTGACGTTCTGATTATATTTTTCGCTGTTTCGTCAACTTCTAACGGCTTTCTGCCAGGGGTCTTTTTTACACTCAGACACTCAAGCAACTTCACTCTGTTTCCACATTTTCTTTTACTAAGAAGTCTGTAAATTGTCGATTCGCTAATTCCTGTCATATTGGCACACGTAGAAACTAACTTCTAACTGTACTTAAAGGTGCTTGATGCACAAGCGCATCATGTACGTTTAGTACTATAGTCCTTGCTTTAAAATCTAAAACGCCTTTACACACTACGGGGCTAAATTTTGTCGACATTCTGACCACAAAAGTGCAACAAATACTGAAAAATATATTTTATTTTTGGGATATTTATTATATACCAAAAGATAACTTCCTAATTATATTAAGGATTGCACAATTCAAGTACCTATCTACATTTATAGCTACCTGGAATACTTTATGACCACATACTGGTCAAAACTTTCATTGTTTAGCAGTACCTAGAATACCTAGTTAATACCCATTTTCAGTAAGGGATTATAGCAGGTATTTTTGCCCAATTGAATGGTCTCCCTAAAATCGGTTCTAAATACTGTAATAATTACTTACTAATAATCTGATACTTGCCCAACTTTTGCACTATTAAATAAACCCGACAAATGAAACCATTCAGGTCTTTACTGAAAAATGTAACGCCAATGGTTTATTGTCGCTTAACGGCTGTGTTAGAACTTTATTTACTTTTCAAGTACTTTTTTCAAAAAGTGGCAACACCACGGAAACAATATATAATATATTTGTGTGTCGAGCCAAAAAAAATAAGTGACAGTGACAAGTAAAATTTCATGAGATTATCAAGTAAAGCTTTTTTATTTTATATTACACCATGTAAAATATATTATGTTCATCAAGTAAATACAGTCCACAGTTTCAAATTTATTATTCAGTAACCAGCAAACAAGTAATTCATAAACATTTTGGTCCATCTCACCGGATTCAAGTGTTAAAAGCAAAATTAATTTTACAATATTCAAGTCAGCATGTGGTAAGATTATCGATCCAGTATACAGCGTGTTCCATTATACAGCAGCGTAACGAATTGAGTCAAGTCCAGTAGCCCCAGTTCATGTCAATGCAGAAAAGTTCCGGTCTAGCGGTAACTACTAAGCAGGGTGACTAGCTAGTACAATATAGGTCAGAGAATTCCTTTCTATTCCTTTCAGTTAACACGTTTAATTTGCATTTTTATATATTTAAACTGAATAACCAGGTGAATAATTCGTAAACAAATTGAGCAGTGATCTTCAGTTTGTATTTATCGAGATTGAAGTTCAAAATAGTAAAGCGTAGTTTCAATTCATAACCTAAATTTGTTTAGTTTTGTGTAAAATCAAGATTCAAGATGCCAGATTCAGAAAATGAACAGGTAACAAGCGAATTAAAAATTCTTAAGCGTAACAGAGGTACAATTAAGCAAAAATTGACATTGTTAGAAAAATATATCGAAACTATTAAAACCTCTTCAAGTGATGATTTACCTAATATCAACGATGTAGAGTTGCGATTTGATAATCATTCAAGTTTATTAAATGAGTTTGAAAAGGTTCAAACCATTTTAGAATCAAAATGTAGCGATGACGATTTAGAAAGTCATTTTTTAGAAAGAGAGGATTTTGAGAATAGATTTTATAAATCCCAATCATATTTAAAAACATTATTGAGTCGAATACGGGCTCCGGTTGCACATTCAAGTCATGAGTTACATTTGGGTTCACAGCCGTACGTTTCGACTACTAATATTGACCCTCTTCAGAACATGTGGCTGCCTAAAATAAAGTTACCGACATTTTCAGGACAATTACAACAACTTCAACAACTTTAAAAATAATTTCAATTCCACTATCGCTTATAACAAATCGTTAAATGATAATCAAAAGTTTCAGTATTTAAAAGCCTCGTTAGAAGGTTACGCGGCTAACTTTATTGAGGGCATAGATAGCACTGAACAACCTTTTAAAAAGTCTTGGGAGTTGTTGTGTGAGCGTTTCGACAAGAAACAGTTTTTGCTGGATAGTCATTTTAAACATTTGTTAAATGTACAAGGTATTCATAAGGAGACTTATCCAAATTTTGGGAAAATGTTAGACGAGGTATCCAAACAATTAACTTCTTTAGATGGAATAGGACTCAACAAAGACTTGTTGTACGATTCTCTCATTATTCATGTTCTGTCAACCAAGTTAGATAAAAATACATTGCGAGATTCGAAAGAATGCAAGTTTAATGATGATTTGCCATCATTACCAGAGTTTGTAGAGTTCTTGAAAAAGAAAGCTGATGTTTTACAATGTCTAGATGACGCACAATTGTTAAAAGCTAGTATTTCAAGTTTTCACAGTAAACCGAGTTCATACAACAATTATAAACCAAGTACTCAAGTAAAGCTTGCTACAAACTATACTTGTAATTTTTGTAAGAAAAATCATTCTATCTATAAATGACCAGATTTCTTGGCATTATCTACCAGGCAAAAAATTCAAAAAGTAAAACAGTTACGGTTATGTGAGAATTGTTAATTATCAGGACATAATAAAACCCATTGCAAAATTGGTCCATGTCCTCTTTGTAAGCTTCATAAGCACAATAAATTACTTCATCGAGAAATAGTACAAGCTACAAGTTCAACTGGTAATATAAATGATCAAATGGGTTCACTAAACCTATTAGCAAGAAAAGAGGAAAACTCAAAATCAAACGTTAGTATCAACCTTTTAAACGGTAAAAATCAAGTTTTGTTATCAACCATAAGTTGTTATGTACAAGACAACGACAAACAATTTCATTCTTGCAGAGCTCTCTTAGATTGCGGAGCGCAGATGAGTTTGATCAGCACCTCCTTTTGTGAAAAATTAAAAATTCCATTTGTCAATACTAATTGTTCAACTATAGGTATCACTCAAAGTCAGTCAAATATTAATAAAAAGTGTACAATTGAAGTTTCGTCGCGATGTTCGGATTATAAATCAAGTATATCATGCTTTGTTGTTCCAATCATTACAAATAGAATTCCTACGTATTCTTTCAACATTAATAGTATGCGTTTACCTCATAATATAGACTTAGCAGACCCTGAATTCAACCATTCTAACGACATTGACCTATTGCTAGGGGCTAACATTTTTTGGGACCTTTTGTTAGAAGGAAAAATCCAATTAGGGAAAAACCTTCCTTCATTAGTAAATACAAAGTTTGGTTGGATAATAACTGGGACGATGCCTGTTAGTCAATCCGATAAGCGTATTTGCAATTTTGCAAAAATTCAGGTGCCTGAGGATGAACAACTTAAAAAATTTTGGGAAATAGAGGACGTGCAAGGTAAAAATGAATTCATTTCCCAGGAAGACACTATATGTGAATCTCTTTTCAATGAAGATACTCATCGTGCGGATAATGGTCAATTTATTGTAAAATTTCCACTTAAACATTCTACTGAATTATTAGGTGATACAAGTGTGTCCGCTGTAAAGCGGTTCAAGTCTTTGGAAAACAAATTCTTCGATTCCAGTTTTAAAAAATTGTACTGTGATTTCATACACGAATATCAGAATCTCGGTCATATGAGTAAAGTTTCAGACAACCTCGAGGCAGAATTTGGTTACTTTCTACCACATCACGGTGTGCTTAAAGAAACAAGCATCACTACAAAACTTCGTACAGTTTTCGATGGTAGCTGCAAAAGCACAACAGGATGGTCGCTTAACGACATTCAATATGCAGGGCCCAAGGTACAAAACGATATTTTCGACATTTTAGTAAGATTCCGCACATATACTTTTGTTGCGTCAGCAGACATTTCGAAAATGTATCGACAAATACTTATGCATCCCGAGCATAGACCTTTGCAAAAGATTATATGGCGAGAAAACCCAAACGAAGATTTTGGTATTTACCACTTAAATACAGTTACTTATGGTACACGATCAGCGCCATATTTAGCAATTAATAGTATTCGGACGTTAGCAACTCAACACATACACGAATGCCCAGAAGCCTCTCAGACAATTTTGTCAGACATGTACGTGGACGATTTGTTAACTGGCTCTAACGATTTGGAAGAGCTGCAAGTACGGTGTAAGGCAATTTTTAATATATTGAAGTCTGCACATTTCATTTTACGCAAATGGACTTCCAATTATAAGCAAGTGGTTGCCGCCTTTGCAAAATCTGATATTTCCAATTCTATTCTAAATATTGGAGATCAAGATTCTAGTAAAACGTTAGGGGTTCAATGGGATAATAATTCAGATACATTGAAATACACGATTAAACAATTTTCTCGCCAAACTTCTTATACTAAACGATCCATTTTATCCACGATTGCTCACATTTATGACCCTTTGGGACTTTTAAGTCCATCTATTATTTTAGCCAAAATACTTATCAAGAAACTTTGGTCTCTTCACATTTCTTGGGATTCTCCAGTCCCCCCAGACATTCTCAAGAATTGGTTGCAATTTCAAAATAGCCTTGACAGTTTCAATCAACTATCCATTTCCCGCAATATATCCTCAGAAAAATTTGTAGAAATTCATTGCTTCTGTGATGCATCACAAGATGCATATGCGACATGTATCTATCTTCGTAGTACAGATAGTGCTGGTAATTATACTATTAACTTACTTTGTTCAAAGTCTAGAGTATCACCCTTAAAGGCTATAACTATTCCTAAATTAGAACTATGTGCTTGTCTTTTAGGTGCGCAATTAACCAGACATGTAGTCAGTGCACTTAAAGCTGATATTCCTATCTATTTATGGTCTGATTCACAAGTTGCTTTGAGTTGGATCTACACTGAACCCTGTGATTTACAAGTTTTCGTGGCGAACCGTGTGACAAAGATTCAAGCACTTTCAACCGTCGCTGACTGGAAGTATGTAAATAGTTTAAGTAATCCTGCTGATGTAGCTTCAAGAGGCATGTTACCGGATAAGTTAATTCTTAATGGCATATGGTGGAAAGGCCCTGATTTTCTACAATTGCCCTCTTCCGAGTGGCCAAGTGAAAATTTTATTATTAGAAAATCAGAGTTACTTGAGTTAAAAAATAAACCCTCAGTTTTACACGTAGTTTCAACATTTGCATCAGATTTAATTACCAGGTTTTCTACTTTAATCAAATTACAACGAGTTACAGCTTGGTGTTTACGTTTTTATAACAATTTGAAAGGTGAATCGAACAGGCAAACTGGCGTTTTAACCGTTACAGAACTAGAAAATTCTTTAAAAATATTAGTTCAACAAGTTCAAGCAGAGTCGTTTTGCGAAGAATTGAAAGCTCTTAAAGGAAGCAAGACACTTTCTAACAAACACAAACTTTCATCATTGCGCCTTTTCTAGATGGTCAGGGAATTATAAGAGTGGGAGGAAGATTGAAACACACATATTTACCATTCAGTACCAAACACCCAATTTTATTGTCGTCCTCACATCATTTTACAAAATTAATTTTCGAACATAAACATAAACAATTATTACACCCAGGTCCTCAGTTGCTATTGGCATCCGTTAGACAATTTTATTGGCCTATAGGAGGGTGTATTTTAGCTAAACGAACAGTGAAAAATTGTCTCACATGCGTTAAATTTAACCCAGTTCCATTTTCAGCCCCAATGTCTAATTTGCCAAATGAAAGAATTGCGCCGCAGCTTCCATTTCAAGTAATGGGAATTGACTATGCTGGTCCTTTCCCAATTCTTAACAAAAAGGGGAGAGGATCAAGGCTAATAAAATGTTATTTAGCTGTATTTGTTTGTTTTTGCACAAAGGCAATCCACCTTGAAGTTGTTTCCGACCTCACCACAGACAACTTTTTGGCAAGTTTTAAAAGGTTCGTTTCACGAAGGGGTGTTCCGTCTGTTATCTATTCCGACAACGGAAGTACGTTTGTCGGAGCAAGTAATAAATTAAAGGAGTTCGGACAATTTATGTCCAGCAATTGTAATTCTATTAATAACGAGTTAATAAATCAGTTTAACATTAAATGGGTTTTAATCCCCCCATATACCCCAAATCATGGAGGTTTATGGGAAGCAGCGGTAAAAATGGCATAACATCACTTGAAAAGAGTTTTGATCAATAAAAATGTCACATTTGAGGAATTTAATACTCTCGTCATACAAATTGAAGGGATTCTCAATTCGCGACCTTTATTTGATGCGTCCAATGAACCAAATGATCCATCGCCAATAACTCCCTCCCATTTCCTGATTGGACGTAATATCACATCTCTACCTGATCCCTACCTAATCAGTCTACCTGCAAATCGCCTATCACGACTCCAGCATATTCAACAGTTATATCAACAATTTTGGCGGCAGTTTTCGAAGCAGTACATTTCTCAGTTGCATCAGTTGTATAAATGGAAAGATGCGCCATGTGAAATAAAACCTGACACACTCGTACTTATCAAAAGTGATGCACAACCACCTTGTAGGTGGCTTATTGGCAGAATAATCCGACTATTTCCAGGCAGAGACGGAGTATCGAGGATAGCCGAAGTTAACACTTCCAAAGGAACAGTTGTGCGGTCTGTTAGACACTTATGTCCGTTACCATTACAAAAAGACACTTATAATTAAATGTAATGGGTAGTGCTACACTCGTTTTTTTTTAGAATATTAATCTAATTTAATGAGTTTATTTTGAAGGTGCCCTTCAAAGTGGGGGCTATGTTAGAACTTTATTTACTTTTCAAGTACTTTTTTCAAAAAGTGGCAACACGGAAACAATATATATTTGTGTGTCGAGCCAAAAAAAATAAGTGACAGTGACAAGTAAAATTTCATGATCAAGTAAAGCTTTTTTATTTTATATTACACCATGTAAAATATATTATGTTCATCAAGTAAATACAGTCCACAGTTTCAAATTTATTATTCAGTAACCAGCAAACAAGTAATTCATAAACAGGCTGTCGACCCTTTCTTGTGCTCCTATGCAATAGGAAATCTAGTATAGTTAGTTTTTGATATCTATTATAATTATAAATGCACAAATTAAAATTTCATTTTGTTTTCGTTCTTAAAATCATAAATTTCATTCTTAAAGAAATTAACATCACAATCTTAAATACAGTTTCTAACAATATATTTATTTTTTGTCATACAAGGCTCAAAGCAACGCAAAAAGAAAAGCCACTGAAGATATTTGTTGGAAATGGGAGATGCGGTTCTTTCGGCAACAACTCAAGACCTATCTATGAAACATTCGGGATAGCATTTACCAATCTCGAAGAAAATTGCTTCCACCAATTCCCAAAACACCGACCTCCTCAAAAACATTTCCTTATATTATCACCTACAATTTGTTTGTGCTAGCAGAACTGAAAGAAATATCATCATAAAAGTCTCCAATTTCGAGTTCTCTACGCTGTGCTTGCAAGCTCCAGCGGAATTTATCCGAGAATTCAGGAAAATGATTGGGGGTCGATCTGTTTATGATAAGAGACATAGTATTCCATCACGGAAAAATTTGATGCTTGTGTCCTAACTTCCCCGGACTATTAATTGGACACATCCACAAATTTTCATTCTCAAATGATATTGAAATTCAATACCTTTTTTTAAAAAGCGGAAAATTTTGTTCGAAATCACCATTGTGGAAATTATGTATTCAAATATAATATTAAAATTGCTTTAATGCCACTCCCTTAAGCTCTCGAAAATCGGAGCAGGGAGACAGGTTTTTATAGCCTCAAAGGTGAAGGGGAAAGCGAAAACTCTGCAAGGAAATCTTGTTCCTTACTTACTCTTTGCAGTAAATGCAATATATAAAAATACAGGAGAGCTCTAGATATATTTCAAATGCTACTATAATTATACGAGTAATAGAGGATAAATGTCTGGGTTTCAACCCTGCTCAAGTTTGTAGAGTTCCGTTTAATCATACTGCTTTCGGGAATTCCAGTAATTAATTTTCAAAGTTACGATAAAACGGTGCCTGGGGATATTTTATTTGAAGTTTAAAGCTTTTTCTCACTTTATTGAAAATAGGACTGCCTATTTAAAACTGGAAACAATGGAATTATATACAAGGCTTTCCAAGAAAACCGGTCATAAGACGCTGCTCAAAAATTACATAAGAAATAATTTGAAATTTTTTTTATAAATGGCTTCTTAGACATTACGAGTCTATCTAGTATATCAATATTTTGTCAGCTCTACCGGTCATACCAGAAGTTGATATACAGGTTGTTCCGAAACGTTTTTAACAGCCTATAACTCAGAAAGTATTATCAACTTGCCAATGCAGCTTCTTGATTTATAACTCATGTAAATACTGAACACCAATAATTTATTTATTTGTACATCAAACCAAATTGGATAAAATATGAATGAAGATGAATGGGAGAGGGTGTTAGGGCTGTACAAAGGAATGAAAGAAGCATAGATGGTTGTATATAGATTGAATCATTTTTAACAAACATTATATTAGCCTAGAGTAATTTTTAAAAAAGGCTTTAATATGTGACCCTCTTTTTCGCTGGCTTTTCAGGGATAAAACACCATAATCTCTGAGGGAATGACAACTGTTAGGTTCGGCCGGATCGATTGTAGATCATGAACAACGATAGCATGCGGACTGTTACGGCTACTCAGTTTAGAGAGCACCTCAGGTGTAGATTCTGAGACCAAACTAGTACAAATTCAGAGAGTAGTCTTACCGGTTCTCAGGTAATTCTACTTGAAATTTATTCAAGGTGAAATAAAGATAAATTATGAAAATTAGGAAAGGTAAGTGGGCGCCACTCTGAATAATACTAGCCTATTTGTTATTCACATCTGCATTATAGCGAAAAATCCTGGAAGATTGGAAGGGAAAATCAACTTTATGAACAACGTTATTAAATTTACAAGTTGTATATTTTCAAAAAAAATATGAAATAAAAAAAATAAAAAAAATTGACTAGTTATTGGATGACGACATATGTTGTGTTGGAGAGCAAGAACTATTGTACTCTCCTGTTCTTGTTGTAGTTGTAGATACACTTGTAGAGAAGTTGTCGGAAAACTTGAAGTCCCGGATAAAGTATTCCAGGTAAAGTATTCCAGGTAAAGTGTCCCAGGTAAAGTGTCCCAGGTAAAGTGCTCCAGGTAAAGTGCTCCAGGTAAAGTGCTCCAGGTAAAGTATCCCGGATAAAGTATCCCAGGTAAAGTGCTCCAGGTAAAGTATCCCGGATAAAGTATCCCAGGTAAAGTGCTCCAGGTAAAGTGTCCCAGGTAAAGTATCCCAGGTAAAGTGCTCCAGGTAAAGTGTCCCAGGTAAAGTATCCCAGGTAAAGTGCTGGGGAACAAATATAGTATCAGGAACAATTTTCCAATTTAACTAAAATCCAGGATGTCTGAAGTATTGAAGTATGATATTACAGTACAGATAATATTTAATGTTGAAGAAAATTATTTGACAACGTGGTTCATACATCCTGTATTTTTTTAGATAAAAGAAATACTCAAAGAAAGCAATAAATGAAATAAATAAATGAAAACGATAAAATCGAATAACCGATTCTGCACCGGTAAATACATACATTTGTTTAAATACGTATATATTTTCAAATAGATATTTTTAAAGAGATAATATAAAAAAAACCTGAAAGAAAAAAAAAATTCATATCGATATATATTATTCCTGGCACTGGAATGACATTGCTGCATAATAAAGATAGGAAGGTAGAAGCTATTAAGAAAGGAGAGTTAGTTATACATTTAAGCGAAATGACTTACCACTCAAATGAATGCACTTCTAAGATAAGATAAGTTAAGCCAGAAAGGCTTCAATAGCACATGTTCGCCGGAAAAGAAGAACGAAACCCCTTTGCCACTTGTTTAAATACACGAAATCATGTGAACGACCACCGACTTACGTCTCATGTTCGTGTCACGCTCATACGCTTTGACCAGGAAAGGAATTTACCTTTCAGTAGTGAATTCTTGATTCATATTTGATTTATAATTGGTAGAAGAAGAGACACGAGATCGAAGTGGGAATTTCAAAATAGACGTGACTATTTTCTCGACAGACGGACCTCGATCAGCGCGCATAGAAACGTTGATTTCGACTCTCGTCGACAGTAAATATATTCAGCCTTGAAACATTTCTCGGTGTTGGGTATGAGAAAGGACTGGCTATTCGCCGCCCATGCGATAATTTATTAATTCAATCGAGGGAAGTGAAGTGAACGAAATTAACGTTACAGGACGATGCTTTTTGCAAGTAGCCGCGTGAGCGGACCATTATAAAAAAAGAAGTGGCAGACGATGGAGCCTGAAGATCGGCATAGTAGCATTTGCTATTGATTATTCTTACGAATAATGTTAATAACTATTTTGTCTGCAACATACCCTTCCATAGTATATAGATGGTTAATGACTAATAAAGATTTATTTATTATTATTGAACATTTTTATTTGGAAATGTCAATTGGACCTACAATGATTTGAGGTATACTTGAGATCTGTGGCTTAAATGGATCAGGGGGGTGAAAGTCAGCTGAAATGAAAGGGTTTTTTTATCCCGAATTCAAGGATATACTACAATGAGGTTATTAATGTTGATAATTATGTAAAATTTTAAATTCAATGTTTATTTTCAACAATAATCAATAGCTTTCAAAATGTGAAATAATTTCATAAGAGGTGTTCAAAATGACCTTTTTCTGCTTCAACACATGCATCGAACAGTTCACGTGTACATGCCGCATATATCATCTCTGGCGTAATCTGAGTACACGCTTGCTTCTCTAATTTTTGTTTTTAAATCGTCTACATCTGTAGGTTCTTTATTATAAACGAAATCTGGTATTAAGGTAATTGGTTACAATACCGCTGTTATGTGGGGGTGCGCCATCTTGTTGCCATACCATAACTCCTCTTTCGCGTAAAGGAATATTCTTTATGAACACAGGTAGCTCAATGTCCAGAAAATTTAGATATCTCTGACATAATTATGGAAACGAGCTTCATCACTCCATCAAATTCTACTTGAAAGGTCGGGATTTTCTTGCATTATGACGATGGGGGTTAGTCTTTGGTCCAAATCGGTGGGTCGCAATTCATTAACGCAGTTTAAATGGATGGTAATGGTGGTTTTTTAAAATCCTATGAAGTTGAATACACGCCAGTTTCTGCATCAATGGACCTTATGGACACATGTCCATACGTTCTGTTCGGTCTGTAATAGTTTTTCATGATTTCAATGGTTAGCACTCGGAAATGAACCTTGCCGCATCTTCTCCTCAACCATAGAAAAGGTTACAAAGGACGATGTTCTTCTTTCGGGAAAGCGTCCGCTTATAAGTCTTGAGCATTCCGAGCATTTTTCCTACATTCACCATAAATTAACAACATATCTACGTATCCATTAGGAGTAAATACGAATGGCATTTTTACTACTGTATGAAATTTTATGATTCAAAATTTTGTTTTAGAGCTGAAATTCACGTATTAGGGGAAAAATGACATTAGGTGTTAGTATACTGTTTGCAGTTGTCAAAAAATATTTAACTAATATCCCATGGCCAACTTGCTTTTCTTTTGAATTTGTAAAAACTAGTTAAAAAGTAACAATAGGCCAGCTTCAGGTTACTTTGTACCATTAAATTGCAAATTTAGCATATTTATTAACATCAATACCCTCACCCTCATTGTGGTATATCGTTGAATTCGGGATAAAAACCCTTTCATTTGAGCTAACTCCCACTCCCCTGATCCACTTAAGTTTTTTCAATATGTGAC
The DNA here is from genome assembly GCA_947563755.1 of Lochmaea crataegi. Classification (NCBI taxonomy): domain Eukaryota; kingdom Metazoa; phylum Arthropoda; class Insecta; order Coleoptera; family Chrysomelidae; genus Lochmaea; species Lochmaea crataegi. Next base: position 9,703,910 of record OX387424.1, on the reverse strand, counting down.
GACACCGCGCCTGTGATGACTTCACAGATCTCAAATATAACTCAAATGTATTAGTAGTTCCAATTGACATTTTCCAATTTTCAAATCAAGATATTCATTGCTTTCTGAGTTATAGGCTGTTAAAAATATCTTGGAACACTACGAATCTTACATTTATTTTTTTTTATTTTGAAGATCTTTCCTCTCTCTATCAAATATGAAATTATAGGTCTAAAAAATTTGTTACAAAATAACTTTTTTTTGAAAAAGGATTATGGTTGTGATACTTAATGATAAAAGATACTGATAAAAATGATTTTCGTATCGCTGAACGTCGCTCAAACTAGTGTAGATCGATAATTAGTTAATTTTTCGATAACGTTGTAACTAACAAACTATTCCACTTATAGATTCTAGCTTTTGTACATATTATCTGTGAGTGAGAACGAATGATTGCACGAAACGCGGAGTCATGTCAGTGATAATATCACGTTACAAAATTGTTTATTTATCATTGCAAAAACAACGGTTTTTCAGTCATAACTGTTAACCTGTTCAAGTTTTTTTTCGTACAAAACTTAGTTTTGTAGGCCTTCTGAAGACGAATGAAAAAGTACAGAACTATTTTTTTGTGAAATCTGAGGGAAAAACGAATGAGCCGAAAACGTAAAATATCGTTAAAATGACAGTTTTCAATGACATTTAAACAATGTAAGAATCAATTTCACTTTGGAAACATCATTATGGTCTTGTACATCCTTTATACTATCTACCTGTACTTACATCAAAAATCAACCGTACGAAAGCAAACAATGTTCGTACCTGGAATACAATACACAAAAAGCTACAGGATTTGCCCAATTGTAACCTTAAAAATTGAAACAGGTGTCAGCTAAAAACTGAGCCTATACAGGAACAAATCCAACACCTCGGCAAGTTAAGCTTGTCTCGGCCTATGCCAGAAGCTAATTTATAAGAATTTACAAGTAACGTACAAATCAAAATCAACCCCAAATAAACTGAATCAAACCCAAAAAGTAGTCATAAGGCCTACTTACAATCAATAGTGTCAGCAACAGTATACTATACTGAATTTGAATCATGTAATAAGAATACGATGAGCATCTAAAATAAATTGTTTTTGGTTATAGCCAGGGTAGGTTTGAAGAACCACCCACGCGGGCAAAGAAAAACAAAATATACTCAGGGTAACAGAATAGACTGTCTCAATCAACAGGTAATATTTTACCATCAACTGTCTTAACTACAAAAACTACAAATCTATGAGACATACCTTTTCCAAAAAGGGTCTAATACTCAAAATTTTCCTTAGTGGATGGCAACAAACTAATGAACCAACAAAACCATGTGGCACACCTCCAATTCCGAAACTTCAACGTTGGCGGTTTCCTTTCAATAGTGTTAAATACATAGTGATGCGAAATCAGTAAGTAGAGAAAATACTTACAATCCTTTTAGTGCAATGTATCCCCTATAAGGGCTTGTGAAAACGGCTTCCAAAACAGGACGGAATTCTCCAAGAATACGAAGTCCCGTAGAACCAAAATACTAAACCGTATATTCCACAACTAATTCAGAACGAGAACCTATAAATCCCAGCAGGGGATGACTACCCAGTCATTAACAAAATTCAGATTCTCCTTCGATGCACTTTTGGTAACCAACTATCAAGTAGGAGCACACACCGGAAAGAAAGGTGACTTCAATACAGAATACTACCATAGAGAAACCCACCCGAAACATACATCCGAACTACACTACTCCGAGCGTGTTCCGCACAGATCAAGTCATAAAGTGCTACACTTCCCTGAACGCTTTATCCAAGCCACGACTGTCACGGCCAATCGTCAATGTCATCCAATAAATAATTCCAATTTGTAAACAATGAACAGAAATAGTGTATTAGAAATTATTCAAATAAATTTGAGCAATCATAATACCACCACAATACCCCCTGCCAAAGTAAAAAAAAAGAAACATCAAACACTCGGATTTAACATACAAAACACATGGCTATAAACAGCTAATATATTATAAGTAGATGTTCAGAAAATATTCGAATGCCATCTTACACAGAAGATTTCTAACTAGTATGTCTTTACTTAAGCCAAAATATGGTGGATAAATGAAGAAAATATACCTTTAACTCAAAAGTAAAGTATGTCTACATAGATCAATAAGTTTTATCCAACCTAATTACTATTTTAAATGTTTTAGACTTCAAGTCAAGGAGTCAGTAATTTATAACTGAACCCTAATAAACTTTAGCGTTTATCAAGCTGAAGCGGACAAAGTATTTGGACTACTGTGGCTACACCCGAAAGGTGATATAATCAAAGCCAGAAAAAAAAACAGTAGCCCCACGGTAACTAAAAACTAAAGTAAAATTCACAAGAGAGAAAACCGCTTACTACCCTTAATTATGAATTATAAGAAACAAAAAGAAATAACTAACATGAATCTATCTATACGGACATTTACCAGGTAGGCGCTCGTTTTATTATTTACATTACCTAGCGACAAAATATAAAATTGTTGACATGATGTGAAGACAGGTGTGGTTACAGCCTGCACCACTTCACCGGAAGGATGATGGCAGAGTAGTCCCTAAAACTCTGGGCTGAGTGAAATTATTTAACTACTGAAGTACTTTCGTAGTGAACAAATGATGTTAGAAACATAGAGACAATATCGGTCAGGTAATTACTATATACAAATACTTAATATATACAATAGACGTAGTGACAAATTCAACCGTTGCACAATACCTTGAAAAAACCTTGCAGCTAAACGAGAACAAAACCATACCCAACTGGAACCTTTTTAATCATGAAAACAGTGAAATTAGATATACAACATCAAAGGAAAGGCTTTCTTATTACGGGGTTAACTCTGATACAGTTGCCCAACAAAGCAATAATAAAACTCACCCTCCTTATCCCTAGACCTCTGAAACCACCAAATAAGGTATCATTCTATAGAGTAAAACAAGAATATGCTTACTCAGAACTTGAAGAAGTCAAAGCGGCAGTACATCAAGGCAGTGTATTAAGTCCAGCACTTTATATAATATACACTAGTGATATCCCTAAATTAAATTACGATACGATAGCAACATTTGCAGACGATACCTCTATAATGACTGTAGGCAGAGATCAAGAAAAAACAGAAACTAGCCTGGATTTTGAATGAGGGAAGAGGTCAATTTATTTCTATTTGAATAAATAATACCCAACTAACATATGCCGATACAGCAAAATATTTGGGTACGGCATTGGACGCCATGCTTCGCTGGAAAGCTCAAGTCAACGTCCAATTTAGAAAATTGTATTGCCTGCTGTCAACCTACAACAAAGTACTACTGTATAAACAAATTCTCAAGCCCGTATAACGTATGTCCTAATAGTTTTGGCACAAAATTCATTAGCTCCAATTTTAACAAAAACAAAATAATACCAAGTTGCATTTGGAAACATGAGTCTGTTTACTTTTTTACTGTCAGTTGAGATTTATAAATTATAAATAAGAACAAGTTGGTTGGGCGGGTACCCAAAGCTAAAATGTGTCGAATATTCCAGAATGAAAACATTACACGCAGAACCATCTATAGAACAATAGCGGAGCGCGATCAGGGAGAACCATATCTGAATATCCCAAAAAGTGGAAGACCACGTGGATCTACTGCACAGAGGCCAGAGGGATTGGTGAGAAGAGCAAAAAACAGGTTGGAGTGTCAACGAGGAGACTCGCTCGTCAATACAGATCTTTAAAGAGTACGATATCGTTGGAATTGAGGAGGAATGGTCTAAAATATCGAAAGAGGCGTAAGTGCCCCAAATACTTTTAATCGCAACTCCTTCGTATACCAAGATGCTGTCGTTAACTGAGGCGAGAACACTTTGCCAATGAAAAAATCATTATTTTAGATGACAAAAAGTACTTCACTTTGAGTAATTCTGAAATGAAGGGGGGCGATCGATTTTATGCGGACAACGTAGAGGATTGCCCTGATAATGAAACATATAGCAAAATTTGCAGATAAAAAACTTGTCTGGTGCGCAATTTCTAACAGGGGTGTATCTCGACCTTTTATGTGAAGAGTGAGTGGTGAAGCTTTGAATAGTCACAGCTAGAATATTGATAACTGCCTTTTCAAATTACTTCCGTTTGTCCACGAACATCATGCTAATGACGATATCATGTTTTGGCTAGATCTAGCATCATGTCATAACTCAAGAAATACCCAAAACTGGCTTCGACAACACCACATACCTTTTGTTCCAAAAAAACGATAATCCTCCAATCTTTCCGCAGGTTCGCCCAATGGGGGATTGTTGGGCTTTACTGTCTGGGAAGGTTTATCATGGAGGCTGGGAAGCCCATGATGAAGAACAATTGAGACGGCGAATTTACGAAAAACTGAGAGAAATTAATCTAAATTCCGTTCAGGACCCCATGAGAGACATTCAAAGAAATTGGCGTCTGTTAGAACTGATTGGGCTACTTCACATAATTCGATAGTATAGTTTAGTTAAGTATTGAGTTGTTATTTATGACAACTAGTTAGTGTTTAAATAAATTTCTTAAATGGAAAAAAATCCGATAAAAATTTTGTGCCAAAACTTTTAGGACATCATGGCATTCAGCTGTGGGGATGCGCTAGCAAAAGCAACTTAGATATTATCCAGCGATATCAAAACCATGTATTAATGTGCATCGTTAATGCCCCTTGGTTAATGTTAATGAGAACATTTTTGGCAAATTTGCAAAAAGTCACGAACACCGACTTTTTCATCACGCAACGTCGAGGCCATCCAGCTCCTCGACAATACCAATCAGACGAGAAGACTCAAGAGGATCAAACCTTACGAGCTCCTGTAATGTATCAGTGCAAACATATAGAGTATTGATTGTGTATGAGTTAGTTAGTTTGTGTAGTTATAAGTTATCAGAAAAAATTTATTCAATTTGCAACATAGGCAACATACCTCCGTCTACTAGTCCAGGGAAGTTAGGGGACAAACATAAAATGTTTCCGATAAGGAATATTATGTCCCTAATCGAAACATATCGACCCCTAATCATTTATCTAAATTCTCGAATAAATTCCGCTGGAGCTAGCGACGCAGCTTGCAAGAAAAGCGTAGAAACTCGGAACTGGAGACTTTTACGATGATATTTCTTTCAGTTTTGCTCGCACAAAAAAATTGTGGACATCGAAATTGTGGAAAATCTTATGCCCTATAACATTATAAAAGTAGATTCAACCCCTAATTTTCCAAAAAATGTTAAACAATTTTCTCGAACAATTCTCAATGTCCTTGGGTTATTATTACTGGAAACCACTCAGTAGAGTAGTGAACCAAGTTCATTTCTAACTTTAAAAACGCTAAATTCTCAGTTTCTCTGGGAGCGCAACGGTATATTTCTATAATTAAATTCAAGTACTTCATTATTAATCGTTAATAGCACGTGATGTCAGGAGCAAACTACGATATTATTCTCTCTAAAAAATTTTTGACAATAATAACAATCCACTATTTCAACCATTTTCCACTCACCTAATAAATACGTGAAAATTTGATTTACGTCAAACATTTATCTCACTTTGTTGGCGTCTTTTCGACAGTCATTGGATTGAAACCTTCGGAAATCACGATCGATACCACCTTCATTTTATTATTAAACTACCCTGTACCGGCACATACAGTTTTTACGTTCGTCGAAAGCTTCAGAGATTAATTAAAAAGTAATTCCTTTGTTGGAAGTAAATTTTGCTTGTTCAACTAATAGGATTTATTTATTTTTCAATTAATTTTTAACATCCAAATGATTACAGCAACTTGTAGAATGAAAATCAGCAATAAGTACTCATAAGCATATTATAACTTGAAAAAACAATTATACAGGGTGTTCCAACGAAAACTTGACCACACCAGAAACTCAGAAATTAAAAGCTCTTCAAAATGGAAAAAAACACTTCAAAGTTCTCTGGGAAGGGGGCGAATTTCCATAAATAAATCATATCCAAAAACTCGGGTGGCCCTAAACTCGTCCCCGAGCAGGTACTATCAGATAATCCTATCCTAAATTTGTACCCATGCCTACCTACCCATGCTCTAATGACGCAACTAAATTCGTCATCGAGCAAGGGATTATAATTTCTGGGAATATTTATTCAATTTTGGGCATTTAGTATATATGTTACAGTCAATATATGAAATTGGGCATTATATATATATATATATATATATATATATATATACCTACTACCTGACACTTATTAGAGATGTGTCTCTGAACATGCTTCCCAAGAATAGGTATTTACTGCCTGCTCCTCGTACCTGTGAGATAACTTGAAATGTACCTGTGACGACTATTTGAGTATTGCAGTCGCAGTCGGTATAGTCGCCAATCAGTGAAGCCGGAACAGCGTGACTGCGGCTGTCTCAAATTTTCACAGTTACACAGATTACTTCTCTTATGTGAGCAATATAAATCTGCACTCATTTTATGTATTGCATATGACAATCCTTGTTAAAGTGTTTGGTTTATTTATTTTTTAATTCTTTGATTTTGTTCTTTAATAGTTATCATTACGAAAAAGAAATATAGAAAATTGAAGCAATTAAATAAGAATAAGTATAGTTTATTCTATTTAAAGTTATGTCAAACAGTGGTATAGCTACGCAATGTTGTCAACATTATCTATATGTGGAATGGAAAAATACTAATCACAGGTATTTGGAATAGGTATGACTTTGGACTTTGGAAAAGCCAAATCTTGGTTCTCCAATAAATAAGTTGCGGATAATAACGAAGAAAGTAGGAATTCAAACCTTTAGTCTATTAGTACTCTGTGGTCTATTTAATTTAAATAACGGACAAAAAAAATATGGTATTAACAACATATACCTGGTACTATAACGGACGTAACAGTCAGAGCCAGTCAGGTTCAAATCGGCCGGGTGAACGAACAAGCTGTAACTGAGCCACTTCCAAGTTCGAAAAACCCTTTAGATTCGAAGGAAAGTGGAAAACTGTAATGAACTAATATTGCGAAACTTAAACGAGATATTATTCAATGGAGTATGAAACCAAAGCGGCCGGGTAATCGAACGAGTTGTGACTGAGCCACTTCCAAGTTCGAGAAACCCTTTGGCTTTAAAGGAAATACGGAAAGCTACTGTTCTGACAGAAAAAAATATCTTGATTCACGGGACGGAAAAAAAAGTTTCAGATCTGCCGGGTAAACGAACAAGTTGTAACGGAGCCACTTCCAAGTTCGAGAGACCCTTTGGATTTAAATTAAAACAGAAAACCATGATTTCAACAATAAAAAAAATATGTTGGTTCACGAGAAGGGAGAGAACGTTTCAAATCTGCCAGGTAATCGAACAAGTTGTAACGGAGCCACTTCCAAGTTAGAGAAACATTTTGGATATAAATTAAAACAGAAACTACGATTGCAACAAAAAGAAATATAGTGGTTCACGAGACGGGGAAAGAACGTTTCAAATCTGCCAGGTAATCGAACAAGTTGTAACGGAGCCACTTCCAAGTTCGAGAAACATTTTGGATATAAATTAAAACAGAAACTACGATTGCAACAAAAATAAATATAGTGGTTCACGAGACGGGGAAAGAACGTTTTAAATCTGCCAGGTAATCGAACAAGTTGTAACGGAGCCACTTCCAAGTTCGAGAAACCCTTTGGATTTAAACTAAAACCGGCAAACTACTTTTCAAAAAAAACTGACAAAAAAATTGTATATAAACGACCTGTGAAGAAAAAACATCAAATCTTAAATTCAATCTACAACCGGGGAATAACTAAAATCAACTAATTTAGGAATGTAATAAAAAACTCATTTTTACTTGAACAGATCACAATTTATTTTCAACTCTTTATGATTGCGAGAAAAAAAAAAGAATACTAAACGAACGAATTTTCCGTTGTAAAAAAAACGTCAGAAAACAAATCCCGATAAAAACTTCATCCAACTATTTCTACTCTTGGGAGGTACGGAATTTTCGAACATACGGTGAATTATAATAGTTATTCATGATACAAGTGCGCACGAGTTGCGAAAATGGAAGGCATGAGCGTAGCTAGTGCCTTTTCTCGCAACGAGTACGCAAAAGTACTTCACGCATGAGTATCATACAATGTTTTATCTACGACCACATTAAAAATAATTTCCATTAATTATATATTACATAACCTCTCTTTTTAATAATTGAGTTTGAATTATTGCCTACCTTCATCATAAGAAATTCATTATCTGGTGCTCCATTTATAAAATCCAAAATCTGTTCCCTTGTGAAAATTTTTTTGGTTTATGGCTCTTTGATTGTCCTTTTATGAAGGTATTAAGTTTATGAAACTGTTTAAATTTAAATTGATGGTAGTTTTCAACATTGAATAATGGGACCATAACGTTGATGATTTCCATTGACCTTTCCGAGAAATATGCAATGAGAACATTTTCCGTCTAATTTTTAATTTTTTTAGTGTTACACCAATCCAAAAAAAAGGTGAGCGGTCGTTGGACCGCCGACAGAAGCTTGCTCCTTATGCACAATAAAATGACCATTATTGACCATTTTTCCAAAATTTTTGACTATTTTTTCGAATTTTAACAATTATTGACCATTTTTGACAAATTATTGACCAATTTTGACATTTTTGACAATTTTTCAAAAATTTTGAACATTTTAGAACATTTTTCCAAATTTTAACAATTATTGACAATTTTTGAGCATTTTTGGCAGGTTCTGAAAATAATTGACCATTTTTAACAATGATTGACCATTTTTAACATTTCTTATAATTATTGACCAATTTTGCAAAATTTTGACAATTTCTCAAAAATTTGACAATTAGTGACCATTTTTTTAAATTTAACAATTATTGACCATTTTTGACAATTATTGACCAATTTTGACAGTTTTGACAATTATTGATCATTTTTGAAAATGTTTACCATTTTAGACCATTTTTCCAAATTTTTACAATTATTGACCAATTTTGACAGTTTCGACAATTATTGACCAGTTTTAACAATTATTGATCATTTTTGACAATTTTCCAAAAATTTTAACCATTTTTGATCAATTTCCAAATTTAAACAATTATCGACCATTTTTGACAATCATTGATCATTTTTGACCACTTTTCAAAAATTTTGACAATTTTTGATCAATTTTTTCAAATTTTAACAATTATTGACTATTTTTGACAATTATTGACCAATTTGGACAATTATTGATCATTTTTGACCATTTTTTCAAATTTTAACAATTATTTTCCATTTTTGACAATTATTGACCAATTTTGACAGTTTTGACAATTATTGATCATTTTTGACAATTTTTCAAAAATTTTGACCATTTTTAACAATTATTGACCATTTTTGAGAGTTTTTCATAATTATTGACCATTTTTGACAGTTTTTCATAATTATTGACCATTTTTTCAAAATATTGACAATTTTTGACCATTTTTCCAAATTTTAACAATTATTGTCTATTTTTGACAATTTTTCAAAATTTTTGACAATTTTCAGCAATTATTGACCATTTTTGACAGTTTTTTATAATTATTGACCATTTTTTCAAAATTTTAACAATTATTGACCATTTTTTACAGTTTCTGATAATTATTGACCATTTTTGACAACTTTCAAAAATTTTGACAATTATTGACCATTTTTCAAAATACTTAACAATTTTTGACAATTTTTGACCATTTTCGACAGATTCTGACAATTATTGACCACAAAATTATTACAATTACAGAACCTTTGACAGAAAACAAAACACAAAATTATCTATGGTAACTTAATAAATATACAAATAAAAAAGAGTGTTATAATGATTATCCCATTTAAAAAGCATTGTTCTTTTTCGCACGCTTTAGACGTATGTATAAAATATAATTTCACGTATTTATATGAGTTTGTAAAGCTTAATTTTAATGGTGGTCGTAGATAAAAAATGTTTTCACCTTTCAAATAAGGCGTCGGTATCGGAACTAGCTGTCTCTCGCAAGTTGGCAATAGCACAAATAATTGCTTATTTTTTTTAAAACACCCGGACTAAAGCGGTTTTATCACACAGGACCGGAGAATATTCACTCAAGTTGCAGAGAGCGGACCCTCAAGAATTAGTTGTTTCCCTATTTATATTCTCATTAACGATCGTAAAATTTATTTAGGTTCAACAAAAAGTTTCCCATATACTGCACGTCCTTCGGAAATAATTAAAACTTATATATACCGAACGTCCTATCGGTTGGAAAGCTTAAACATCGGAACGGATAAATTTTTATACGGTGGAATTCGAATTGGCGTACCTCCGGATTAATAATAACATTATAACAGAAAAATGCTAGTCCGTGACATCTCTAGCCCTTATCGACTATTTCCAATAATAGTAGATGAATATTAATTGTGGTAAAATCCCAGTTATAGCAATTCACATAATGAGAAATCAATTTGGAATTCCAGCCAGGTAATAAATACTATGTCAAAGCTTTACATGTATATCTAATCACTTTTTTCATTGAAACAAATTTATTTCCAATGCGCAATTCTTTGATTAAGCTCCATAGACGTTATCAGAATGTCTTCAGCTTCATTGCCTTGAAAAAAATCATACTCAGATTCACTTTGATCATCTTCATCATCTTGTAAAAAACTCCTCTATAATTCGAACTAGAAAATTTTCTTGTATCATATACCTACTAGGTTTTTGTACCACGCATTTCCGCTGAAAATTCGCTGAAACACTCGTCGCAGTATTAACCAACTCTATTGACATTTAAATTCACAGTTTTTTCCAGCCACGCCTGGAGGTGATTATCATGAATTGTATTTTACTCTTGGATTTTGCATTTTACCGTTTTCCACCGTCAATACGTAATAAGGATTAAAATTCAGAGTATTATCTAATTTTTCCTCGAAAACTATTGGTACTAGAAACTTCAGGAGGAAAAAACTCTGTAATTCAACATGGACTTAATAATTTTTCTATTCCTCAAAACTCAATCTCGAAAAAAGCTTCGATATTGTGTAAAATAAAAATAATTTTAACCCCGCATCGGTGAAATTACCTACTAGTTTGCGAGTAAAAGGAAATAATAAAATTTTAGATTTGAAGAACAAATAAAAACACAATTTTAGTCACCACCTTTTTAGGGTTAGATTATATTAGGTTTGTCCAACTGGCATTTAGGAACCGTTTATGGAATCGTATCGAGTACCGTATAGTGCGCAAACTAGAATTAGGGATAAACAAATCAACTTTATCACCCCTTCCAGAAGGTAGTTTTTGTATCGTCCCAAGAACGATACTAAAATCAGTTGGAACGCGAAATAAATACAGCATTTTCTCGAACGATACTTAGAACGGTTCTATCGCCAGTTGGAATGAACCTATTGAAATTTCGGAAGGGGTGGACTGAGGAAATTTTGTTATGAAAAAGACCCATCCTAATTTCATGCAGACAATCACGTCCTGAATTTTCTTCGCAGGAACTCGGAAGCGCTCTGTTTGTATAGTAGAAACGGTGAAGCTTTTCCATCACGTGACTGTTACGCCAGCAATATTGTTCATATGAATCAAATCAAAACTTCTGTCAACTCAATAGGAATAATCGTTATGACTAATATTCCAAAGGTCGGCCTTTTACGAATTGGTAATTAAACAAGAAGTTTAACCTTTTTAATTGTAAGTATTTATTTTATTTATATGGTTAACATCATCATATTTATTGAAACTATCGATATACTGGGTGAATAAGTTACAAAATCCAAAATTATTATTTGTCTTGAAAATACACTATCACGAAGAAAGCATCCTTTTTGGCTAGCAATATTTGTTCATTCTATTGATGCTCTTCTGTTGTCTTCCATTCTATATTTAAATCCCAAATGTTTCGATAACACCAATAAAGAAGTTTTTTCAACAGAAATAATTTCCTTATTCTTTAGTTCGTCATTTATGGTTTTCACAGTAACATGTTTCCTTAAAAAAATAACAAGTTTAAAATTATCATTATCTCAAACAAGACAAAAGATTTTTTTATATTTACTTCATACTAAAGCTGAACACAAATTTTTGATATTCAGATTTTTTCATTATTTGTACCAAATAATGTATAAAGCAACCACGTATATGTGACCTCAAATAATTCAAATTAGAGAACTAAATTGTGAAAAACACAATCTACACTCAGACCGAACAAATTGGTAAACATTTACGGACAGTATTCAACTTAGAAATCAGCACATGTAGAAGCTATAATTTATCACATTCAAATTCAAAATATGCACAACTTTCTGTATTCTAAAACTTTTATTACCTACTCATAACCTCTATAATCGAACTCACGTTAAATTACCTACTAATTTTCTAAGATTTTCATATGCCACACCATAATCTGCTGGTGAAAAATCTCACTGTATAGATAATACTACATGCACTATGATGTTATCTCAACTATAATCTCACTTCTCTTTTATTTAAAGCTGACTTTAATCTAAGGGTTAAGAATAATATAAGGTGTTGTATTATTGTTTCACATGTTTGTTAACTTACTTTGTTCATACATGTTATTATATAAGGTATTCCGTACTGCCATTTTGGTTCCCTCGGGTAAATCCTCTGTTTTTAGTTTTAATCGTGGTATTTGACTGAGTGACGTTGGGAAAGTTGGAATATTTTCCTTACTTTTTTTAAGGGAACCGTTTTCACAGATATTTTCAGTGCAGTTGCCGCTCTCTGAATTATGATATTAAATAGAAATGTCCTTAAATAGATGTTAACTTTAGTATAATACCTCCTGAACAGATGAAATAGGTTGAAAGGGTCCGCCGTTGTTTTTTTCCATCTCAAAATATTCAATCAAGTTCATAACAAACTCCTGTGCTCGTGAATTAAGCCACTTTCCAGGCATTTTCTGAAAATAACTATTGGTTAATATACCGTTACAAGTACAATCAGACACTTGATCCATGCAAATTTGAAAATTCTACAGACATTTACAAATTGTAGAGAATTATAAATACTATTTACCACAATAAGTAGTAAAATAAGCATTGTAATACTGCCGTCTCACGGTATTTTAGGTGTTATGAAATGTCAAAAGTTTACAAGTTGATAATGTATTTTTTTCACTACTAGCCTCTAAACCTAACTTTATTGACTTTTGTTGAGGTAGTAAAGTTGTTCATTATTAACCAAGGTAAAAAAATACTACTACTTGATTATAACCAAATCTCAATCCATTTAATAGAATGTGAGGTTAACTTGTTCACAGCTGTCATGTCATATGCAACGGGAGTCGACAAACTAATATTTAAAAAAGTAAAATGCCAGTAGTGAAGTAGTGAAAAAAATGCTATATGAGCCATGATAGAAAAGTGTATTAATGTCTCGGATCCATTAAAGACCTCGAAGCTTCGCTTCTCGGTCTTTAATGGACCTCGACAATAATACCTCACTCTTCTACCTTGGCGCATAATTAATATTCGTACTTACCAATGTAAAATGGAATAAAAAGTCAAATTATTCTTACAAGAACTGATTTTAACAATAAATACAATTTCAATCCAAAAATTCGCTAAAAACAAGACAGTAAACTGAGCACGCATAACCTCAAATACGGTAATGTCAAATTCAACTTTTAGTACGATCAGTTATTCACGTTACGCCAATTATATCGTTGTCTCTTTTTACGATTACTACGGCAAATTTAAAGAAACTATTACGTATATGTCTTGTAGTAAGTCTTGTGAAGAAGACAATCGATCGTAGGTTGTTTTGTTTGATTTATATTGTTAGAAGAAGATAGAATGTAGAAAATATGTGTTGCATAAATCGTAGATTGGATCACGTGATGGAAAAGCTTCACCGTTTCTACTGTATATTCACCCATTTATTAGTTTTTAATGTCGTTGTGATGAATAACCATTGTTACAATAATGGCTTCAAGTATAAACTAGTAAAATCTAAAGAATATTTCATAAGCTCAGAGCAAAAAAGATTTATTTCAATTATTAAATCTATAAACATTCTTCCGAATACTTCAAACTTCGAAAAATCCAAATAATAGTAAAAATAGCCCATTACTGCTTTTACGCCTTTGTACTATATAGTATAGATGGCTGTTTCTTTTATCTTTTATTTGCAGCGTTGTATCTGTGTTAGTTATCTCAGACTCATAATTTTTCTCAAACCATCATTTCCAGACCATTTAATAGAAACTTTATACCTAGAGGAATTCATTTAATGCACGGAATTGAGATTTATTCTATTGAAATCGGAGAAAATGGCGTGTTGCATTTAGGAAATTCTCTCAGCTCCTAGTGAGTGAAAAAAGAAGAAACTGTTGTGGTTAACGCTAGACAACTAATTAGTGTTAAATGAACTGGTGGTCTTCAGATTTACTATGTCACATGTTCCTTTTACGTTATTGCGCTTATATTTTTTAGGCATATATTTTATAGTATGCTCCGTTTTAATGGTAAATTGACAATAAAGTGCTTTTCACGACGACCATCCATTAGACGTTTCTCAAAACTTACATAAGAAAGAATTATGAAATTTTGTATTAGGGTTTTTTTCGACGTTGCTAGTCGAGTCCATCTAAAATATTATTATGTTTACAGCTTTTCCGGTTATACCGCAAGTTGATATAAAATTTGTTATTTTAAATGGAACTCCCTATATATTTTCATATTTTTGGATTTTGCGTTTAGATTAGGTTAAATGAGGTGGCTAATCGACTTTTTTCACTGCGACCTTTTCAGATCTATTGTGGTCCTCTGAATCTAGACTACATTATCCAGCTCAACTCTTTTTAAATAGCCAATCAGACTCGAGACTGAATCTTTCATATTAATTTCTTGACGGTGGCTTCTCATCGCATAGTGGAAGGAACCCCACAGTTGCCAGGCATATCTGGCCGTTTCATCTGCCAATTCGTTGCCCTTATCACCCTCGTGCCCTGATACCCAGGCTACCATGCCCTTGCAATGGTCTCGAACTACGTTTAAGGCACCCATGCAAACCCATACTATCTTAGAATTGACCTCTATGGAATCTAGTGCCTTCAGTGCAGCTTGACTGTCGGTGAAGATGGCAACTGAACGGTATGTTTTTTCCTGCCTTTTAATTCCTTCAACGCAGTGGCTCCTACACCTTCACCTACTTCTGCCTTGGAGCCGTCCGAATATCGTTGCCTCAGCCTGTATGGGTACACCTTTCTTCCAGTCTTCGTTACCTGGTATATTTATTTGGAACTTATTATTAAAGCTATATCTCGTGGCCGTTGCGTCAATAGGTTGCCCCATTAAGTCATCAGTTCTATCACAATATTTCATCGTCTTCGAAAATGTATCCTTTTATAATATTTTTTTTTAAATAACTAGGCATTCGTGAGTGGATTGTGCGCAGTCAAAGTTATGGTTGTTAAACAATTGTTAGCTAATTTGTTTGTCAGATGTAGGACAATTCATCATAAATATTTATTTTCCAGTAGGTGTCATACAGAGTGTCTCAAATTATTATTTCAATTTCGTAAAATTCAATGTTTTTAAATGAAAGTCCCTAGACCCTGTTTATTTTTTCACTTTTGGATTTCAAGACCATTTTCTTTTGTCCTATTTTAATATCCTATTATAGTCTGTTCTTTGAAAATTATTTTTCAAATTTGTAAAGCGTTATAATAGTATTGGACTATTATTTTTGGACGTCTATAGATCACGCTTTACTAAAATATGACAATTATTTACAGGTAACTAATATAAAAATTAAGTTACCATAATGAAGACTTTTTAAATATGTCAATTATTTAAAGTGAGTGTAACAGAATAATTAGCCGAATATGTATATTATCTGATGAACGATATCCACATATATCCCAGCACCCAATAAGCATACATTCATCGTTTACTTGAAAATTTTAGAACAAACGGAGCATTTCGTCCATCAATTAAACCAATAAAGCTTGAAGTTGATAATGAAGACAACGAAATTACTGTTTTAGGATATCTCTCTGATTTTCCAACTGCTGGATGAGAACTGGGTATTTTGTATGTAACAGTTCCTTGTTTCCCTAAAAAACATAAATGGAGTCTGTATAAATTTTACTGCTTCCATTATTTGAAATAAACAGACTTACCTAGAAGGGTCGACTTTTTTGTGTGGCTGCTTATTAAAAGTCAAAAAGATTAAAACTTTTAGATAATTTTATCTGAACTGATGAGACAAAATTTACGAGAAACGTAGTATTCAATAGATACAACAGCAATTATTGGGCTCCAACAACGCGAGGAATAAATTTTTAAGAGACATGACAATTTAAGGTACTGTGTGCAATAAGGAATGATTCAGTTATTTATCTCGAATTTTGTGATGATAATTTGACAGGAGAAAGATATGCTAAGATGATAACAAATGAAATGCGTCCAATATTACAAATCCTCCCACAAATAGACAATTTTTGTTATCGAATAGAACATTCCCAAATGACGTCACTGACAGGTCGGCCATATTGTGCTGGAGGACACACATTCTATTTCGTTTTCGTGGAATGCGGGGAGAAAGAGATAAAGTATCTTTTTTTCGATTTCCGGCTGTTTTAACGAAGCAAATTGACTATTTAATTGATCTCTCTTTACAACGCCGCGATGCTTGGATTAGTGGTTTAAAAGGGGGCTCCTTCAGTGAATCACAACTTTAAACTTGGCGTTTGTGTTGTCGATATTTCATTAAAGATAAGTTAGTGTACCTATATCAGTCAATTTCTGTTCATAAAACACAAACACACAAGTCTCAACTCCAACTAATCGATTCGGCTGCCCTCCAGTACAACATGGCCGCGACCTGTCAAAGTCATGTGTTCTGGCTTATGATTTCTTAAATAAAAATATCAAAATCTTTTGGAAAATAGATAACTTAAGCAGTACACGAATAAGATTATACGCTGTTGAACAGGGAATCGCATGAAGTTTTAGCTTACGTGTCCCTGATATGCCGAGGACGCTCCATTCCAAAACATTGGTCGATGCATTAACTGCTACTCTTGAATAAGAAGTAGCCACGAAGGCTTCGGGATATAACAAAGTTAGCACCATTCAAGGAGAAGGTGACGAAGATAGACCTTGACCAGATCGTTAACTTGATAAAAAGCATGGTAGACAAAAGGACGAAGAAGATTAGATGCTGGAATTGTGGCGAGCTAGGGCATGTACGCAGTTCGTGTAAGCGCCCTAGGTTTCCAGCAAACCAAGAACCCCAGTACCAGGAAAACTTGAACGTGTCGGCTACGAGGGGGCAGCACTGACCCAGGATCGCTCCAAAGACCCTCACATACTGATAGCCTCTCTCAGATGCCGTAATGTCAGTGTATATGTGGATGACGAAGTGAATGGCAAGAAATATACTCTGCTGGTAGGCACTGGAGCAACTAGAACCATTATACGGCCGGAAACAATAAAATCCAAGAAGAAGCTTCTACCAACGATGCCGCGACTCCGGACCGCAACAGGTGAGAGTGCCAATGTTCACGGAAAAATACAAATCCAATTGGGAATTGGTGCAGAAAAGTTCACGCATACGGTAATCGTAACTGACATCGATGAAGACATGATTCTGGCAATAGACGTAATGATTCTACATGGTTTCCAGTTAGACTTTAGAAACAGAACCATTAAAGTGGGTTCCGAAGAGGTATTTCTCCATCCATATGAAGGCAGCATGGTGTAGGCAGCTGTACAGGAAGATACCGTTCCACCTGCACGGAGCGAAACCATGATAGCTACGGGGAATCCTGGAGGAGAGTACTGGAGAAGTCAGGACGAATGGGTTGGTAGAGGAGTACTAATTGTAAAGGGATTGGTTACGTGAGCGGATGAGATCCCAGTACGGATCTTAAACGTGAACGATTACCCAATTACCATCTAGGAGGAAAGCAGAATTGGATCCTGCGTACCGGTGACGTCTATCTTTCGTCAAACAACGATAACTGACAATTCTAATGACAGATTCGAACAGATGTCGTCAATAGCTCGCCAATTCTTGAATCGAGTTGAGAAAAGGAAAATGAGATAATTTCTCTTGCAGTATCGAGATCAATTCGTACCAAAAGGAGGGAAGACTGGTAGGAGATCAGCCGTCAAACACAAAATCGATACTGGTGATGCCAAGCCAATTAGACAATCAGCTCGAACACTACCACGAGCGAAGAGAGGGGAAGCTGAAAGAATTATTCAAAAGATGGAGGAAGAGAAAGTAATAGAACCATCCACTAGCCCAAGGGTATATCCAGTAGTGTTCGTCAAGAAAAAGGATGGAACTACCAGATTCTGCGAGGACTATCGCCAGCTAAACAACGTGAAGAAGAAAGACAGCTATCCTCTGCCTCAAATTGGCGTTACGCTAGACACTTTGGCCGACAGCAAACTGTTTTCGACCTTGGACCTGAAGTCTGGTTATTGGCAAGTAGAAATGGACCCAGAAGACAAAGAGAAAACTGCTTTTACCACCGGATCTGGATTATGGCAGTTCAACGTCATGCCATTCGGGCTCTGTAATACGCCCGCGACATTTGAAAGACTCATGGAAAATGTCTTGAGAGGGCTATCTTGGAAAACATGCCTGGTCTACTTAGACGACATCGTAGTATTGGTGAAGACATTTGAGGAGCATCTGAAGAATTTGGAAGACGTATGCAAACGACTTCAAGCTGCCCAGATCATGTTAAATCCGAAGAAATGTCAGTAATTCCAAAACAGGGTCAACAATCTTGTCTTGGAAGAAGGCATGTTGAAACGAATTCTTGAAAACGATGATGGTTCTGAGAATAGAAGACAGTTAGTAATCCCGAGAACGAGAGTAGCTGAGGTACTGAGGAAGTTACACGACAGTCCATCAGGAGTTCTTCTGGGAGTGAAGAAAATCCTTCAGCGAGTCCGTGAATGGTTTTATTGGACGAACAGCTCCGACGATGTGAAAGACTGGTGTAAGAAGTGTACGACTTATGCTACGACTAATGGACCACATCGCAAAAGAAAGGCACCCATAAAACAGTATAATGTTGGAAGCCCATCCGAAAGGATTGCTTTAGATATCGCTGGACCATTTCCGTCGACAGAAAATGGTGGTAAATACATTCTGGTTGTGATGGATTATTTCACAAAGTGGGTAGAAGTTTACGCGATCCCGAATCAAGAAGCCACTACTGTCGCGGATGTATTGGTGAAGGAATTCATCTGCCGATATGGAGTACCCTTGGAAGTTCACAGCGATCAGGGAAGAAATTTCGTAAGCCATGTATTCCAGGAAATTTGTGTCAAGCTGGGAATGAATAAGCATTGTTGCATCCACAGTCAGATGGAATGGTCGAGAGAATGAACAGGACCATTGGAAAATACCTGTCCAAAGTAGTTTCCAGTCACCAGAGAGATTGGGACCAATATCTTTCCCTATTTGCATTGGCTCATCGATCTGCCATATTTGGACGCGAAATGAGGCTCCCTTGTGACCTGGAATTTGGTTGTCATCCTGGAGAAGATCTAGCGGGAGAAGATTACGTGATACAGCTGAGAAAAAGGATGGACGATGTGCACAAATCGATCAGAACGAATCTTCAAGTTGCCAGCGACAAAATGAAAAAACGGTACGACACAGAGGCATCAGAAGGCAGTTTCAAAGAAGGGGACAAAGTATGGTTACACAACCCGACGAGGAGAAAAGGCTTTTCTCCAAAATTACAAAAATGTTGGGAGGGTCCGTACTTAATCAAGAAGAGGATCAATGACGTCATCTATCGCATAAGCAAGATCCCCACTGTAAAACCGAAAGTAGTACACCAAAAACGACTACCGCCATTCGAAGGAGGTCATGACATTGAGGAAGGAGCGAACCATATCCGGGAAGATTCTGACCCTGCCTTCGAAGAATTTATGGGCTCACATGGAGGTACCGATAAAGCTAGATTTGGAGTCACTATAGAGCAACGCTCCAGAGCTTCCGGAAGATTATTCACTGGCACACAACATCCCCGCCAGTATCAAAAACGCACGAGGTTTGGCAACCGTCTTCCGAAAGAAGTTTGGGCATTTAAAAAAATTTGCAGATCAGATTACAACCCCTGGCAATACACTGAGACTCAAACACAATTAACGGTACGTCTTCTACCTGGTAATAAAGAACGAATTTCAAGATCGATCCACCTACCGGAATGTGTGGGAAGCGCTACGTAGCCTTCGAGGCCATGTGCTGGAATCCAACGTGAAGAAACTAGCTATGCAACCAGTTGGATTGACGAGTCCTCAGGAATATGATGGAAGTGATCTTCGAAGATACCAGTGTCCACATATTAATCTGCAGCTATACTTCCCGTTATCAGTGTCCCACGAAGACAGTCCCCTGTTATTTCCATACGACCGGAAAGTGTAGGAATGTGTCCAGTTGCCGATATAAACAACCAGTCCCTGCTACACAGGAGTTCCAGGAGGAACTTCCTATTAAGGAGGAGGCAATGTTACGCAGTCAACAATTCAAAGGCGGCCCTGTTACTCAACTATAAATTTTGGCGAATGCACTTTTTTCGAGAACATTCTAGAAAGTTCGTTTTGTTACGCATATGACGAGAGTGGAAAATACAATAATTTTCCAGAATTGATAAAAACTATATATATATGCGTGTTTTCGAGTGTGTTGATAATTAGTAAAAAGATAGTTACCGGACAGTAAAGAGTTAGTTCACAGACAGTTTACAGAAATTCTTGGTAATCGGACAGTTGAAGAAATAGTGAAGATAAATAGTGAATTATTCAATCGATAAAAATTTAGAACCATTATACCGAGTGTAAATAAATTAGTAGACATAAATTAAGTTTAATACAGTGTGGTTTCTATAAATAAATCAATATTTATTAGCTGTAACGGTAAAGGCGCCAATTTGTAACGGTAAATGTGTGCTTTTAGTTGGGCGCCAATTTGTAACGGTAAATGCCTGTACCCCACAGGGCACCAACTCGAAGGGCTCCGGCTAGAGCCTCCTCTCAAGGGTGATTCGACCCCAAGTTTATGTCACACAAGGATAACAGAAGGGTTGTAAAAATTGAGGGCGCCACTACCTTTTTAACGATAAAAAGTACTAAAAACTAAGGCGGAAAAGGTAGAAACGCCTTGTTAAATGAAATTTAATAATTAAAGTGACCCCGGGCGGATCTCCCTCAACTTTTATAGTTGAGGATTTTAATAAAAAAAAGAATTAAAAACAAATTTTTAATTTATTCTGCCACAGGAAATGAATAACGGAATTTAATAGAGGAATTCGTACTTTTATAGGTACTTAGCTTAGATGAAGTGGTTTCCTGGAGAAGAAGTCAGGTCTTGATCTGAACTGATGAGTTCTGTTCTAGGGCGGTATTTTGAGCTAGGGCTGTATCCTTGGGGTTATATTCTCGGGGTTATATTCTTCGGTTATATCCTAGCCTAGGGTTATATCCTCGGGTTAGAAGTACAGGTGGATCAGGGATATGTAGGAACTTGAATGTAATGGCACATTATGTTGGTCAGCTTTTCAGGTTAAAGAAAAGGAAGGCAGTTATTTGAAAGTCAAAAAATTTATTTAATTTACTGAAAGCTTTCCAACATTATGTGTTCCATGTTAAAACAGTAAAAATAGCAATAATCGACTAAATTAAAAAAAAAATGTACTAATGATCCGAAAGAAACTAATAGTAGCAAAAAGTTATTGATTTAGTTATATGAAAAAATATCGTGCTTAGGAAATATATGAAACCGGCACTGGCGTTACGAAAGAATATTTTATAGGTTAACGGTAATTTATAAAAATGTTATTTTATAATTAAAAGAGTTATTTCGCAACTGAAAAAGCTTGAAAATGTTTGTATAAAAGTAAAACAGTGAATTATAAAAGAATATTTGGCTTAAAACTACCATATTAGTATAAAAGAACAGTTTATGACCACGTGTTGAATTTAATTTCGTCTATCTCTGTAAAAAAATAAAGAATGCATACGAAAATTATATCAGACAGTACTTTAGAAGAAGCTTATTAATTATAAATTATGATTTTGAACTTACCACAGCAAAATTCATAAGATAGGTACTTAAGATATGAAAGATAGCGGAAGATGATCTGTCCCCTTAGGCGGTCGTTAACAGAAAGGGGTGTTTCACGTGGCGTTGTGCAAAAAATGGAAGCGTCCGTTGGCAGACGTCAATTGTCTTACGGTCAGGGTAGAAGAGTTTGGGATCACAGAACTATAATTGAATGTGGCTAGTGACGACGAGCGCTAATTAAAAGGATTTATTCTGTAAAATCTAAACAGGTCGATAGACATGTTACATAGCCATAGTAGTGTGTATAATTCAATTCCACAAGTAAAAACTATTTAAATAAATAAGAAAAACATTATATTATAATTTGTTTTTACTTGGAAACTGATATGGAACATTATATTAATTGAAAAGTTTGCTATCATGAGTGAGTTCATTTTGGGAAGATTATCGGACTGGCCTCTTGAATAATAATATTATTTATGTAATTATAATAACCAATAATAATCCTACACTAACCGATCACCCATTTTTAAGTGCTTCAGCTGTTAATTCTTCACGAAGTGTGTATACCTATTCCATCAACGCCAATCTCGTCTGCTGTTCCGTGACGTCGCTACAATCTAAACGCGTTCTTGGATACATCCTCACGTTCGCAACTTTAACTAGACGTTTTGGAAGTTCGGGATTGATATTTTCGAAAAAATTTCGATATTCGATATTGTATGATAGAAGGGATTTAAAATTCTATACCATTAAACTAATCTCTCACTGATGCAAGAAACCTATTATTCCGAATAAAATAATATAAAAACGCCCAACCAAGCTGCGGATATGTTATGGAAAAGCAGTTTTCAGATGCTCGATCAACACGAAATACTATCTGGAACTATTAAAGTGTGTTAATGTCGTTGATAAATTGAATAAAGGTAGAAATACGGCAAATTGAAAAACTCAAATGGTTGAAATAGTTCGGAGAAACTTTTTGATAGTGTTTAGATTGTGCAGGAAAATTATAGCGATTTTCAAACAAACTTTTCAGTTTTTCAAAGTGAAAGCAGCTACTAAAAATATTTCCACCTCTAATCTAAATGTAATAAATATAATTTATTTCTTCTACAAACATTAATAAAAGTGACGTTTTTTTAATCGATTTTCGTACATAAAATATGTATTTGTTAAACAGTTCAAAAAGTGAGATAAAGTAGTTTTTTAACGCTAATTTTAAATATTTCCGCTAATGGCTCTCCAGATTGCACTCATCTGACATTTTAATTAGCGTTTTGTCATCATGACAAACATAAACATTCAAATCGACGCCATTTTTAGTCCATTTAGAGCAACCTAAATAACACATTTTTTGGTTTTTGCTTGCTTGTTGAAAAAATAGTGTATGGAACATAATATGCATAGTGTCTTTTTTTCACTCATGGAATTGACGTATTCGCCTTCGGCTCATGGGTCAATTTTTTCATTTGTGAAAAAAGCACCACTTTATGCACTTGTTGCGAAATAACTATTCTAATGCACCATTTTAATAAAAAAAACTACAAAAAAAAATAATATTAAACTTCTTATTACTGAAAAACGTTGGGGTGAAAATAATATTTGGCGAAATATTATTATTTAATATTAGGTACTTATTTAAGTGGTGGGCGGCTTGGAGGATAAAGCACTGAACGGGAAATCTGGATGTGATTCTTAATTACCTGGAGTTGGTATATTTTCGAATTATTATTATTAAATTATTTCAAAGCAGCTAAGTTTGATTTGATGGTACCGGAAAACATTTACAAAGCGTAAACAAAACAGGTGAATAATATCTCTCTCTTTTGTTGGTTCGTATCAAGTATGTTTGACAATTCTCCCAATGGATATAAATATCGAACAAGGAATCTATCTAAAATTTTGCATTGCAAATAGAATTTCGTAACCTACGGCTTACGATGAATCGACTTTATTGAAAACACATGCATATGAGTGGTACAGTTTATTCAAAAGCGGTCGAGAGGTGGTGAAAGATTTGCCTCGTTCTGACCGGTCACTAATGTCTTAAACTGAACTTACAGGGGCGTGTAGTGAAATAGGAGACAAGTGAAGCAATTTTTTAAAACTTTCCTATTTGTAGTATAATTTTATTGGTTTCTATTGGTTTTTGCAGATTCGTCTATAACTTCGTTGTAGAAAAATATAGTTGAATTTAAAAAAATCAAATGTTCCAACTATTACCACCGTACATAAATAATGAACAGTAAATTCACTCTAAGCTCCACCCAGCGCAATGTCTATCCCACTAGGTCTCCGATGCTACTCTTTTTGGGGATTTTCCAACCGAGCGATAGACAGACTGTCCCAAACTTTTCAATCAACGGTTATAGTAAGGTAAAGCGGTGTTAATAGTATTCAGGCCCTACTGACTTTACTGTGAACTATTTAATAATTGTTACGGGACAATTATTGAAAATTAAAAACCGCAAATGTGTTGTGTGAACGGTTGTAGGAGTAGAGATGAGGTATAAATATCTTTCTTCGGATTTCCATTTGGAGAGCTCGATGTACCTTGCGTAAAATTGTTGAATATGAAAGTATAATTGGACGTAGTTATGCAAAAAAGAACCAAGCGACAAACATATAGTTATGTGTAATTGAGGGTCAAAGTTATTCCAGGATAATAAAATCGGTATAAAAGAAATGAGTGTTTTGGTTGCACTATCAATACTATCATGCACTTTACTGCTTGGGATTTATGATCCATCACTTAGTTCGTCCTTTTGCATTAAAAATGTTTTTTTTTTTTAGAAAAATGTCGCTTGGTTCTTTTTTGCCAATTGTGTTTTTGAAGAAATAAGTTGAAACCAGTAAATAAATCTTCTAGAAACAAATTTATTTAGACAAAATAATATATCTTCATGTATCCGTATAATAAATAATATCTTCAAGTATCCTCCTCAAAGTCTGGAACACCTCCGAATCCTTCCAGATCGTCTTCAACGGTACCGTCTGCATAAAGTCCTGAATAAAATCCTTGACAGTCTTGAGGAATTAGATGCCGGATTGATTTCAGGTCCTTTAGTTTTTCTTCGGCAATTGGTTTTCCATTAGGCCACAGCTCATTTAGTTCGGAATGTTTGAAATAAAAGCCTGGACGCCCACGGGTTTTCTTGGAATTATCCACCTCAACAAAAGAATCGTCGTTGAAACTTCTTTTCATGAAGATTGAGAATGGGGCCTCTTTCACTATTCTTATTTCCCTTGTGTTCAACCAACTAACATTCTCCCCATTTACTCCCTTCTTCCTGTTGGTAATTTGTTTTTTTTATTTTTTCTGTGATTCCGACAAAGGATTCTTTTTTTCCATTGGAACAACCGAAAGAGGATTTTTCTTTCGCGATGTTCTCATTATTTCAAAATAATCTTCAGGAATGTAAATTCGCTGTTGCCTCTTCAGTGCGGCCTCAATTTTTCCGAAGTCATTGTCATTAGGTAAATAACTATGCCTAGAAACCAAGTATCTAAGTGTGATCTTCTGCAAAGATGGATGTTTGTTTAAGGCACATTTTAATATTAAAATAATTTTAATGTTCCGGTTCTGGCGATCGTAACAGTCACTCCATAACACTAACTCTGTCACTGTATCAGTTATTTCTTTGTCAATATGTTTCAATAAACATGAGCCCACTTCCTGAGCACTTCGCCATGCAGTCCCTTCCACCCAAGGGTAACAAAATCTTTGGTTTGTTTTCCGGAATGAATTCCTAGATTATAAACCCAAAGTTGTCTCTTGTAAAATATTATGTCTGTCGGGATCCTGGGAAGTGGCAAAGTTTTTTGTAGGTCAAATGTTAGACACTCAAAAAAGTCATTATTGGCTGCAAACTGCATATCTTCCTTCTTTTTTGCTCTGTGCTTCTTGCCAAAGACGAATATGCTCATAATGTTCTTTTTCAATTTCCTCTTTTTCTTCATTGTTTTCTGTATTATTTTTCTTCACTTGAAACGTATCACACTTATTACACGTGTCCTTCTTGAGAGTTTTGAATTTTAGGTTGAATTTTTCATGAAAAATCCTTTTGTATTTTGTAAAACTTACTATACCCGTTTTTCTGCCATCAACATAAAGCTGGTACATTTTTGTGAGCGTCATCTCTGGGGGTAAAAATTCTGATTCGGTCTTAGCACTTTTATAATGGTATATGTATTTGGGAAATGTCTTTATGTGGTCTATTACTTCTTTTTCTGCAGCTACGCTTATCTTATTCTACCCGCCCTGCGTACCTCTCTTGTCGGTAATACTATTTTCTTGTCTCATTTTCACTAATGCACTGTTAACACATTTTGTTGATACTCCTAAGGTTTTTGTGAACATACCTCGGCATATTACAATTTTGTTCAGAGTATACTCTCTAACATATTGTTTTTGCTTCTTGGGCATTTGATCACTGCGCTTTCTTTTTATTTTGGATTCTTTAACATTGGCGGCTATATACAAGTTTTGTGCCAAATAAGATCCAAGTTCTGAAAACTTCTGGTATTCGTTTCGACATTGCTCTTCTGATATTTTTGTAGCACATGATAATGTACATTAGCAATCAAATGGCACAAATTCCTTGGCTTTAACTATTTCCTTTTTGTAGTTAACATATTCATTTCGTTTATATCTATTCATTTTCCTTTCATCCCTTGACATATTACCTAACTTCCCTTTTCTGCCTCTTTTCGGTCTTCCCTGAGGTTCCACACTTTCACTTTCTTCCATATCTGTTGACGATTCCATATGTACAGGCCTTTCCTGAGTTTTCACACTTTCACTTTTTTCCATATCTATTAACGATTCCATATGTACAGGTAATAATGTTGTGTACTCTTTTTGTTGTTCATCAGCTGCTGTCATATCGTCTGTTTCATCCAAAGTTGATTTAGATCTGCCCTAAAATATGGCATGACTTTAAACCACGTTTAGAGATAATAATATATTATATCTGTGGTCTGGAAAAAGAAACAATTGCTTACCTTCTGGATTGGAGGTAATAATTCACTTAGCTCAAAGTCTGGATCTTTAATGGAGTCATCTGAGAGATTCTCCAGTAATTTCTCAACATCAGAATCAAGTTCTGGTGTTTCTGAGGAATCGTCAGAGAAACGTTGGATGTCAGCGGTTGGAATACTAGTAGATGCTGCTTTGCCCTCTGAAAAGATGGCGCTTATCAATAATTTACAAACAATTCAATTATTATGTAAAAAATATAGTAGATACGTACCTTTATTCTTAATACAGTTATGTCAACACCACAGGCTCTAAGCATGTTTATACACCGCTGTGAAGCCAAATTATTCAGCTTTTTTTCACATTTTCACTCATGGCGCCAAAAAATTGTCTCGACTTGTTTACAATACGAAGTCTTCAAATGCACTGAACAAAACGCACTCACTTGACCGTTACCAAGGCGCTTGGTTCTTTTTTGTAAAACATTTTATGACTTTTATATGTTTTGCGATGATTCTTCTGGTTGATAAAAATGTCTAGGGTCGAGAAATACAAGGTTCTTTTTTGCAAAATGTATCATCTATATTCACGCAACTTATCGTGCAATTAGCTCGGTTTTCAGGTTTTTGTCGCTTGGATCCTTTTTTCATAACTACGTCCAATTGTAGATATCTTCAATAAGTTAGCATGTGAAAATTTCATCATTTGAAATATTTTTAAAAACGTATCATTTACGCATCCTTGTAAAAATTTTCCGTTCAGTTATTTCTCATCTCTCTATATAGGAGTGCGTTTATATTGCACAATTAAAATCGCAAATCGCGACTTAAAAATAAAAAAATCTCATAAACCTTAATAAAGATTTACAAATTTTACAAGATTTGTAGTTATCGCTTTTTATTTTGCTTTATAAGTTTGTTAAGGATTCCATTTTTTCACAAAAAGAGATTATATTGCATTGTTTTTATACATTGCCTCTCAAAAGTCCCCCCCTCTTTTCTTTTGAATGGTGATACTTTGACTGATGAAATTTGGAGGGTGAAAATGAACTATTGTAAGCTTCTCTACTAGTGGTAACAGGTGACGTAATAGGCATCGGTGACGTCACTAGGCAACTGAAACCAATAATGTTAAATGGGACCTTATGACAAGTGACACCTCGTTTGAAAGATATTTAGAATACCTATTCAATCTATTTTTTTTGGATTTACGATGTTTTTGATGGTTAAAATTAGTAAACACTAAAACTTGAGTTTCGCTTTTAATTAATAAATATTTAAGAACAAGTTCTCATAATAATTGTTCAAAATGTGCTCCATCTACTTCCTGGCAATAAAACATCCTATTATTAAATTCTTGTCGGACTTGATAAAATGTGTCAGGGGAAATTGCCCTACATTCTTCAACAATTTGTTGTTTTAAAACGTCAATACTGTCAGGAGCTGTAGCGTAAACTTTAGATTTAATCTAAAGGTGTTAGGTCCGTTGATCGAGCTGGCCATTCTATTGGACAGCGTCGTCCAATCCATCTACCAGGATATTCCTCATCTAGATAACGTCTTACTGCAAAGTAATAGTGTGCAGGAGCACCATCTTGTTGGAATGTTATTTCCAAGTTACCAAATTCATCTGGATTATCTTCCAGAATTTGAAGAATTAACGGTTCAATTGGGTTTTCTAACATCTCGAGATATACTTCACCGGTTAAATTAGAGTTTAAAAAAAGAGGCCCGACTATGTGGTTTCTCAAAATACCTACCTGCCCAGATGTAACCTTAAAAATTGAGCTCAAGTCCAAATAAGAATAAAGTTATAAAATTTAAATAAATAAAAAAAAAGTGCAAGATTATAAATTAATTTGTCTACTTGGTTACATAAGTTTCGGTTGCTCCGGTGACAACCTTAGGCCTTCGACATCGCTCAGAACGGAGGTAGGGGTGGATCCCTCTTAATGATCTTCCGGACAAAATAGTAGACAACTTGTGTGGGCGCCAACTGAGTTTTCCACTTTGGCCTAGCGCAACTAAATTCCCCCGATAACCCAGTAAAACAAGGGATGAAAAGAAAAGGCAAACCTCAGCTTATGTTCCTTATAATTACTAAAATTTAAAAAAAATCATTTAATACCCTTAAGGGGTGTTTTACAAATAACCACTACTACTACTGAAAACCCTAGTAAAAGCCCCCCCACTTTAAAAAAAGAAAAATAGTGTGAACATCTGTTTCACACCAATAGTCAAACTATTAACACTAAAATTTCAAACTATACCAGTTAATTTGACCTACTTAGTGTGAAATTAATATGGCTGTTCGAGTGTACCAATACAGATTAAATACAAACTTTCAATTATATGTTACCTGAAAAGTAGTGTAAAGTTTATAAAAAAACAATTCCATATAAGGCGACACCGTAGTCAAGGCGTAGGTACCAAGGCAGAGACGCATGCGCAAGTGGATAAAATTATGAAAATTAAATTGTGAAAATTCACCACAAAATATTAATTTCCACCATTACAATTGCATAATAAAATAAATCAGTAGGAACTACCTAGCTAATGTATATACATGTTGGCGTAAAGCCTAAAATAAAAATAAGTAAATAACTCAGAAAAACCCCCGATACCAGGTTACCCTCAATGTGGTCTTCTTCAAGAAGTTGTTGAAAAGTAGCAGCAAACTGCAGAAGACATCAAAATCGATCCTCCAGGTGAACTCCAAACATCCCGAAGTGTGTATCTGACCCCACAGGTGAAGTGTGTATAATCTGGCCCCACAGGTGAAGTGTGTATAATCTGGCCCCACAGGTGAACCCTTTTCCAAAAAGGGTCCAAGACTCAAAATTTTCCTCTTACTGGACGGCTACCAACAAATAACGAACCAACAACAGCATGTGGCACACCTTCAATTTCAAAACTTCAACGTTGGCGATTTCAATCGTTTTAGTGCAATATATCCCCTATAAGGGTTTGTGAAAACGGCTTCCAGAACAGGACGGAATTCTTCAACAATACGAACTCCCGTAGAACCAAAATACTAGCCGTATATTCCTCAACTCATTCAGAACGAGAACCTATAAATCCCAGCAGGGGATGACTAACCAGTCATTAACAAAATTCAGATTCCCGTTCGAAGCACTTTTGCTAACCATCTATCAAGTTCAAGTAGGAGCACACACCGGAAAGAAGAAGTGAGTGACACATCTTCAACTTCAATACAGAATACTACCACAGAGAAACCTAGCCGAAACATACATCCGAACTACACTGCTCACTACACCGAGCGTGTTCCGCATAGATCAAGTCATAAAGTGCTACACTTCTATGTAAGTCATGACGAACGAACGCTTTTATCCAAAACACGACTGTGACAGCCAATTGTCATTGTCATCCAACAAATAATTTGACTATGTAAACAATAACAAAGAAAAAAAATAAAATATATATTATAAATTATTCAAATAAATTTGAGCAATAGATAGTACCACAATACCCTCCTGTCAAAATAAACAAAGCAAGATCAAACACTCGGATTTAACAGACAAAACACATGGCGATAACAGCCAATATATTATAATTAGATGTTCAGAAAATATTCGAATGCCATCTTACATAGAAGATTTCTAACTAGTATGTATTTGATTAAGCCAAAATATGGTAGATAAATGAAGAAAATATACCTCTAACTCAAATGTAGAGTATGTCTATAGAGATCAGTAAGTTGTAACAAACCTAATTACTACTTTAAATGTTTTAGACTTCAAGTCAAGGAGTCAGTAATAATTTATAACTGAACCCTAATAAACTTTAGCGTTTATCAAGCTGAAGCGGACAAAGTATTTGGACTACTGTGGCTACACCCCAAAGGTGATATAATCAAAGCCAGAAACAAAATCAGTAGTCCCACGGTAACTAAAAACTAAAGTAAAATCCACAAGAGAGAAAACCCCTTACTACCCTTAATTATGAATGATAAGAAACAAAAGAAATAACTAACATGAATATATCTATACGGACATTTACCAAGTAGGCGCTAGTTTAATTATTTACATTACCTAGCGACAAAATATAAAATTGTTGTCAAGATGTGAAGACAGGTATGGTTACAGCCTGCACCACTTCACCGGAAGGATGATGGCAGAGTAGTCCCCAAAACTCTGGGCTGACAGAAACTATTTAACTACTGAAGTACTTTCGTAGTGATCAAACGATATTAGAAACATAGAGACAATATCGGTCAGGTAATTATTATACACAAATACTTAATATATACAATAGACGTAGTGACAAATTCAACCGTTACACAGACATTTACTTTTAATGGGAACTGTGTATGTTTTTCACGAAACATGTGAAGATTTATGTCACTCCAATACCTCTCATTTTGAGTATTAACATTTCCATTAAGGAAGCAAGTACTTTCGTCACTAAAACAAATTGTCCTTACATAGTCTGGCTGTGGACATATTTTCACAGAATTGCAGCCTTCGGTCGGGGTCGTCATCTGAAAGTTCATGCACCATTTTTAATTTGTATGGGTGAAATTTGTTTTTGGTCAACACCCTGTGTAATGACTGACTCCACAGGTTGACGCTACTTGGCCTGGGGAAGAAGAAGGACAATTTGTTAAACAATACCAATATTTGGTGGACCCGATCGTTTGGCATCATCAACACTACCTGAATGTTGAAACTTGTTGAAAAAGCTCCCACAAATAACTCCTCGATATAGGACGATCGGGGTATCTCTCATTAAAAATGCGTTCTGCCGCATGAAAATTATTTCCACTTTCACCAATAATTAAGATAGCTGTTACTTTGTCAGCTAGAGCATGTGCCATTTTGTTTTTGTAGATACTTAAACGTCTCGTTAAACAATAATTAAACTAAAAATTCAAGATATTATCGCATGTAAAAACGTCAATTAAAAAACTTTTTTTTGACAATTAACCATAGGCGTACTTTGAATCTTTATTAATTAAAAGCGAAACTCAAATTTTAGTGTTTATTTATTTTAACCATCATAAATAAAAAAAAAATTAGTATGATTGAATAGGTATTCTAAATACCTTTCAAACGAGGTGTCACTTGCCAAAAGGTCCCATTTAATATTATTGGTTTCAGTTGCCTGGTGACGTCACCGATGCCTATTACGTCACCTGTTACCACTAGTAGAGAAGCTTACAATAGTTCATTTTCATCCTCCAAATTTCATCAGTCTAAGTATCACCATTCAAAAGAAAAAAGGGGGAGGAGCACTGTATGTAAAAGGAATTCTAAAGTATGTTATTGCGACAATCTGGTATAATTTTTAACGATTTTGAACAGTCATTCATGTTTTCTATTTTTATATTGTAAGGTATTTATGTATGTATATTGGGTGGATACTGAGATCTAAAAATACTTAAGTGGCTTATTTAGATCTATTTCCCGGAGGAATTTTAGGATATCTGCAGTCCATGTCAAATCATTATAGAGCAAGAGCCCGTGAACCCCAGACCTTCGTTATTTTATAAAAGCTGAAAGTTTGTCAGCGCATGCTCCTAACACAGGTAAGAACGATGGACCATTAGGAAGTTTGGGTTACAGTGGCTTTGGCAGGTACGGAGTTGGTAATTTGGTCCCCAAAGATGAGGTCACGAAATTTGAAAAGGTAATTTGGTCCCCATAGCTGACAGGTATAAATTCCCTACAAGTAATTTCGTCCCCGCAATCAAGTAGGTATATGCTTTCGGTTCAAAGAAGAAATAAAATCAAAACATGAAAATAGTTTAAAGGTTTTAATTTCAACTCTATGGCATGCACTTATAAATTATTATTACAAAAATGGAGATATCAAAATTTTATACACTTAAATGAAATACATGTCAAAGTTCTATCTATTTCAGAGTTTTTGTATTTTTCTATAAGGTTTTCAATAAATTTTTGACGATTTCTAACTTTAGGGTCGCTTACATTATGTTTGCAAATTGATATAAGTTTCGGTTTGGAATTCATTTAATTTCTCAAGAAATGTTATTATGTTTGGATGTTCTTTGTAAAACGAATCGTTAAAAGTTCTGTGAAAGTGGGATTATCGTAGCATTAGCAAGTGGAACTAGAAGCTCTCGTAATTTATCGAGAAGGGCAAGGAAAATGATTGAAATTTATCGAGAAGGGCAAGGAAAATGATTGAAGAAGGTAAACAGTGTAAGCTCTCGTGAAAACTGGCCTTTTGCAGTTAGTCATATTCTAATCCCCCCGCGACCTTTTGCGGAACTCAAACTAACCTGTTCACCCTTATCAAAAAACAGCACCCATTCCAAAGCAATTTGTCCACTATCGATAGAAGCCATAATTCGTTCGCAAAATTCGAGTCTACGATCAGGATCATCTTCGTTAAGCTTTCAACCGTGGCAGCCACTAATTTAAGCCCGAAAAAAAACATCCGCCATTGAATATTTGAAGAGTATTCGCTAATTTCTACTTATATATCAAACGGCATTCATTAGTTAATTGTTCTAAATTATAACTTTTACATCATATTTGGAAACTTATTAACAAATGAAGTATCGCCGAAAAACGTATGCCACTAATTTTTTTAACATTTACTAAGATAACAAAATGTAAACTCTCTCCATCATACATTAGTTAATTGTTTTTTTTTTCACCCTTTTATCAATTTTGAACCCTTAGTATCACTTGGATTTGTATGCCCTGTTTATTCGAAGATTTTCAATGACCACTGTAGCGTCGATTATCCAGTTTGGGTTTTGGGTAACAGCCCTATTCTACTTGTTTTTCACATGATTGTGAAAACGGTTTCCAATCGAAATAATGAAGCCTACATGTGTCTTGGGCTACCGGTCTATTATTTTAGCCGCTGTTGTGGAAATTGATTTAAACCGACAGCGACCTTTATACAGGGACTAGATGATAATTAACGACCATGTAGGCTCGTGATTTTTTAGATAGATAGGTAGATAGATAGATCTTTATTGTTCTTTCGTATGAGGATACATGAACAAGGGTGACAACATTCATAATATTATTAGCCAGTACAAAACATATATTTTGATAATAAATTATAATAAATTTCATAGCAAATTAGGTTTGGATAACTTATCCCGACAAGAGTGAGGTGATATCATTCGTTTACAATGAAAGACTGATTTTTAATATTTTCTTTATTATGTCATATATTTGATAGAGTTCAGCTTCATTATTTATTATTGATTCAATGTCAGTTACGGATTGATATATTTCAAGAAAGGGACGTCTAATTACTTCATACACTGGACAAACAAAAAATAAGTGTTGTAGGAATTCTAAAGCAAGGCAGTTACAAATAGTACATACTTCATTGGTTTTTATTGTGTATGCCTTGTTATTAACAGACATGTGTATTATATTACTATTGTGAATGCGTATCTGTGAAATTAAGCGTTCAATATGTAGAGGAATGGAGAGATCTAAGTGATTTGTACAATGGAAAGGATGTTTGCCTTGTAGAATTTGCTTATACATCGGGCAGTATGTACTTAAAAGTATTTTGTTCCAATCTTCTATATGATTATGTTGCTCAAATCTTTCTAAAATCATGCTGATTGTGTCCGAGTCAAAAATATCAATATCAAGTTCCGAGGCTCCGATTTTATGTAGAATGTTATTTAATTGGCTGAGGCAATTATATTTTGATACTATTTTATTCTGCTGGTTCAGAGGACACATTCTCTTTAGTGCTATCTTGGGAAATCTATTTAAAGGTAACTTTTTAATCTTAAATAAATATTCTAGAGCTTGTTTTATAATCAAATACCCAATTTTCGCCAATTTTATTTCAGCTCTCAAACTGTGACTGGGCGTAGTTTTCTGTAAATAGAGAAAATTTTCCCAGAAGTGTTTTTGAATTATTTCTCCTTCATTTATATACCGAAGTCCCCATATTCCACTGGCGTACGAGTAGGTTGGAACTACGATGCTGTAGTATAGGGCCTTAACACTTTTAATATCGGTCATGTGTGAAGATTTAATTACATTCTGAATTGCGTTTTGTGTTATTTTAGCTTTCTTTATCCGCGATTTAAAATTTTCTGAAAATGTACCGTTAAATGAGAATATCACTACTAAATAATTATAGTTATTTACTTGCTTAATTAGTGTGTTTTTGTACCAAAATTCAGGTTTGTGTCCGATATTAGCACTTTTCCTGAATATAACTACCTTTGTTTTATTCACATTAAATACCAGCTTGTTATTATCGCTATAATCTGCTAGAATTTTCATAGATTTGTTCAGCTGAATTTCTGAGTCTGTCAGTACAACAAAGTCATCAGCATACCCCAAAGTATATATGTCAGTGCTTTGATCTAGAGAGACACCCCTAGCCACTAGGTAGAAGCAGTTAGCCTGCACAATTTTTCCCTTAGCCACTTTTGATTATTACTTTATCTAGTAGTAAACTCAATACATTTCATTCCTTCATCACTCACTTTTTCAAGGTGTTTCCATTTTTGCTTCGTACTTCGCTCTCCCTCTACAGTAAAAACATCTTCTACAGCTCCATAGTCTTTATTTGGTCCGGATGTTCTCAATTTCTTATTAATTATTTTTCATGCAATATTTTTTCTATTTTCCACTTCAAACTTCCTTTTCGACATCATTTTTAGCTTCCAATCCTGCAGTTTTTGAAATTTTCACAATGTGGTTTTCTCTACGATGAATTGTATTCACCGAAAATGTGATTTGGAGTAATCACTAGTTCCTTTTAAAATTCTTCCACTTTTGTTCAAGAGCGTAACTTGTTTGCTCCTGAATTCAGCCGATTTTTCCAATGCCACCCTGAATCTCAGTATATTCTTTTATAATTTTCTCATAAGAATAACCGGTACACCCTTCAGAAGAAAACCACTTATATCCGATGAGGATATTTCTTTTGTTTTGTTCATTTGTTAATTGATAAAAATGTATCTTGCACGCCCACTTTTTTGGTTGCTTCACCAATAACGACTGATACTCCGGATCAGGCAAGTTGCTTGAAGTAGCTGTCTATGTCTGAAAAATATAGTGCAAATAATAGTGGGCTTAGCGAGTCGCCTTGAAGGATGCCTTTGGTGATCTTGATTTCGTTTGAGATACAGCCTTTCTGATCAATTGTAAGTGTAGCCATGGAGTACATTTCTTTTATAATTCTAATCATCTTTCCGCTGACACCATTTGAGTAAAGTTTTTGCCAAAGTTTCTCGAAATTAATATTATCAAAAGATTTTTTGAAGTCAACAAAAAGTGCAAAAATTTTTCTCCCCGGTAGTCGCAGGTGATTACTTATTACGGAGTACAAAACAAATATATTATCTTCTGTGCTTCTTTGCTTGCGGAAGCCATTCTGACATTCTGGTAGCACATCAATGGAATCAATATATGTTTGTAACCTCTGATTTATTAGCTGTGTAAATAGTTTAGTTTTATGATTGAGTAAAGCGATGCCCCGAAAATTTAGTGGGTCATTTTCAGGACCTTTTTTATGAGAGTGAATCATATTAATATTTGTCCAATTACATGGTAGGTAATCTTCAATATATATTTTATTAAATAAATCTTTTAAGTATATGATCCAGTCAATAGGCAAATTTTTGTAAAATTCATTTGGTATTTTATCCTCGCCTGTAGCCTTATTATTTTTTGATAATGATAGTACCTTATGTATCTCTTTGGTCTTAAAGGGTGCATCTAGATATGGATGTCTGGAATCTGTTATGGATAAATTTATATTAATATTTACGGAGCTATAAAATAGGTTATAGAAGTTTTCCCATTGCGTAATGGTTATAGAGTGTTCGTTATATGGCTTTATTTGGTGTAATTTTATATACTTCCAGAATTCGGATGGATTTTTAATATTCAGAATTTTTACTTGCATTTCCTGATGGTATTTATTTAGTTTATTTTTTATTAGAGATTTAAATTGTTTTTGTTCTTTTTTATATTCTTCGATTGCATTTAAGTTATAATTATGTTTCTTTATGTTATTTTTCTTAGATTTTAGCAATTTTTTTCCTTTAACACATTCCTCATCAAACCAAGGTTTCGATTTATGTATTAATGTATTTTCATGAGAGCGTGATTTGCACATATCTAAAGTTTTAGCTGCATCATAAATGCAGTGTATCAAATTTTTATCGAGTTCTTCGATATTATATGACTCTGGATTTATAGCGGTATTGGACATTAAAGTTTTATAATTTTGTCTTTTTTGTGGGTTCCACTTAAACTAAAACGTTTCTTTTTGTTGAATTTGTGACTGGTTTAATTTATAATTTTTTAGGTATAGAACTAGTGTGCAGCTTTGATGGTCTGAGATAAAATCACTATTTATATAAAAGGTTTTTATATTATTTATGGTATCGAGATTAGACCATATTAAGTCCACCACACTATTGCCTCGTTCGCTCAAGTAAGTGTAGTGTCCTAAATGATCGTCATATCGCCCATTAAGTGTAAAGAAACCTGCGTCTTCAAATATCTCATTAAGTAAGGTCCCTCGTTCATCAGTCGTTAAGTGAGTTTCTCGTTCCTAGGGGAAAATTATTTTCAAAAAGATCATTATTATTAAAACTGTTAAGTTCGCCAATTCTTGCGTTAAAATCACCATAAATAATTACTTTATATTCTGAATATTTACGACTAATATCACCTACACACTCATCAAACATATCCATGCAAACCCTATCATCTAATTTTGGTTTAAGGTAAACTATGCCTAAAACAAACTTAATGTTAATAATTTAAAATTTAATGAATAACCAGTGATTTGATTTTTCAACAATATCAGCCTAATTTTCTAGTTTTAGTGATTTCGACAAAAGAATCATTAAACCTCCGCTTCCTCTACCTCTCTGTTTGTCTTTTATTGAGATAGAATGGAAAATGTTATAATTATTTCAAAAATATGGTAAACTTGGATTTTCTAGAGTTATCCATGTTTCTACGATTCCTATAACTGAAAATTTACAAAATTTTTTATTTCTTCCATATCAAAATAAATTATTGTATTAAATCCTTGACAGTTCCAGAAAAGTATGGGAAGCGGAGCCTCCATGGAATCTTTATCTTTATTTTTAACGATATGCGAATTTTCTTGGTTTTCCAGGTCATCTAGTTTTTTGGGGGCTGCTAAAAGCCGATCTTGATTTTCGTCCCATTTTCCTTTTATGGTGATTTTTTTGTACCCTACTTTCGTTTGTTTTCCATTTTCCCTTTCATTCTTGGTGATATCCCTGATTTTTTTCTGAAATTCTTGTTCCTTTTTCGTTAATTCAGAGTTTGTAACATGTCTATCGACCTGTTTTGATTTTACAGAATAAATCCTTTTAATTAGCGTTCGTCGTCACTAGCCACTTCCAATTATAGTTCTGTGATCCCAAACTCTTCAACCCTGGCCGTTAGACAATTGACGTCTGCCAACGGACGCTTCCATTTTTTGCACAACGCCACGTGAAACACCCCTTTCTGTTATCGACCGCCTAAGGGGACAGATCATCTTTCGCTATCTTTCATATCTTAAGTACCTATCTTATGAATTTTGCTGTGGTAAGTTCAAAATCATAATTTATAATTAATAAGCCTCTTCTAAAGTACTGTCTGATATAATTTTCGTATGCATTCTTTTTTTTTACAGAAATAGACACGTGATCATAAACTGTTCTTTTATACTAATATGGTAGTTTTAAGCCAAATATTCTTTTATAATTCACTGTTTTACTTTTATACAAACATTTTCAAGCTTTTTCAGTTGCGAAATAACTCTTTTAATTATAAAATAACATTTTTATAAATTACTGTTAACCTATAAAATATTCTTTCGTAACGCCAGTGCCGGTTCCATATATTTCCTAAGCACGATATTTTTTCATATAACTAAATAAATAACTTTTTGCTATGATCTTTCTTTCGGATCATTAGTATATTTTTTTAATTTAGCCGATAATTGCTATTTTTACTGTTTTAACATGGAACATATAATGTTGGAAAGCTTTCAGTAAATTAAATAAATTTTTTGACTTTCAAATAACTGCCTTCCTTTTCTTTAACCTGAAAAGCTGACCAACATAATGTGCCATTACATTCAAGTTCCTACATATCCCTGATCCACCTGTACTTCTAGGTAAGCACAGCCCCTAGGCTAGGATATAACCCAAGAATTTAACCCGAGAATATAACCCTAGGCTAGAATATAAAGCCGAGGATATAAACCCAAGAATATAACCCTAGGCTAGGATATAACCCAAGAATATATCCTAGGATACAACCCGAGGATATAAAGCCAAGGATAGAACCCCAAAATACCGCCCTAGAACAGAACACATCAGTTCAGATCAAGACCTGACTTCTTCTCCAGGAAACCACTTCATCTATGCTAAGTACCTATAAAAGTACAAATTCCTCTATTAAATTCCGTTGTTCATTTCCTGTGGCAGAATAAATTTGTTTTAACTCGTATCTTTCATTTTTTTAAATCCTCAACTATAAAAGTTGAGGGAGATATCGCCCGGGGTGATTTTTAGTAACTTTTTGATTATTAACTTATTTAAATTTTACAAGGCGTTTCTACCTTTTCCGCCTTAGTTTTTTGTAGTTTTTATCGTTAAAAAGGTAGTGGCGCCCTCAACTTTTACAACCCTTCTATTATCCTTGTGTGACATAAACTTGGGGTCGAATCACCCTTGAGAGGAGTCTCTAGCGGAGCCCTTCGAGCTGGTGCCCTTTGTGGGGTACAGACATTTACCGTTACAAGTTTATAAAGACTTTATTCGTAAGATTACTTAATTTGCCTTTGTTCTTCAAAATATCAATCTTTTCAGTCAAACTTTCGGTCTCGATTAAACAAATATTTTCCGAAATCTTTCTTGCATTCCAAAGTTTGGTTGTTATTTGCATATTAGTTGCAATAAAATTCTCAATATTTTCTTTGATCTATTGGTCGTTGTTTGTACCTATCTGCAATCCAGTTATCATTAGATTTTTCTTCTTATTTTCTCTTTCTATATATTCTATTTTGTCATCTAATGTTTTAATTTTTGCTTTCAGTTCTTTATTTTCTTTCCTAATATCCACCAGTTCTTTATTATTCTTAGCCTGTTCTTTTCGCAGTTCTCTTAGTTCTTCCATTATTTCATCATTCTTACTCATAAGTTGATATTAATCATAGTCTGATCAGAGTTTCTTTTAGTTCCGGGTGATCTTTTTGTAACCTTACTTCTTCCGAATACCTTGTCTGGACCTTCATCATCTTCACCGTCTCTTTTCCTTTTATATTCTTCATCGGTAACTGTTCCTTAGAACGGCATTTTCTCTATCACCACTCTTGTTTACAATTCAATTTGTGAGCAATAGGTATATTTCATAAAGTTTGGCAACGCCTCTTGTTTAAAACAAGGTATCCTTCCGTTATCTCTACTGACCAGTTTTTGTATATTTTTAAGATATTTATTATTAATGTTATAAATGAAACTAACTGTTTCTAATTAATTCCACTATTTAATGAAAAAAATATTGAATAGTGGAATTAATTAGAAACAGTTAGTTTCATTTATAACATTAATATGAGTAGATTCCACAAAGTAAGGGTCCAAACAGTAAATTCAATATTTATTATTGTTTATTTTTGGTTATATCGAGTTTTATTTAATTTGCTGCTTACCTTGTAGGTTGATTTTTTTTGCACTCTAAGCAGATGCACTTATAAGCCTTTCTACTAACTTTGGCTATTTAAATTTCACTTCAAATTTAGAAAATATATAATTTATTTCAGGAGCTATTTAAAGCGTCTAGTTTCATATGAAGCAACGTTGCCACCTCGTGATTTTTTATTGATGGAAGATTAATAATCGAGGAAACAAACCCTGTAAGTTAGCTACTACCTGAAGAAAACATTTTACAAAGTGACTGAAACCAGAACGGACAACAATTTTTGGGCATTTTTTGGTTAGTGTCCTTTCAAAATCAGCATCAACTGATTTTGTAGTGCCTTTTTCAAATTTTATATAACATTTTATATTTATTTAAATACAAATGGTTATTCTCACCGAAAATAATTTTTTCTGAAAAGATTTATTTCAAATATTGGTGCAATGTATACGTAGATGAGTGAAATTCACAAATGGCGGATAAGTTTTTCCTTCTTCGAAGTAATGAACTACTATTTTCCTTCTGCTTAGCCACTTCACACCTTTCGCTCCAATAGTCCATTTTGTTAAGCGCTGACGTAGAAACAACTCTTGTGGACAACCCATAGAGTTAATTAGCGTGAACTTTTAATTATGTCAGTAAATTCCGATAAGCCCTATATTGTCTCACAAAAGTAAATTCACGACACAACTTCTACCAATTCGACCCCCAAGTGCGGTAGGAGGATGTAACGATCGTTATCTATAGAAACCCTCCCAATTAATTTGTGTGATGAGAACAAAGGCCGATTGGACCATTTGGCCAAGGGCCATAGATCATAGGAATATATTGACTGAGTTTTGAAGACAAATTTGAAAAAGTTTGTTTGTTCGTATGTATTCAGGAAATGATCACAATTACATCTCTTGTTGAATATCTACAGTAGTCGCGAATTACTTAGATGTCCTAGACCAATGAAATAGCGATATCTATTGTTTCATATCGACGGCTATTGATTAAGTATATTCGAGCAAACGCCCAACCAGTGTAAAACACTCAGCAGCGTGCAAGCTGAAGCCGTGTAAGAAAATTTATAAGGTGTGTGATCAAAGTAGAAATCAATGTTTTTAATATTTTCTCCTAACATGCATGTTTAACAGACGTTGAAAATGCTAAATAAAGTAAATAGTAATTTTAATTACGACCAAAGACAATCGACTAATAATTTTTCTTGCTGGAGGTTAAATTGGGTTTATTAAGGACATCCTATTATTATTTGAATAAGGATGCAAGTCTGGAGATTATCTCGACGAGATGAATTCTCAAAATTACGGAAAATGGGTAGAAGAAAAACGTATACTAAATTTACCTGCAAATATTTCACCTGCTTTCCCAGACATGCAATTAAATTCTAGTTTAGCTGCAAGGTATAAACAATAGCAGACTATATAGATTTTTTTGTTTCATAGAGACGTCTCTGATGACTTATATTTTTATTATGAGGTGACATATTCTTTTTTTCAGCTCTCATGGCAATTAAAGTAGTCTCTATGGGCGCAACCAACTTCTTGACAGTAGTCACTTCTTGACTTGAGCCTATACTATCAACAAGTTCAATCAAATCAAGTTTTAGTTTATCCTTTTTAGAATGGAGCATATCATATTATGATAACATACTAGCCTGGATGGATTTTTTTTGGAATATTTTCTTAGATTACTCACGTCGTAAAACGATTATTCACATACAGTGCACCAAACCATATTTTTACACTCTCTATTTATACTTTAATCTATCTTTCTACATTATAACTACATGCTTATCAATCAGGAAAATCCTGTGAAACAGCCATATACCAACTGGTGTCGAAAATTGATGCTGTCCTAGGAAATCAAGAAATAGCTCCCTGAGCATTTCTTGACATAGAAGAAGCGTTCGATCCTACCTCCTTTGACTCCAAGTTAGCTGCTGTTGCAAGGAATGGAACAGACGACATCACATGTGGGTGAATGAAAAACATGCTTTTCAACAGGACAGCAAGGACAACCTTACTTGGAGATCCATGGAGGTCTCGATAATGAAGGGATGTTGTTGTTGGGATCTCGTCATAGACGAACTCCTGGAGGAATTGAACAGAAAGGGGCCATAGATCCAGGGGTACGCAGATCATCTGGCAATACTTGTACTGGGTAAACACTCTTCGATATAAGAGCTGTTGCAACAAGCTCTGGAAACGGTGGAGAAATGGTGTAGGCCTAATGGCAAATCCTGCAGAAACTGCGCAGATTCCCTTCACTATAAAAAGAAAGCTTGAAAGACTAAAACTCAAACTTGTACCTGTGTCTAAGCCAGGAGGCCTAGGTGTAATTCTGGATGCAAAACTAACCTGGACAAAACAAATGAACGGAAAATGGCCCTAATAGCTGTCAAACAGGTGATAAGAAACACATGGGGACTAAATCCACGGATCATACACTAACTGTAAGCAAATGCTGTGAGATCTATGGTAACCTATGAAGCCCTATTCTGGACGTTAAGGTGGAAGCGAAAATGGCTGCATACAGGTTGGAATACAATGGCAATCGGCACGAAGTAACCAACACGCATTCACTGGTTCTGAACCAGTATTTGGAATATCAAAAACTGTTGCACGTGTTTGTACATTTCGGTGGATTCAAACTAAACATCAGTCATATTGGAGCCACGTGCCAAAGCGGGAATACAGCAAAATTCTGGTCAAAAATAATTGGAGTCGCTGACTAACGGAATATTATACCTCAGCAGGGGCCATATAAGGAAGTGACGGGATTATTCACTGGTCACTTTACCCTAAGGAAGCACATGCATACAATTGGCATATATAGGGATGAATATATCTGTCGATTATGCACTGAAGACGAGGAAACAGCCTCCCGCATTATCTTCGAGTGTGAAGCACTGTCTTATTGGAGATATATACTCCTAGGACCATAGCACCCAAGGGAGGATTTCTCCAAGAAGGACCAAGTGAAAAGACTGTTGACCTTGATAAGGGCTACTGGTCTCTTCAC
Source organism: Lochmaea crataegi (assembly GCA_947563755.1). Lineage (NCBI taxonomy): Eukaryota > Metazoa > Arthropoda > Insecta > Coleoptera > Chrysomelidae > Lochmaea > Lochmaea crataegi. The sequence continues at coordinate 9,660,135 of OX387424.1, read as the reverse complement.
ATGAACGGTACAACCAAGAGCACCAAAAGCCTGAGGTGTCTAGATATCTGACTGGTGGAGCCGACTAATCAATCAATCAATCAATCAATCAATCCATCATCAATCTTATCTATTCATAATTGAAACTTCTTAAAAACAGCCAAGCTAAGTGTCAATTTTCAACGCTAACCGCGAAAAACTGCTCATGAAATGCGCGGTTGGTGAGTTAAACGGTCCGGCAAATGTTGTATCTTCTCTCGTCAGAGTTTTTGTCATTACTTGACGATGATGATATCCATTATATTTTTCAGCTCACTAATCAAATCGGACCAGTCCTAAGCAGCTCGTGTACCGATAATACATTATAGATCTTGTCAGTTGAGAATATTGTGGTTGAGAGGAAACTGGATCACTCCAAATTTTCACAACGCCCACCGTGAAGTATCTCTTTGTTTCAATTAATATTCCTTATACTATCTTCGACTTATTGTCTTTTTTGTTAAAATCCTATGGTCGATTATGTGCTCCCGCAATCTGTATTTACTGACTGCAGCAACACGAGACTCTACGAACTGCTATGTTGAGAATACTATTCTATTATGGTCGGTAAAAAAGTGACCAACCCTGTAAATCATATTCATGGTCAATTATTTTCTTTAGATATAATGCTAGAAAATTAGAATACTAATCTGGAAAACTGGTGGTGAAGAGTTTCATTCATTACCCCAAAATTAATCATATGAAAGAAAAAACTTTTTTCGGAAAAAATTATGAGTGGCAGACCAGAATAAGTGGAAAAGCAATATAAAACTTGAATGTTTTAATGAAAAAATGGAAATTTTCTAGCTTAATAATGCAATTGGCAGTGTAAATATAATTATACAGCCCTATCCAATTTCTTAGGATTTATTATCGGTTATGAAATCACGTGTTATTTTCTTAATACTAACCGAATTTTCTAAAACATATGAAGCATTGTTCTCCAGCTCATCACATGCTTTCTATTGTTTTTTTTTTCTTCCTATACATCGATTAACACTCTCCAATGTCGCTGAAAAAAACCAGACACGATTGCCGAATTCCCTGGAAACTGTTTTGTGGCGAACAGAAATAAGACGAAGAAATCAATTAAGGGAACAGCTACAACTTTCTTTCATGTTTTTCTTTAATTTTCGAAATGTTCTTTAGAACAGTCAATCAGAGTTAAAAGTTCAAATTATTGATGTGAGAATTATAGTTTAAAATCAACTGCTTTTCAATAATTTTATGGAGTAGCAAGTTTGTTGAAATTTTTTGTACAAGACGTATTGTAATTTACTGTTACAATTAGTTTACAAAATCAGACCTGGTTAGGTTAAAAGGTAATATACACAATTTTTCGATATTACAGAAGCAGTTTTAACATAATTGTGCAGCTTAAGACTGTAAACGATAGGTTTGTTCCAGCACACCAATGAACTAGTTTGTGACTTGTTTGCGTAACATGCGCAATAATAAAATCGCGTTCCAACTTAGGTACTCCAATTCGAGCTATGTATAAAAAGTTTGTAACGGTAAATGGCTGTAACCTGAAAGGACACCAGCTCGAAGGGCTCCAGCTAGAGACTCCTCTTAAGGGTGATTCGACCCCAAGTTTATGTCACACAAGGATAACAGAAGGGTTGTAAAAATTGAGGGCGCCACTACTTTTTTGACGATAAAAAGTACTAAAAAACTAAGGCGGAAAAGGTAGAAACGCCTTGTAAAATTTAAATAAAAGTTAATAATAAAAGTGACCCCGGGCGATATCTCCCTCAACTTTTATAGTTGAGGATTTAGAAAAAAAAGAAATAAAAACAAATTTATAATTTATTCTGCCACAGGAAATGAACACTGAAATTTGTACTTTTATAGGTACTTAGCTTATATGGAGTGGTTTCCTGAAGTAGGTAGGCAGGTATTAATCTGAACTGATGTGTTCTGTTCTAGGGCGGTATTTTGATCTAGGGCTGTATCCTGGGGTTCTATCCTTTGCTAGGGCTTATATCATAGCCTGGGTCTTGGGGTTATATCCTTGGGTTATATTCTTGGGGCTGTGCTTACCTAGAAGTACAGGTGGATCAGGGATATGTAGGAACTTGAATGTAATGGCACATTATGTTGGTCAGCTTTTCAGGTTAAAAAAAGGAAGGCAGTTGTTTGAAAGTAAAAAATGTTCAACTTACTGAAAGCTTTCCAACATTAAATGTCCCATGTTAAAACAGTAAAAATAGCAATTATCATAGCAAAAAGTTATTTAGTTATATGGAAAAATATCGTGCTTAGGAAGTATATGAAACCGGCACTGGCGTAACGAAAGAATATTTTATAGGTTAAGAGATTATAAAAATGTTATTTTATAATTAAAAGAGTTATTTCGCAACTGAAAAAGCTTGAAAATGTTTGTATAAAAGTAAAACAGTGAATTATAAAAGAATGTTTGGTTTAAAACTACCATATTAGTATAAAAGAACAGTTTATGACCACGTGTTAAATTTAATTTCGTCTATCTCTGTAAAAAAATAAAGAATGCATACAAAAATTATATCAGACAGTACTTTAGAAGAAGCTTATTAATTATAAATTATGATTTTGAACTTACCACAGCAAAATTCATAAGATACTTAAAGATAACGAAAGATGGTCTTTCCCCTTAGGCAGTCGATAACCGAAAGGGGTGTTTCTCGTGGCGTTGGAAAAAATGGAAGCGTCCGTTGGCAGACGTCAATTGTCTTATGGTCAGGGTTGAAGAATTTGGGATCACAGAACTATAATTGGAAGTGGCTAGTGACGACGAGAGCTAATTTATTCTGTAAAATCGAAACAGCTCGTTAGACATGTTACAAGTTCGATGTTCCAACAAATTCCAAACTATCCATGAATCAGTTGAACCGATGACTCTTGTCTGTAAACAAACTAAAATATCTCAAATTTATTTTGGTTGGCCTATTGGGTTTTTGAACAAAACTATTTTTTGAGTTTTTTTTTGCCATAATTCAAAGGTTATATCAAAATAAAAATTTTTAAATCCAGTACCGAAGACACGCCGACAGCTCCCAAACAAACCCGAGCGCGTGTGACGTCATAATGTTAGTTTTCACTCATTGCAGTTTATACAGAAGCACAGAATACACCAAGTGGTGGTGTATTCTTTGACAGAAGTCTGTTGTCATTGTTAAATACTCAAATTTACATTGAAAATGTCGAACCTCAAAAGTTATCGTTCTTGTTCTCCTGACAAAATGTTTTTAAATATTCCCCGAGATGAAAAACGTCGAAATAAATGATTTCAAGAAGTGCACCGTGATAATCTCAAAACAAAATCGAATTTATTTGTTGTGAAGATCATTTCGATGTAAGTATTTCATAACACCATTATTATTATTTACTTAATTACAGTTACCAGTAAATAATTGTCATATTTTAGTAAAGCGTGATCTAATATACAGTGTGGAAACCACTTATGGAATAAAATTCTTTATGTCATTATTTTAGAAAATTATAAAAAATGCCGAGACACGTCAACTTTTGAATTGAGGGGGACACTTAAACGTCAGATTCACCCCCTCCCTACTGGAGACACCCCTTACATTCTTTCAAATGGCATTAGGTATCAAGTCACACCTCATTTAAAAGGTCTGGTAAATCTCTATTCAATCATTTTGTTTTGCCTTTGATACGAGCCTTCCATTGTTATTTAATCGTTGTTTAAAATTGGCTCTTTTTCAACTTTTATTGCCTGAATGTTAACGGTGGTCACTTTGCCGGCATGATTAAATAGCAGTTTTCCCTTGTTAACAGTTGTCTTTTTACTATTTGTAAATTTTTCATTCTTTAAAGAGTCTTTCTATCATAACAAAATGTGGGAGCATACGATGCCATTTGAAAGAATGTAAGGGGTGTCTCCAGTAGGGAGGGGGTGAATCTGACGTTTATGACATTAGCGCCAAAAAGTATCCCCCTCAATTCAAAAGTTGACGTGTCTCGGCATTTTTTATAATTTTCTAAAATAATGACATAAAGAATTTTATTCCATAAGTGGTTTCCACACTGTATAATAATAGTATTGAACTATTATTTTTTTAAACCTTTAAAATCATAGCATTAAACATCATTTTTTTAAAATTGGTTATCATAAACATATCAACATCAGGAATATTATCAGACTTTGCCTTTATAAATCCTTTATCACACACAGCAAATTGGAATTAACTAACAAATCGTTTTTTGGCAGAAATTTTCAATATTATTGTCAAGTCACGTGTACTAGTCGTAAACGCTATACTGTTATTAAATAGCTATAACATTATGACATCACAACTATGGTGAGCAATAGTGGCGCGTTCATAGTCGCGTGTTTTTTTTTAAATTTCACAATGGTGAGATTATTCCATTTGTATCAGAAATAAAATATTTTGAGATTATCCTAGATAACAAACTTACATGGTACGCTTACTTGGAAACATTTATTCACAAGGACAAAATATCCTTGGCATGTTTATAGGGTTTATAGAAGAGGGACATTTACCTAAGTTAAAGCCTGAGGATATCCCAAAATTCCTCCGGAAAATAGGACTAAAGGAGCTACTAGTCTCTGAGACTTTCCTCAGGAACAAAGTAGAAGTAAGGGGACACAATATATCTTTTAGGTCTTAGTGAATGTCACTCCAATTTACATACATACATACATACATAGGGTTCTGGAGCTTACAGCTCAAACATATCTATTGGGAATACGTAGGGATTGTGAGTGCAATGATCACATATGAGTATTGATTGGTGGTCAAAAACTTTACAGCGAACGGTCCAAGCAAAGCTCTCTAATATACGGAGGCAGGTTTGTTTGGCAATCACTGGTGAACACGCACCGTCAGCATCCATGGAAATACTTCTGGTCTTATCTCCTATAATATGTTCCTGAATGGATGGACAACATATAGAATTGCGCATGTTTTCAATGCACGAAACAGGCTTATACGGAGTGTAGAAGATTGATTGATGATGGACACTGAAAGTCACAATAAACTATGACGAGCCTTATTCCGTCCTAATTCCGACTAGGGATGTCTGGATCCTCTGTAAGGAGGAACTATTACTACTGTTGGTACATGGATGACTCAAAAATACTCTCAGAATCTGATGCAAATGTATACTGCGCAGACCTAGGATAGAAATATCAACCTCCCTAGGATCAGATGCAACTGTATTTGAGGCAAAAATTGAATTTACTGTTTGGATCCTTACTTTGTAGAATCTACTCATATCACTTTTTTAAATGAAACTAACTGTTTCTAATTAATTCCACTAATAATACCTAAGCTTTAATATTTGTAATATCATATCTTCTTCTTTTTTCTATTCATATATATTAAGTCAATCACAAGATAGGTCACTCACTATTTGGTCTAGCCAAAATATTAAACATCAAGTAGGTATCACATAAAATGTAACTTCTGTCATTCTGACGATGATATGTCAATATAGAAATTATTATCAATATCTTAGAATTTCCATAATTGTTTCATTAAATAGTGGAATTAATTAGAAACAGTTAGTTTCGTTTAAAAAAGTAATATGAGGCAAAAATGTATGCCATTGATTTAGGTGTGGAGAGATTGGAAAAAACCCATCTCGCACATAAAACGATACAAATTTTCTCGTTCGGCCAATCCCTTACTGTGTAAAGTTCATATAATAGCCTTCTTGGTGTGCGTCATCGTTTGTGACGTATATCCGGGTTTTGATTATGTCGATATTCAATTTGTTATTTTGACATATAGGTAACCTTTAATTTGATAAATAAAATCATCAGGATCGTATTCGGCCAAATTCGAAAAGGCTATGAAATTAATAATACTTGGGATACCAAAACACTGCAATTTAAAACAAATTGTATATTCAATGTACATATTAAAATAATTTAATATTAGTAAATATAGTCCTGCAAAAGAATTATACAGCGTGTTCAATTAAGTCTGCACCATATGGGACCCTATTTTATTCTTAAGTTTTATGGAAAAAGTTATTCTTCACTTATAATTCTTATTGTTAGTGAATTTTATTGTTTTATTTGTTTAAATGAGGCCACTGTCTCATTGATGTTTTTACTGACCCCATGTATCTGATCTTTATTAAAATATGTACAGGTTGTGTATTGCAGATCAGGGATGATAAAAAACACGTTTTTTTCAAAAAAACAAAACATGCTGTTTTTTTTTGTTTAAAACAGTTTAAAACACCTTGCAAAAAAAAACATGTTTGAAACAGTTTTAAACAACTGTTTTAAACATAAAAGAAAGCGCGAAGGCAGATACCTCAAAACATTTTAATACCCAGACTCCAGACACCGATTGATATTGATGAAGTATGTTTTGATTAAGAGTAGTATTGTTGTTCGTATGTTGCATAATATATCTATATTATTTTATGTTATTTTTATATTATTTTTGAAAGAATATTTTTATTTTTGTTAAACACTTATACTTATATCAGGTAGGTGTCAGTTACAGTTACAAATAAGTATTAATAAAAAGCTGAGTTGTATTGAAAAGTTTTTTTGAAGTAATAAAAAAATTGATTTAAGATTAAAACATGTTCAAGACATGTTAAAAAAACATGTTTTAAACAGTTTAAAACAGCCTTGTTTAAACCATGTTTTTTTCGGGTGTTTTAAACATGTTTTAAACATCACAACCCTGTTGCAAATTTAACAAAATAGATATAATTTTATAAGTTTAAACTTTTTGAACCTACGACCACTTGCTCTGCCGTTGAATAGCTTTTTTCCAAACACTAACTAGAGTATTCTATCTTCAGTTACACGTTCAGCAGAAGACAAACATAAACAGAATAAATAGTCAAGAAACCAGCCAACTAATAAAAAATTAAAAAGAACAGGATTATAAAAGTTCAATTTTAGCAGTCCCAATCTGATTCACATTCCGACTCATTCAAGTCAACAATTACAGGCGAAATATCACTAGCGTCAATAATTTTTGCTGTTTCCCAATATTCCTCAATAATGTTTTGGGTATGCCTAACATATTTTTTCCATTTTTCTGGTGTAATACTTGAGAATTCTCAAAATAAGATGCTGCTCTTTTTCCGTGTATCTAGGCATATTTTCATAAATAATAATTGACCGTAAACAACAAAGTACAGACCTGACGAGAACTGTCAGTGCGACATTAGAAAAAGACGTAAGACACATTGCTGTTACAAAAAGAACGTCTGCATCGTATTTTCAACGATGTAATTTCGCCCGATTGATAGGTCGCGTTTGCGCGTAATTTAAACATCAACCAATCAAATTTTTGTAAGTCAAAGATTAGGGTTAACGTTTGTAATACGTTTAAACGGTTCATTATTGTGATATTTTGATTAGGATTAATCACAGACCTGCCTTTTTTCCATTTCTTCCAACGTAATGTGTTAGAAGGACATTAACAATCAATGACGCACACCAAGAAGGCTATTATATGAACTATAACGTCGAGATTGGTATCAGACTGTCAATAAAGACTCCTCAATTAGAAGACTCAACAAAGTGTCTTTGATTTGGAACCCTGACCATTCTGGTATGGATGTCATAATTTACCAGGAGTCACAGTGGAGGACTTAATAGACCCGTTTACCTTAAACTTCTAACCAATAACAGGAAGCCAAAGTCGGTTTGCTCCCAATAAAAACCGCACGTCAATAAAACCACGTGCGTATTGAATCACCTAGGCAAGTGGATAAAGTTGAGCATTGAGAGCGATTGAGCATTGAGAACGATGTGATGTATATAGTATTCACGAAATAATTTATAATTACAAAAAAACATATATTAATAATTTTTATCAGAACAAAGAACACAAAAATAACACAATTATAACAACTCAAAATACAAATTAAGTGAATAGGTACTATACACAATAATTAATTGTAAGAACATTTAAAAACTTCTGTTCCCCTACTACTAACATTCCAAAGCGAGTACGCAGCCGAGTGGTCTTTGTTTACATGCGTTTTTTCTTGAGACCGTACAGACTAAAGGCCTTGACGAAAACAAGTTTTTCTATCGAAAACTGGAATATCACATCATTTTTGTATTTGGAATGTGTCTTTGAAGTGGTCTTTTAAACTTTCTGTGTCACGTTAAAATATACAGAAAAGAGATTGAAGCATTCATTAACCAATACTGAACCTCGTATTGCAGCATAGATAACAATAGGATTATCCATTGGATCATATTTTATTACTCTTGGGCAGTAACGTGTAGAGCCACAGTGTTTAATCCTACATCTCCTCTTCATTGTCTCTCGCAAACACTTTTTTAAAAACATTTTGTCAATAATATTTTCCAAATACATTTATAGTATATTGAAGTATAAATGGATAAAAAGGCTCGACAGCTTTAGCCGTCAGTGAAGAAATTAGTTATGTGCGTTATGTCTCTTGCAAATTGCAATGAAGTTAGATGATCCTGAGTAATACACGGGATATGTTTTTCGACATACATCCGCTACCATTATGGCAAATAGTAGCATGACAATAGATCAACGATAAGTAAGATGAAAATAGGTAGCTGTGGCGACTGGTTACGTTGAAGATGGAATTAGCAATAAGAATAAGGTTTCAAACATTAGTGGGAGTTCCATCAATGGAAGTTCAACATTATTAGAGAGATATCGCAAGCGCAACTAATATTATCACTCTTCAATAATATTAAGTTATTTTCTATCACCCTTAGGTATTACTTAGCGCGTGGTGAAACGTCCATTGCATTTAGGAATTCCTTAGTCCGATTTAGGTATTACCTAACATCAACTGCTCTATTGCCCCAACCATTTCCTAAAGTAAGGTAATACCTAAATCTGATTTAGGAATTCCTAAATGCAATTTACGTAAGTAATACCTAAGAGTGATAGGAAATACCTAATATTATCAGCGCGTGGTGAAACGTGAATTGCATTTAGGAATTCCTAAATCCGATTTGGGTATTAGGTACCTTACTTTAGGAAATCGTTGGTGAAATCGGGCATATGTGTAATTTTAATTACTTATTTTTGGCTTTTCATTACAGTCGCTATCACACATATACTACGTTTTCATGGAGTATTGAATTCATTTTGAATCCAATACCGATCTCTGTTTTCATGATAGGGATTCAATCACGATTCAATTACACTTCATATCGTTATGAGATTTGACATTTTATCTGTCAAATGCCGTCGTGTTTTTGATTGATTGCTGGGATCAACACGTCAAAAAAGTTGCCCTTTTAACTGTAACTTTTGGTTCAATTGCCTCATTGGTGTCTTTCCACAAAATGTTACAAGAAAGCTAGAGTAAACTTTCATGTTTTGAGTGGTTTCAAGGTTATATGGCTCACAGCTGGCATAAATTTGACAGCGAATGTCACAGAATGCGCATGTTTCAATACGATCTCGGTTTTTATGTCGTATTTCGATTTTTCGATCTCGATACGATCCCAAAAAAAGCAGTATCGACCTTGAAACTCAATTCGATTTCAATACCTGTTTTCATGAGGCTTTTAATACGGAAAGTGTATTCAATTCGAATTGAATTCTGCATGAAAACGTAGTAATAATGTTACTGTTAAATCAAACTGCCTGCGCAGTCAATAAAACTATAGTTTTATACAATAAGTAAGTATATCTTAACTACAAACTATAAAAAACATTATATGTATACGTTGTGGTTTGACTTTGTGTTTCTTTGAAACTCTTCATTGGATTTTAACCAGATGAGAAATTGATGAACTCCCAGATATGGATATAAATGGTTTTTTGGTATTTTCACACATTTTTTGCTCCAAAGAGCAGATGGAGGAATTCCAGAGGTTTACATGTCTACAAATATTTTAAATTTGGCTTTGTGCTGAAAGTAGGATCTACTTTAGTCAATGGAGATTTTGTTTAAGTAGACAAGGTAATAATTCAGCTTATTATTTTGAATGTTATAATAGTATATTCTGTAACAAGGTTAGAATGAAAATTCGATGCGAGTGGAAAGTTTCGAGCGCGAGCCGAAGGTGAGCGTGAGGAACCACGAGCATCATGAATTTTCATTCTAACCGAGTAGCAGACCATACTTTCTCCACGATCAAAGATTTTAAATGGAAATGAACAAAAGATAATTTATATTACAGAACTCAATCAAATTATATTAGGTAAACACTCAATGTGACAGCAATAATTTTGACACTTACTCAAGTTTTGCCACTACGATGACAATCAACTGCGTCAAGGCTAATGTTATTATTGCTAACCAGTGTGAGAATATTATTCTGTCACAAGAGAGAGAATGTAAATTCATTTAAATTGCATGGGGGCAGAGGTGTTGCAGAATATTTCTTCAATCTCAAGAGAGAGAATTCCAGCATTCTGTTATCAAATTTGATTTCAGAATTGGCAAATTCTGTGATGATCGTGGAGAAAAGTAATATCCTACACAGGGTGATTGGTTAGTGTGATAAAGCTCAGTAGGTATGTCTGTTAATTATAAAAATTGTGGACAGCTTCAAGCTTCATATTTTAAAATTAGTAACAATGTTACAGGGTATTCCATAACTCGGTGCCAGATCAAAGTTATGGTTTTTTAAATAGAACGCCCTATATTTTACTTTAAAACTGAAATCTGCTACACTTTCCTATCACAACAATGTAAGGTTGAGATTATTATCGAGAACTATAACCATACTTATATTTTTATCAAGCATTTCCCATACCTTTACGATATATTTTTATTTTTCTATGCGGAGTATCATATAGGTATGTAATAGTTCACCATATGTTATGTGATTAGGGCCTTCTTTATTTTTGTGAAAACAGTGTACTTTTTCGCGCGTTGTTTCTTATTTCTCCATAAGTGTAGTTTTTAACTGCCATCTAATATATGGTGAACATTACTGAGCTTTATCACATTAATCAATCACCCTGTAAATGGAAAAAAGGACCTAAGAAATCCTACAACATATATAGAGGAAGTTCCCATGGTGAATAAGAATAGCTAGGTCAAGAGGTAGTTCAAAATTTTATTGCAAGCATACCCTCTTCCCTAACTTGACGAGCTGAAAAAGCTCGTTTCTTGTAATGATGTTAACAATGGTAGATCAATGATATTATGTGATCAGGTAGATTGTAAAAAATTATTGCGTGAATTTAAAAACTGTTTCCTACGACTCATGGTTTGTTTGAAAAAAGTTTAATTTTTATTTCGGAATGTAATTATTCAAATCAATAAAAATGATTTTCAAATTTGTGTGATCTAAGACAAGTAAATACATATTAGAATTGCCCATTTGTATTACCTGTGTTATACTCGTATTAACGTTGGAATTGTTTATTACACCTCATTTACAGAATTGACACCAATTTCTGTTACGAACTGTTCTATTTTAACTAGATTGGGAGAGGAATTAATGCTGCGAAGTAACAAATGGCAACACCACACTGATTAACAGATTGTTCCTTTCACCGACGGATTTCTTTTAATTGTGATCACGCTAAAGCCCATAAAATACATGGTCGACAGATAAAGCGATTAACTGTATGTAAAGGAAATGGGAAATTATCAGGAAAATTGAAAAAACGGAAGTAATTCGAGTTTTTACGATGCCGTTTTTTGTTAAAACCGTTATACAGAGCCCGTCTAAAGTCTCCCCCCTATCTATTTCATAAACTTAAATCAATAATTGTTTGGGTGCGTGAAATAAGGTACAAATGCAACGTTTTTGATAGTATTTCCTGACATCATCATTCAAAAAGTGCGGAAGGCCGCCATTTTGTAAGATAACATTAAATGGGATCAAATGGCAAGTAATACCTCATTTGAATGCTCGTTCCAAGTCCTGGGCAAATAAGAACGGCTGTTGGCCATATCTTAGGTTAGGATTGTAGTACAACTTTGGGAAAAAAAAATTATAACAAAAGTGGCCACGAGAAAAACCTGGAAATGATTTATAGAATTGTAGGTCAACCGCTAGAGGGCGTTATTGAATAAAAAAATTGAAAAAGCCAAATTTAGGAAATATGCCTAGTTAAGAAGCATAACAAAAACAATCTTCGCATTCCTCAAAAAATTTTGAGTATATTTAATAATGCAAGTTTAAGTCTAACTATTCAAATAAGAGATAGGGCAGAGTGGGAACTTTGTTATGAAAAAACGACCATAACTCCGATTCTACTTAACCGACCTTTGCAAATTTTGTCTTGATGAAAAGAGCTCTTTTCCACAATTGTAATAGTTATATTCTCAATTCCACTTAATAAGTGACGTGCCCGTTAAAGGGCGTTATTTAAAGTTTTTCAGAAATCTAGTTCTCCTTGTAAAATATTAAATGGAAGCATGCATTTTTAACTAAGGATTATAAAAGTAGACAAAATTAGCAACATAATGGCGAAAACCGCACGTCGATATCTTTTTCCTATCGCGAGATATCTTAAGAAACGCGTAAATGTTGGGAATTTCTTGTCAACCTTCAATTAGACTAGTTAGGCTCAACGGAAATGAACAAACAAAGTCCTGTTAGAAAGGTTTTACACTGGCCTATCTGCAGTAATTAAAAATATTGTCATATTATTGAAATAGATGTAGGTGAATTAGACTACAGAAAAACTTCTATCTATCGATCAGTAAAAATCGCTATTTGATAACTTTTATCAAACAGTAGATTAGTAGATATTAGTAAACCAATTTGAAAACAACTTAACAAACCTAACAATCAACAAAACAAATTAAACAAATAGCAACAAATGGTGCGATTAGTGGCGTCCTAGATGTTCAAATTGTCGTCCATCATTTGCAATACAGGATTCCAATCTGTGACGGGTAGATAAAACGGCATTTTCAATTTCTGCAACTGAAATACTTTGTATTGCATTTCGTATTCTTAGGATCATGTCATCCCTTGACGTGGGTCTGTTGGAAAAAACTAGATCTTTTATTCGTCCCCACAAGTAAAAATCTAAACACGTCAGGTCTGGGGATCTGGCTGGCCAATGAAATAAACTTGCACGTCCTATCCACCTGTCAGGATATGTTTGGTTTAAGAAATTCTGAACATTCCTAGAGTAATGTGTGTTAAAAAAACATATCACGACGAATTGCCAGGGGTACATCTTCTAAAAGGAGTGGCAATTCGCTTATTAAAAAATCTAAATATCTTTCTCCGTTAAGATTTTCATTAAAAAAATAAGGTCCAATTATTTGTCCACCTAGAATACCGCTCCACACATTTACGGACCAACGACCCTAATGCTGAACCTCCTGAATCCAGTGGGGATTTGTTTCAGACCAATAATGCATGTTATGGCGATTTACACTACCATCACTCTGAAATGTTGCTTCATCTGACCACATAATGTGTGAAAGTATTTCAGGATCGTCTTCTATCATACTCAATAGCCAGTTACAATAATTCAGTCTGTTATCGAAATCTCCAGCATTTAAACCTTGGTGCAGGACTATGTGATATGGGTGCAATCTAAAAATATTAAAATTATGAAACATTTAAAGCAGTAAGAGACACCTTGAAGTCTTTCGTTGTTAACTAAAGAAGACTCCAAATGCTTTAACTCTTGCCGTGTTTTTACGAATGATACCAATAATACAATTTTGCTAAGAAATAATTAAAAAATAAAAAACGTGTGAATTATAGGCTTTTAAAGATAGGGCACGAAAATAAATTAAAAAAATCTAAAAGTTAATAAAATTACTAAGTAGTTACCTGTGTTCTCGTAGGATATTTCGGACGGTGGTTCATTGTATTCCCAAATCTCTGGCTATAGCTCGTGTACTTAAATATGGGTTAAAATTTACATAGGATAACACATTAATTATATTCTCATCCGTTCGACCTCTACCACGTCTTCGATACACGGGAAGATGAACACTTCCTGTAGTACGCAAACGTCGGGTAATTCGAAGGAAAACACTTCTGCTGTAATGTCGTCTGTTTGGGTACTGTTGCGCATACACTCTAGAAGCAACTGTTGCATTTCTCATGCATTCGAAATAAACAGCCAACAAGTCAAAAGCTACTTCATTTGTAAGAATCATTTCCAATTATATTATCGAAAATTGTTGGAAAATTACTTATTTTATTATTATAAAAACATGTAAGAAATAATGTTTGACATATCGTATAAATCATAGCCTACGTCATTTCAACTGTCAATTCATTACCTGCCTTAATATGTACCATTAGCTTATAAATCATAGCCTACTTTGATTTCAACTAGCAATTCATTACCTACAGTAAGTGTCAAGATATACCGAACATGGTTATTTATGAGCAATTTCCATAAGAGATATTTTTCTTTCCGTTTTTAATAAAATTCATTTAATTGAAATTATTTAGGCAGAATTCTACCTTTGAAGATTTTTTATTGTAGGTACGCCAAACGAAAAATTGACAAGTATTATCTTATAGGTAACGCCCTTCAGCGAAGACGGTAACATTATTATGACAATATTTTTAATTACTGCAGATAGGCCAGTGTAAAACCTTTCTAACAGGACTCAATTTGTTTATTTCCGTTGAGGCTAACTAGTCTAATTGAAGGTTGACAAGAAATTCCCAACATTTACGCGTTTCTTAAGATATCTCGGGATAGGAAAAAGATCGACGTGCGGTTTTCGCCATTATGTTGCTAATTTTGTTTACTTTTATAATCCTTAGTTAAAAATGCATGCTTCCATTTAATATTTTCCAGAGAGAACTAGATTTCTAAAAAACTTTAAATAACGCCCCCTAACGGGCACGTCACTTATTAAGTGGAATTGAGAATATAACTATTACAATTGTGGAAAAGAGCTCTTTTCTTCAAGACAAAATTTGCAAAGGTCGGTTAAGTAGAATCGGAGTTATGGTCGTTTTTTCATAACAAAGTTCCCACTCTGCCCTATATCTTATTTGAATAGTTAGACTAAAACTTGCATTATTAAATATACGCAAAATTTTTTGAGGAATACGAAGATTGTTTTTGTTATGCTTCTTAATTGGGCACATTTTCTAAAATTTGGCTTTTTAAATTTTTTTTATTCAATAACGCCCTCTAGTGGTTGACCTACAATTCTATAAATCATTTCCAGGTTTTTCTCGTGGCCACTTTTGTTATACATTTTTTTTCCGAAGTTGTACTACAATCCGAACCTAAGATATGGCCGACAGTCGTTCTTATTTGCCCAACCGGTACAACGACACCATCACGATCAAACTATTTTATGAATTTCAACCCAGGTGCTCATTTAGAAAAGACGAACGTGTTCATTGGTCGCTTGGATATTTCCTCTGTCATTGGTCTATTAATCGTTACATTTTTGACATGAGCATCGTACTATTGTCAACATTGAGGTATTTTTGTAAGAATGTATTACCGTGTTTTTTAATTTAAAAGTAGACTTCTTAAGTATTCAGTGTTATTTTACCATTGTTTGTTACAACTTTTTCAAAATGAGACGTAGTCTAGAGGACAAAGTGGAAGCGATATTAATTATCGGTGAAACTAGAAGTAATCTGCACGCAGCCGAACGAATGTTTAATGACAGGCATCCAGATCGGCCAATATCAAGGGAGCTATTAGAAAAATTTGAGAGGACGGGAAACGTTAATGACGATAAGCGAAGTGGACAGCCAAGCATCACAGAAGATGAACAAATTGAAATAGTTGCGGAAATGGTAGTGAACCCATCACAATCCACCTCAAAAGTTGCAGATACTTGTGAGGTGTGTCCAAAAACTGTACAAAGAATTTTAAAGAAACATAAATTTCCCCCTGAAAAAATGAACATGCTCCACCAGCTGACAGACGATGATACAGACTTGAATTTTGCGAGAAAATAGATGAGAAAGTATCTCAAGAACCCGATTATGTCAAAACAGTGTGTTTTAGTGAGTCTACCTTCCTTCTTAATGGTAATGTGAACACTCAGAACGTGCGATACTGGAGTGACACAAATCCTCACATTTTCCATGAAGGACACACCCAGTTCCCTCAAAAAGTAAATGTGTGGGCAGAGATTCTAGGAAACTACATTGTTCGACCTGTATTTCTGAACACGAATTTGACCGGAGAAATATATCTGGAAATGCTAGAGAATGCTATTGAACCCCTAATCCTTGAAATACTTGAGGATCATCCTAATGAATTCCGTGATTTGGAGATAACTTTTCAGCAGGCTGGTGCTCATCCCCACTACTATGGACCAGTAAGGCGATAATTAAACGAGCAGTACCCTGGTAGGTGGATAGGACGACGGAGTTCAATAGAGTGGCCTGCTCGTTCTCCTGATCTGAAACCACTCGATTTCTTTTTGTGGGGTTATCTGAAGACAAAAGTTTATAGTACGCCAGTCGGCACCGTTGAAGAAAACAAAGGATTCGTGAAGAATACAGATCGATTTCTTCAGAGACCCTTGAAGGTGTTCGGGAAGAGTTTTTGTCTAGAATCTTTTATTGCCTAGAAGTCAATGGTGGACATATTGAGCATCTTATTTAAACTTTTTTATTTTGATTATTAATGTTTTTTGTATTATTATTCATTTCTGTATCTTAACGACGGGTTATGTTAACTTTTGCGTTACTGTGGTATTTCAGTCTGTACTTCAATTGATGCTTAAAGCCAGTATTGTAATGACTGTTCTTCATAAAGAACCTACTTAAATTGATACAATGTAACAATTTTTTACAATTTGGCGTTTTTGCGTTGAAATTCATAAATAAGTAGAAATAGTTTGATCGTGATGGTGTCGTTGAACAGGACTTGGAACGAGCATTCAAATGAGGTGTTACTTGCCATATGATCCCATTTAAAATTTTCTTACAAAATGGCGGATGACGTCAAGAAATACTATCAAAAACGTTGCATTTGTACCATACTCCAGGCACCAGACTTTAGACGGGCACTGTATATAAATTATGTTGGGTACCAAGTGATTGAAGTTCAACAATAATAATCATCTCAGTAGACAAATTGCTTTATTATTGATCAAGGTTTTCTGAGCTAACATTAAAAATAGAAAAGTTTCCTATTCGTGTGCTCCTAATGTGTTGAATATTTTTTTGAAGAAGCAAAAAAATAGTGAAGCTTCAGAGCAAAAATTAAATGATTTTATAGAGATAAAAAAATTGGGATTGAGACTAAGTAACGCATTTGCCGTGAAATGAGTTTATGCTATGGTTGTGCTTTCACAACTACATACGTCTGTAACATTACTGTCTTGTCCCTTGATCATACTTACAAAACATATGGTGCCTATAAGTCCTATAAAAGGACAAGTGTTTTCAGTGGCGGTGCTAGACCAAATGTAGACATCGGTTACATCAGCTTTACGAGGCCTGTTTTATTTCTGTCATCCAGTCAGAAAAAAAAAGGTAAATATAATGATTATGAGTTTTATTAAGGCCTTGTCGGTGCTGTGCTGATGCTGTTAGGTAGGCACGCTTACATTTAAATACACATAAGAAATTAAATTTGCTGATGATGATCATTCGCTGTTCCTATGGGGTGCTGATAAGTGAACCCATACACAACCGTCAAGTTGACCACTCGACGGTGCTGTGACGATGCTTGTCAGGTGCTGTGCTGTCAAGTGAGTTACGGCCTTTATTGTTAATTGCTTATTGTTGACAAAAAATATATGAATAAACGAGTATTGCTTCAGCTTTTAGCCTCACAGATTATGTCATAGTTAACACCAGTGGCAAATTTCACTTCAATTGACAGAACTGATCAAGAAGATCGCCGTACTATATCTATTGGCTCGTCGAATTTCGCAAGTAGGTTATTAATTTTAAATTCTCCAAGCAGAAGCTGTACCTACTGTCCGAAACTGTGAGCATTATCCTGATTATGTAATCATTTGGATATACTTCTTCCAAATTATTTTCTAAAATGTACTCGATACATTGTTCTGTATAGATGACATTCATTCATATATTTGGGTTGTGCTGATTAGCCCAGGCACTTAAACTGAATCTTTGTACCATTTCCCATGTTATATACTTCCATTCCAGAAGCTTCGTGTCTTCAATAAAGGCCACTAGTTTGAATGGAGGGATTTTCAGTTGTTGTAATGGTTGTATTAATTCCTCTCCAAAGTGCTTCCGTCTAAGTTCTTTGTAAGTTCTCACAGAAGCAGAGTATGTGAGTAGGTGTTTCATCATCAAGTTCACATTTTCTGCAAATAGGTTCACTAACTTGGCCCATATTAAACAGATGTTTCCTCAAGGTGCAGTGTCCAGTCACCAGGTCGGTAACTGTCTTCAAATGTCTCTTACCCAGTTTCAGTAGCCCGATTGAGAGTTCCTTATCTACCTTGTTCAGTAAACTCTTGGTATGAAGGTGCCCTTGTGTCACCCTCCATTTCAATTGGTGTTCCCTTTTATAGATAACAAAGTATTATTAATTGGATTTTGAAAGTTTGAGTTATTCATACAGTTCATAAGGCTGTATGTCGCAGTTTCCACCTTCTTGAAGTATTATACCTAATAGACTACAGGCAATGTTATAGGCTACCTTCCAACATATTATTCTCAGGCTTTTTAACAAAAAATAGGATATCCAAATATAGATACTTGAACACTTGAACTCAGGTCCAGCTTGCCAAAACTTTTATATGCTTAATTTACTATAAATTAAGTATTTGACTGAATATACTTCAAAGTTTCTAAGAATTCAACCCATATTATAGCAATAATATATTTACCTAAATATGTAATATGTAATCAAAAATTAAATATTGTTTAATATTAAGTATTTAAAAAAATTATAAAAAAATGCATATACACATAACTCTGTTAGCACGGGATACAGAAAGCTGTTTAAATAAATTTAACTTGACCAGTTAGAAATGAACTAGTAAATAGTGGGGAATGCAGCAAATACATTATATATATATTTTTTTAATTTAAATTAACGTGCTCGGCTACTATGGCCACTTGCACAGCAGCGGTTACAAAATATCGAGTATAAAATCATTGATACGAATATATAATATGAATGCACACAGAATTGTTCTATAGTTCATGGTAAAGTTGAACGTCTTTGAGGAATTGGAGTAGAAAGGAAATCTGTTCAGAGTTGCTGAGGATTTCTTTGTAGTTTAGGCTTAGCTGAAACTGTTGTCTTTGGACGGTATATTTGTGACTCTCGGTCAAAATGTGCTTCATGGTTAAATTAGAGTTGCAGTTGGAACAAATGTGTCTGGGGGTAGTAGACATTAGGTATCCATGGCTAAGTCTGGAATGGCCAATTCTTACTCTTCTTATCGCAGTTAAGTCTTGCCTTGAGAGACCTGCGAAGCAACTAGGTTGGGGATGACCAATTGAGCGCTGTATTTGGCGAAGGGTTGTGACAACAGTTTCACAATGCTGTTGCCATGTTACTCTGGATTTTGTTTTGAAATGTGATTTTAAATCCTTTCCAATAATTACATTGTCTGTGACGGTGAGTGTAGTAGCATTTTTTGCCTGTTGGTCAGCAAGTTCGTTGCCCTCGATGCCAATGTGGAAAGGTAACTTTTATTCCTTGGGATGAGATAAGTTGGTAGGAGTCATGTATGGATTGGACAATAGGATGATGGGTAAATATATTTTGGATGGATAAAATTGAAGCAAATGAGTCTGTACATATGGCAACGAGCTTATGGGGTGGAGAGATTGAAATGATGGCCTGTAGAATGCTGAATAGTTCGCCTGTGTGAACGTTACACATTGATGGGATTAGGGAAGATTTTATGGCAATTCGAGACGTTGTAACAGCGCAGCCTACTCCTCTTTCATTTTTGGATGCATCAGTGTATAATACTAAATCGTATTGGTTATTAGTTATTATTTCATTAAAAACATTTTTAATTAATTGTTTGGGTGTTGTGTGCTTGTTGTATCTCATGAGGGATGTGTTAAATTTAGGAAGATTTATAGTCCATCGGGGAGTAGAGGGAATAGGAAGGGGACTAGTTTGTTTGAGGTTAACGCCGTCAAGCAGCTGTGATAAAATCAAAGGGACAGGTTTTAATGATGGCATGGTTGGAAAGTTGTGAGATTTGTTAGAAGTTGATGTGAAAAGTGGGTAGACAGGATCGAGGGGGTTAGACGATACAGAGGCTGCATAAGAAAGCAGAAGCTGCTGCCGTCTGATCCAAAGAGGGGGCTCATTAGCTTCGCAGTAAAGGCTTTCTGCAGAACTAGATCGAAAAGCACCTCAACAGAGGCGTAGAGCTGTATTATGCACCGAGTTTAAGAGATTTAGATCAGAATATGCGGCCGAGATATATATGTGACATCCATAATCTAATTTTGAACGGATAATGGCCCTGTAGATTTTAATAAGAGAGTTTTCGTCTGCTCCCCAGTGGTAATGCGAGAGGATTTTAATAATGTTAAGTCTTTTGCAGCAGTCACCTTTGATTTCTCGAATATGTTGTTTCCAGGTAAGCCGAGAGCCGAATGTTAGACCAAGTATTTTACAGTGATCAACAACGGGAAGGCGGTCATTGTTAATGAGGATAGTAGGGGGTAGTGCCGGTGGTCGACTACTGAATTTAATAATTTTGGATTTTGTTTGTGAGGTTAATCCTAAGTGGCTTATATTTTTACTTAGGACGTTTATTGCTGACTGAATTAAATTGGTTGTACCATGACAGTAAATAACCAAATCGTCAGCATATAAGGCATACTTAATGGGAGGAAGGAGATCAGAGCAAATATCGTTTATTGCTAGATTGAATAGAGTGGGGCTTATAACCGACTCTTGGGGAACTCCATCAGTCTGGATGAAAGTTGACGAGAAAATTCCATTAGTAAAGACTTTGTATGTCCTTGAAGTTAAGAAATTCCGAATAAAATTAAATATGTGTCCGGAGATATTTAGAAAAGTTAGTATATTTAGAATTGACTGTCTGCTAACCGAATCAAAAGCATCGTCGATATCCAGTATAGCTGCAATGACCTCTTGTTTTTTATTAAGGGCACCAGAGATATGGGATTGGAGAAAAACCAGATTGTCTTGGGTCGATCTATTTTTTCGGAATCCCGACTATTCTTTTGAGATTATATTATGTTTATAGAGAAACCATAGCAGCCGCTTATTAACCATCTTTTCTAATAATTTGCACATGGTACAGGTAAGTGATATAGGGCGGAAAGAATTTGGGGAGGTAACAGCTTGTTCAGGCTTTTTAATATGAATTATCGTAGAAGTACGCCATTGGTTAGGGAATTGGTTGGTGGTCCATATTAAATTGTAAATTTCTAGAAGCTTGTGTAAACCTATATTGGAAAGTTTTTTAAGAAATATGTACGGGATGTCATCAGGACCGGAGGCAGTATTTTTGCAGCTATTAAGAGCTGAGGTGAGCTCTAAGAAGGAGAATGAGCAGTTAAGAGAGGAAATATCTTGTGATTTAGCCATAGAGCATGGGTAGGGAGCTTTGTCTATAGAGGGAGGTGTAAAATTAACTTTACATTTAAATTTTGATTCAAACCTTTTTGCCAGAATGTTGCTGATTTCTTCATTTTCACTCACTATTGTATTGTTGTAGAAGAGAGAGGGAATTTTTAAATTGGAATTCTTTCCTTGAATTTGTCTAATTTTATTCCAAAGTTGGGTGGGACTTGTATTCACATTTATAGAAGACACATAATTTCTCCAGGAACATTTTTTACTTTGCTTTATAACAAATCTAGCCTTGGCTCTGGTTCTTTTAAGATTAATAAGATTCTCCTGTGTTTTATGACTACGATACAATTTTAGTGCCATTTTTTGTTGATTTATAGCACTTAAACAGCTTGAGTTCCACCAAGGCACAGTTTTATGTTTGTGAGAGATATTATTTTTACCAATGTGCAGATTGGCAGCTGAGAGTATAGTATCTGTAATTCTGAGTATGTTATTGTTTATATCGTCTGAGAAAGATAATGCCGATAGGTTGGACTCCGTTTGAGACGTATAACTTGTCCAGTCGGCAGTGTTTAAGCGCCAATACCATCTGGAAGAAGAATCATTATGATTAGGGATACTGGAGAATATGATAATAGGAAAGTGGTTGCTATCATGAAGATCATTAGCAGTAGGCCAGTTTAGTGAAGTGGCAAGTTTGGGATCACTAAAACTAAGATCAATGCATGATAAGGTACCGGAGGAGAAATTCAAGTGTGTGTTGGATCCAGTATTTAGCAGGCAGGAGCCGGTACAATTGATTACGTTTTCGACAGTTTTCCCTTTGCCCATGGTAAGATTGGATCCCCACATTGTATTGTGGGCGTTAAAGTCACCTACAAGAATGTACGGTTGGGGGAGTTGGTAAATTAGGTTGAGAAGTTCAATTTCTTTTAAGGGGTAATTAGGAGGAATATATAGGCTGCAGATAGTGAGATTATTTGGGCACCATGTGGAAACTGCAGTAGCCTCAAGATCTGTAGTGATTTGGAGAGGGGAGGAAAATATTTCATTAGAAATGAAAATTGAGGTGCCCTCGCTAGCCCTCGCGCAGTTGGTGCGAACATAATGATACCCTTCATAGTTTCTTAGATTAGGGAGTTTGTCTATTTTGGAGTTGGTTTCTTGTAAACACAAGATTTCAGGAAGTTCGTCTGATATTAATTGTTGGATTCTCTCCAGGCGAGGAAAGAATCCATCACAATTCCATTGAATAATTTTGTATGGACACTTAAGGTGTTACTAGTTTAGGGCATTCCGAGCGAGGAAAATTAAGTTCATCATCGGTTTGATTATCAGAAGAAACGCTTTTGTTATCGGAGAGGTCCTCAGGATTAAGTTGTCTTTTAAGTATTTTCTGGAGTCGAGTGATGCGGTTTTTAAGAGATCGCTCTTTTGTTTCAGTATAAAGAAGTGATAAATCATTTAACAGCCCTTGGATATTAGTAGTAAATTCCAAGGCGTCGTTGAGCGGATCAGAGCTACCTTGTGAATTTTCTAGGAATGCCATGAGCTGGATTTCAGTTTGGATGGATTATTCTTATAGAGGTTCTGTATAGAGATTCGAGAATTGGGAGTTAGTTTAGGGTTTTCAGTAACTAGGGTTTTAGGTTTTTTCTTACAGGGCTTAGTTGTGTTGTGGAATGTTCTAAATGACGGAGGAGGCATTTGGTTGTCTGTTGATAATGGGGATTCTGTGGGAGATAGTTGACTGGGGGTATCAACGTTACTGTCAGACGAAATACCTCTTTTTTGGCCAAGGGATAAAGGGGAAAGTGTAGGGTTAGATAGTGGTTCAGCATCAGTTTGGTCAGCTATTGATAGATTATTCGACAGGGGTTCGGAGGATAACAGGGGAGATGGGAAAGTACCACTGAGTGAAGTAGAAGCTGGTAATTGTGATAGCGAGGGAGAGTGGGAGGATATTTCATTTTGAGGTTCAGACAGTGTAGGATTGGTACAGGAGTCGGCAGTATCTCCACTCTGTTTACAGAGAAAACATACCAACTTGTCAGTAGAAATAAATATACGGTATAGAGTGTCTTCGTGAGTAATCAGAATCGAGGTTTGTATGCTAAAGTTATCATTATCAGGGATAGCGTAAGTAATTCTACGGAAACTCATGATATGAGCCTATTCATCTCCTTGCGCGCCACATTTCACAAATGAAACAGGAGAGGCTATTTGCAGGCCGATGTCTTTGAGAGCTTTTTCGATAACGGAGTGGGGGATAGTAGGTGATACATTCGAAATTAGAATGCGTTTAGCTGGCGAAATAAGTCTTCGAATAGGTATTATTGTGGAGTTTATGCAAATGTTCTGGTGTGTTCTAAGAAGATCATCTAAAATTGCTGTTGAAGCCAGATATATGCAAATACGGTTATTGGAAATTCTAGATGCAACTGTGATATTTTTGGGGGAAACGATATCTCCTATAGCTTTTATGTAGTCGAATAAAACGGTGTTGGGGATAGAGTGCAGGATAATTGCTTGCTCGCGTTTAGGAAAAGTAAGGGAAGGGGTTTTTGTCAATGTTGCATCAACATATCATTTTGTGCCATGAGATGAGTTTTGATTAGATGAGGATGATTGGGTTCTATTATTCACTGTAGTCATTTTTGCGAGTAGCCCTGGATGCCAAAGCCACAAGTTTCAGGTTCATAAAGCAACAGGAGTCCGAGAAGGACCCTGTGATAAAATAGTAGGAAAATAACAGTTACCTTTTGTATTTCTGCGGCACTGGAGGATTTCTTGATTTATTTGCTGATAATAGTTTCACAAAACTAAATAAACGGTCGCAAATTGGATTTTAATGATATATGTTGTTATTTGGTTTTTAACAGTTCACAATAGAATAAAAACGTTCAATATGAAATTAGTACGATGATAACGATAATTATCCAGATAGAACAGTATGCGTGTGCACTCGTCGGCTACCTGAATGCGAATGAATATATAAATTGAATGACACATAGTTAATGATTGAATGAATTGAAACTTGTTAAAAATATATAAAAATTAATATTACACAATATCAACATTATTAAATTACTACCACGTGTGGCAAAGACATTTACAGGTTAGAATTCAACTGACACTATGTGACACTTGACAGTTGGTCAATGATTTTAAATATATGGAACCCAAAAGTGTTGATTACACTTAGAGTTCTATTGTAATTGAGAGATCGAAATGTTATATCTATGAAAATTTTTATCTAATGTTAATGAATATGAATATTTCACTTAGATGATCTATGTCTGTTTTTTTATTAATACAATTACTATGTTCAACAATATGAGCCATTTCGAGAAAACATCTCTTCTTATAATTTGACTCTACTGAAAGTATTTTCATATCGTCATAAATCATATGGTGGTCACAATTATAAACATGTGATACTAATGCGCATCTTTCAGGATGCAGCCTGCAATCACTTTTATGAGAGGTGATTCTCGCACCTAACGATCTTGTTTGACCAACATAATACTTATCACAAGGAATACCATAAACAACATTCGTCTGGGAAGTTAAAGGAATTTTGTCTTTGACTTTACTGTGAATAGTTCTAACTGTTAAAGCATTCTTGTTAGCTATTTTTATGTTTGAAAATTTATTAAATAGTCTAGATAATTTTGGAGTAACCTCTTTCATATAAGGTGGAAGTGAATAAAATTTGAACTGGAGTAATATTCGTTGCATTGTTATCAATGATAATACCTTGTGAACTGTTATCACTATTCGTAGGATGTAATGATGTTGATGTGCTGAACAAAATATTTTTAACCAAACTACTGGGATAAGAATTATCTATAAATAATCTTAACAGAATATTAGGATTTTTGTTATGAAATCAATTATCAGATATTTTTAACACTCTATTTTTCATTTGTTTGACCAAATTTACTTTCATTGAATGTTTGTGGTAAGACATATAATTGATATATCTACCAGAACTGCAGGGTTTCCTTTACCAATCTATCACTATTTTATTATCTGTTGCATGTTCGTATGAACTTAGTGTCTAGAAATCGTACCGACTTGTTTTCATCTTCTTTTTCAATAGTAAATTGTATGTATGGGTCCAGACTGTTGAAGGTGTCAAGAATTTCATCAATGCCATTATCTATATATTGTGAGAGGAGCATCACAGGATTGGAGGACGATCTGAGGCTGTCAAAAGGGAAAAGGAGGATAATTAGGAGAATGGTGACAGGGGACTTCAATGCTAAAAATACTGCATGGGGGGGGGGAAGAAAACGGATAGGAGAGGGGAGATCCTGGAGGAAGTGTTGACATCCAACGGGCTGGCGGTGCTGAATGACGGACTACTGCCCACCTTCGTGAGGGGTGACGGGGGCTCGTCATTCATTGATATAACAGCATGTGATGAATGGCTGGGGGAAAAAGTGAATAGTTGGAAGGTGCTGGAGGATGAGGAAAGCTTGAGCTTACATAGGTATGTGGAGACGGATATAAGGAAGGGGAGAAAGAATTTATCGGGAGAGTGGGGATGGAGGTGGACGAAGGCCGAGGCAGAGAGTATGAGGAAGAAAGTAAGAGAGGAGATAGAAAGGGGACTTGGACATGATGTGGATGAATTGTACGATGTGATACAGGGCTGTAAAAGAGAGGGAAAAAGGGGCAATAGGCGTGAGCGAAGGGCTAATTACTGGTGGAATGAGGAAATAGAGGAGCTGTGGAGGGAGTGTAAGAAGGAACGAAGACGGATGCTGAGGGCAAGAGGTAGGATAGAGGGAAAAGGGGGATACAAAGAGAAGAAGAAGGAACTGGAGCGAAGGGTGGAGAGGGAAAAAAGAGGGAAGTGGGAAGAGTTATTGGGGGACCTGGAAAACAATCCATTGGGAAAGGCATATGAGATAGCGGTGAAGAGGATGGGTGGAAATAGGAGCGAGGTGCTAGAGGAAGATTGGGCAAATATAGGCAAATTGTTCACAGGGGGAGAAGGAGTTGGAGGCAGGATTCGAGAAGTCCAGGATACTAGGGGGGTAGGAAAAATGAGGGGGATAAGGCCGGTGGAGAAGTGGGAAGTACAAGAGGGGGGAAGGAACATTAAAGTAAGGAAAGCCCCGGGGATAGATGGCCTGAGGGGTGATATGTTGAAGAGGATGTTGGATGACAATGGGGAGTACTTCTGCGAGCTTTTCAACAGGGTGCTAAGGGAGGAAGAGTTTCCAGAAGGATGGAAGGTGGCTAGGGTGATATTACTTAAGAAGGCGGGTAGAGAGGGGAAGAGGGCGGGGGACTACAGGCCCATCAGTCTGCTGTGTGGTATGGGTAAATTGATGGAGGGGATAATAAAGGATAGGATTGAGGAGGAAGTTGGTAGGAATGGGGGTTTTAGGGAAAACCAGCACGGGTTTGCGAAGGGAAAATCATGCATCTCGGCGCTGGGCAGGGTGATGGGCTTGGTTGAAAGGGCTAGGGAGGGCAGCTGGAGGAACAAGTAATTGGCCCTACTCGTGTTCTTCGACGTCGGAAACGCGTTCAACAGTGTCAGCAAACGGGCAGTGTTGAGCGCGTTGCTGAGGCTAAGAGTGGGGGAGGGTTTGGTTAACCTAGTGGAAGACTACCTGACTGGACGTGTGATAGTAGACACTAGAGGGAGGAGGTATGATTCGGAGGCTGGAGTGCCCCAGGGCTCGGTTCTTGGACCGACGCTATGGAAGTGTGTGTTTGATGAGGTTTGTGGGATAGTATGTGAAGAGGGATGTGAGATTACGGTGTATGCGGACGATGTGTGTCTGGTATGTACGGCAAAAAGAGAGGCGAAGATAGAAAGAAAGGCAGACAGAATGTGTAGGAAGATTGTGGAGAAGATAGAGCGGTGCGGACTAGAAGTGGCGGAAGATAAGACGGTGGGGTTGCTGGTGAAGGGACGGAGCAAGACAAGGGAAGTGGGGGTGATGGTGAAGGGAAGGAGAATTCGTATGGAGGAGTGTGTGAAATACATAGGGGTGTGGTTGGATAGTCAGTTATCCTTCCGAACACACATGTTGAAGGCGGCAGAGAAGGGGAAAGTGAGGGCAGCATGGCTGGGGAGATTGATGAGTAATGTGAAGGGGCCGGGAGAGTGGAAGAGGAGGATCATTGGTAGGACGGTAGAGCAGAGTTTGCTGTACGGTGCGGAGGTGTGGGGTGAAAGAGCGGGAGTGAATGCGAGGGTTAGGCCACTCCTGCGGGTGCAGAGAGGTATATTGCTAAGGGTAGTGCAGGGGTACAGGACAGTGGGTGGTCTGGCAGCAGCGGTGCTGGCAAGGACCTACCCATTGGACTTGATGGCTAGAGCCAGGAATAAACGCTGGAGGGGTGCGACCAGAGAGAAAGTACAAGAATGGATGGAGGAGGAAATGGAGAGAAGGTGGGAGGAGTATGAGGGTGCGCTAAAAGGAGCGATTGGGAATAGGAGAGATTGGATGGATCGGAAATTCGGGGAGGTGAACTACTTCTTGACACAGGTGTTCACTGGACATGGGTCGAGAGTAGGGTACCTCCACAAGATTGGAAAAAGAGAGACTGGAGTGTGCGAGAGGTGTGGAGTGGAGGATGATGTGGGGCATGTGTTCAGATGCTGGCGGAACGAGGAAGTGCTGAAGAAGTTGGAGAGGAAACTAGGGGAGGCGGTGTATTGGGAGAATATGGTGGAGATAATGTTGAGGGGGGAGGAAGAATGGATGGAGGTAAGTGGCGTAGTAGAGAGCATGGTCAGGGGGAGAGAACGACTCGATATGGCATGAGAGGTAGGAGTGGAAGTTAGGGAGAAGACGACGATGTGAGCGGAGAGTGTGCGAGGGACCGCCGCCCGTCTCGAAGTATGCTAGGGTAGTGATTCCGAGGCGGGGGTAACGGCGAGTTTGAGGTGGGTTTGGTTGGTAGGCATCTCCTTGGGGATGAGTCCAACACTGTTTGGGTCCTGGAACCATTCGAACATGAGTTTCCCATCTCGGCCCGAAAAAAAAAATGCCATTATCTGGTAAAGCCACAATAATGTCGTCAACATATTTTTTAATAAAATGAGGTTTAAATGATGAAACAGGTAATACTGTGTCCATAACATCGTCTACAACATATGCTGCCAAAATTGGTCAAATAGAAGCACCCATAGGTGTGCCGTAAGTTTGTTTGTAAATTTTACTACTATAAGAAAAATAGGTACTATCAAAAAGAAAAATTAGTAATTTCATGAAATTATCTTCTGAAATATTACAATGTTCACTAATACTGTCCACTGTTTGTGAATTACTCTTAAGCATACGTCTAAATATACATTACTAAACAAAGAAATCACATCCAAACTAGAAAGAATATAATTTGGTTGTAATATTGTGTTATTAAATTTATCATTCACTTAAAACGAATCCTTTATGTAATTCATTATCAAAATTATATGCTTTTGTCAAGATATTGGTCAAAAAAGAAGCAATACCCTCAGTGGGAGCACCTATCCATGCTTCAATTGGTCTTACTGATAAAGTTGGTTTACGTATCTTAGGTAAAGCATAAAATTTTGGAGAAATACCATTATAAGAAGTAAGTTTTCTTTTTCTCGTTAATGATATTATTACGAACAGTTCAGCATATGTAGAGTTAACCAAAGCTCCAACTGCTTCCATACAACGAAAAGGAAATGCTATCTTGAAAAAATTAAAAGTTGCAAAACAAATCGATGATAATGTCAAACACAAAATTCCTTTAACTTCTCAGACGAATGTTGTTTATGGTATTCCTAATTCAGATTGTGATAAATATTATGTTGGACAAACTTTAAGATCGTTAGGTGCGAGAATCACCTCTCATAAAAGTGATTGCAGGTTGCATCCTGAAAGATGCGCATTAGCATCACAATTTTTGTGACCACCATATGAATTATGGCGTTATGAAAATACTTTCAGTAGAGTCAAATCATAAGAAGAGATGTTTTCTCGAAATATAGTAATTGTATTAATTAAAAAACAGACATAGATCATCTAGAAGAGAAGAAAAGAAATGAATACTTTAATTACGAAAGACAATCAGGTATCATTTATCCATATAATTCAATGTTGAATATATTGATGAAAATTTAAATTGTTCAAATTTAAAAGGCATTACATAAGATTATACTTACTGATAAAAATTTTCAAAAGAATCAAAGAGATATCGATTATCGTTGATTTAGACGCCATTTTATTCTAGAACATTGTGTCGAATGTCACTTCTTCACGTATAAAAATTAATAATCTTCTTTGTAGTTTTTTTTAAACCATAAAAATATAAAACCATAGACTCTGATAAGTATAATCTTAATTTTGTTGTGAATGAGAGAGCGAATGAATTTTAGATAAGAAATAAATAGTGTTAATAATTTTTGAATATTTTTGAAGTTAATTAAGCAGTTAAGCAGAATTAGACAATAAATCAAACGTTTCATTTGTTGAACATTCATTTAAAAATTGAATGTGTTTGTTAAAAATACACATACACACATACAGATAAGTACATTTGGCAACACAACAATTAAAATAAATAGGAGGGTACTGAATACACGCCCAACTGTTTTGGTAGAGGGGACTGATCGCTGGGCTAACAAGTCTTCTCTCTCTTTCACGTTCTTTAGCTCATATTTTCCTTCGTCGTATTTGTATAAGTCGCATTGTAAGAAAGGGATTTTCGCAATCTGTATATTGTTTGTCCAATGTTCAATTCGAGGGGTGCTCAAGTTCCCCGTTGACGTTAGAGACTAGCTCGAGCGACACGACATCGTGACTTTTCTTCGGAATGCGTAGTAAAGATGAAATTTTAGAAGAGAGAATGAATGTATTTTATTTTGTGTTGTAGGGAAAAATAGTATGAAATGACGAAAAATATAGTGAGTTTTCGTCCGACTACTGTACGAATAATAATGAGTTGTGTGTCCAGTACCCGTATTAATAGACTCGGCCCAAGAAAAATCGCTACCATCCGTATCATATTCAACTACACCAGCAGTTGACACAACAGGATTATGATAAACGTTTAAACTTTTGTTTATGGACTTTGGATGAAGTTGGAGAAGATCCTGATTTTTTAATTATGTATTGTCCTGTACTAAAGTGACAAACATTTTAAAACTTTTACCGTTTCGCTATAAACCTCCATCCCGTTGGTCGTGATTCACCCTGTATACTAAATATTTTTAAATATCGGGGATTGCAGCCAGCAGTTATAAAAGTACACTCTTTAAAGTTTTAGTGAAAGCTTTCGGTAATTTTTAAAAATTTCTTTATTTTTTTACCTTCTTCCGTCACTTCTGATATAAAGTTGTAATAGGTTATACACTGTATTTAAAAAGTTCTGACCATTTGTTCCGCGAAAACGTTATGATTTTACTATACTTTAAATTTGTCCAAGTATTTCCTATACCCAAACTGAACAGTATTTCTGATATTTCACTTTTTTGTGATTAAAAAAA